>CM070778.1:138824012-140024012 GCA_036346955.1 Dipus sagitta
GCTTCCCAATTTGGTTTCAGTTGGACTGATATTTGGAAAGATGATGTCTCTGTTTCAAGTTGTTAATAAGTGGTAATAGAACCTAGTCTGATAAGGTATGCTTAAGGCAATGGCAGGAGAAAGTTAAAGACAATTTCAGTAAGCTCCACATGTTCATAACTTTTGTCTAAAATGCTTTCAAAATTCACCTGCCAGCACTGGAATTTATATTAATGTTGTAGTTAATTCTAAATTAACTGACACGTAATGGATTTTAGGTTTTATATGCTTTGGGTTCCACTTGAAAGGCTAGTATTCTAGAGGCCCGATCAGTGGTTCTCTTGTGAAGCCTGTTTTCCCCTTATGCCCCACAGGAACTCTAGTTTGCAGTCCCTAGCCACATGCTTGAAGCCTGGCCATTGCAGACTGCTTTCATGCCCCTAGACCACCCTTGTACCACATAGCTGAGGACAGGGAAACAGTCTTGCCTATCCTCTAAGATGCTCCAGGGGATAGCAAGGGACTGGAGGGCAGTTCCTCCCTGCCTAGATCTCTCTTCCCCATGTTTCTTGCAGTGGGCCCTTGGGGCCAGCAGGAAGCAAGGTTTGACCCAGAGCAAAACTCACCCTCAACGGTCTGCTGCTGCCTTGGGTGTCACTGTCACTCATGGGACTGAAAGGAGGTGTTAGGGATTCGGGAAAGTCTTTGCACCCCTACCCTAGGTTTGTTTCTACTTTTAATCAAAGAATTGGATAAAGTAAGACTGACAAGGACAATTATTAAATTATTATATTTATTGAGGGAAATACAAACCATGAGAAGGAAAAAAAATGCACCCATGGGCCTGGAAGAAACTTAAAAAGAGAGTTAGAGAGGAAAGGAAAGAAACTACAAAGAGCTCCTGCCATGTGGAGGGCAGGGGTGGGTATAGAGTCCATGTAGGGGGCTGGAGAGATGGTTTAGCAGTTAAGGCATTTGCCTGTGATTTCTAGCAAAGTGGAGACCCCAAGGATGCTTTTAGGGGTCCAGTCATCCTAACTGCCTAACAAAGCTACCTAACTCCTTCTCAGGACTAGCCTCAGACTTATGCCTTGTTTGGTATGTGAGACAATCACAGACTTTGCTAGGCTGTGAGAGGGTAGAGAAGGATGATACCTCAGGCTGCCCACCCCCAGCAGGAACTGCCTCTGAGGGAAGCCAGGGAGGACCAGGAGCTGACAGGAGGGAGCCTGTTCTCACCTTCCACTTAGAGGTTTCTGGAAAAACAGCCAGAGACAAAGTTCAAGTGCTGCCCTTGCCCTTCCTTTACTGTCTGGGCCAGAACATGGGGATGGATGAAAGTGCGAGCAGAAAGTTTCAACCTGCCACCTGCACTTTCTACTTTTTATGCTTTCCTGCATCTCAGACAAGTATTTTCAAAACAGGAAATCAATTATGGATCAAACTCCAAATTATTCCCAACTTCCCCAAAGCGCAGCAGTTTTTATCATATTCTAAAGTAGCCCTAATCCATTTTCTCAAAGAGATTATGAACTTGGAGACCAGCAAATTGCCATGGCAGTAAGAACCCAGCCTCTTACTCTGGAACCCCAACCAGAACCGGTTCTCGAGCTGAGCAGCAGGAACTGTTGTTGGTATGTGCTTGTCTTCAGACCTGGCAGCATTTGGAGCCTGTGGTTCTTCCTGAGCTGGGGTCTGGCAGCCTAGGTACCTCAGAGCACTTCCTTCCTGTTGCTCCATCCTAACTTTCTCTCAGCTGGACCCCTTTGTTCTCAGTCCCCAGCTAGTGGACTTGTGGCTACTCATCATGTAGCATTCCTTCCATCTCTCGTTCCCACTCTGGGCCACACAGAATGATGAGACTGAATTGGTGTTTGAAGGGAACACTCTTCTTTTGAGTTTATAGATGCAGCACCATTTTCAGAACCAAAACGGTTTCCTGTCTCTTTCTGTGCTTCATTAGTGGACCACCCTGGCAGGTGGTGGCCCAAGTACAGAGTGCAACAGTTGTGCAGAGCAGGTCATATGGACATGACACCCATCATACAGGTGTAGAATGCAGGGCGATGAGGCCAGCCATGCCATTCTAGTCCATGTTTCTTGGCTAGGAAAATGCCACAGCATCTGGTGCCCTCCTCTTGGGTTGTCTGTGAAGGGTTAACTGAAGAACTACCTGTGCAACCAAGAGGTGTTGCTTCAGCCACGCCTGCTGCCCACAGTGACCTTGGGTGTTCATGGAAAAAACATCTGTGGATCAGTGGGGACACAGCAGGCACTAATTGCCCTCCAGGACGGGATGTGGGCTGTGGATGGGGTGTTCCTGAATTCTGAGGACCTGAGCTGGTCTCTCATCACCAGAATAGGGTAAGTCCAGAAAGAATGATAAGCTTGAGCTTGCTGGGACAGGGCTGAAAGATGAGACACCGTCATCTTCACACCTGTCTCAGGGTTCAGTACATGTATGCATATGTTCAAGAACCCATCAATGTGTGTGTATGGTGTATTACAAATAGTGTGTGATGTATATAATGTCTGGCATATAGTGAGGTATGCCTGTATGCTGTGTGATAGGTTGTATACCTGTGGTATATGGTGTACGTGTGTGATATGTAGTATGTGGTATATGTGTGATATGTGTGTGATACATGCTGTATTTGTGTGATGTGTGGTGTATTTGAATGGCACATGGTATGTAATGTGTAACTTATAGTGTGGTGTGATCAGTGATATGTTGTGTATATGTGGTATGTATGGTGTGCACATGTGCTGTATGACATGTGTGTGGTGTGTATATCCTGGTGTGTAGTGTGCTATATGGTATGTTTAAATGTATGGTATGATATGTAGTATTACATGTGGTATGTGGATGTTGTGTGGTATGTAGTATGATAGGTATTGTATGTGGTGTGTGGTATTTGGTGTGCAATGTGGTGTGTCATATGGCATAGCAGACATGGCTGTCCACATGGCATGTGAAATGTGTATGTGTGATATGTGAAATTTAAACATGTGGAATGATATATAATATGGTATGTGGTGTATAGGATTTGTTTATGTTGTATAGTGTGATGCATTGTGTGGTGTATGTGTGGATATCTTAACTCTTGCAGAAATCAGTGACAAGACAGTTCAGAATAATTTCATTGGGTATGAAACTGTTTCTCTGAGGATTATTTTTTCCGTAAGTTTTCGTCCAAAGGATAAAATTTTTTGAGTCTCTAGACACACTTTTTATTTATTGATTGAATGACTGTGTGTTTGTGTGACCCACTGAGTTAATTAGGGTTGCTTGTGTGAGCATGAGTGTGAGGTTATTCACTGGAGCTTGGGTAACTTCCCAGTGATTATACCAGTGATGAATAGGGTCCCCTCTCCCCCAGCAACTACTAACTGCAAATAGTACTGGGGAGGATGGGTTCTCACGAGCACCTTTCCCATCAATGATGGAAAGTTGATGGGTTCAGTCTTGTGCAGGAAACCATAGCTACTGTGAGTTCATGAATATAATGGTCCTATTCCCATAACACTCTTCCCATCCTCCAGCTATTACATTCTTTCCATCCCCTCTTCTGGGATGCTTCCTGAGCCTTAGAGAAGGTGATACAGATGTCTCATTTAGGAATGAGCCCACAACGGTCACTTGTTCTCAGCACTTTCACCAACTATGCATCTCTGCACTAACTTTACCTACTTGTGTAAACATCTAGAAAATGTAAACGAATTTACCATATAAAAAGTAGATGTATTCATTATTACATATGAATGCCAAAGCTCACTGAATTTCATATTTCAATTATGTGTGGTTTATTACATTTCAATGAAAGCTCAGTACAGTTTCTTTAAAAAATAAATAAATATCATGAAATTTTATCAGAGCATTTGAGCCACTTGCTCAATGTGTGAGTTTCACAGTGGCAGAGGGTAGAGTAGTACTCAGAAATAAATCTGAGGATAAAGTCCAAAGGAGCTAATGCAAGGTTCTTTTCTATGCTGTCCTAATTCAGCCAGATAGTATGGGCCACTGAGCTTCCAAACACTACCTTCCGAACCCAGGAATTAATGGAGCTCCAGAAGATAATTCTTAGGTTTCCTCATAAGATCCCATGTTGGACCTCATCTGTGGTTTCTGGTTGCCATCTACAGAGGGAGATTGTAGCAGAGAAGTAGTTTTCTGGGGGCAGAATCTGCCTATGGAAACCAGAAGGCAAGGCTCCGTGAGGGTCAGAGGTTCTGCCTCTCAGCTTTACTAGCACTCCTTGGCATGAAGCTGCCTTGCTGTGCTCTCCACAGCGTCTTCATGTATCCTCTGTCTGCATTTGTTTCCTCTCTTTATAAGGACACTAGACATTGGATGAAGGGCCACCTATTCCAGAATGGCCCATGGCCCTGCTTTCAAACAATGACAGGCTCTGAGGCTCTGGAAAGGATAAGCATTTTCGGAGGAACCCCATAGTCATCCCAGGTCAGTAGAGACAGATGTACCTGACCTTCATAAAGGTCTTATTATCCGGAATCCCCACCTGCCTCATCTGACCCACATGTTGGAGGCAGGGCCATCAGGGTGCCTCCATATCAAGAGACTCCATACCAACAGACGATGCATGCGATGCAGGGCCTTCACAGCTGGGTAGCTGATGAGACAGGACAACTCAACTGGGTTGAGCGGTCTTTTGAGGAGGCCTGGAGAACACAGAACACTGATAATCTAGCCCTGTACCTGCAAGGCAACCCCAGGACAAACAGCTGCATAGACCAAAGCGGCTGGACAGCTGGATCTTGTAGGATGTGCTTGACAGGCTGCACTCTCCTTTCTGTGCCTGTGCCTCAGATTATGTGGCTGGGGGCTCACCTGGTCATTCTCTGTCATGGGTGGATGAGACCATCTGTAGGCATGATGTCTTTTAAGGCAAAGACTTCATACCATAGAAGGGAACTGATGAGCCAGCTCTTGGAACCATTCTCATCAATGCATTTCTCCAGTACCATTTAGGCAGATGTCTGAAATGATGGAAGCTCCCATCACCACACAAAGCATGTTGACAAAGGAACACCTCTGAATACAATAGGCTGCATTCCTGGAATGTGGTTCTGGGGCCAACTGAGGGGAGTCAGGTTTGCAAGTTCAGACTCAATGTGGCAATGCAGATGTGTCTCTGCATTGCTCTTCATGTAGCTAATGTAGCTTTGTGCAGTAGTGTTGAGTGTTGGACATAGATATGTGAGAGCATTTGCCTGCCAAAGAGCTGAGCTGAGTGAGTTTGTTTTGCTGCCTGTGGTCAGCATAGGCTGGGAGACACAATCGGACTGTTCTCTTGCCTTATTGCAGAAGCAGGACACAAAGCTTCAGCCTGGATATGAGAAGAGCAGCAACTTGCACACTCTGAGGTGGGGATGAAATTGAGAATCTATTCTGGGTGCACAGTGCTGGGTTTAGGTGGACAACCTCACATGCATTGATGCTAATCTCCAAGAAACTAAACAATTCATTGAAGCACAGAGATAAAAGAGCTACTTGAGTCCTGCAGCCCTGCTTTGCAAATTACTAGCCTCTCTTGGCAGAAGGTCTTCACACAAGTTCACTGGACAGGGCAAGGCAGGTAGTGACCAAAATTGCTCATGTATGCTGTACATCCACACTATCTTGTTCCCCTTCTGTGAGGTAGTGGGTATGGGCTTGGAGAAGACAAGGACCTGGTGTGCCTGGGTAGGGCTTGTGTGAACAGCATACAAAGCAAAGGACAGGGATGAAAAGAATTTGTGTCAGACCAACAGCAGGATCAGGAAGCAGCCTATAGGTACAAAGATGGATAGATGAATGAGGAAGGAGGGAGGGATGAAATATATGGATGAATGGGGACTGATGAAGGGCCAGGGATGGAAGGAGGGATAGGAGGGATGAAGATGGAGAGAGGGACAACAGGAAGGGTAGGATAGAGGAGGGGGTAGGGATGGGGGAAGAGTGAATATGGAGGGAGGGATGGGGATGTGGTGGGAGGAGTGGTGATGGAAGGAGGGATGAGGGTAGAGTGAGGGATGAGCATGGAGGGATGGGCAGATTGCCTGTAGACCCTGAGGAGCAGAAACGGTTGCCAGCCATGTCCCTGTAGCCCACTATAAGACTTACTTGCAGGAGTAGAGGGCATTCGTCTTTGGTGTCTTCTAGAAGGATGTCACTGCTCCATGCTCTGGTATACCCCTTCTTCCACTCCTGTTAGTTGACCCTGTCCTGGGCACTAGTACCAGGCTTGACCATTTGGGTGAATTCCATCACATCCTGACCTTGGGGCACTTCAATATGGTGCTCATGTGGCCATAGTGGTTAATCACTGTCCTACTTAAAAGGCTTGGAGTGCATTTGCACTTGGCTGTGCTCTGCTGTACTAAGACTTCTGGTGCTTCTCCTTCCCTTAGCTCTAGCTAGGGACCTCTAGTGTTGTCTCCTTTCTGAGACAGCACCAAGGAGTGCCTTTTAAGCTTATAGATCAGTCTTGACCTTCCAGACTCAGTGTGAATCTTGCTTGGCTTAGTTGTCTCAGCATTCAGCTTAAGTGGCTTGGTCCTATCAACCTGACGCTACCTGCACCAGAGTTCTCATCTGAGATGGGGTTAGCTTCTGGCGTCAGTGATATGGACCTAGGAACACCAAACTGTGGTTTCTTTCTAGCATTGGATCAGGACAAGGGTAGATGCTGCCTTGCAGAGGCACAGCCTCACCAGCCATGAACCTCAGGCTGGGACCTGATCCTCTTCCAATAATGTGGGCCTCTGGCCCTAGTGGGCAACTGAGGGCATCAGAGTCCTAAGGACTTTGCCTACACCTGAAGCATCTGGTTACTAAGCCTTTTGTGACCAGGGTCAGCGCGTTCACATATGCAACCTGCAGTGCCCTGACAGTGCACATCTATTTCAAACAAGTGAATCTGCATAAAAAACAGTGCAGTAGTTGACACTGATTGCCCTGGGCACTGTTTCTGCCTTATGGTCTGAGGTGCATTTATCAGGTGTGCCCAATGTTAGCTTTACCTCAGACCAAAGCATCTCCATCTTCTTGACCTGCCTGGGCCAGGTTCCCCAGGGGGCACTCACTCTGTAGAGGGTACAGGGCCTCAAGAGTTAACAATCCATGGCTTGGGAAAACACAGATGACCCGAAATGAAGGTGGGAGGGGGGCAGGGCTGGGCTAACAGACATGTTAGCAGCTGCTGGAGTGGGATGTTTTTCCCATTACTTAGAGGTGATGACACCAGATAATGGCCTTAGACAGGACCCCTGCTTGGAACTGATCCACCCACCCCAGCGCCCCCCCCCCCATGAAGTGGCTGCCCCTCCCTATCAAATACGTTCTGCTGGCAACCAGAGACTGGTTCTGCCACTGGTGGCCAGTTGCTGCTTTCCTAAAATATAGGAGGTGGAGGCTCTGTAAATGCCAGTGAATTGCATGTCTAGTAGAGTCCTGCTCTGCTCTTCCAGCCTGAGACTATGCTCAACTGCACACCTAGGAAGAAACTGGGTCATGGAGCGTGAGAGCAGTTAAGAGCCTGGACATGTTGCTGACCCCCCCCCAAAAAAAAAAAAAAAACCAGGAGGGTCTGAGGGCTGGTTGTCTCCCACTCACTTCCCTGTACTGATCCCCAGGATCAAGAGTACCTGAGAGCTGCCAGCAGCCTCTTCCCCAGCTTTTACCACTGACACCCTCAGGCACGTGGGAGGACATGACCGGACAGGTAGGGGTTCTTCAACCTATAAAGTTCTCAAGAAAGTTTACAAAGAAGTGTTTACTGCTGCCTAGGATATAGGAGGGCAGGCATCTAGAAAGTATGGTATAACAGAATCCTTTTAGGCCAAAGGGCCACCTGACTGATCTCCCCAAGGCACCTCAGGGACACTTTTGTCAAGACAACCTCCCATCAAGCTTTCCCACTGAACGCCCCTCCTCACCTCTCCATCAAGAATCTCCTATCTGTGACTTTTACGATACTGGTCTTGTGAGCTCTATGGCCTTGGCACGTTTGTCCACACATTAATGAGTAGTTCTGAGCTCTGTGTTCTTAGCCACCTGCTCTGGGCTTCTGAAAAACTCACTTCCCGATTCTTTGCCCAAGATAGGTCTTTCAGCTTCTCCTCACAGGCAGGATCCAATTGAAGATTATCCACATGGTATGGAGTGCCTGCTTCCTGATGCTCAAGGTAATGGTGAGACTTTCCTTCATAGCATCTGCTGTGGTGTGTTTGCACACTGATGCTCAGGGGGAAAATGGTGGAGTTGTCCTGGGAAGTACCAACATAATGTGCCTATACAGTGCTGCTCGGGGGGGGGGGGGGTAATGGGATTATTCCTGGCAGCACCCAGCATGGTGTATTTATTCACTGATGTCCAGGGTGATGATGGTGGAGATTAACCTTGCACTAGCCCAAGTTTCAGATTTCTCAGTTAGCCAGACCTTCCATTTAGGCTGAGATAGTAATGGATTTGGTCAGTGTCAGCTACACAGCGGCCTGGAGTAGTGGAAGGTGGGAAGGTCCTGCTGACTGGCCAGGTTCAGACATGGAATGACTTGACCAGATTGTCAAGTAGCTCTTTCTGTTGTGTTGCTTCCCAATGAGAGTGAGTGGTGAATGTCCCCATCAGGGGAGAATCAAAAAGGTGAGATGAATAAAAGGAGAAACACAGAGAAGATAAGGCATGGCCAGGCATGGCAGCAGGATGCCGGGAAGTGCCTTGGGCACTTCCTGTGTTGCAGACGCACTTGCTTGCCCATGCGCCCTTCTCCCCTTAGTCTGGCCGCCTCCACCTATAGTGGATGGGCATGCAAGCCCTCGGAAGAACCTGGCCTAACTTCCATCTTGCCTGACAAAACATGAGGCTTTGTGGGAATTCCAGCTGGCTGTGGAGCCTGGGATCCATGTTACTATGGGGAGAGATGATGCAGTTGTCTGGAGCCCTAGGATGCCCTCACCTGCACATCATGGCCACTGGAAAAAATGAGGCACCATAAGATAAGGGAGGCATCCTGAGGATGGCCTTAGTGACTCAGAGCAGGTCTTGAAACTCTGGGCTCGTGGCTGGGCTCTGGGGGTGTCATGGCTAAGAGGACAGGGGTAGGGTCAATGAAATAACATTTGTTTTTCCATATCTGCTAACTGACAGTGATGAAACTTTGGTAATAGGAAAAGGAATGTGGCAGTGGGTGGGCTTGGCAGGGTCTATGGATAGGGCAGCTAAAGTGAAAAATAGGAAGGGACCCATGGAGGGGGGTTCCCTATAGCAGAGAAAAATCCACAGAGAGAGGGCTCCCGTAGCAGAAAAGGCACACATAGGCACTTATGTTGGTTGGATTTTGAAGCAATACATAGGAATTTACTTTTTTCTGTTTCTTTGTTTCTATGAGTTAAACAGTTGAGCCCATGTCCCTGCCAGCATGATGTTCTACCAGAGAACAGTCAAGTGAACGTGTACAGAACCCTTTGAAACTATGAGCCAAAATAAATCCTTTCTTCCTTAATTTCTTTTTTTTTAATTTTTTTGTTATTTTTATTTATTTATTTGAGAGCGACAGACAGAGAGAGAAAGATGCAGATAGAGAGAGGGAGAGAGAATGGGCGCACCAGGGCCTCCAGCCACTGCAAACGAACTCCAGATGCATGCGCCCCCTTGTGCATCTGGCTAACATGGGTCCTGGGGAGTCGAGCCTCAAACCGGGGTCCTTAGGCGTCACAGGCAAGCGCTTAACCGCTAAGCCATCTCTCCAGCCCTCCCTTAATTTCTTTATGTCAGATATTTTGTTCACAGAAACAAAAAATGTTCATATAGCAAATTGGTGCTGAGAGTGGGGCCATTGCTTGTAATTAAATGTGAGCATGTGGTTAAGTCATTGGAACTTACTTGTGGGTGGAGTTTGAAAGTTTGGACCTGTGGAGTAGAGAAGACCTGCAATGCTATAAACAGAGCTTCATGGGTAATTCTGACAGGAGTTCCAAAGACCAGAATACTGACAGATATGTAGAGAGTGAACACTGTGATCATAAGGTTTCATATGGGAAGAAGGACTCTGTTGTGAACTGGTCTTGAGGTCATTCATTTTACATTATGAAAAAGTGTTGACATTCTATGATTGTTCAGAATCCTTGTGGGACACTGAGTTTAAAGGTAATAGACTAACTTAGTGGAAGAAATGATAAGACATCATAACTTCCCTGCTTCCTGCTCTTAGTCACATGTATAGTGATAGTGGAGAGAAAAAATGAGGAGCAAAAAGATGTAAAAATTTGCACTTTAGTGAGAAAAGGAGTGAGTGTGTTTAAAGTTGCAAAACAGATAGATGTGTACAATACATTTGTAATTGTTAAAGCACTTAGTGCTATAGTGGGAGAGGACACAGGCAAGGCTCTGGAGAATCAGTTCACTTCTGGGACTGCCCTTGTCTGTCACCTTATCTTGTGAGTTGGAGAAATTCCATGTCCCTCTGACTGAATGGGCCTAGGAACTTCTTTTCCCACTAGTCTCAGCCCTGATGATGTGTAGGCCAAGTCACCTCCACATCCCTGTCCTTCACATCTGGCTGCAACTAACTCAGGGTCACCAGCTGCTCGGAGGCACAATGCCTTATCCAGCATTCACTCAAGGAAAGATCATCATGGCAGCTGGGATCAGTGAGACCTAATAACCAATTGCAGGCAGAAGGTGAAGAGTTAGTCAATGAGTTAAGGAGAAAGGGAGAAAGAGTCAAGAGTAGCTCAGGGAAGAGCCACTGCCTCTCTGTGTTCCCACATCATGTGGCCTATGCAAGTACATTGATACCAGGTATCCTGCCAATCCCTCACCCCATGCATTAAGCCAGAGGCACACAGTTTCCAAGCTGCAGTTTTCTGCTTTTCTGTTCATTAGGTGTTTGATGTCAAATGTTTCACAGATAGAGTGTGTACTCATGTTAAGTGCAGAATGAGGGGCTGGGGATATGTTTCAGTGGTAGAGTGCTTGCCTTACATGCAAAAAGCTCTGGGTTCAATCCATAGGACCACATAAACTAGGTGTAGTGGTGCATGGTTGTATTCCCAGCACTCCAGAGATGGATATGAGCTGAGCAAGAGTCAAAGTTGTCCTCAGGTACATAGCAAATTTAAGGCCAGTCTGGGATACAGGTGACCATGTCTTAAAAAAAAAAAAAAAACCTATAGTGAGGACTGGATGTGTGGCTCAATATTAGAACACTTTATTAGTACTTATGGGGCCTTGGGTTCCATCCTCAGCATCCTGAAATATGTATGTATACAGAGTAAGTGGTACCCCAAATACAAAGGCCTAAGCTGGCTATGGCTTGTGGCTTCCATAAACTCAACCACCCCAAGCCAACTTTACTTGGATGGCCAAGCCTGATAAAGTCTATAGAATGAAGAAGGTGTGGCTTTCACTAACTTTATGCTTCTAGCTAAATCAGGAGGAAAGTGTGTGCTGGGTGGAGAGAAGCTGTGT
This sequence comes from Dipus sagitta, assembly GCA_036346955.1. Lineage (NCBI taxonomy): Eukaryota > Metazoa > Chordata > Mammalia > Rodentia > Dipodidae > Dipus > Dipus sagitta. The sequence continues at coordinate 138,835,462 of CM070778.1, forward strand.
TCATGAACGTCAGTGTTGCTGTAAACTCCTTTCAGCCAATAGCTCTATGCCATGGATGTTCCTTGTGGTCTAGGCTTGTTCACTGGCAGAATCCATCTGAGACAGTATTATTTCAATGGTATTTAGCAACATGGTGTGGTGTTGCTCACAGCATCAGTAATACCATCAAGTGCATGTTGTGGGCAGGTCTGGTACTCTGCCAGCATCCTCCCATGAGATTTTGCCATGCCTGCAGGCCCTGGAAGAGGGACACCCCATTATTGCCCTTGCCATTGGAGGAATGCCAAGACAGCAGGACTGAGTGGGTTGTCTAGGGTCTAACAGACAAGCAATGACTAAGTGGAGATAAGACAAAAGCCTAATGCCCATGTTATCTGCCTTGTCACATGCTGACCTGTGACTGAGCACACCATGTGATTGGTTCTGGGTAGACCTGGAAGCAGGCTGACAGGAGCATGTCTTCTGAGCTCTCTTAGACCTTAGGTCAGCCATATGAGGTGTGGGTGTTAGCATCCCTTGAAGCACAGGTGGCCTGTGGTGTTACCTCTACATTTGAGCAATATTGTTGCTGCTGCAACTACCACTAAAAGTTTATGGTTTGGGGAGCAGCTGATTTGATTCTGTGGATGAAGATTATCTTTCTGTGGCTTGCTCATGAATACATTTAGCTCCTTGTGCCCTGAATGTGTCTATTCTTCTGCACATGGCTGTCCAAGCAGAAACTTGTTTTAATAGCCATAGACAAACACAGTGAGGGTCAGAAACCCACCGCCAAGAAAAACCACACAAAGACTTCTAAGCCAGGGGACCCACTTTGGATCTGACAACTCCATCTCTTCCTGTAGGTTCAGACAGTAGCTGGTACCAAGTTTGGGGATGTGTTCTTTCTCTCAGTTTGAAACACTTGCAGGTATATTTAACCCTTTGCTTGTGCTTTGTCTGTGAAGACAATGCACACATAATGGACAATCAGGCTTCACTTCACATGTCCGAGAGATGCTTCCTGCTCCAAGAAGATTTGCCAAGATTGGCCTTATAAGTGCCCAGGAAGGTGAGAAGTGGCTTTTGTCATGAGCAAATAATTCCAGACCCTAAGTGTGGCTTCTTCTCACCTCTCTTCCCTGCATTTCTGTTGGCACTCCTGGTCCTGTACCCTTTCCTAGTCTAGACAGTGGCTGGTAGAAAGCGGACTGGAGAAAGAAACAAGGTCCAGATAGCAGAATAATCCGAATGTTGGCGATGAAGACGCTGGAGTGTGTCCTCAGTGTAGACCTGCTCTGTGCAAGGCAAGCAGCTGGTTCTCTTCACTACCTACTTGCCCAGTAGTGCTGAGGCTAGAGGCACAGTTCCACTATCTCTGTTGCTCACCCTATAGGCCTTGGCAAGCATCTGTTTTCAATTCTTATTTTCGTCATCATGACTATCATATTCACCATCTTAGTGGAAATGCAGAAAAGAAAATTTAGACTTTTTTCAGAGTCATTAATGTTTTGAAATTTTATTTAATTGTTCTTATTATAAAGTGCCTATTGAAGTAAACAGCACAGGCGATGCTGTGAACTTTGACCTCTGTCACTCATCCTTCTCCTATTAAAATTGCAGCAATGCCAAAGATTATGCCCTATGCTCAGGAGCACTGTGGCTATTTCTGGTCTCTGCTGGCCTCATCCTCACTTTGTGCCAAGAAGGAAGGAGACAAGGAAGTGGGAAGGAGGGATGGGGGAAGAGAGAGAGGAAAATAATTGCTCCTGAGACTGTGGCATGGAGGATCCAGGTGATAACACAGTGAGTAGCCTGTAGGCAAGACCATATCTATACATGCCTCACCTGGCCACGATGGGGATCCCTTGTTGTCGGCCTGCCTTGTTCTCCTGAGGGGAGCAGGTTTTTCTAGCCGCTGCTGTCCCTTGCTTGGTCCACGTATCCCTCTGTGCTCATCTCCTGGAGGATGCCTGCTGCCCTTAGTAGTCCGCTCTGCAGCCATGCACACGAGGTCTGGCCATCTGCTCCTTACTGACCCACATGAAAGAGGTGGGTGGACACTGGCCAGTCCCCTACATGTATGCACTGTCTCAACTCAGCTATTCTCTATACTTCAGAATCCCATAGCCTGGAAACCTACCTGGGGCAGTCTCCAGGATCCTATCCTTGTCTGGCTGAGCATCAAGGACTGTGACTCACAGTAGATTTTCCTCATTTTGCTGAGGTGTAAAGGAGAGAAACGCCTGCTTCGAGAGTGAGGGTTGTGAGAAGAGTACTATACCATTCACCATGGATAGGAACCCTATTGACAAGCAGGGTAGGGGAGCTGTCATGGTCACCCTTGGTATCTAATTTCTCAAGTATCAGGCCTGTGGAGGAGACAGCAAAGTAACACAAGTGTGGTGTCCATGGAAAGTGACTTAATGGGTCTATCAGTTATCCTAACATCTAGGAGGCTGGGTTTCCATGCCAACTTCCCTCCTCTGAGATACTTGAGGAAGCCATGGTGACTCTGAGCTCCAGGATATCCTCAGGGTATGAGGAATGACAGAGAGGCCATCAGTTCATGGCATTTCTTGGACCCATAATGGGATAGAGGAACTGAGAGCCAGAGTCATAGCACCACTGCCATTGTGGTAGTTTTTAAAACACTTTTTTGGGGGGGTTTTCAAGGTAAAGTCTCAGGTCAGCCCAGGCTGACCAGAATTCACTATGTAGCCTCAGGATGGCCTCGAACTCACAGCGATCCTCCTACCTCTGCCTCCCGAGTGCTGGGATTAAAGATGTGCGCCACCACGCCTGGCTCATTTTTTAATATTCTATTTTTATTTAGTTATTAGAGAGAAAGAGAGAGAGAAAGAGAGAGAGAGAGAGAGGGAGAATGTGTGTACCAGGGCCTCTTACCATTGCAAATGAACTCCAGATGTACGTGCCACCATGTGCATCTGGCTTACATGAGTTCTGGGGAATCAAACCTGGGTCCTTAAGTTTTCAGGCAATCACCTTAATGGCTAAGCTAACTCTCAAACCCTGTGGTACTTTTTAAGAGCTATCTGCTCTGAGAGAGGGAACGGGGAGAGAGACAGATACAGGGAGACAGAAACATATACACACATAGAAAGACAGAGACAGAAAGTGAGAGAGAACTGAAAGAAGAGAGAGACAGAGATAGACACAGAAAGAAGCAAAGAGAAAAATACAGGCACAGAAAGTCGGAGAGGGAGGGAGAGAGAGACAGAGACAGACATGGGGACACAGAGAGAAACAGTTGGAAGATGGAGTATGCACTGAAAAAGGATGCCCAGCTCAGTAGACAGGGAAAAAGGGACAAAGCAGAAGTGAGGAGAAAGAAAGGCCTAAATGGGCCACTCAAGGAGAACAGGGCAGGGTGGGCAGATGAGGTGAAACAAATTTCACTTTTCTTTCAGATCCTTAGGAAAATTCACAAGTGCAATTAGTGAAGATAACTCTTGCCAGTCAGATTGATTTTCTAATACTAAACACAAAGGAATAGGAAAAAATTAAGATCTACGTTCTTGCTGACAAAGCACTGTTTGGCATTTCCATGTCTATCCATAGTGAAGATGCAAGAAAGTAAGTCTGGTCTGGGACATGTTAGCTGTCACAGTTACTCCCACGAGTGACTGGACATCATGTAGCACAGACAGTCCCAAAATGAGGACTTTTCCAGCCCAGATGTCAGCAGAGGATGAGAAATCCTGATCCAAAACGGACATGGATTTGGACCCGTGATCACCTCTCGGCCTGCGACTCTGACGACTCTCCTCTGTGGTGGCCAACAGCCCAGTTCTCTTTCTCTCTGAATTCCCAGTCTGTGGCTTACTCCAGCTTTCCTTGTAGTTCATATTGTTGACCTCAAGGTGCAGGTTAAAGCTGCATTGCCTTCTTAAAGCTAGGTGGCACCTTTTTTTCATTTCAAGCCTTGACTGTGGATTTGAAGTTGAAAGCCTGGTGTGATGGCTCCCTCCTGTAATCCTAGGACTTGTAAAACTGAGGAAGGAGGGTTGTATGTGTCTGCGGCCAGCCTGGATGACAAGGTGAGACTGTCTCCAAAAAACAAAAAGAGAGAGAAAAAGAACAAATGAAAGAGAAAGAAAAGAAAAGATCAGAAAAGCAAATAAATAAAGGTGAACATGTCTTGTCCAACCCATCCCCAGTAGCTACAACTTGTCTCAACATCAGAGAGAGATCTGGCCTGTTTAAACCTGAAGGACACACTAGATACTATGTCTTAGAGAGGTCTTCAGGAGTAGTAATTTTGACTCTATACCACTATTAGCGCTGATTATTTTGCCCCCACTCCCCATTCAACATGACTATGAAGCGGGCTAGCATTTGTGGATTCCCCCAGTGGATACCTGGGATATGGACTCCCCATAGCTCTGCAGACCTGCCCTGAGGACATGCGCTAGAAACAGATATATAGCCTTGGCCTGGGGCAGTGGGTGCCAGGAGGGGCAGGCTCAAGGTGGGGTGGTGACCACAGGCAGTTCTGCTTAGAAGCTGGACAGTGCAGGCCATGAGTGCCATCCAGGGCTGGGTCCCCAGAGGACTTATTATTACTTATTATCCAAATCCAAGAGCCAAGGCCTGAGACTGCATCATTCCTTTGGCCACAGGTATAGTTTCTCAAATCTTAACACACACATAAATCGATCACTTGATTAATGCTCGCCCTGAGTGACAATCCCGGGACATGCAAAAGGAGGGTGTCTGGCTTTCAATATTAAAACAAACATGTAGGAAGAAGAGGACCTCTCACAGATTGAGAACAGAGGGCTTCCTCTTGCAGGAATAACCATGGAGGGGCCAGGCTGCAGGAGAGAGAGTCAGGATCTTGCCAACACAGCAAACCAAGGAACTGCACTGTCCTGTTCTTGGTTAAAGGGGTGTTGTGGCTCATGACACATAATCCAGCATTATCATTCCAATTTCAATGCTTGTTCATAACACGTCACCCTTAGGAAGGTAAAAGTAGTCAGGGAATACACTCCATGAAATTCAGAAAATTCGGAAAAGACAGAGTTGGACCCATGCCTCTCTACCCTAGATCTTTGGGGCACCACTTCAAGATGGTTCAAGACTGTAGGCCCAAAGGTAGCAAGAGGGCAAGGGTCACTGTCCCATGGAAGTGCCCTTCCATCAGCATGACTCATCCTGCTGTGGACCTTCGTTTCCTGACCAGGCTGTTGGCTCTGTAAGTGACTTGTCCCCTTCCTCTTGTCCTCTTAGCCTCTTTGAAGAGACAGCAGCATGCAGCTCAGATACGGTTTCCTTCTGCAGGAACCAAGACAACAAACAAGGCTCAGACCAGCAGATACATGAGCCACTGTGGAGCTCACAGACATTGAGTCCTGCACAGTACCTAGAACCAAGCCTTGTTTGTGGTTTTGGGTCCTGCAAAATGAAGCTCTTGGCTAGATTTGGTTTGGGATCAAAGCTCAGATCTTTCTTTCTCAGATTCACCAATCTCATGTGCAAACTCAGTATAGGACAGTGGGATGCACCCACATGCCTAACCCTCTTTCCCATGTGTGGACACCTTGGGTGATGCAGGCATCCATTCATGGTGGGTTTAATGGCCAGGTTCCAGAAGGAAGAGCTAAGTGCTTGGGATTGGTCTCAACACAAGTGGTGTAGCAAAAGCTGGTTGTTAAGAACAGACATGTGGTGTATGGAGTCAGACAGGGGCAAGGGCCTCCCAGCACAGGAACCAAGAAGAAAGGTTGAGAGAACTCACAATTGCCACACGTCAAGAAGTCCGTCACATTCCTCTGGATATCTCATCTCCCTGCAGTGCCTAAGAACTCACTATCAGATTCCAAGCCTAGGTCTGAGGTGCACCTGATTCTTTCGCCCTACCAGTCTAGCAGTCCTGGGATGGGCGCCTGAAGGGCAGAGCTGGGGTACTTACATTCCTAACCAGGCCCAGCTGTGTCTGGTGAGCTGGTAAGTTCAAAACATTTGTTATGTGGGCTGGAGAGATGGCTTAGTGGTTAAGTGCTTGCCTGTGAAGCCTAAGGACCCTGGTTCAAGGCTCGATTGCCCAGGACCAATGTGAGCCAGATGCACAAGGGGACGCACATGTCTGGAGTTAGTTTGCAGTGGCTGGAGGCCATGGTGCCCTCATTCTCTCTCTCTCTCTCTCGCTCTTTCTCTGTCTGTCACTCTCAAATAAATAAATAAAAATGAACAAAAAAATTTTTAAACAACATTTGTTATGTGGAAGTGCACCTTGACTTAATTAAGCAAGAAGAAATTGGCCGAGAGGGTAAAACCCAAGATTCCATTGCATCTGAGGACACTGGCTGAGCCTCGGTTGACATAGGCTGCATCAGAAACTCAGATGAGATGCTGTCTGTGTGCAGACATAACATCTGGCCATTTCTCTGAATCCTGACATTCCAGATGCCCAGAAGATTCACTGCTTCTGACTGGATGCTTGAGTGACCCTGGCCGCCCACCCTTCCCAGGGCTGGGTCCCTCCACAGCAGCTTTCCTGTAGCAGGGACCAGGGATGGGACTTCTTGGAAGTCTTGGGAACTCCCCACTAGAGTTTTGCTTTTATATTCCAAGAAAGTTCACATGGGATAACTAGTTCCTGAACATATGTGAGGCTTTGAGACTCAACAGGGCCTGTGGGCTGAGTGCTGCACACGGTTTGGTAGTCACGTGGCTCTGGGCCAGGCTATCCTCTCCAGCCCACCCTGTCCCTAGCTAAGAAGAAGGGATCAAAGGCCACAAATTCCCATGAGAGGACCAGGAAGCTGAGCCGCTGAAAATAGTTGCTGGGCCTCTGTGATCTCTGTTCTCCTGTGAGGAGTGTGGACACAGTCCAGTTACTCACCTTGACTAGCCTCAGGCCACAGAAATAAGCAAGGGTTGCTGTGGCTAAGGGAAAAGGCATGGCTTTGTTCTAGATCTCTCTGCCTGTGTGCAAGATGAGATTGCATTCTGACACATATCATATTTTGCTTCTGGTTTATGAAGAAAGTATTTATTTGAAATCACCGTGATGGATATCAAGTAAGAAGCACCTTAAAAGCACTAAATGATAGGTAGTCCTCACAAGGACACAACAAAACAAGGTCTTTCCTTGCTATGACTCACAAAGAGGAAAGCTAAGGCAGTGAGGGAATGTGTTCAACTCTGCCACCCTTCCCTACCCGTCCCTCCCCTCTCCTCCTTTCCCCTCCCCTCCCCTCCTCTCCTCTCCTCTCCTCTCTTTTTCTATTCTCTCCTCTCCTCTCCTCTTCTTCTCTTTTCTCTCACCTTCCCTCTCTTCTTTAACTCATCTCCTTCTTCTCCTTCTCCACCTTCTCTTCCTCCTCCTCTTCCTCCTTCTTCTCTCTCTCTTTTTCTGTTTCTTTCTTTTGACAAGATTTCACTTTGTAGTTTAGGCCAGCCTGGAACTTTCCATCTTCCTACCTCAGCCTCCCAATGTGCTAGGATCATGGGTGTGTACCACCACTCTTGGCTATGACATTTTGGGCTGGATTTTGCTCTCTTCTTAGGCTGGGTTAGTGGGAAACTACTCCATACCCACCTGCTTCCCACTATCCACAGACATCAGCTCAACCCCCTCTCCTATGGCTCTAGCTGACTTGATGGGACGGGGTAATCCATAGGTGTTTGTGGGACCTTACTAAGTTTAAGTCCAGTGAGAAATGCTAACCAGCATGTATGTGGTCACTGTTCCCAGGCCCTGTCTCTCAAATGTCCAGATATTTAATCCACTCATAAGCCTGGGAGCCACTAGACTCAGGTCTCATACCCTTTAAGACAAGGAAGCCGAGGCCCCACAGCTGTACAATAGATTGAGGAGCAGAAGAACAGAGAGTGGGGTCCAGGGTCCAGTTCAAACCTTTCTGGTCGCTTTACTGACCATGTGCATAAAAACACAGCAAACATGAAGTCACCACTATCTCCCTGTGATGACACCTCCAGGTTCTTTAGAAATCTCTAACAGAACTTTCCCTACAAGGGAAAGAGCAAAATCCTAAATTGTGTGGAATCTTTGCTAAAATTCACAGTTCACTACACTCAGGCTTCTACAAAGACATTCTGTCCAAGTCTCAATTGCATGACATTACTGAGCTCCAGACTATATGGCCAACGGATACCTTGAGATGTGATTAAATCCAGGCCTCTCCTGAAGCCACACAGAGGCTGTTCTGAAAAGTAGCCAGAATTGTATGGTAGAAGTGACAGCTTTTACCTCCTGTTGGACTCTGTTTGTGCATCTGTAACAAAGAGTTGGAGTCAGGGAGCGTTATAAACAATAGATGTTTATTTTTCACAGTGCCAGAAGTCTAAAGTCCAAGATGGGGCCACTGGCATCTGGTGTTTGGCAATGACCTTGGGTCCTCTCGCTATATCTTATGTAGAAGAAGGTAGCAGCAGGGAATATCCTTGGACTTCAAGCCAGAGTGTGGTCACCTCCAAGGGCCTCACCTCTCAACAATGTTCAGGGTTTTTTTCCAACATGAGTGTTGAAAGGACCCCTTTATTCAAACCAAAGCATTCACTAGGCTGGTGTTTTTCCCTTTAGCAATGCCTACCAATGGCAGTGAAGGGTGGGTCCTCTTTATTCACTACAGAGTTGGGGTTGTCCTTTCTTCTGGGAAGCAATGTCCCCAAATTTAAACCATACACAGGGCTTTTGTCTAGTGGCTTCACTGTAGATTGAGAGGTCAGAAGTTGCAAAGAAATAATATGTTCACAAAGTTTTGCTGTAAATGTTCATTGCAATGTGCTTTTATAATGGAAAATTTTGAAAAAACAAAAGAAAATACGTAAATAAATTACAGTACATTGAAAAATGAGATGCCAAGGTCAACAGGACACGATGACATGAGGGGAGGGTCAGGTATTGGAGAGCAGTAATTGCACCTATCTCATAGAATGGTACAGATTTGTCAATACCGAGCAATGGGAGCAATGCTTTGTGCTGTTCTTATAGATTGTGAAGCCAGAATTATGTGTGTCATTGTATGTTTTTGAAAATCATGTGTTGACATGCATGAGATGATGATATATGAAGATATGGGCACAGGTGTGGAAGATACGTCTTTGTCTTTCTGCAGTGGGCATTTGTTGTAATAATAGGAGTGTAAATCAACGTGAGCTCTTGTAGAACGTAAACACATGCATGGTCAGAGTTGGGACTCCATGCCCATGTCGACATTCTTCCCAGAGATTTTCTCTCACAAATTCCAGCTTTGGCCCGTGGTGGTCAACAGAGCACCCACGCTTGCACTCCAGAAGAGTGACCTGCCCTTGTTTGTCCCCAGAGACAGATGAGTTAGTATTATTTCCTTGAGTCATCCTAATTTTAAGAAGACTCAAACTAGTTTCTTTTCTGTTTTCTTTCTCCTTATCTTCCTTTTAACTATGTATTTTCCACAAACATAAAATGGAAAAGAGACAGACATCTCTTTTTCTTGCAATCTGTGAACTAGGCCAGTTATGGCTCAGCCCTGCTGCCACAGCCCAGCACAGATCAGGTGAGATCACGGCTGCAGTTCAGCTGTATGGCCAGCTAAGACGCGGGCACCATGTGCACCGCTTCAGTCTGTGGTCTCTAGGCTGTCTTCAGCTCTAGCCTCCAAATGCTGATGTACAGCCTGATGATCTTTACTTGGGTGAAGTTGCTGTCAGGGACATTCTCCTTGTAAGAAGCACTGAGCAAGTGCACTGTTAACATCAGAGTATGGGAGACGGTCTCTTAAAACAGGCCTAGAGCGGGCCATGGTGGTGCACACCTTTAATCCCAGCACTCGGGAGGCAGAGGCAGGAGGATCACTATGAGTTCCAGGGCACCCTGAGACTACATAGTGAATTCCAGGTCAGCCTGGGGTAGAATGAGACCCTACCTTGGAAAAAAAAAAAAACAGGGCTAAATCCAGGGGTTTCTCATTCACTCAGACATTACCAAAAGCCAGTGAATAGTCAGACTCTCCTGCAAGCCCCTCCCCAGCCCCCTACCCAGGGAAGGATTGTCCTCTGCTAGGTGACAAGAGAAGTTCTGGTATACCTTCCATCTGTGCCTAATTAACCCACTGGGGCCCCAGAGTCACCAGAATGGGATTGAAACCGCATCATATTGCCACTGCAGAAACAGGAGACAGTAAGCAGTTTCTCATGACTCAAGGAAAATCCTGCTGGCTCCAACCACACCCATACAGCCACACTGAAAAGCCACATTTGTGTCTTGCATGAGCCAGCCTTAAGATTTTTGCTGTCCTCTAGGAGAGCTCAGTAGTGTGTGAAGACACCTTCACAGATGTCTTCTGCACTTCAGGGAGGCCTCTGTGGAATGCTGCTGACATGAACCCTCAGCAAGGTCAGGACCTTCATCATCTGGTGCTAGGCCTGCAAACTGAGGGCTCTGAGTTGGGCATACTCCTACTGATGCTGTCCCGAGAAGAAGCTCAGAGAGCAGAGCCTGGCAGCTCCACAAAGAACGGAGATAGTAACTTGAAATCTACCTCTGCCCCGAAGCATCTGGTGCCTACGTGTCACTTCATATTCATGTGTTGGGAATAGGGTCTGAAGTCAGAAAATTCTAGTTGTGCTCAGCAAGAAAGACAAGGACTCACCAAAGCAAGGACACCAAGGTGCAGAGTCTATAATGCAGCTTCAAGCCCTGCAGCTCTGCCAGAGTTGCCTGGGTACTAGGAAGAGGTGGACGATGAGAAATGGAAGGCATGCCTCATGTGACAGGCTCTATGGGATTGGGGGATCCAGAAACACAGCACTCAGTGGAATATGGGCTCTGTGGAACATAAGGCTCTGTGAACATGGGGGTTCCTTGAATGCAGGCTATGTAGGGCTTAATAACCTTCTACAGTCTCCATGATCATAGGCCAGGCTTTCCACCTAGCCACAATATACACCTTTCAGCAACATGGATGCCAGCATCTGCCAGCACCTCTGGCTCCACCCACGGCAGCCACATGAGAACAGAATGAGAACGAGAACGAGAACGAGAACAAGAACAAGAAGAGCATGTCGGGATGGGCGAGTGGTCTAAGGTGTAAGTATCAAACACTGCAGACATCAGTGCCACATTCATATCCTACCTCTTACCTGGTGTCCCAGGGACTTCCTTAACTATCTTTAGGCTTAACTAGAGGGGCTGGTACCCTCACTTCCTCCCTTTCACTCCCTAGGCAAAGCTCGGCCTTGTGGCTGTTTTGGAGCCTTCAGGGTTCACCCTCCTGTGCTGGACATAGGTTGCCCTAGTAGGGTATGTCTGGTCTGTACTTCACCTCTGGCTCTCACGGAGAGGGAATTTGGTACTGATTCTACTCTTTCCTGCTAAGGGCCCCAAACAGATGCATAGAGTCTATTGTTTTTATTGGGGTCAGTCAGGAAGAGCCCATTTGCTCTTCAAGTCCTTGGCCTGAGCCTCAGAACAGTTGTGGCAGCAAAAGATTTTGAGGGACACTGAGGTTTGTCCTAGAGCCAGAGCCAGGAACACAGGATGTGGCCATCCTGATCCAATGGGTGCTTCTGCCCCATCCTCTAGAGGATCTGGCTCCAGTCACAGGACAATGTGGCTTCATTGTCACCCCTCCTCAGGTCAGGGACAAGTGGCCGGAAGTGGCTCCTTGTCTCAGTGCTTGCTGCTTGGCCAGGCCAGCTGCTTCACAGGACCAGGAAGGTGCCAACTTCTGTGTCGTGCCTGTGGAATGGAATGTTTTAATTAAGATATTTAGCTAAGATAAACAAGATTTTTAATAATGTCTCTTTGGCTGTAAAATTAGGAGACAAGAAAAGTTTGGAGGATGGGGTATGAGAGATTACAAAACTGAAACAAAACTCCAGGCAGGAACTGAAGAGGGCGGATGTGACCAAGCACTTGCGGGAAAGCGTGCTGCAGGGCCGGCGGGGATTCCTGGCCCTGCGTCAGGAGCTCAGAATGTCCTGAGTGGCTGGCTCCTGGCTCCTCTGAGGTGCAGGTGATGAAGTCGCAGGAGGAATCAAGGTGAAAGCTCTAGAACTGGGAATTCCTGGTGAGGATCCTGGAGCTCCCCAGGCATCTCCCCGCTGTGCTCGGCACGCCCTGGCTCAGCAGCAGGTAATCTATTAACAAGAGAATACACACGCATCACTCTGGGGTGTCCGGAAATGCCAGCAGTTGGGGAGAGACTAAAGCAACCCTATGTGTCTCAGCAAGTATCAGGGCCTTCAGAAGGGACAGACATGACTACTTCAGTCTCTACTGCACCAAAAAGTCTCCTAACAACCATCACGCGTACTGTTTTCACTAAAACAGGGCAACTTTGAGTTTTTCCATGCACCTGCCAAATTAGCACATGGAGGTTGTGGTGGTTTGATTCAGGTGTCTCCCATAAACTTAGGTGTTCTGAATGCTAGGTTCCCAACTGATGGAGATTTGGGATTTAACACCTCCAGGAGGCAATGTATTGTTGGGGGTAGGCTTATGGGTGTTATAGCTAGTTTTCCTTTGCAAGTGTTTGGCACACTCTCCTGTTTCTGTTGTCTACCTGATGTTGGCCAGGGGGTGATGTCCACCCTCTGCTCATGCCATCATTTCCCCTGCCATCATGGGCCTTCTCCCCCCCCCAAGCCTGTAAACCAAAATAAACCTCTTTTTTTCCCCTCAAGCTGCTCTTGGTTGGGTGATTTCTGCCAGCAGTACAAATCTGACTGCAACAGAGGCTATTGAGGATGGCTCATGTTGTGCAACATCATGATTCTAGTCAACTTCACCCAACATAACTTTAGAAGTTTCACATTCATCACATTCTGTTCAAAATGTATTAACTGTGAGGGGAGCTCAGTATTAGCATGGATGTAGCAGCTCCGCAGGTGAGCCTCAGTTTGGATGCCCCTCATGGGTCTGAGAGTGGCCCAGAGATTGAGTTTTGGTTGCCTATAGGGTAAGCAGAGTCTCTATATGTATACCCCTGGGAACAGTGTCACAATTACCAGGGTTGGACAGAAACACACAGCTAATAGGAGAGGCTGTATGGCATAGGCACTGGATTCTACTGATCTGTTAGAGTTTTGCTTTGAGTCCTAGAACCTGGGAACCACCTGTCTTGTGAGCCAGGACCCTGCACAGCTTGGCCTTCCTGAAGGTTAGGGAAAGACTGAGTTTCTGGGCACAGGCTGACTCAACATACAGGCCTAGCCTGGCATAATGTGCCTCGAGACAAGTCTCTGCGTGTGAGCATTCCTGAAGGGGGTGGTGCTCTGGCAGGAACATACAGCTTTTCCTCCTCCTCTCCTCAGGGCACTCTTTCTAGATCAGGATGTACAGGAGAAGAAGAAATAACTTACAGCCAGGGTCTCTATGGGCAACCCTGCACTTGGCAAATTTTGCCACTGCCAACTTTTAGTCTGCCTCACTGCCTTACCTTCCCACCCTGCTTTCTAGAAAACCAAGAATCTCCTGGAATCCCAAACCCATGCTATGAATCTATGGCTATTAACTCAGCATTGTGTGTGCAAGTACATGGCCACCCACGAGCAGCTTCCTCTGCTGACTTTAGGCCTTTCATCCTTGTTGGCCACTCTTGATGGTCGACATCACAAAGGGGGTGCCCACTGCAGATCATGAGTCCAAGCATCCCTTTTGAGTCCGAACCTAGCTATCTTGCCTAGTGAAACAGGAGCACTCTCAGGAGATGTGGCTCTTATGCTTTCCCCAGACATCTGGTCTCCACTGAGCCCTGGATGCCAGGAGCTATTTTTTTCTATATGAACAGGTTCTGATGCCCAGAGAAGTCGTTATATGTTGTCTTTCTGTGACGAGCTCAGAACTCAGGTACACATTCACAGTTGCCTTGTGATGACGTCCACCTCTCAAATGACATGATGTTAAGTGTCTGGTGATACCTGATGCCTGTCCTTCGTCTGTGACGGACTCATTGCCTGGATTCCCACATATGTCTCAATCCTAGAAACACCTTACAAATGTGTTTTAAGGGACGTTTGTGATAGTACTCTCGAAAGCCAAGACTGAGGACTTAGTTTGTGTTTTCTGGTTCAGGGATAAAAGCTTCAAAGGTGGCTTTGGTCTCATGAGGTTATGATTAGGAGAAGCCAATTTATGGAAGTGCCAGTGAACAGAGCTTCTTCTCACCACATACCTTGATGGTGATGTGATCTATTAGTAACTTCAAACACAAAACATTTAGAGATGAAGTAGTAAGCCTCAACATCCATGATTCACATTCCCAGAGCAAGGAGCCCAATGGGGATATGGTATGCAGATATAGAAAGTTTTAAAGACTTTAGCATGCTGCTCATGCAGGTATGACAACCAAACAGTGGAAGAGTATAGCTTTTCTGAGGTCTTTTGTTGTTGCTTTTAGACAATAAAAACTCAAGGTCACTCCATTATGTTTCTAAAACAGAATCTCTGAGCCCAGGCAGGGTACCCAAGGGCTTTCCTGAGCTTCCAAAGCTGCAGCCTTATCTAGAGAGACACAGGCCAAGTGCCACAGTGCCTAGCCAGGCCTGGGCCTTCTCTTCTACCTACAAGCCATACAGAGGAGAGGCCCATGGGGCCTAGTTTATGTAAATATTTACTGGAATGTTTGCCTGCTATGATGGAGTGTGCTGACACATCACAAAACAAGCTGGAAAATGAACTAGAAAGTTCCTGAAAAGTAGTGTCAGCATGGTAGAGTGCAGAAGCCATGTGCATCATCTCTGCTGTGGGTTATAGGAGGGTTGGCTGAGGTTCTGTTATCCCAGGTAAGATAGAAGCCTTGAACCTCCAGCAGCCCTGGCTAGGACGTCAGGAGGATGTGCCCTGCTGGACACTGCAGGGTAGGGGCTCCAGCCTGCCTGGCCCTGGCACTTAGAGATCATGGCTGCTTTCATCCAGGCCTTCCACTTTAGGCATAAGGAAAGTACAGGGGCAATGAAAGGAGCTGATCTGGTCTGCTGTTCCCTCTGGGAACGCAGGGTTCTCTGGTGTGTGGGTTCAGTGGTGTTCCCTTCCCCCTAAGCCCAAGAGCAGAGCACTGTGGCCACAGAGAGGAGGGTGCTGTGGGGACAGCATGCAGCTTCCTGACTGTCTGTAGCTTCCTGGGGTTTGTCAGACCGGGAAGCCTGTCCATGAAGCCCCAAATATTATCACCCTCAGATATACCAAGACTCCTGCAATAGGGGTGGACTGTGTGTCCACACATGCACCATCTGAAAATAAGACCCTATGCTCATAGGGGTACATAGGGTATTGTGTCTGTATATACACCTGCACAATCAATGTGATCCAAGGCCTGCAGCATGTGTACATATGCATATGTATGGGTGTGTGCGTGCACCTGTGAGACTGTGCATGCATGAGACAATGTGTGTGAACTGTGTGCATTTACATCTCTGCATGTGTACCTGGTATGTGGTACCTGTAAGTGGGCCTTGCTCACTCTTACCCCAGCCTGGGCTGAATCTAAGTGAGTGTTGTGATAGCTACAAAGGAAGGAGGGGCTTGTAGTGGCAATCTGAGACTCTCAGGACACCACATGCCCAGCACACAGTGCACCTGTGGGCCTATGAGCTTCGGATGGTGCAGAGCTGGGATAGACAACTCTAGAGGCTCAGAGAGAGGCACAGAGCCAGTGACAAAGCACCCAGGACAGGTGTGAACCAGGGTGGCTCATGGCATTGTCTGGGAAGTCATGTGAGAGGGATTGCCTCTCTGCCCCACCTGTGGAAGCTGCCAAAGTCACAGTGGCAGGAGATAGCTGGTGTGGGCACTTGTTTAAGAGTCAGGTTAAGCTCTGCAAGTGGTTCCTCGGGTCAGCTAAGGCTGAGGAACTACGTATGTAGTCTTCCAGCAAGAAACGGTTGTGGATTCCACAGAAGACAATTCAGTAAGTGTAAGAGTCACAAACAGGAAAGAAAAAAAGAGACTTGCTGCCTACTGTGCAGTCCCAGAGAAGGGGAAATAGTTGCTCCTTCTATGAAAGCCCAATTTCTCTGCTTGTGAGACTACCACAGACACTAAGGCCCCTTCCTGGAGCCAGAGGACATACCAGCCTCGGATCTAATAAGCCATCAGGGAGCCACACTCAGCCACCTCCTCTTCTGTCACCCACAGGCTTTGGCAGGTGTCAACTAACCTGACCTATAAACAGTTTTCTGTTGCTCAGTGATGACTTACTTGAAAACATCTATTTCTAGCTGATACTGTTTAATGTCAGAGGCTGGATTCTCTCTTGAAGTGGTCAAGTCTTCCATCTTCCCAGGCAACATTTCAAGGTGGTATGGGCTCTGCAAGATAGCTTCCCATTGTGTGGTTTGTGCTGAAGGCTCCTTGAGTGACAGCCTTTGTGAGGGTCAATGCCAGACATTAGACTCACCTGGGAGAACAGCCCTCAGCTGCAAACTCCTCTTCCTAGCCATCATCATATGACCCCCGGCCTCCCTAGGAGATGGCCTCAAGCAACTTCTTTCTGATCCATGAATCTAAGGACAGTCATGGGCTCTGGGATCAGGCAAAGGAACAAGGAGGCTTTAACCTGCCAGATCTGGAGGAAGAACTGTTTGCATTGTCTCCCTGGTTTTCTACCTCTACACCTCTACATCTGTATTTGTGTGTCACTCTGTTTCTGTCTATGTCTCTCTCCTAGACTCTGTCTCTCTCCTCTCCTTGTTTCTTTTCCTGTTTCTGTCTCACTTACTATCTCTATCATGTTTGCCTCTGCCCCAGCACTCTGCTCCCATCTCTGATTCAGCAGGACCATAACCACCACGAAGCCTTCAAGGGTCTAGACTTGTAGTTGCTTTCAGGTTGTAATCTCTCCTTCCCTGACCTACCTTTTACTTACTGAGCCCACATTTTACTGGCATGTGATTGATTCTGTTCTGGTTACAACCAGTAACCAATGTTAGAACTGAAAAAGAGGTCAAAACCTACTAATTTTATGTGAGATCAACTTCTGCTGCACCCAGGTCTGCTGCTTGTTGGCTGAGACCACCACTGAGCAGACACAAGCTCTGTGAAGCGCAGCCCTTCTTCCTCCTTGAGCCCATTCAACACCTGCAATTGGGCCCTTACAGTCAGAAGCTTGAAAGTGGAACTAGAATGTAGTGATTGGATTTTACTTCTTTCCCTAGGAAGGCAGTCCTATGTAGGTTCCAGTGGTGATGAGTAAGTAATAGTGGTGGAGTAGAAGAACATTTATCTAACATAAGCTATCCTTACTGTGTTTGTGGAGATGTTCCACCTTTTTCTCTCCCACACACTGACATTCATGGATAGGCTCCCCAAGTCGATCATTTGCCCACCTCTGAAGACTATGTGAAGAAAGACCCATATACAGTGGTCTGGTTGTGATTCCAGCATAAATTTTGACACCTATGCAGCACATCCAGTTGAGTGGCCTTGCAGTGTTGCTCCCATTCTGAACCTCTGCTTTCTCTAGTGTGCAAGGCATAAAGCAGCATTGCTACCTGTCGCATGTTGGGGAGTTGACATCACTTAATTGGTAGCAACCAGCGTGAAGCTTGGAGGAGCAGCCAGTGGATATATACTGTGGGCTGACCACTGAGGGGCTTTGCAGAGGTACAGGCCTCGTGGAGTTCTAGCATACTTTCATCGCCAGACAGTCCCATACTCACCATGCATATGCTCACACCTGGTAAGCTCCTAGCCCCTCATGTACATACCTGAGCACTTCACCTGAGCAGGCAGGCCCAGGGGCAGATGGCTGGCACTGCATTCACTGTGGAATTTGCACTGCAGAGGTGACTCAGCACACAGGCATGTGCAACCCAGTGCTTGAGGGTGAGGACAGAGATGTGAGCTGCCTAGGCAGGTTCCTCCGGTCCATGTATTCAGTGAGAATGCTCTACCAGCTTCTCTAAAATTATCTTGTCAACGGAGTCAGTCTTAAATGTCCCCAAAATTCAACCCAAGGTTCTAGTCACAGCTGAGGACATACCTAGCCCCGCACGCCAGGCTTTCCCTGCTTTCGTTGGTTCTCTGTCCTCCACATCTCCCATCATCTGTTCTGACAAGACTTGGGTGTCCAGCTTGGAAGCCTACAAAGTTTGAGAAGTAAATTCCCAAACAAAACAAAACATGGACTTGTCATCGCTGCCAAGAACACAAAACTAGAGTACTGGGAATGCAGATGCCTTCAACCCAGAGGACCACACGACCTTTATTAGAGGCTTTATGAAGACTCCACCCTACTCTTTCCACAGTGGTAAATGGTAGCATAGTTCCGAGTCTGTGTCAGTATACATGGTGAAGGGTGAAGAGGACAGGGCACCTCTAAGTGCCCAACACAGTGCAGGGATACTCATATTAAGAAGACACTGCTATAGCCTCTTGCTTGCTGGCATCACGATCAGTGACTGAAAGCGAATTGAGACGTACTGCTATTTGCACATACCTCAAAATGTATATGCCCATTTGGAGATAGGGCTGTTTGCAGGTTTATAGGGATATGGGATATGTCGGGTACTCTTCACCTATTGTAAGAGGGAAGCATAGGCTGGGAATGGCCACCTCCACTGAAGCCCTCCAGCACTAGAATTTCACCCTCTTCACTCAAGGATTGCTACTCAGGAACCTTGTTTGGACCAGGCTGCCTCCTGCCTTCCTGCCCTTCCCTGCCAGAGGCCCTTGGCTTTGTGCTCAGGGATGAATGAGTTGCTTGGTGATAATTTTTCAAAGTACACACTGACATTTTAATCATTTTGCTATTGCTAAAGCAGACATCATTTTCCATGTTATTTATTCCCATATCTCAGCGGAGCATTTCATTTTTGTCTCCACTATACAGTTGGAAAAAATGAGGCTCTGAGATTTTCCTCAAACCATGTGGTTGACCTGTTAGTATGCTGAAGACCTTACACACACATTGACACAAAACTCAAATGTCTGTGGCACTGGAGTGTCAGATCACAAGCTTCACTCCTTTCTAATTTTTTCTTTAAATTTTTTGTTTATTTTTATTTATCTATTTATTTGAGATCAACAGAGAGAGAAAGAGGCAGAAAAAGAGAGAGAGACAGAGAGAGAATAGGGGCACCAGGGCCTCCAACCACTGCAAATGAACTCCAGATGAGTGCGCCCCTATGTGCATCTGGCTAATGTGGGTCCTGGGGAATGGAGCCTCGAACTGGGGTCCTTAGGCTTCACAGGCAAGAGCTTAACTGCTAAGCCATTTCTCCAGCTCCTTTATAATTTTTAAAAAGTGTGGTAAAATAGAGATAACATAACATTTACAACATTTTCAAGTTATTAAAAAATATTACAGAAAATTTTTTTATTGGATATGGACATATTTAGCGTGTAAACAACACATGTTGGTACCATCCTTTCCCTCCTCCCTGCCCCTTTTCTGAAGAGGCTTTCCTCATTGGGGATGCAGGTCAACCCCATGGGGGTTGTGGGTCATGCATTATGGGGGCAGCCGTCAGTTATGGGGGAGAGGCAATGTCTCTGTGCAAAATGTCCCAACTTGTGGCTCTAACAATCTTTCCACCCCTTCTTCTGCAAATTTCCCTGAGCCATGCTGGGAGCATTTTAAGCCTACTTCAGTGATGGGCACTTAAGAGCCTCTGGATCTCAGCTTTGGTAGGTGTTGAGTGTCCTCAGTGTCTAACTCCTTCACCTTTGTGCTGATATCAGATTCACTAAGAAAGCAGCACTTGTGCTCATTTCCCCAATTCCTCTGTGGTTTCAGCTGGGGCCTGAGTGGAGTACACTGGGTCTTTTATCTCCTCAGGTCCAGCTCCCATCTGAAAAAGAGAAGATTCTCTAATAGATAATGAAGTCAGCACCCATTAAATGGGATAACCATTACTAATTTAGAGAGAATTAAGAGGATGTAGACCCTCTTATAGCCTAAGATTAGCGGGAGTTTGACAATGGAAAGCAGAATCAGTATCTGGGTATGATTCTGACTTGTTTCCCAGTTCCAGGTATGGTTTCCTTTCTACTGAGTGGATCTATTAGCCAATCCAAGAGCAGCTGGCTACCCCCCATGGCTGTGTGCCACTATCGCACTTGTGTGAGCATCACCTCAGGTTGTTTGCTTCTGAGTCGCTTAGACTTTGAGTTGCTTGGACAAATGTTGACCACTTTCCCCCGGTAGCTCATGTAGTGACTTCCAGCACTAGATGTGCTAATTGGGGACTGGCTCTCCTTGGATTCCAACCAGGTCTCTCCATGGTCCATGCCAACAGTGTATGGTGTCTTCAGCAATGAGGTCTTACCATTAACCTCTGCTGGGTAATCAAGTACTCTGACAGAAGTCTGTCTTGTTTGTTTTGGAAGATCTAGTAGGTCTCTGATCAACAGTTCATTGTGGTTGTATACCACATCCCGGTACAGGGAATTACAGGCCAGTGCCAAGGGAAAAGCAAAAATAAAAAGACAGAGAAGAAAGATAGACAGGACAAATTTAAGGTTAGGTTTCATCTCACCCTCTCCAGGGCCCTTCGATTCAGGTACTCACCTAAGGCCCTCTTGAGGGTTCCTGCTTTTAGTCTAACTTCCAGGATATAGGATTCTACAGTACTAGTTCAATTTGGGTTTAGTTTTGTATGTGCCCCCCATTCTTTCCCTTCCCCCAAGCCCTACCCTCCCTATTGTCCAAGCCTCGAGATGCCATTCAGGTATGTCAGCAACTCAGGCTGATCCGCGTTAGGAACCACAGATGAGTGAGACAATGCAACAATTGTCTTTCTGTGATTGTGTGAGTTCACTTAGAATGATATGTTCCAAATTTGACCATTTTTCTACAAATTTCATTGTGTCATTTTTTTTTCTTATTGCTGAGTAAAATTCCATTATGTAGATGTACCATATCTTGGTTATCCATTCATCCAATGATGGATACCTGGGTTGATTCCAATTCTTAGCTATTATGAATTGAGAAGCTGTAAACATGGTTGAGCAAATATCTCTGAACTGAGATGTGGAGCTTTTAGGGTAAATGCCCAGTAAGGGAATAACAGGGTTTGTTGGTAGCTCCATATTCATCCTTTTCAGGAGTCTCCATATTGATTTCCATAGTGGTTGTACCAGCTTACATTCCCACCAACAGTGAATGAGTGTTCCTATTTCTCCACATCCTCACCAATATTTGTTTTCATTTGATTTTTAAATGTTTGCTATCCTTACTGGAATAAGGTGGAATCTCGTAGTTGTTTTAATTTGCATTTCTTTAACAGTTAGGGATGCTGAATATTTTCTCCAGTGTGTGTTAGCCATTTGTAATTCTTCCTTTGAGAACTCCCTATTCAGTTCTCTGCTGCACTTTTGAAGTGGGTTGTTTGATTTTTTTTAATTGTTTAGTTTTTTGAGTTCTTTGTAGATTCTAAATATTAGGCTTTTGTCAGGGGTATAGCTGGCAAAGGTTTTCTCCCAATCAGTGTAATCTATTGGCTCTGATTATGGTATGTTTGTCTGTGCAAAAGCTTTTTAGCTTCATGAGATCCCATTGGTTGAGTGTTTGTTTAATTTCCTGGGCTACTGGGGTTTTGTTTAGGGAGTCTTTTCCTAGTTCTATATTGTGAAGAGTACCTCCCATTTTTTTCTTCCAGTACTTGAAGAGTATCAGGTCTTATATTGAGGTCTCTAATCCATTTGAACTTGATTTTTGTATACGGGAAATGAATGGGTATAATTTCATTTTTCTGCATATCATCATCCAATTTGTCCAACATCATTTGTTGCAGATGCTGTCTTTTCTCCAGTCTACATTATTGGCACCTTTGTCAAAGATCAAGTATCTATAGTTACTTGCCCTAAGGTCTGGGTCCTCAATTCTGTTCCATTGGTGTATGTTTCTGTTTTTATTCCAGTACTATGTTGTTTTGTCACTATGTCTTTGAAATATAGCTTTAGATCAGGTATGGTTATACCACCAGTGGGTTTTTTTTTCTTTTTTTTTTTTTGCTGATGATATGTTTGGATATCCAAGGCATTCTACCATTCCATATGAATTTTGAGATCATTTTTTCAATCTCTGTAAAGAATGATGCTGGTGTTTTTATTGATATTGTGTTAAATCTGTATACTTCTTTTGGTAGAATTGCCATTTTCACAATATTAATTTACCTATTCAGGAGCATGAGAGGTCTTTCCATCTTCTTAAGTCCTCCTCAATTTCTTTCTTGAGTTTTTTTATATTTTCATTATATAGGTCTTTTATATCCTTGGTTATTGTTATTCCAAGGTATTTAATTTTTTGTTGCTATTGAAAATGGGACAGCTTCACTGACTTCTTTCTCTGTATATTTGTCCTTTGCATATAGAAAAGTTATTGGTTTTTGTACATTAATTTTGTATCCTGCCACTTTGCTGAAGGAATTTATCACCTTTAGAAGTTTTGAGAAGGAGACTTTTGGGTCACTTATATATGGGATCAGGTCATCTGCAAATAGGGCTAACTGGACTTTTTCCTTTCCAATTTGAATCCCGTTGATTTCTTTCTCCTGTCTTATTCTTTGGGCTAGTACTTCTAGTACTATGTTGAAGAGCAGTGGTGAGAGTGGG
Source organism: Dipus sagitta (assembly GCA_036346955.1). Classification (NCBI taxonomy): domain Eukaryota; kingdom Metazoa; phylum Chordata; class Mammalia; order Rodentia; family Dipodidae; genus Dipus; species Dipus sagitta. The sequence goes on from CM070778.1 coordinate 138,857,972, forward strand.
CACCTCTGTCTTGTTCCTGATCTCAGGGGGAATTCCTTGAGTTTTTCCCCATTAAGTATTATTTGGGCTTTAGGATTTACATATAGGCTTTATTGTGTTGAGATATAAACCCTCCATGCCTATTTTCCAGTGTCTTGATCATGAAGTGGTGTTGTATTTTGTCAAAGGCCTTCTCAGTATCAGTTGAGATGATCATGTGGTTCTTATGGTTAAGTTTATTTATGTGGTATATTATGTTGACCGATTTTAATATGTTAAACCATTCTTGCATCCCTGGGATGAAGCCTACTTGATCAAGATGGATAATGCTTTTGATGTGTTGTTTCATTTGGATTGCAAGGATTTTGTTCAGGATCTTTGCATCTAAGTTCATTAGGGATATAGGCCTATAGTTTTCTTTCCTTGTCGCATCTCTGTCTGGTTTTGGTATTAGGGTGATAGTAGCTTCATAAAATGAGTTGGAGAGGATTCCCTGGTCTCCAATTATGCAGAACAGTTTGAGAAAAATTGGTTTCAGTTCTTTGATGAAGGCTGGATAGAACTCAGTTGAGAAGCCATGCGGTCCTGTACTTTTGTTTTTCGGCAGGTTTTTGATTACCTTTTCAATCTCCACGGATGTGATAGGTTTGTTTAGGTGATTAATCTGCTCTGAGTTTAGTTTTTGTAGGTGGTATGTGTCTAGGAATTCATCCATTTCTTTCAGATTAGTCAATTTTGTAGAGTAGTGGTTTTGGAAGTACACCCTGATGATTCTTCTAATTTCATTGATGGCTATTGTGATATCTCCTTTTTCATTTTGGATCTTGTTAATTTGAGACTTCTCTCTTTTTTGCTTGATCAAATTGGCCAGGGGTTCAAAAATCTTGTTTATTTTTTCAAAGAACCAGCTCTACATTTCATTGATTTTAAAAATTGTTTTCTTAGTTTCCAATTCATTAATTTCTGCTCTGATCTTGATTATTTCTTTTCATCTGGAGCTCTTTGGGTTGGATGCTTTTTGTTTTTCCAGTGCCTTTAGGTGCACAGTCAAGTTATTAATTTGGGATCTCTCTGTCTTTGTAATGAAGACATTTAGGGCTATGAATTTTCCCTTTAGGACTGCCTTCATTGTGTCCCATAAGTTTTGGTAGGTTGTGTTATTTTTTCTTTTTTCCCAAGGTAGGGTCTCACTCTAGCCCAGGCTGAGCTGGGATTCACTATGTAGTCTCAGGGTGGCCTCAAACTCATGGTGATCTGCCTCCTGAGTGCTGGGATTATAGGAGTGTGCCACCACACCCAGCTTAGGTTGTGTTTTCAATATCATTCAATTCTAGGAATTTTACAATTTCTTTTTTGATTTCTTCCATGACCCATTCATTGTTTCAATATGTGTTGTTTAGTTTCCAGGAGCTGGTGGAGTTCTTGGTGTGTCTCTTGTTGTTAATTTCTAGCTTTAAAGCATTGTGATCTGACATGCTGCAGGTTGTTACTTCAATTTTCCTCTCTTTATGGAGGTACACTTTATGGCCTAATATATGGTCAATTTTGGTGATGGTTCCATGGACTGCTAAGAAGAATGTGTGCTTTGTAGAGTTGAGGTGGAAAGTTCTGTAGATATCTGTTAGGTCTAGTTCATCTATGATGTTGTTGAGCTCTGTTATTTCCCTGTTGATTTTCTACTTGGATTATCTGTTTATTGATGATAGGAGAGTATTGAAGTCTCTGACTATGATGGTGTTGGTGTTTGTTTCTGTTTTATTGTCAAGTAGATTGTGTTTTATAAACTGTGGTGCACCTGTTTGGTGCATATATATTTATGATTGTGATACGTTCATGTTGGATCATTCTCTTGATGAGTAAGAAGTGGCTTTCTTTGTCCTTTTTGGTTACTTTTGGTTTGAAGGTCTATTTTTATCAGATATTAATATAGCAATACCCACTTGTTTTTTATTTCCATTTGCTTGGAATATCATGTTCCAACCTTTCACTCTAAGGAGATGGTATCTTTAGTGGTTAGGTGAGTTTCTTGAAGTCAGCAGATAGAAGGGTCCAGGTTTTTGATCCACCCTGATAAGCTGTATCTTTTGATGGGTGAGTTACGTCCATTAATATTGGAGGTTATTACTGTTATGTTTGAATTAATCTCTGCCATGATAAGGTGTTTTATGGGATTTGGTATTTTCTTGTGTTTTATACTGTTTAGAGCTTGGTCTATTTTGGTTATTGTGATCTTCTTGTTGGCTCTTGTGATTGGCTCTTTGACTGTTCTGTGTGGAATCTTCCCTCAAGTATTCTTTGTAGGTTTTGCTTTGTGTTCATATAATCATAGAGTTGACTTTTTTCATGGAAAGTTTTTTTTTTTATCATCTGTTATGAGGGATACTTTTTCTGGGTAGAGTAGCTTGGGTTGGAAGTCATAGTTTTTTAGAAATATTCCATTCCAGGCCCTCTGGCTTTCAGGGTTTCCATTTAGAAACCTGATGTAATTCTGATGGGATTGCCTTTGTATGTTGTGAGTTGCTTCTCTCTTGCTGCTTTTAACATTCTCTTTGTTTTCATTGTTGAGAGTCTTAACTATGATGTGACTTGGAGAGTTTCTTCTTTGATCCTGTCTGTTTGGTGTTTTGAGGGCTTCTTATATCTGGATAGACCTCTCTTCTGGGAGATTTGGAAAATTTTCTTCAATAATTTTGTTGAACATGTTCTCTATGCCTCTGGCCTGGGTTTACTCTCCTTCTGGTATACCCATGATCCTGATGTTTGGTCATTTTAGAGCATCCCATACTTCCCTCATATTCTGTTCACTAGATTTTTTGAATTTTTTTAAGTTATTGGCCTCCTGATCATTTTCTTCTGTCTTATCTCTCAGGTCAGAGGTTCTGTCTTCCACAGGAGTAACTCTGTTGTTGAGTGGTTCTAGAAAGGTTTTTATAATTTCTATTTGATTTTTGTTTTCTGTTGTATTATTTTGCAACATGTCCATCTCCTTTTTGAGGTACAATTTCAATTTGAGTTCTGATTTTCTTGATGCTTCCTGGAATTCATTCTTGTATTTGATCAAGTCTTCATTAAGCTTAATCAACCAGTTGCTGAGATCTTGATTTCTTGACTCACCTTCAATTTATTCATATCTCTTTGGAGGGTTTTTACATTTTCTTCCATCAAGTTAAGCCTACTGTCAAAAGCTGAATGTTCTAGGAGACGATTATGTTCAATTTCACTGATATAATTGCTGGTTATTTGATGGTTTGCTTCCAGTTTAGTGATTTTTTTTATCAGGGTCTCATTGATAATGTTTTTATTTTGGGAATGAATTTCTGTTGATTTCTCTATGATTTCATTGGAGGCTTCCATTGTAGGACTAGGCATCCTTGGTGGAGATCCCTCAGTTTTATGACTTTTGTTGGCTTTTTTGCATTGTTGTCTACCCATTTTAGGAAGACTTTATTTTATTGAGGAGGAAGCAAGTTTTTGTCCTTTGGCCCATGCACCCTTTGACTCAGATGAACAGGAATGTTGGTATCCAGTGGCAAGTCAGGGTACCAGAGAAAAAGGCCTGATTCCACAACTCACTTAGGGAGCAGGCCTCCCCAAGCAAGGTACAATGGGACCTACCAGGACCAAGGAACTGGGAGGAGCTGGGAGACAGAGGTCTGGCCTACTCACTCTACATTGCCATGCCTACCCACACACTATCTGTGCAGGGAACCCAGACCAGGGTGCTGGGAGGAGCCAGGAAACAGGGTTCTGGCCTACTCACTCCACACCACCATGCCCACCCGCACATAGTCCATGCAAGGAACACAGACCAGGGCACTGGGAGGAGCCAGTTAAAATATTTTTATTTATTTATTTGAGAGGGAAAGAGAGAGAGAAAAATGGTCACACCAGGGCCCCTAGCCACTGCAAATAAACTCCAGATGCATGTTCCATGTTTTGCATATGACTTTATGTGGGTCCTGAGGAATCGAACCTGAATTCTTTGGCTTTGCAGGCAAGCATCTCAACCACTAACCCATCTCTCCAGACCTATTTTCAAGCTTTGAGTATGCAACTCAGCATGTTCATTGGCACAAGTCTCACCACCCATCTGCAAGACTTGTTCATTCTGACCAGGAGGAGTTAATGATAGGACATGATTTACAGGCTCCTATCTGTCACAAGTGTAGAGTCCTCAGGCACAGCTTTTTTGTCCTCCAGGATGAGGGCACTTCAGCATCATTTAAGACCAAGGTGACCAGAGCAGAGGCCATCTTCAATCTGCATGGAGGGCAGAGAACACGGCTGGGTTGGAGAAAAGTCATGAGTGTCACAGCTGGTCAGGCAGGGGCACATGCATGTCTTGGTATGTGGACCTGTGCCAGTAACATCCTTCTGACATCATCATGGATGGCTCCAAGGGAGCCTTCCTTGGAGAAGCCTGTCATCTGGTTAGGAAGATCTAACATCATCTATACACTCATGAAGTTGGGCTAATCAGTGAAGTTTCTACCTTTCTGAGGGCAGATCCTCAGGACATGCTTCTTGCATAGCTTTCCTCCTCCTTGTGCTCTCCTGCATGCCAAGCATGTACTTCCTTAAAATCACTTTTCCACTTGGCACCATCACACAGAATGAGGCTGACAGAAATGCTGGCAATCTGTGACAGCCAGAGATTATAGGCCTAAGGCTAGGTCAGGCTGACATGTTCACGCACAATGTGAACTTCAGCCTGAGGGATTCAGAGAAGATGGCACCATCTCCAAGCCACAATAGAGCCTGGGGAAGATGGGCAGAAGGGCAAGAGGAAACCCTACGTTCTGGAGCCCAACCAGAAGCTAGTTATTTATGGGGCAGGAGAGAAACCAGGAGGAGTAGGCCTTGGGAGACCATCCTACCCCACACCAAGGGTATAGACCAGATGCAGCAGTGACAGTGAGGTCCCAGGTAGCAGGCCCCAGACCAGTGTGTGGTCAGAGCAGTGCAGGCCAGGCATACAGTTTACACAAGAATCAGGCAGAGGCATGCAGATGTGAGTGTAGAACTGTTTGGTCAATGTTCCCCAGCAAGGACACTGACCTGTGTAAAGTCAGCTTTGGGTTGTTTAAAGTGGTTGGGAGAGCAACAAGCTCACCCAAGGTCCATATGTTTTCTCCTAGCTGCCCAGAGCCTGGATCCCATGTCAGGATACACTGTGGGAGAAAGCATATGAACAGACCTTGAATCCCATATCAGGGTGCACTTTGTGAACACAGCCTGGATCCCACACTGGATGCACTACAGGATGAGAACTACACTGCAGAAAAAAGACTGTGAACAGACTCTGGGTCCCACATCAGGGCAGAGAGGGTTGAGCCTAGATCCCAGTAATCTTTTGCCTGTTCTCTGCAGTTTAACCCTTCATGGGGGCTCAGCACTTGAGGACAGGCCATTGCCCTGTGCTCTCAGGCCATATACCCAAAACACGCAATCCCTTTCATAGCACTGTGCCCCTGTAGGCCACAGAACTGACCCATCTCTGAACTCCTCACTGGCACTGCACTGACTGACCACATGGTGAGGGCTGTGGCCTTTAGGCTCTGTTCACTAACCTTTCCTTATAGTACACTCTATGTGGGTTCCAGATTATCTGACCTCAGCCATCCTCAGGATGGAGTTGGTTACATCCCCGTTGACCAGAGCCTTCAGGGAGGGCAGCAGAACTCTTTTACAATGGCTTAAAACAACAAAAGGTTTAATACATTGATTTTCAGTATTTCCAACTCCAAAAGTAGTTTAACCTATGATCAAAAAACACATCCTTGGGCTGGAGGAATGGATTAGTAGATAAGGCACTTGCCTGTAAAGACTAAGGACCCAAGTTCAATTCAGGTCCCACGTAAGCCAGGTGCACATGGTGGCACATGCGTCCAGAGTTTGTTTGCAGTGGCTAGAGACCCTGGCATGCTAATTCTCTCTCTCTGTCTCAAATAAATAAATAAATAAATAAATAAATAAATAAATAAATAAATATAGAATCTTAAAAAAAAGAAAAAACAACAAAATAAATAAAAAACAATATTAAAAAAACACAACCTTCTTTTCTTCATAGTTCTATAAATGTTAACTGCCTTACCATACCACACTATACTGCCATGATGAAGTCAGAGCTGAGGCTCCACCTTGGTGGCACAGTTTCAGGCTAGCCTGTCTCTCTTGTCTCATTCTAAGGGAAAGCACAGGACCATACTTAGGACCAGGGCCTTTAGCTCCAAGAGTTGAGCCAAGGTCATGTTCTACTTATTATTGGGCATTTGTGGAGGGTAGTGTCACACTGTGATTTAGAGAAGGAGATCTTGGGTAGATGGACCTGGATTAACTGACCCCAACAAGTGCACTTAACCTTGCTGATCCGTGACTTCCTGATCTGTGCACTAAGAACAATAACAGTCCCATGTAGGAGCAGATAAGATCATAATGTAATGTGGCCAGCACAACTTTATACTGCACTCAAATGAATAATAATGTGAAATTCTTTGACAGTGCACAGTGTATGAAATATGACTTTATAGTGCAAACTGTACTGGGTTCGACTTTTATCACACAAAACACGTCCTAGCAGCAGATGCTCTGAATAGCTCACTAGAGCCATCTTGGTCCTTATTCTCAGCAAGCTCCACAAAGCTGTGAGAAGTGGAGCCACAATGAAGGAGAGTATGCTGCTAGTGAAGGCTCTCTGGCTGAAGGTCTCCTGTGAAGAGTGGCCTAGGGGCCTGTGGACCTTGTCCCAAGGCCATAGGGATTATAGAAAGTCTCAGAGACAAGAGTAAGCTGATGGTGGTGATGCCTGAACAGAGCTGAGGAGAACCAGGGAGAAGGAAGTTTCACCCTGAGCGGGCAAGCTCCCAGAAGGCCATGGCTTGCCAGTACTGCATCTGTGCCTCTTGTAAACTGGGACCTTGGCTGCTAACCACACCTACCCATCAACATCCGGGAGAGTGGGGTCCTAGCTCTTACATCACAGTCCCTGGCAGTGATTGCATAAATGTCTGGGGCAGTGGCAGCTGTCTAGGGTTTGCCTTGCAGAAGTTCAGGGCTTGATTGCCTCCTTGGCAGCAGGTCCTCGTCTGCATAGGGCTTCAGAACTGCAGCATTCCAGACTCCTTCGGGCACAGATGATTAGAACTTTATGCTTGATTATTTGAAGACTCGAGTGTTTATTCATGGCTCCTAAGAAAAGTACTGTTCCCTTCTGCTTTCTCTCAGTGTGTCTTTCCTTTGTTCTTCCAGATCTGGTGAATGACACTGTCACCATCCCAATCAAAGACTGGGAAGTTGACCCATTCTTCTCTCTCTTGCTGCCTTCATATTCTGGCTACCTTGTGCAGCCAGCCTTGTCACAGGAGAGTGGAGGTCCTATCCTCATGGAGCTCATGATCTAGTAAGCTGAATAAGGAACATACACCCAAATATATAATTGCACATTGCTATAAGAGTCATGAGGGTGAATTAGAGGTTATAATAGGGAAATATAACTTAAGTCTTGGAAATTGGCAAGGCCAATCCCTGAAGAGATACTTAAAGGGATTGAGTTGTTGGACAGCCTGGTGGGGAGCTTCCCAGGGGAGGGAGGATCATCTAGAAGGACTTAGAGGCAGGAAATGAATTTGAAAATTATGACACAGGTGAATGAGGTGGTCTGTAAACCCAGTCCTGTGGTCTGTAGCAGGTGGCTGTCTCCCACCTTTCCTCAGCCCAGGCTGACATCCAAACTGATGGAGGAGCCATGGCACCAGTAGAACAGGTGGGGTGGTGTATCAGTTACTTCCTCATGCTGGGTCAAAATATCTGACCAGAAGCAGCTTCAGGAAGGAGTTTATTTTTGGCTTACATTTGCAAGGGGAAGGCCATCATGGCAGGAAAGGCATGGCAAAAGCAGGAAAACGACATAGCATCACCTTAGTAGGGAGGAAGTAGAGGGAGTGATGAATCCTGGTACTCAGCTAGCTTCTCCTTTTTACATAGTCCAGGACCCCTAGTCTATGGAGTTCTACTACCCACAGTTAAGGTGTGTCTTTTCACCTCAATCAAATCTAGAAAATCCCTGATATACAGACCAAGGGATTTGTTTCCATGGTGATGTTAAATCCTTTCAAGTTAACAACCAGTAATCAACCATCACAGAGGTTTCCTTCGGAACTTGGAAGATTTCTGTAGTCATAGCCCAGTGCTGCAGCTCTGACCTCTGGTCCAAGTCCTAGTACTACTAATGTTCCTCATCACCTTACATATCACAAAAGCCACAGAAGCATTGTTCTGCCTCTCAGACAACCTCAGCAGAACCACAGGATCATTGTTCTGCCTCACCTGCAGCCTTACCACCCACATGGCCCAGTCACTGTCATCCCTGCCAGACAGATGCAGAACACTACTGTCTGTTTGGTGTCCCAGCACTATCTTGTCACAAACAGGATTCTTCACTGCTACAGTCAGATGCTTCTAACGTACACCTAATGGTGTTCTCTCCTGATCTTTGTTTCCTTCAGTGGCTCCCTATTGGCCACAGGTCGTAAGCAAGGCTGAGTGAGGCCCTCATGGCCTGTCACTCTAGTCCAACTCAACTCTGTCCTCCAGCTTTCACCACACTGCCTGTCAGCCAAACAGTTCCCCTCAGAAACCCGATGTAAGATGCCTTCTCATCATTTTCGTGGTACGTTGAGAGCTTCTCTCCTTCCTCTTGCCCCCGCCTTCCCATTTGGCCTATAAGGTAACAGAATCAAGGCACTTGTTGCAGGGGTTCACAACTGCAAGGTCAATACCTATTCCCCCAACGGCCTGTGGAATCCGAGGTAATCACCCAATCTTGTGTTTAAGCCATCCATATCTAATGCCTCACCGGAGCTATTCAAGATCTGAAAATACAAAGGCATTTAGGCTGAAAAGATTTTCTTAAACTTTTTTATTGACAACTTCCATAATTACAAACACTAAACCACGATAGTTCCCTCCCCTCCCCCACTTTCCCCTTTACAAATCCACTCTTCATCATATGCCCTCCCTTTCTCCATTATTATATCCCTCTCTTTTATTTTGATGTCATCATCTTTTCCTTCTATTATGTGGGTCTTGTGCAAGATTTTTTAGCTGTTCTTTGATTCCAGAGTCCTTAAGGAAACAAAGAGGTATGTTGTGAGCTGTAACATCTTGGACTCAGTGATGCCATGTACATGGCTTAGAGCAGCAGTGACTAAGTAGAGACAATGTGGGGAAAATAGGGCACTCAGTCTCTAAGGGAATTTTCTAAAACGTCATAGTTAGTAAATGGGAATTGGTTGTTATGTCAAGGATCGATGACACTTCGTTTTGGTAAAGCTGCTCTTTCAAGAAATAAGCTTTACACATAACAGTGGCAGGCAACCTCAATTGTGCTTGCTTAAAACCAACGCAATGTCTCCATTGATTCTGTTTAAGGAAAAAGCCTTTATTTTTGGGTCCATGATCTAATCAACATGTTTGTCAAGACAAGGCTTTGTTTTATGGCTAATAGTGACTCCATGCTGCCCATTGTCCTAAGTGCTTTCATAGACTCTCTTACTTATTTCTCACAGAAAGCCTACTGTAAAAGACCCTCCTCATCCCTGATGACAGACAAGAAAACTGAAACCTATAAAGAAGTTAATTAACTTGTCCAAGTTCACATAGTTGCTTAGTACAGGGCCAAGATTCAGCTCTGGTGGTCTTATCCTTAGCTAGCCATTGTTCTACGTATGCTTACTTACTGTCAGGATTTAGTTTTCAACCATAATGTTATCATAATTATGTATCAATTAATTAACTATTAATGGGGATGGAGAGATGGCTTAGTAGTTAAGGCACTTGCCTGCAAAGCCGAAGGAGCCAGGTTCGATTCTCTAGGCCCCATGTAAGACAGGTGCACAAGGTGGTACATGCATCTGGAGTTTGTTTGCAGCAGCTGGAGGCCCTGGAGCACCCATTGTCTCTTTCTCTCTTTCTTTCTTTCTCTTTATCTCTCTCTCTCCCTCTTTCTCTCTTTCAAATAAATAAATAAAATAAGTATTTTTAAAAAGCATTAATGAAGATTCATCTCCATATGTATAGAAGTTTCAGGATCATACCATTATCTTCCTTCACTTAAGTCTTTAAATGCAGTTTTCGTGGGAGATTCACACATTGATTCTCTTTGCATTCCAGCTCTCACCTAATAGTCCAACAACTTAGGGGAGTAGGAGATAGCAGAGAATGACTGTCATCTGTGGAAAAGCTACATTCTGACCCATCTCTGTCACTCCAGCCCAATCTGACCACACTGGTACATTCTCAAATTCCTAAGCACTCCCTGAAGTTGGCAATACCTACCCTTTCACAACTCTGACAAAGGCCTGAAATTCTTCTAACAAGAGAGTGAATAGAGTATGAATTTTCCCACTGAATCTGAGGTAGGAGAGTCCATCCATCACCCCAGTATCTGAGGTCCAAGGATATATTCCAAGGATATAGGAGATATCACTCTTCTTATAGGCTCTGAGGTAGGAGAATCTATTCTTCCCATAGGAAATGAGGTAGGAGAGTTCCTTCTTCTCCACTGACCTAAGGTAGGAAATTCTATCCTTCCATTCTTCCACATAAGATCTTAGGTGTGTTGTTAACCAGGGTTGATGGGTCCTTTATCCCCCCACACAGGTACTGAGGTAGGAGAGCCCATTCTTCCCAGTCACATCTGAGGTAAAAGTATCTATTCTTCTCTTTAGTAGCTGAGGTGGGTCAGTACATCCTTTCTCACAGGATCTGAAATAAAAGAGTCCATGGTTATCCACAGAATCTGAAGTAGGAGAGTCTATTGTTCCACTCAGGTCCTAAGGTAGCATTGTTCATTTTTCTCCACAGGTTCTGAATCAAGTGAGGTGAATCTACACGTACACTGAGATTGAGATTGGGATATCCATTCTTGTCAAAATGTATTTAAGTAGGAGAGTCTTTTCTTCTCTTCAGGTATTCAGGTAGAGGAATCCTTTTTTTTTTTTTTTTTTTTTTTTTTTGCTTTTGTCAGAGGTTTTAAGGTATATAATTTCTTTCTTTCCCACAAGATCTGTAGTTAGACACTATTTCTCAGATGTTGTGAGGGAGAACTCATTCTTCTAAACAAGATCTGTTTTATATCCTTTCCTGTAGAATCTGAGGTGAGAGAGTCCATTTTTCCCCACAGGTACTGAGGTATGTCTTTTCCTTGCCCCCAAATGGCTCACTGATGTAGTTAAATGTCATTGGCTCTCTTTTATCAGCTATGGCACAGAAAGATTATGCTCTGTGACTTGTCACTATTTCCTGAAGTATCCATAGATGTACTCCCTCTATCCCAACGGACATGGGTGATGTCATGGAGATACAATATGTCACAATATTGTTGCTGGCTTGACAGTTTTTGCAATGGATCCAGCTTGTCTCATTTCCCAATGTATATCTGGTACCTGGGGCCAGAATAATGGGCATCAGGTTTTTCCACTGATGGAGTTTATCCTTTACTTCTCATCCTCACCCTACCCAGTATGCTGAAACTAAGAATGCTCTTGAAAAAGGTGGCATCTTGAAAGGCTTGGTGTAAAGTCATTAAGAAAAAAGATATATAAGGATTATTACAGTGCCTCCATCTAATCAGAGTAAGACTCAACCATTATAAACCAAACCCTGGTGCTTCACCATAGGGGCTTCATACTGGCTATGGGCATGTCACATGACTGACAGAAGGAGAACATGACTCATGGAGAAAGTGTTGAGGAGAGCACATGGTCTCCCACATTGACTCTTTCCCTTCTGCTATGGCAGAAGGAAAACATAAATCATGTTTCCAGTTTTCTCAGTCTGGCTTGCAGAGTGGTAAAATATAAACATGTGCTATTGACCCACAACTTAAGCATAGCAGAAACAAGAAATAAACCTGTGGCTCTTCTCCAGAGAGACCTTAGAGCTGTTTCTTTGTCAGTATAACCTAGTCCATCCTGCAAGCAATGCAGTTGTAGGTAGCTCCCTCTCTGAGAGTCATGGATTCCCATGTTCAAACATTGTATCCATGTAACTATGCATGGGCAGGGACATAAAAGCTACAGAATCCTGTATTACAAGGGACCCTGAGATTCCCTGATTCTCCCTATGAAGCTAGAGTTATATGAAGGAACAGAAAAAAAGAATAACCTTTTGAAATGCAGGCTTTGGTTCCCAGGAGAGCAAACAAGTGAATATCCAAATAACAAGGCCCCTAAATATTAATTTCTAAAGGACTAATACTATTTCTCTTGATTCATATAAGTAGAAAACTTGCAAGGCAAATGTAGACTTTTTGTAGATCATACAGTCAATGAATGCTTGTCTTAGATTATTTCTTCTAGTTCTTTTTTTCTTTTTTAACTCATATCTCCAACAGATTTTTTTTTTTAAGGAATGGATTAAAGAGGAACAAACAAACAAACAAACCATGGGGCAGGGAGTATGGAGTAGAAAATAAATACAAATGTAAGCTGTTTTATTAATTATTTTATAACCACAACAAACTAGAACAGAGAATGCCCTGTGCAAAACACAATCAAGATTCAAATGAGGCATTTCCTTAGCAAGGGTGAGGATTTTGGCCTCTGGTATTTGGAGTTTAGGCTGCAGTCCTTGTTTTGGATGGATTTTGGGTGTTTGGCAGTCCATGCTTTTAACCAGATTTGAACAGGAGAATGGCCACTTGACTCAGGCTGAAATAGATGAAGTGTTGAGTTTCATGTGCCACATAGCTACTGAAGTTTTGCCGCATTGTGCAGTGCCAGGTGGGGTTTACTACTTGTCAAACTCCTTCTTCATGGGCCGCAGTGTCCTTCTCTATGTTGTGTTTCTCCAGCACCTGAGTTGCGCACTCCACAGAGCCTGTTGCATTTCTTCCAACATGTCTGCATCTTTCAGCATCACCTTAGGGTCACACGTGGCTGGTTACTGAGGAGCCGGGGCTGCATGACTGCAGTGGTCTCCTGGGGGAGGTGCTGTGGAAGAGGTTCAAGGCTGAGAGGAGATGCCATAGCTTGGGAAGCCCGGGTGCATCTCCGCCCCACTTCTCTTGATGACTCACAGGCCCCTTAGCTTTTCCAAAAGCTACTCTTGTAAATGGTCAATGAATCGAACCTACTTTAATTTTAATCATACTATTGCACCATAAAGTTTCTAGCTTTTGATGTTGAAACACATAGACATTGATGACTTTTAGATCAGTAAGAGAACTCCATGTCCTTGGAAAAACAGTTGCCTGTCCAGATTTGGAAAGTTGGGAAAGAACCCTGGGAGATAAATCCTGGGCTGAACTTCCTTGAGGGTCCCTAGCAAAGTGGGATTCTAGGTGTGTATCTATACTAACCCATGAGTGCCTGAGCTTGCAATCCTGCCCATGGTTCTGGCTGTAGGCACAGGGTGGTTTATTGTCCATCTTTCCATATAGACCCTTACCTCACTTTATCCTCTGCCCTGGTAAACAATTCCCCTCTGTATGAGAGAAGAGACTGAGAACCATTTGCTTCTACATTTCATCTGCTGTATTCCTTTCCACCCACAGTAAAACTGTCAAACTAATATACAAATGCTTCCTTAGCACTATTGTGGTGGCTTGACTCAGGTGTCCCCCATAAACTTAGGTGTTCTGAATGCTAGGTTCCCAGCTAACGGAGATTAGGGAATTAATGCCTCTGGGAGGCAGTGTATTTTTGGGGGCAGGTTTATGGGTGTTATAGCCAGTCTCCCCTTGCCAGTGTTTGGCACACTCTCCTGTTCCTGTGGTCCACCCCTATGCTCATGCCCTCATTTTTCCCTGCAATCATGGAGCTTCCCCCTTGAGCCTGTAAGCCAAAATAAATCTTTTTTTCCCAAAAACTGCTCTTGGTTGGGTGATTTCTACCAGCAATGCGAACATGACTCTAACAACCATCTTTGTTCTGTGTCTTCATCCCCCATTGACTGCCCACAGCCTCCTGACTATTCATCTTGCCTGACCTCTGTCCATACACTGCCCTGCAAAGTGGCCTTTCCAAATATCTAATATGTTGCTACTGATCTCATCTCTCCCTCAGGATAAATTACAAATTTATTAATATGTAGATGATACAAGAATTTCATGGCCCTCCAACCTGTACCCACTGTGCTTGTCCCAGAGGCTGGCACATATTCTGGCATTATGATCGATCCTCCTGGTGGCAAGATTTCTCATGTGTTTGGATTCCACCTTGGGCTTGCAAGAGCTTCTAGTATGGGTCTTATGGGAAAAGAATAAGGTGGAGTATTGTGCATTCTGTCCAGGTGCCACCCATCCCTTTGGAGAGGTCACTTGGCCTCTTTTATCTTCCGAGCTGGCATGGCCACTGAGTTGTTTGTCTCTTGGCCAGTAGCAGATAGGTCATCCTCTGAAGAGCTCTGCATGGAAGGAAGCAGCTTCCTCTAGCCCCTGCCTCTTTTGCAGTCAGAGCACCCTACCCTACCACCCTTGACCTGTACCCCTCAAAGCAAGCTTCCTAGCATGTTCTTTGTCCTTCAGAACCCTAGACAGCAGGGATGAATGTGCTGGCCCAGCATTTGGCCAGGCCAGCTGTCCTCCCAGGCATGGCAGTGGGAGTTCACAGAGCAGACCTAGACTTCCTTCTTCTGTCTTTCTGACATTCCTGCAGACAAAGATAAGTAACTGGACCAGTCATCAGATGAACTTCCAGAGTCATCTGTCCAGCTATGCACCGCTTCACACCACTCTTTGCTATTGTAATTAAATAGACATGCAAATTGTCAGCAGACATCATCTGCTTTTCCTTGTGTCCAATGAGAGTCTTTCCCACAGATGCATTCTCAGGTCTCAATAGGTGAAAATGTGCCATGGAAGGGGTGGCTTCAGCTTCTCCTTCCTCCCATCCCTCTCTTCTTTCTGGAACTGGAAGGGTGTCCAGCCAATAGCCCTGAGCTAACAGTAAGGTGCTGTTTGTGGAAACCCTAGATCTAAGGTGACAATGAGGGCATCTGAGGCTGCTGGGAGTCAGAGGAGACCCAAAGGAACTGACCTCACACAGGAGGAGCAGATGCCCTCTCCCCACAACCTGAGTCCTTGGCACTATCCATTGGACATTCCCCTAGTGTACCAACTCCACATGATACACAGTCCTTCACTTCAGGCTGACCAGGGATGAAAGCCTAACTTTCAACTTTACCTTCACCCTTAAATCACAAAGGCACAGTCTCCATGAGAGGCCAGGTCTGCACTGGAGGCCTTCCCAGCCCTGCGGTGATAGAACTGATACGCTGAGAACTGTTTTGGGCATTCATGAAGCCTTTGTAGCCCTGTGGGAGACCTGGGATGAGCAGGGAGGAGAGGAGAGCAGTCAGGTGTCTGAGAAGCGACAACTTATACTATGGGCCAGACATGTTTCTCCAAACAGCAACAGGTCCTTCCTAGTGCTTCTTTTTAATTTTATTTATTTATTTGAGAGAGAGAGAGAGAGAGAGAGGCAGATAATAGATACATAGATGATAGAAAGATGATAGATAGATGATAGATAGATAGATAGATAGATAGATAGATAGAGATAGATAGATAGATAGATAAAGAGAGAGTGAGAGAAAGAGAGAAAATGGGTGCTCCAGGGCCTCTGTCCACTGCAAAAAAATTTCAAATGAATATGTACCTTGTGCATCTGGCTTACATGGGTACTGGGGAATCAAACATGAGTCCTTTGACTTTGCTAAAAAGAGCCTTAAACACTGAGCTATCTCTCCATCCCTAGAGTTCTTCTTTTAACACACAGTCAGTGAGGGTCATGTTAAAATTAGAAAATATAGTCATGGGAAAAATTTTTGCTGCTGGCCCTGTGATATATACTTCTCAGTTTGTTTCTAGGATATGGTTAGGTTTCTAAGCCAATATAGTCTCATACCTTATAGTTAACTGTGTGATCAAACTTCTTCACTTGGCAGAAGATTGTGAATAACCTTAAAGATACATTTGTTTATAAATAAATTTTAGAATTAGAAACTGTAGTGGTTTGAATGTAAATGTATGCCCCCCATGTCCTGAGGTATTTTTGATTGAGATTAAGCTTTCCAATTAAGTCTCCAGTAGACAGAACCCTTATAGAGGAGGCATGTCACAGGGGAAAGATCTTAAGTCCAGCCCTACTAGGTGTGTTGAGAACCAGTTTGAGCTCTGGCTGTTTGTGCTTGCTGGTATGATTTTTCTTTCTCTGCTGTGGCTGCTGAAGTAGGCCAGCTTCTTCTGCCATGATGAAGCTTCCTTTGGATTCTATAAGTCTGAAATAAACCCTTTCCTCCCATAAGCTGCTTCTGGACTGTGTTTGTCCCAGCAATGAAAAGGTAAGTGAAAACAGAAAGTTGGTACTGAGAAGTGGGGTCATAGCTGTGATGAATCAGACAATATGAATTTTGGTCCTTTGGAATGTGTTTATGGGAAGAATGTGGAAGGATTTGCTACTTTGGGCTGGAGAAGACCTGCAGTGCCAGAAACAGAGTTTCGTGGGCTATTCTGGTGAGAGTTTGAAAGTGCTAGATGCAGAGAGAATTGTGGACTGAACATTTGGCTTATGAACTTTCAAGAAGAAGGAGAGAACTTTGTTGGAACTTGAGTACTAGCAGAAAGCTGGCTGTGTTCTTCTACTCCATCACCTGAAAAATTTGAACAAATGAAAATAAAAGCAATGAACTGGTGTACTTGGTGGAAGGTACAAAATAACATTTCCTGAGTGATTCCTGGACATCAAACACTGTCAAAGGAGCCAAAAACACATGTACTTAGTAGTAACAAGGCTCTTATGCTCTCAAAGTTGGCATTCTAGGGACAAGAAAAAGAAATATTTGACACTAAAATAGTTTTTTTTGCCTACAGATAATTTTTTTAAGACATGGAGTCATTATGAAACTCAGGCTAGCCTTGGCATCATGATCCTCTTTGCCTTAGCCTCCTGAATACTGTAATTACAAGCATATAGTACCACTCCTGGCTTATAGATAACTTTTAACTTGGAAATATCCGTAGAAAATCTCATGATTTTTGCTTCTTTTTTTCCTTTTTATTTCTATTTTATTTATTTATTTATTTATGACAACTTCCATAATTGTAAACAATAACCCATGGTAATTCCCTCCCTCCTCCCACTTTCCCCTTTGAAACTCCACTCTCCATCATATCTCCTCCTGCTCTCAACCAGTCTCTCTTTTATTTTGATGTCATGATCTTTTCCTCCTATTATGATGGTCTTGTGTAGGCAGTGTCAGGCACTGTGAGGTCATGGATATCCAGGCCATTTTGTGTCTGGAGGAGCATGTTGTTAGGAGTTCTACCCTTCCTTTGGCTCTTACATTCTTTCTGCCACCTCTTCCACAATGGACCCTGAGCTTTGGAAGGTGTGATAGAGATATTTCACTGGTGAGTACTCCTCTGTCACTTCTTCTCAGCACCATGGTGCCTTCTGAGTTATCCCAAGGTCACTGCCATCTGAAAAGAGAAGGTTCTGTAACCAAAAGTGAGAGTAGCATTAATATATGGGTATGAACATTAAAAGAAGTGCTTACTGGGCAGTTTGGTGAGCATAGTACATACATTTAGCCAGATACCAGCAGGTATTACACCCCTAGGCCTCATGACTACTATGTTGTAGGTTTTCAGTATAGGGATGTATTCCCTCCCATGGAGTAGGCTTCCAGTCAAATTAGAGGGTGGTTGGTTTCCTCCACAACAGATGTGCCACTATTGCACCCATTGACTCATTTGGCCTGGCTGGGCAAATATAAGGCTTGCAGTATCCACTGTTGGGTCTCTTCCCACTGGTGATTTCTCTCTCTCCCATTGAATTGCATGCAGTGTGGCTTTTTCCAGCTTTCTGGCAGCTGGTCTACATGGAGGAGGTTTTCAGCTCAGCTCCAGCAGGATTTCTCAGTGACCTTGCATCCCAACCAAGTATGTGGAATCTTCAGCAATAGGGTCTTACCATCTATTCCTGATGGGAAACCAACGGCCTCAGCAATGGCCTGTAATGTTTTTGGGGTATGATATTTCTTTTCATCTCCCCAGGAAAAGTCATAAGACAGAGGTAGTGCCATGATCTCATACTGACTGTGGGGGCAATTCCCTGCCCATGAAGTAGGGTAGGGGATATCAATGTAAAAATAAAACAGCTCTTATTCCAAAGGGAATAAGTTGAATAAATTTGAGTGAGTATGGCCTGGGAACATCAATTCATACTGCCATGAATAGCATGCTTCACTATGGAAGGAGCTACAGGTGTTTTTGTTGTTGTTGTTAGTCATAGAACAATAGAAATTTACAAATCCATTCACTTACCAATACATCAGTGAGGCCATTTGGTAGTCTAGTTACATAAAAGTGGGGAACTCTTACCATCTGATGACTTTCTCAGCTTTTGGATTGGTAGAAGCTAATGGTTTGCTAAGTTAATACATTCCAAAAGTTTTATCCCATAGTTAAAAGGATGTCAGGCTAGATACAAAGATGTGTGATAAATGGCTATTAAGGGGACTAAAGATAGCCCAAGATTATCTGCAGCATCGCAACTCTCCACAATCATCCAACTCTAGTCAGCCAATCTTCAGGATCTTCAGCACTGATATGGCTTTAGGGAACTTCACAGGGAGTTACTCTGCCTGTGGAGTTTTGTCCTCTGGTATGGCATGGCCATTGGCTCTTGAATAGTCAGCAGCTGTGATTACCTTAAGGAGACCTGAACAAGACTGGATCCAAATAACTGTCCATCATGGATGGGGGTGGGACTAACAAGGCTCCTCAAGGATTTATAGACAGTTAACAGTTGCTGGGTGTGGGAGGGGTATTTTCTTCAGTGGTGTAGCTGCCCATAAGTTACCTGTGCTCTGATAAGCAGCCCCAATTAAACTCTGGTGCATCAAGGTAGACTTGAGTAGAATTGTTTCTTTGTTTCTATTGTTACCATCTTATCTGAGGTAAGTAGATGTTTGTTCACATCTAAAAGTTCATAAAATACTGTCCATAGAGGGATTAACTCCTGCCCATCACAGTGAGGTTGGGTGGGGGAGCTCCTTGACCTTGAGGTAAGCTGAGGGAGGCTCCAGACCTTCTGCTTTCCTCGAGATGAGCTATGGAGTGCCTGACCCTGCAAAGCCCACCTGACTCCAGTATTCCAGAGGTTTCTTTCATTTACTAGGTATTTAGAAAGTGTGGGGCATGTAAGCTCAGCAGGCTTTGCTGTGTCTTGTGGATCTTCACATCAGGAACCGCAACTGCCTAATGTGTGCTGAGCCCCTTGCCAACCTCACCAGCTAACAGACACCTAGCATTCCAGCCAGCTACAATCATAAACAGCCTTATCCTTCCAATCCAACATTTCACAAACTCTCAGTTACACCTTATGGCCAAAGAACCTGGTAGAGTTATTGGGGGTACATGCTTGGAGGGTCCTGATACCTGCAGTGCTAATAACAACAGCCCCTGGATCTTTTGCAGCATGTGACTCAAGTGAACCAGTAGGTAGGAGTTGAAGAAAAGTCTAAGAAATGGATGATGTGTGGTGTGCTATATCATTTGAGGAGACCTGACTTACACCACAAAATACATGCATTCAATGTTCTAGGCAGGTTGCCTCATGCCTTATATAAGCAAGCCTCATTTCTGGGACCATGTCACCTGACAAGTTTCAACCCCTTAGTCCTGCTATCCCCATTTCTGCTTTTCCTGGGAAACCTTCATGTTCACCAGAATCTCCAGAAGGGTCTGTGTGGGCAGTTCTGTGGGCAGCGTAAATTAGCATTTTCATATCACAGTACAAGCACACTAGAAGATAAGAGGCAGAGGGAAGACTGGCTCTGCCTCACACTGGGGCTTAATCAACAGCCATCAATGGGAGAGGCTGGCTGATCCTGGCTCATTAGTCCCCAGAGGAGCAGGTCAGCCGGTGGTGGTTATGGAGTTTGGCATCTGCATGTATAAAGAAGCCATTTGAGTGATTTCTAGGGTAACTGGGGTGAAAATTACAAACATCTATTTTGTGCAGAAACCCTCACTGTTTGGTTATAGGCAGAGGCAGAGAGCTGGTCTCCAGGATGCTCTTTAAGAGGGAGAATAAATAAATAAGTAAAAAACAAGGGCATCATCTGTCCAGCAAAGGGAGGCGGAGCCTGGCAAGGCCCCAGAAGTCAGCCTTCTGTCATGCAAATGTGCAGGCGGCTTCCAGGTTTTCACCGGAGGCTCCTGCTCTGGGTTTAACCAAGTATCCTAGGTAACTCCAGGAATGCTGCTGACTTGGGACTCATTAACACACCTGGCACAGCAGTCTGCTGTGTGCTGTAACCATCTGCTTGCCACACTGAGAATTTTCATCTCAGAAATCGTAGCAGAGTGCTCAGGTCATAGTGGTTCCTGGCTGGCAGCTCTCATGCATGGTCTGTATCTGCATTTCCTGTACCGGCTCATTCCCCCCACCTGCAAGCCATGCCTTTCAGCCTCGCAGCGAGATGCCCCCCTCCCATCCAACTCTGGCAAGATTGCCAAACATCTAGCATAGTCTGGACATGGTGGCTCACACATGTAATCCTAGCACTCAGGAGGCTGAGACAGGAGGATCGCCACAAGGTCCAGACCAGCATGGGCTTCTTAGTGAGAGTCTATCCCCTGTCTCAAAAGAAAAAAAAAAAGTCCAACATAAATCCACTTTAACCTGCCTAAGTATCTAGTTAAGTAGGGTTAAATACATTCATTCATACTACATGCAACCAACCTCCAGAGGTTTTTATCCCATCAGCTGAAAGTCTGCCTCCATGAACACTAACTTCCCCCCTTCTTCTCCAAGCTCTGGTACCCTCTATCTCTCTGCTTTTTTGAATCCCCCATTCTAGGCATTGCATATAAATGGAATCATGCATTCCTCTTTTGGGGACTGGTTTATTTGACTTTTTAAATATCATCAAGGTTCATCCATACGGTGGCATATGTCAGAATTCCCTTCCTTTAGAAGGATAAATAATATTCCACTGTGTGTATCTGTAGCATTTTGTTTACCTACGTACCTGCCCATGCACACTTGGTTTGTTTCCACGCCTTAGGTTTTGGGGCTGACACTGCTGTCGACATGTTGTTAAGCACCACTGGGGCCCTGCTTCCAGTGGTGTAGGATATATACCCAGAGGTGGGGTAGCTGGATAACATGACCGTTCTGTCTGTTTGAAAACCTTCCCTAATGTTTCACAGAAATGGTACTGCTGTCCACTCCTACCAGCAATACCTAGTTCTCTACCTCATGGCAAGCAACTACTATCTACTTGCTTTATTTATTTATTTTTTGATAGTAGCTATAACAATGGGGAAGTTGTGTCTCCTATTGTTTTAATTGGCATTTTCCTAGTGATGTGTGGGTGATCCTGGACATCTGGACATTTGTATGTCTGTGGAGAAATAGAGGAATATCTCTTCAAGTCATATGACCATTTAAAAAAAAGTTATTTATTTGTTCTTGTTGAGTTATGAGTCCTTCACATTAACCCCTTAGAAGATATATGACTTTTATATATTTAATTATCCTTGACTAATGGTATCTTTTGATGTTCAGAAATTTTATTTATTTATTTGTCAGAGAAAGAGGGAGAGAGAGAATGGGCATGCAGGTCCTCTGGCCACTGCAAATGAACTCCAGATGTGTGTGCCCCTAGTGCATCTGGCTAGCGTGGGTCCTGGGGAATCGAACCTGGGCCCTTTGGCTTTGCAGGCAAATGCCTTAACTGCTAAGCCATCCCTCCAGCCCCAGAAGTTTGTAATAGACTTTGTTTATGAGAGAGAAAAAGAGTATGGGTGCACGAGGGCCTTGTGCCTCTGCAAATGAACTCCAGAAGCATATGCCACTTTGTGCATCTGGCTTTACATGGGTACTAGAGAATCAAACCTAGGCTGTTAGGCTTTGCAAGCAAGCAATACAGAAGTTTTAAAATGTTGACAAGTTCCCTTCACCTCTCTGTGCTTGTGGCGTCATATCCAGGAATTCTCACAGATCTAATGTTTGTAAATTTCCCCTATGTTTTCTTCTAAGATTTATTTCTTGAAATATTTTCTTGTAAGAGGTTTATTCTAAGAATGTAAGAATTTTAGAGCCGAGCGTGGTAGCGCATACCTTTAATCCTAGCCCTTGGGAGGCAAAGATAGGAGGATCACTGTGAGTTCAATGCTACCCTAAGACTACATAGGGAACTCCAAGTCAGCCTGGACTAGAATGAGCCCCCTACCTCGAAAAACCAAAAAAAAAAAAAAAAAAAAAAAAAAAAAACCAAAAAAAAAAAAAAGAAAGAAAGAGAAGAACTTTAGGTCTTATATATAGGTCTTTGATCCATTTGGACTTAATTTTTTATTCACTGTTGAGTCTATGTCTCTGCCTTCTTGTATTTTCCATGTGAATATCCTGTATTTTTTCCAGCCCCACTTGTTAAAGAGAATATAGTTTCCCCATTGAATGGTCTTGTACCCTTGTGAAAAACATGTGGCTATATAAGTGAATTTTATTTCTGATTCTGTTCTATTCTATTGAGTTGCATGTCTAATTCTGATTACAGTAGCTTTGAATAAAAAAATGCCCTGAAGCCCACTTCAGGCACTGTGGGCATCTTAACCTGGTGAATCTCACGATCCATGAATACAAGCTGTCTCTCTACTTGTGCCTCCTTCAGTTTCTTTGAGCAACATTTTATAATTTTCAGGGATGTAGCAGACAGCTTCAGGTTCGCAGAGATGAACCTCCAGACCAGGCACAGTTATGGAGGAAGGGATATTTATTGAAGCTTACAGATCCAGGGGGAAGTTCCATAAATGGCAGAAGAAGCTGGCCTGCCTTCACAGGGCCAAGCAGAGAGAGAGAAGCACAAGCCAAAAAGCCAAAGGCCACACAGCATACTTCAGGAACTGCAGCTAGGCACACTTTGCATATCTTTAGATTGAAATCTGAAACCCACCACCACACCTTAAGATCCACCCAGTGACACTGCCTCTAGAAAGGTGGCTAAAGATGCAAACCACAAACAAATAAACAACTGAATATATTGGGGGCTATCTATTCTATTCAAACCACCACAAGGGATAAGTCTTTCACCTGTTTGGGCAAGTTTATTTAGAGGTATTTTGTTCCTTTTTGATGGGTTATTGTACATGAATATTTTTATTTATTTTCTTTTTGAGTTTTTTATTGCTAGTGTATACACAGCTGATTTTGGTATTGATTTTGTATGCTGCAATTTTACTGAATTCATTTATTACTTTTTGTGAGACAATATTGGAAATAGTAATGTTTATTGAACATATATTCCTTGCCACACTTTTTTACTTTTCCAGCTGGATGGAATCATACCTATAAAAGCTTTTTAAAAAGATATGTATTATCTTTTTAATGCACTAACACTCCTGCAAAAGAAGTGTTTCCCCAATTTTATAAAGGAAAAGGCAGAGGCCTGTGATGGTAAGCTTCCTGCTACATGAGAAGAGAATCAGGCCAGATGCAGGGTGTGCTTCTGGGCTGCCAGCCTGCACAGTCCATGTTCTTTGCATTAGAGCTGTCTGGAAAAATGAGTCATGACACACACTCATTCATGTATTTCTTTTGTTGTTGTTTTGTGTATTTTTTGTTGTTGTTACTTCTTTTGATTTATACAGAATCCTTTTAACACATCTTTAACCACCATCTGGAGCTTTATTTTAAAATATTGAAAAAAGATCTTTCAAATTATTCTGTCTGTAACCCCCAAAGGACCTTCAATGGATCAATTGATGCTTCATCTGTTTTTAATGATGTAATATAAATAAAAGTCAATATACTTCAGCATGCTACTCCAAAGGATGGGTTTCCAGGCATTGTAGGAGGCATGGATCCATCATCAGAGTCACACTCTACCCATAGAATTCTGTGTCTAGGTCCCATGCTGTGGCACTCCTTAGGGGCCATGAGAGGATAGTGCTTTGAGCACCCTCTGAGGTCTGTAGAAGAGTGGGTCACTATCCCCCTAGACAAAGAAGATTATCAGGGAAGAGCTAAACAATAGGGATGTCTGTTCCTTCCGTGGGGATGCCAGAATAGGCAATAAATTTAAGTAGTTAGGACAAGGACAGACCTTAAAAGGAGGGTTCTTAAGACGCCATACCCTCACCTCGCCTGTGTCAGATGTAGGATTTGGTGCTTACCCATCCCACCCAATTAGATCTCTCTTGAACACACACCCTACCCAGGTGTGGATGAATTTCTCCTCTAAGTCCAGGCCAATTGGATGGGACACCTGGTGTAGATGTGTCCAGGTATAGTGGTACAAATTGTAAAGAACATCCCACTGTATCCACAGAGCGGGGTTCTCTCTCTCTCTCTCTGTCTCTCTCACTGGCAGCATGTTTTTGGGTCCTCAGACAGGTAAGGTTTTTCTCCCACTCTGGCAGCTAGGGTGAGAAGAGATACATTTTATCTTTTATTACTGTCTTTACTTTTAATCTTTTTGGAAGAGCGCTTTAAAAAAATCTCTTTTCAAGTTTTTTCCCCCCCTAGGATCTATGCTCTTGTACATGGGCTCTGGAGTACGTGTGGCCTACATGGACTTTTGTACTCCACATGGTGTACCTCTCTTCTCCCAACTTTACCTTCCATTGTCTCCCACTTTTCTCCCTTCCCTACTCCTTTGTAAGATCTGAATAAAATGTAGTATTTTACCTGAATAGCATCTCAAGGCTTGGACAATAGGGAGGGTAGGGCTTGGGGGAAGGGAAAGAATGGGGGGCACATACAAAACTGAACCCAAATTGAACTGGTGCCATAGAATCCTATATCCTAGAAGCCAGACTAAAAGGTATTAGAACCCTCGAGGGGACCTTAGAGGGACGACCGAATCAAAGGGCCCTAAAGAGGATGAGATGAAACCTAACCTCAAATTTCTCCTGTTTCTTTTTGTTCTCTGTCTTTTACTTTTTCTTTTCCCTTGGCACTGGTCTGTAATTCCTTGTACCAGGATGTGGTATACATCCACAATGAGCTGTTGATCAGAGACCTACTAGATCTCTCAAAACAAACAAGAGAGACTTCTGTCAGATTACTTGATTACCCAGCAGAGGTTAATGGTAAGACCTCATTGCTGAAGACACCATACACTGTTGGCATGGACCATGGAGAGACCTGGTTGGAATCCAAGGACAGCCAGTCCCCAATTAGCACATCTAGTGCTGGAAGTCACTACATGAGCTACCGGGGGAAAGTGGTCAACATTTGTCCAAGCAACTCAAAGTCTAAGCGACTCAGAAGCAAACAACCTGAGGTGACGCTCACACAAGTGCAATAGTGGCACACAGCCATGGGGGGTAGCCAGCTGCTCTTGGATTGGCTAATAGATCCACTCAGTAGAAAGGAAACCATACCTGGAACTGGGAAACAAGTCAGAATCATACCCAGATACTGATTCTGCTTTCCATTGTCAAACTCCCGCTAATCTTAGGCTATAAGAGGGTCTACATCCTCTTAATTCTCTCTAAATTAGTAATGGTTATCCCATTTAATGGGTTCTGACTTCATTATCTAGTAGAGAATCTTCTCTTTTTCAGATGGGAGCTGGACCTGAGGAGATAAACGACCCAGTGTACTCCACTCAGGCCCCAGCTGAAACCACAGAGGAACTGGGGAAATGAGCACAAGTGCTGCTTTCTTAGTGAATCTGATATCAGCAGAAAGGTGATGGAGTTAGACACTGAGGACACTCAACACCTACCAAAGCTGAGATCCAGAGGCTCCTAAGTGCCCATCACTGAAGTAGGCTTAAAATGCTCCCAACATGGCTCAGGGAAATTTGCAGAAGAAGGGGTGGAAAGATTGTTAGAGCCACAGGTTGGGACATTTTGCACAGAGACATTGCCTCTCCCCCATAACTGACTGCTGCCCATACTGCATGACCCACAACCCCATGGGGTTGGACTGCATCCCCAATGAGGAAGGCCTCTTCAGAAAAAGGGCAGGGAGGAGGGAAAGGATGCTACCCACATGTGTTGTTTACATACTAAATATGCCCATATCTAGTAAAAAGTGCCGTATTTTCAAAATCGTTTTCTTGAATCTGGAATTGCCAATTTTTTGGTTAGTTTGTAGATATGAACTCAGGGCGTGGGGTTCCAGAAAGCACCCCAGAACTCTAATTTCCACCCCCATTGCACTTCCTTTAGGAATACCTGATCCAAGTCTGCGGCAGCATGGGGTTCCCAACCCTCTTTTAACTTGTACACATCCCTAGCACCTTTGCCACCCCTGCTGACCCTGCACCCCAGACCACTCTCAAGGACCACTTCTGCAAAGTGCTCTTTGTGGTGCTCCTGTTTTTCTACTCAGATTGGAAGGACAGAGGCTATTGTGTTGAGGGACTCAACTAAGCTCCTTCTTGGCCTCCATCTCCCAATGACAAATCAGCTGAGCTCAGCATTCTGCTTTCTCTGGCTTTCAGCAAAGCTGGCCTTTGGCCCTCACCAACCCAGGGAGCAAGTCCTTCACCCCCAGAGTCTATGCACTCATGGTCATAGTAGGTGACTCAGGAGTAAACCTGGAAGGCTTGGCATGTGCACCCCATTGTGACAAGGTAAAAACAGATAGATGTTTCGTTATATGGGAGGCATGTTGACTAGCCAATCACAATCATTCATGAAGCTAACTACTTTTTGGCCAACTTCTCTCTATTTGTAACATTACTGTTGGGAGCTAGCCTTGGCCTTCAAATCACAACTTAAATAGAAGTAGATAACGAGGCACTGCCTTGTCAGTTGGTGCTATGGGGTGCAGAGGAGAGAGAAGCTGTGGGCCTTCTGATGGTACAAGGCAGTGTGGGAAAGTGGTAGGACAGTGGGAGTGGCCATCTGGGCTGCTGTGTCACTGAGGAATGTGGCAGACCCGTGTCTTCAGGTGTTGATTCCTGACAGTTGAGTCATGGGTGATGAACTATATGTGTGCACTCTATCTGGAGAAAGGAAAGGCTTGGAGTAGAAGTGGGCAGAACTGGATCAGGTTGGGTCAGCTTGGCCAGGCCTCTCTTCCAGACTCTTCTTGTCCTGACCTTACACCTCAGAAGGGTGTAGGCTTCCCTGCCAATGATCACACCAGATGGCTCAACGAAACTGGTTTACTTCAGTAGGAGATGACCCAGAGACAGGATAGCCTGTGGGGAGTATAAATTCTACAGCTAACAGGAAGACCACAGCCTCGCCCCCACCCCAGTTCTACCCAGCTCACCGTGGCTTCTGGGATCAGAGCTTGTATTAGTCAACTTCTTGTTGCTGGGACAAAATACTTTACAAAATCAGTTTAAGGGAGGAAGAGTTTATTTTAGCCTATAGTTCCAGGTTACCATCTCTCATGGCAGGGAGGCACATAGCAGGAGCTTGAGGCAGCTGTTCAACGTTCAGCATGGGGAGGCGGAGACAAGGGTTACAGCAGAAGAACCCCTTGGCTTTTGAGGTCCACCACTGAAAAATGATGTTTGTGTGGGTTTAGAAGCTGTGGGACCCCACTGATCTCCATGGCTGGCAGTGGTCCGACTTGTGAGGCTTTCCTGAATCATCTATCCCAGCTGTTATTCTGTATTTAAGCCTGTTTTTATCTCAGAGCTTCTCTGGGAGTGAGGACAGCCAGCGTGGCATGGCAGGGCAGGAGTGAGCTCCTTGGCCCACTAACACCACCCTCTTCTTCCAGCCACACTTTTCACGCAGAGTTAAAAAGGCCTCTGTGCATGGGCAGCTGAGAGGAGCAGGTGATGGGAACAAAAGGCCCGGCCAGTGCATGGCGTAGGGCCCTGTGGTATGGCCGGCTGAGCCTGCTGAGCCACGGCCTCAGGCCCGGAGCTGCCCTGCATCAGAGCAAAGCTGTGCTTCAGGCTTGGCTGCCTTTAGAAGAGGCTTCCTGGCCTTCCCTCCCACGGCCACTTCATCAATGCTGTCTTTGTGGGTTGCCTCCAGGCCTTGTGCTGCCATGGAGACCCTGGCCTGGCACTGTCCACGCTGCCAGCCTCCCTTCCTAGGGAAATGAGGAGACAGTCCACATGGTGGCTTCCCCTTGTGTTGACAACTTGCTGAATGTCATCACAGTAACCCAGAGCCTGGTCTAGAGCTCGTCCCCAGCTTTCTCCTTTGAATTTCTGTGCTCTGGATAGCAACGGTTAAGAGTAGATGTCTTTCTCACATCTCATCTGCTATTGGTACAGACCAAAACAATCCCAGCTCTCCTGGGAAAACACCCTCCCTTGGTGCTGCAGGTCTCTGCCTAGTGTGAGGCACAGAGGCCATAGCCATGGGGTGGCTGTGAGGATGACCTGCCCAGTGCAGGTTTTACCTCCGATAGATGGCCGGAGTGAGAGGAAGCTGATACTCCAGCTCCCTTTTCCAGTGTTAGGCCTGAGGTTCAGAATTCTGTCCTGTGCGTGTGGCCAGGGAGAAGGCACTTCGACGTGCTTGAGCCTAAGTGTGCTATTGGCATCCTTGAGCCTCCTTTCTCCAAAGGTAACTGTCTACAGGCTTTGCCGTGGCTGCTCTACTTGGACCGCTCTCATCTGTCCTTTGCTTCTCCTGAATGCTGTGGCCGTGACCCTACTGGACATGCAGCCTGGGTTCAGTGGCCTGGCCTGGAAACCTCATGTCAGGTCAGGCAGGCTCCTGACCAATGTGTGTGCACGTGCTCACACGTGATCAGTGTAATATTGCTTTCTACTCTGCCTGAGAAAACCCAGAGCAGCATTCAGCTGAAGGCACTGGTCTAAACGAGATAGAAAGGGTGGTGTTAGCCAATGTGTCGGGCCAAGGGGGCTGGTGGTTAGCAGTGATGGTGTGCAAGGAAGCACTCCACCTTGGCTGAGTTTTTAACTGCAGAGTGCCAAGGAAACATGCTGCCCTGGTCTCCAGGGGCCGTGGGGTCCACAAGAGGTTTTCTTACTCGCATCTGCTAAATACTCAGATCAAGTCCTAGGGTAGGTAGAGTTGCCTTCTGCAGTTTGAGATGTACTCTTGGTGTCTGCTTCCGTGTACCAGAAATGACACTGACAATGGTAAACAGCTATTGGCTGGTTCTAGCCATCCTAGAAGGCAAGTGTGTGTGTGTGGGGGTGGGGTGGGGTGGGGAAGGGGTAACATTTCAAAAAAGACACTAGTATCAGAGTGCTTGCAGGAACTGCCTGACATTGACTAGCAATGGTGGCTATTCATTGTGGCTACTCATGGGCCCAGTATTCCGTCCCACCCGGCTTTTGTTTGCTGAGACACAGCCTGAGGCTTCCTCCTCCACACAAGGTTACTCCATGTTTCTCCATATCCTTTTTAAAAAATATGTATTTATATTGACAACTTCTATACTTACAGACAACAAACCATGGTATTTCCCTCCCCTCCCCTCCCCCACTTTCTCCTTCATAGCTCTACTCTCCGTCATATCCCCTCCCTCGGTCCATTAGTCTCTCTTTTAATTTGATGTCGTCATCTTTTTCTCCTATTATGAGGGTCTTGTCGTTGCAGAAGCAGCAGCCAGCCCTCTTATGAGGCAGTCCTCTGTTAAGTTCTCAGAACTCACAGGATGGGTGGTGGGCAAGGCCCAGAGTGGGACCTTGGAGCCTTATTTATTTATTTTTTTAAGTAGAACACTTTGTATGAACGCATCATGTGTTGGTACCATCATTTCCCTCCTCGCTGCTCCCTTTCCACTGAGGGCCCTCCTCAGTGGGATAGTTGGTGTTCCCCATGGGGCTGTGAGTTATGAGTTGTGAAAGCAGTAGTCAGTCATTGTAGGGTATAGAAATGCCTCTGGATACTCCCTGCCACTCTGTGGCTCTTGAAATCTTTCTGCCCCCTCTCCTGCAGCGTTCCCTGAGTCATAGTGGGTATACTTCACGTCTACATTAGTGTTGAGCTCTCAGTGGTAGGTGCCTTGTTGACTGTGGAAATACACTGCGAGGGTGGAAGGAGGGGGCACTGGAGGAATGGGGCGTCACCTCAGGGCCACAACCACGGGGTTTTGAAGTCCCAAGTCACAGACAGAAATATTCAAATCTGAAACACCACTCGATGGCCTGATATGATAATCAAAGTCCCAGCCCAACCCTATTTGTCCTGCAGACAATCCATATGCAGGGGCTGTGAGCTTACCATCCTGGGTCCAGCAGAAAGTCAGAGAGCCTTGGAAGGCTTATCAAGTGGGTAAACTGAGGCTTAGACTGATGCCTGAAAGACCAGTGCTCAGGAGAAGCAGTTGATAAATTGTGAAGTCTTAAGTTCTGACTGGAGACCAGATGAGTCAAGCTAAAGGGAAGTGCTAACAAGCACAGTTAACCTGACCTTTCATGCTACTGTCTGGACAGCTTCAAACGTGCCTTGTTTTCTTTCTCATCTCATTTTTTAGGAGGGTGAGTAGGGAGGCTCTCAGACTATATCCCGGGCTGGCTTTGAACTCACAGGTCATCCTCCTGTCCTAGGCGCTCAAGTACTGGGATTACAGGTATGAACCACTATACCAGGTAGGTACCTTGTTTTCTAAAGCGTATACCAAATACACAATCTTGACATGTTCTTTTTTATTTTATTTTTATTTATTTGACAGAGAAAGAGGGAGGGAGAGAGAGAGAATGGGCACATCAGGGCCTCCAGCCACTGCAAATGAGCTCTAGACACATCCATCCCCTTGTGCAGCTGGCTAACGTGGGTCCTGGGGAATTGAACCTGTGTCCTTTGGCTTTGCAGGCAAATGCCTTCACCACTAAGCAATCCCTCCAGCCCCCTTGCCATGTTCTTAACACCAAGGTCCGCAGACAGCCTCATAGTCTGATGAAACCCAAACCCACACATCCCATGCAATTGGGAGGTGCAAGTGAACCTGGCTTTGTGAGGCTGATCATTCTTCAGAACCTCTGATTGGGACTTGTTGTTCACGCAAGTGATAATTTCCAGCAGTCTCAAAGATTCCAGCTACCATATCCAAGGGCTTATCTGTCCCTTACATGACTGTGGGTGATCCTAGCACGGACTGTCTCCCCACACACAGACACATCCCATGCCAGCCCAACATCCCTTTTATGTCCCAGGAGGACACTATCCAAACTGTCTCAAAGTACTCTGCCCTCCTCTGCCATAGCACGAGACAGCTGCTGCCCAGTAGGTCCATGACTCAGGCTTCCTGGTCCTAACAGAGGCCTCAGCTGCTGCCTCCCCAGGGTGACTGGAGCTTGCAACCTGCTTCATGTGAACACATAACCTTATTTAATTCTTGTACAACACACGGAGACTTGGCAGGAGCAGAGCAGAGGTGACAGTAGCCACAGGCCATATCCTGCAGGCCCTGTCCCATGTCCTACCTCTCTCAGACAGTAGCAGCACTTCCCCACTAGCAGAACTCAGAGCCTACACTGAGCCATAGCCACTTTGCCTCCAAAGCCAGCAGGGACTCAGGCTACCTCTAAAAAGCATCTACAGGGACCCTGTACACACAGCCTGCCCAAGACAGGCCCCCGAGCCCCTAACTGTGACCTCAGGGTAGCTCGTGTATTTGGAGGGTATGCGGCATCCTCTCTACTTACCCAGATTCCCCATGTGAGGAGGGGCCGTCAACTCCACATGCCACACACAAGGAACCTTCAAAACAGAAAGAGGAGAGTGGACACTGCTGGGGCTGGGCGCCCCCTCGGCGCCCCCCAGGGGCTCCCTCCTGGGCCTCCTCTTGTGGCACAGCTGCAGCCTTTGATCTAAATCCCTGCTGGACTCAGCTGTGCTGGCCAGCCTCCTCCTGTGGTGTCCTGTTGCCACCCCTAGGCAGTCAGCCCTGCACCCTCCTCTCCCCCCAGGGTCCGTTGAGTGATGACAACACATGCAGAGTTTGCTTGCCTTCCCTGGGAGGAGGCTGGCCAATCTTGGGAACATGGACAGTGGCATCTGACCTCGAGCCTACTGATTTACCTCCTGCCTGGGGCTGATGGCTTGCACAGAGGTGGCCACAACTCACCAGCTGTCATCGTCTCTACCCACCCCCAACATTCGCTCTCAGATGCTTCTGTATTTGGCCCTGTCCCCTGGGGATTGCTCCAGATTCATGCAGACTAAAGTGGAAACACAGCAAGTGGGCCTGTATGACAGGCTATGTGTGACAGTTTGTGTGTTTTCACACTACATGTGTGTGCCATAGCTGTATGGTTGATGAGCCGCATGTCACAGTCTCTGTATGTGACAGGGCTGTGTGTATGATGGACTGTGTGTGTAATGGGATGCATGTATGTCATGACACTGTATGTGTAGCAGGGCTGCATGTGTGTGTTGGGCTGTGTGTGTGAGATGATGCTATGTGAAAGGGCAATATATATATGCACACACATACATATGTTGCGCTATCGTCAAGGCTGTGTGCATGTGATAGGCTGCTTGTGTGACAGGGGCACATGTGTGATGGCACTGTATGTGTGTGGTGGGGTTGGTGGGCTTCATAAGTCATGTAAGAAAGGAGAGTCCTCACCTTTGGCAGTGTCTGTAACCACAGTGCACCATGTGTGTGTCTGTGTGTCTGTGGGGGGGGGGGCACTGGGAATCAAAGTCAGGGCCTTGGGTACCCAGGCAAGTGCTCTACCATTGAGCTACATCCTCAGCTCTTTGTTTTTTTAAGATAGGGTTTCACTATATAGTCCAGGCTGACCTAGAACTAGCAATCCTCCTGCCTCAGGTTCCTGAATACTGGAGTTATAAGCATGTGCTACCCTGCCTGTTGCATGGTGTTTTTCGGATGCTCAGAATTGGGAGGAAGAACTTGCCATGTCTCCCTCCATGTTTCTCTTCATTTCTCTATTTCTGTCTCTGTCTCTGTGTCTGTTTTGTCTGTCTTTTCTGTCTGTTTGTGTGTCTCTGATTCTCTATGTGTCTGTTTCTGTTTCTGTTTCTATCTCTGTCTCTCTCCCTATTTCTGTCTGTGACTCCCTGTTTCTATGTATTTTCTTCCCTATTTTGTCTCTCTTTCTCCCCCTAACTATCTCTCTCCCTCCCTGTTTGTCTCTTCTTCCCTCACTCCCTCTCTCCCTGTTTCTTTATCTATATCTTTCCCCCTCTTCTCTACTTCTTACCACATCTCACAGGACTCTGACAGAAACCTCAATCCTGTTTGCCCTTAATCATGTGGCAGACATGGCTCTTAGACATTAGCTCTTGTCAACACGGAAGTAATGCCAGCTCAGAGGACCCTATGGATGTCTGTGGGCACCCAAGGCTGAGCCTAACCCAAATGGGGCCTGTCTATAGGGCTGTGGGTTAGAGTCTACTGTTGACAGATTATTTCAAAGAAGTAAGGAGTCCATATTTAATCTCAAGTGGCCTGAATTCAAATTAGACAATCTCTGTCTCCAGCTAACCCAACCCATGAGCCGTAAGACTATCCAGTGGCACCCAACCCAGACAGCACTCCATTCCTAAGGAAGTAGGGTCCAGGTAACTGACACCCTTGGCTTGATGGAAGAGCCTTGGGAGTACATGTGCATAGCCCTGTCCCAAACTCTTCAAGTATAAACTCACATGTTATGAAGCAAAGAATGAGGTAGCAAACTGAGTCATTACTATTACATAGTCTGGTGATTCTATTGTTCGATGGCAGAGGATGGATCCCAGGTCCTCACACATTCCAGGCAAGCACTCACCATTGAGAAACACTGCAGCCTGATTTCACTCTATTTAGCTTTGAAGGTAAAGAACATTCTGTAGTGTATACCACAACTGAACTATTTCTGTTTAGGACTTTTGAATTGTTCTCATTTTTTATATTATAAACAACAATCCTGGAAAGAAAAAATTTCCAGAGACCATAGAGAGATGGACAGAGGGTCTGAGCTAAGGGGAAGGGATGCCATCCAAAGTCAGACTGTGAGGTTTACTGCTACATGCCTTAGACTGCCCTATCAGCAGGAGCATGGCAGGGCTGAGGGCTGTCCAGCAGGTTTGCAGCCACACACACTCCAGACCCAGTTTCAGGAGTGATGAATTATCTGTAGGTATCTCCCCTATGAACCCCCTTCCCCGGAGACCCCTCTGAGGACTGTGCATGACACCCTATTAAGGAGAACAGCATCATGTGTGATAGGAAGCAAGGACTCCACCTCACACAAATGGATACAGAAGTCCCTAAGCTGTGCCCTTGCTCTGAAGCAGGCTGGAGTCAGCACTCATAAGCCAGAAACTAGTTTGGACAGAAAGGACATTAGGCATGTCTCTGAGCCCAGAGACATGGGGACCTGCAGGGGAGATTCAGACTGCTGGACATAAGGTCTCGGGACCTGCTCCCTACTCCAGAGAGATGAGTGATGTTTGCAGAAACTGTGCCTCAAAGCATGGTTCAGCTGCCTCCCATGACTACCCTAAGGCAGGAAAGAACACAATTCCCAAAAAAATGACCATGGAGGACAAGTCCTACACAATGTGAAACTGTTAGAGTCAGGCCCAAGTGAATAAACATGGCTCTATTTCCTGCCAAAGACTATACCAGTCCCAGTTCCCCACAACTTCTCAGTGCCTTTATCTGTGGTCCAGCACAGCCTTAGCCCTTTGTGTTTCTGCCCCTCTCATTTAGGTGCTACCCTGCTGTGTTCCTGCTTTGGCCTTCCATAGAACAAGGCAGGCTATTGAGTGACATTGTCCAAATGACAGCTGTTTTCATGCTTCTCTGGGGCCTTTGTGCCCTTTTTACTTTACAAGGCCTTCTGTGGGGTGGGCAAGGTGACACCCATGGTCCTCTGGGCTGTGGCTACCTGGTTCACTACAGCAGAACTTCTCACAAGCACTCTTACAATTTGTTGGTGGTTGTTTTGACATCACATATCATGTAGAAGATGTGATGGCTTGATTCAGATGTCCCCATAAACTAGGTGTTCTGAATGCTAGATCCCTAGCTGATGGCAATTTTGGAATTAAAGCCTGGAGGCAGTGTATTGTTGGGGGTGGGCTTATGGGTGCCATAGCCAGTTTTCTCTTGCCAGTGTTTGGCACACTATCCTGTTGTTGTTGCCAACCTGATGTTGGTCAGGAGGATATTTCCACCCTATGCTCATGCCATCATTTTCTCCTGCCATCATAGAGCTTCTCCTCAAGACTATAAGCCAAAAATAAACCCTTTTCCCCCACAAGCTGCACTTGGTTGGGTGTTTTCTGCCAACAATGTGAACCTGATTGCAACAGTAAAGTTGGTACTGAGAAGTGGGGTCATTGCTGCTAGACACTTGAGTGTGTGGCTTTGGCCTTTAGGAACTGCTTTGCAGGAGGATATGTAAGAATTTGAAATTGTGGCCTAAGAGATGCCTTGCAATACTGTAAGTAACAGCTTGATGAACTATTCTGGTCAGAGTTGAAAGACCTCAATGCAGTAAGAACTATGGACTGTGAGGTTTGGCTTATAAGGGTGAGAAAGAGCTTTGCCTGGACTTGTCTAGAAGCAGTTTGTGTGAGAGGCTTGCTGTTATGCCCATATCCTGAGAACTTGTGCAAGGTTACATTGCATAGAAATGGTGTGTGCAGAGGGGTATGGCACTGAAATAAAATCTCTGGGCCAAAACTTCTGCCTATTCAGCTGCAATTGCTTGAGAGATTACAACCATTGAGATTGGGCCAGCTGGTCTGCATTGGGACAAGAAGAATGCAGACTCTTTGTGAGGGGCCTGAATGCTGAAATAGTGTCCTGTTCTTCAAAGTCTGCTTTATTACCCCCTAGTTTAACTAGTTTGCAGCCCTGGTATTATGGAGTATAACAAGTGCATGAAAGAGAGGGTCGTTGAATTTGCAACATGGTTTTGTATTTTGGAAATAGCCATGGTCAGTGTGAAGCAGGCTTATTGGATTACCTGCATGAAGACCTGACAAAGCCATGAGGATGAACTGTGGATTATGAAGGAAACCTACTCGAGATATCAGGACTATGAGATGGCTACCAAAGATTGCTGCTGGCACCAGATGAAGTTTTCTGGGACTGTGAGTAGCCTAGCTGGAGGGGTAGAATTGGAACTCTAGAGACTTGTCATTGATTATAATTATCAAACTTGGAGACTTGTCACTGACTAGAGTTGATGGACTTGGAGCTACAGAGTTTGATGTTTGCCCTGTTTAAATCTTGTATTGGTTGACTATTTCTTTGCTATGCCCAGTGCCATCTTTTGCAGTGTGGATGTGTATTCTGTGCCACTATGGGCTTGGGGGGGGGGATTTTTTGGTATTATGGCTCTGTTAAAAGACCTTGGATTATGGGGGTGTTTGAACATCATTAGGATTGATAAAAAAAAAAAAGAAACAAACTATGGGGACTTTTAAAGTTGGACTGATTACATTGCATTTTACATCATGGGTGGTTATCAGTTTATGGGGGCCAGGAGTGGAATGTGGTGGTTTGATTCAGATGTCCCCCATAAACTTAGGTGTTCTGATGTTCTCAACTGATGGCAATTTTAGAATTAAAGCCTGGAGGCAGTGTATTGTTCAGGACAGGTTACAGGTATTATAGCCAGCTTCCTCTTGCCAGTGTTTGGCATACTCTGTTGTTCCTATTGTCCTCCTGATGTTGGTCAGGAGGTGATGTCCACCCTCTGCTCATGTCATCATTTTCTCCTGCCATCATGGAGCTTGCCCTCAAGTCTATAAACCAAAATAATCCCCCCTTTTTTTCCTATAAGCTGCTCTTGGTCAGGTGTTTTCTGCCAGTAATGGGAACCTGACTATAACAGAAGATTTTCAATTTCAAAGTTTATTCTTCTGCTTTGTTGAATAGGAAGAATGAGACCATCTAAAGTTGTCTAATATAAACATGGACCACAGATCTAGGAGTGAAAATGGAGATGCAGCCTCTAGAGGACAGAGAAAAACCTTGTCCATTCCTTTCTCCCACATCTATACAACACATCTTCTTCCATGGATAACACCATAGGACACTAAAAATGCCACAACTTCGATACTGTTACAGAGCATGAAATGTTATGCAGACCACCTGAGCAGCAGAAGAGAACTCACTTCAGAGCTCAGGCTCATCCTAGGTGCACACCCACCACAGCAAACAGATCTGAACTGATGATTATCTGTATCAAAGGCTACACAGGCGAGGCCTTGGGAGAAGACGCACAATGTTTGCAGAGTAGAAAGTATGTCAGCCATTTCCTTGTAGGAGGTAGTGAGAAAGCCTCATTTTGACATGTTCAGATTTGATAGACAGCAGGGCCAGTGGAAAATTCAGGGAAAGTCTCCAGCTGCACCCAGAGCAGCAGGTGAGCTGGGGCTCCAGGGTGACATTTCTGGGCTGTGCTGCTGCTCATGCCTCCACTTGCTTAGTATGCCTTTAGCATTACCTGTAGTGGAATGTTACACCATGATTTTGTTTTTCTTTTCTGTTAGATGGTTTTACTGGCACTCCAGCTGCAGATAAATGGATGCAGCAGCAGATCTAACAAATGGAAATTATATTTCATAAGAACGCTTACTTATTCTTTATAAACTTCATTTTCCATTTATTAGTCAGATTTATTTTTCTCAAAAAGTCCTGTGATCCAATAGTGATCACTGTTCTCTTAATAATGGGAGAGTGGTCTGGGCTGTAACTTCAGTTGTCTCTGTTGAGTTACTCTCTTTCTTCCCAGCTTTCCTGGATTTGATGCCAAGTTCCTCAAAGTGATTGTTTTCTGTGCTCCCACTCTCCTGCAGGTGTTGTTGGGTCTGGACACTGAGGATCACCTGTGGACAGCACAGAGGAGAAGACTCCACAGTGGGGCCCAAGCTTCTCAGAAGATGCAATGGGGCCAAGGACCTGGTGCCTGTCCCAAACCTTTCCCCCTGGGACCCATACCAGGTACCTGGAATCTTGGCCTTTGGTAATGGGGCCTGCCAGCCATAGCTGCCTATGTTAACCATCCTTTCTGTTGATACCCTGGCCTAATCTCGTATTGACATCTTTTAAATGTACATTGTAACCATGTTTTGGCTGTTTGAGGCACTGTGGAGCCAGGCAAGACACAGCCAAGACATAAAATAGCATTGCCATTTGTTGGACCTTCTGCATCCACTGAACTATTCCACTAGGGTTCCTTCACTTTAGGCACTTTCTGAACTTGCTCCAACTGAGCATCCTGATTTCTAGAACCTTCTTATACTTTCTTCTGCTGGTCTCCAAAGCTCCTTAGGGTACCTGTGATATGCCTTTGTCTTGCACAGAAACTAACAGGCCCACTGGGAGCTGGCTTCCCTCCCCTGAACACTCAGCCCCAGCAGAAATTGCTTCCCTTCCCCTTGGTTCTTCCTAGACCCTGGAACAGTGCCTGACACAGCACTGATTTTAAATGTTTATTGAATGAAAGGAAGAAGGAGGGGGAGGAAGGGCAGAATTAGACTCTCCGGGTTAATCTGCCATTTCCGACACACATGGTAACAGGACTGCCTCCAGGGCAGCGTGTCACTCAGTACACATCCTGAACCCTCTTGTGAGCCCATGCCACGTCATCTGCCCATTCAGAGCCCTGTGTTTCCAGGCACCTCCACGCCCAAAAGGGCACAGCCAACATTTTCCTTTTCTGAAGGAAGCATTTGCAATCAGCAGAGCAAAAGGAAAAGGGCTATGTGATCAGGGGGAGGGTGTGGCTGAGCTCATTCTGGGATATAAATCATATTTTCACATCCATCCTCAGCTGAGTAACAAGCAAGGTGGGCAAGACTGCCCTCCCAGCACTTCCCGAGTGAGGAAATCTTGAATGGAGGGAATGGCTGGACAGGTGGGTAAGTGCACCCTCTACACCCCATCAGGTACCTTGGAAAGGCCATGAGAAACCCTCTTTCTTTACTTGTGTAACTCTCTCAGATTAACATACAAGAGTCAGTCTAAGCGTTAAAGCACAAGACGGCATTACAACAAGCTGATGTTCGATCCTTAAGCTTTTTTGCCCAAGACCTCAAAGAGCTTTGCGAAAGCTGATCACCTCTCGGACACCACCAAAAGAGGGTGAGAACCCCATGTGCCCTATTTACAGATAGATGCAGAGGCCCCCAAAGTGAGTTACCTTGTCCTGTACACACAGGCCAGCAGCCAAGCCTGGCCACTCAGCCTATACACCCACTTGTTCCTGCTCTGTCTGCCCCTCACCCCCCATTTCTATTACAATATCACCATGTTCTGGCACTTTTATGAGCAGAGTCCTGGTTAGGGACCTATTTCACTCAGCCTGTACACTCTGCTCCCCCCCCCCATTTCTATTACAATATCACCATGTCCTGGCACTTTTATGAGCGGAGTCCTGGGTTAGGGACCTATTTCACTCAGCCTGTACACCCACTTGTCCCTGCTTTTTCTTCACCACCCCCACCATTTCTATTACAATATCACCATGCCCTGGTGCTATTATGAGCAGGGTCCTGGGTTAGGGTCCTATTTCTGCAGCTGCTTCACTTGAGTCAGGTTTATGAGCCAGGAGAGCCTCTGGCCTGGGTATTTTAGGGCGTCACTAAGGCTTTTATGTTCTGCTTACCCCCATACTGTATTTTCTAAAAGTAAAAGGGCAGACACTTCAAATCTGAAGCATTCTAAATTGTCATTTAGACCCAAAGAGCCAAAGTAGTAATAACTCTCATCATTTGAAAACCTTGGCCTCTTGCACTTGGAAATCCAACCTGACTCTATACCCCTTCAGGCTGCACCAATGATTGTTGCTCAGGGTCCATAGTTCAGGGGGGCCAGGTGGGATGTGTGGGAGGCTTGCAGGTTCCCTGGCAGGCTCCTAGCTCCAATTCACAGGCAGTTAATGACCATTCCTGAACTTCCCCTCTCCCGTGGCAGATGGAAGGCCACACTTCCCTGCCTGAGGCAGGACCCTAGACACTCTTCCAGATCTAGCTCTTGAGTCTGAAGGAGCTGGACTAGTGATCTGCATGTGCCTCTATAAAACACACCTTTTCTGGACACAGTGGGTGTTACTTGTCAGTGGAGAACATGAAAGGCAAGTCGGCCCTGGCTGTGCTCCCTGCAGCAGTGTCTTCTCTGTGGAGCGAGGAACACTCTT
Organism: Dipus sagitta; assembly: GCA_036346955.1. Lineage (NCBI taxonomy): Eukaryota > Metazoa > Chordata > Mammalia > Rodentia > Dipodidae > Dipus > Dipus sagitta. The sequence goes on from CM070778.1 coordinate 138,897,980, forward strand.
TCTAGGAGACATGGTGGTGTTAGTGGCCCCTGCACCCCATGCAGTTCCCAAGCCTTGGATTCCCATGTCAGGACCTCTGGTTGGGGAAATTTCTGGTTGTATTTGATGGGTTCTATGGTCTGCTTGAGGAGAACATTGCCTCTGTTTTCCTGATCCAGCCAGGGAGGTGTGCACGCATGCCCAGGTCAGCATGAAGGGAGTGTAGGACAGTGTGCCTGGTACCTACAGGAAGACCCTCAGAGCCTGGCAGTGCTTACGTGTACCTCAAGGCTCTACAGAGCAAACCTAGCCAGGAAAAGTTCTTAGTATGCATGTGACGGTCAGGTGGGTGTCACTGCAGTCTGGGGTATGGGACAGGGTATAGTAGATATGTGCACACATGCATAAGCCTGGGTGCAGTGAACATATATGGATTATTAAATGAAAATATTATGAATATATGAATAATGAAATAAAAATAATAATGAAAGTATTTCGAAAATGACAGTGAACCTGTGTGTCTTCTTTTTTCCTCCTGCCACAAGGGTCTAGTACACACTCTTAGGACAAGATGGTGTTGGGACCAAGGGTGCAGGGATGATGGGCTGTGAAGTTTACAGGTGGCTGATTTTTCAGAAATGTCATCTCTGGGTCTCAGCCACTTATTCTGGGACCAAGGCCCAGGATTTTAACAAGCTATAAAAGCAGGTGCCAGGAGAACCTAATTCTGGTGAATGGTCATGACTTGGGAATTGGACCTTGGGGTGCCACCCCTTCTGCTTAGTCCCTTTGCCCTCTCTATCAGTACTTCATTTGGCACTGCCTCCCTACAAGTCCCCACTTATATGAGAAAGGGTCCCTGGAGACACAGAGCCAAAAGGAGCCAGCTGGGTATAGTGTATCATGCCTATAATCCCAGCACTTGGGAGGCTGGGGCAGGAGGATTGTCACAAGTTTGAGGCCAGCTTGGACTACATAGTGACTTCTAAGATATCCTGGGCTACAATAGTGAGACCCCCCCCCCCATGTTAAAATATACAGGATTTCCAGCAGCCAATTACTATGTGACTTTTGGTTCATTTGGGTTTCAGACACAGTAGCAGCTAGTCATTTCTCTACCTCCAAGCACGAGTGACCATAAGCCATTATGTGGAACCCCCAGGCAAAGCCATGGCTGGTCCAACATGTTTCCATCTTCTCACCAGCTGCCTCCTGCCTCAGGCTGCTCACAGAGAGGAAAGGAGGAATTCACAATTTGCAAAGACCATGTGAACCCCTTTAGGGACAATGGTCTCCCTGATGATCCAACCACTGGCATGATAGCATCACATCTGGGTCACTTACTTTGGACACTACACATGTAGTGTTTTCATGCCGTCATATGTTTTACTTCAATAAAGGTCAATTAAGAATTAGCCACTGGGTCTGGGGAGAGTTCTCATTGGATAAAGCACTTGCTGTACATGTATGAAAATCAGAGTTCAGATTCCTAGCACCCATGTAAAGGCCAGGTGGGCATGGCAGTCCACCTATAATCTCAGAACTTGTGATGCTGAGACAGAGGATTCCAGGGTCAAGCTGGCTAGTTAGGTTGGCTGAATCAGTGAGCTCTGAGTTTGAATGTGAGACCCTTCCTCAGTAAATAGGACAGAGGGTGATTAAGGAATATACGTGACCTCACCTATGACCTCCACATGCACTTGTACACATGTACCCACACATGCAAATACATACACACCACTTACACACACACACACAATTGAACTCATATCAAAAAGGGAGGCCCAACAGCTTTTCTCACAAACAAGAGGAACAATGCGGAGAACCAGTGTTGTGAACCATGACAATATAGATGATGGGCTGAAAGTACGGGAAAGAGCTAAGTCCTTCACAACACCAACTAAGATATTCCTCCTGTGCCTAAGTGGTATGGGAAGAGAGTTAAAGGCAGGAAGAATTCTCCTATCCTGCAACTCAATATGGACTTCCAGAAAGTGAAATAGTTAAAGGAAAAATTTAAATACCAGCTGCCAGCCTGCCTACAGCACCAGCCATAGCTTCAGATGCCTTAGAAAATGCCACAGGTTTCAGTGTGAGATCAAACTCTGTGGGGACAAACTAGGTATCTGGTTGGGGAGTCTCCATAGCTCAGCCAAGGTGAGGCCCCATCACCAGGTGAATGGTTCCCAGGTACACCCTGCAGGGCTGTGTTTACTGTTGTTACTTATGCTCAGGGCAGATGAGAAAAATAAGTTACAATTAACACAGGAGCACAGCCCCCTACACCCTCTTCTGACAGTATACAACCATGTCATACAACAGCAGGAAACCACTAGCACAACCAAGAGGAATACAACCACATCACACAAAGATATAAACACCTCTTCTGCTTCACACAGTGGTGCTAGGCACCTTCACACATAACTGTACTATGCTCAGTCTAGGACATTTTCCTGGGATGAATCTGTGATCTGTGTCTTGTGTGTCTGGGGTGTGCATAGCAGATGTGTCCTCCTACCACTGTGGCTATTGCCTGGATGCCCCCTCAGGGCACACATGTCCAAATACAGACCCCTGGTCCTGGGCACAGCCTGGAGAGCCTGTGACAAAGCCCTTGTGTCTGTTCCTTTGTGTGGCCACATGTTGCCTGAGAGTGTTCTGGTTTTCGGGAACAATGGCCCCACCTGCTGCCCACACAGGAGCCTCCTTGTCTTCCTGGCCCTGTCCTGGAGGCTATTGTCACCTGGGCTGCTTATCCCAGAGGCGTGAGGATTGGAGCCTGAGAAGGCAGCAGCCCCCACCCTGCAGACCTGACCTCAGATCCTCCATGTCTCGCTGGGGCTCTCCAGACCACTGACAAGTCCCTTGTGCTATAGGACCAAGCTGGTGGCTCATGTGTGGTCAACAATGCTTAATTGTCCTCAGACATTGTTGAGTGCTGATGTCTCATTCTTCTCCAAATGTATTCATTCATTGTTTCATAATTAGAAACATCTATCTCTCCAGAAGCAAATAGCACCCCAACCCCCCTTCTTCAAAGAAGATTTCCCACGGCCCTAATCTACGTTTTCACCTGGGCCTCCCCCAGGATGTCTGGCATATGGTTCTGCATTTCAAATGAAGCAGATCCTGGATCAGAGAAGGTGGCAAAATCCCCTCTCCACCCCAGGCCGAAGAAGCGGTGAGTTGGGGAGGCAAGACCAGCTGCACATGGACTCCTTTCTCATAGTGGCCATGTTTGGGTACTTGTCTGAAAATCAGGAATGGCTAGACTGCCTCCCTTCCCAGGGCATGTGAGGAGTGTGTGAGGTGAGGGTCTCAGCTGCTGGTAGAATGCTGGGGACCTGGCACGTAGCCCCAGTAGAAGCTGAAAAGAATGTCTTTTGAATGCAGAAAGACAGGAGAGCAAGAATGGTGTGTGCCTGAGAGTTGAGTACACCTAAGCAGTTGGACCAAGGCTGAACGTCACTGGGAGCTGAAGGCACCACCAGGGACATGCCATTCATGCAGACTGCCAGCTCACGCAAGGCCAATCCCTCCTCTAAGGTTGTTTTGGGTTAAGTGAGACCAGACTTCCCAGAATCCAGCACAATGCCTGGCATTCAACATACCTCAGATTAATCTTCATTGTTTCTTCGTCTTGCCCATCGTGGGTCCTTCATTATCCCAGGCGCCACATCGTCCTCACACCAGACCACACCCTAGAAGTAATGACCTAGGCAGAGGTCACAACCCAAGTGACCACAGAACTCTGTGGCAACAGTAATATCTGGTGTGTGAACATCCCATTGCTCCCAAGAACAAAGTCCCATAGCTGCACATTAAGAGATGTCTGACTCTCACAGGTGAAGGCCTTGCTTCTCCAGTGCTTGCTCTTCAGACTGGAGGGTGGGTGCTCTGATCCAGGCTCACAGGGAGCCTCAACTGGGCCTCTGCCCCACCTGGCTCTGAGAGTCACTTCTCTCTGGGATCTACATGAGTAGCAGGTTGTCAGCTCTACACACTTTCCCTTTTCTGTCTACTGGGGCCTCTGTGAGGATGTGCATCCAAAGGAGCAAGACCGACAGCTCAGCCTCCCCTCCGTACTGGGGGGTGCAGCTCCCTCATGCGCATTTCTTCGTGAAAGTTGAGTTAATACTTCTCTTGCATGGGCTTCAGAAGTCGCTGCTCATTGCTTTCATGATGAAGAATTCAGCAAGGGGATGGGGAGAGAAATAAAAAAAGAAGATGCTGAAAAATCTCAGAGCTTGCAGAGAGAAGCTTCTGATCTATGTCTCCATCACTCTCCACAGGCCACTGCAGGGGGCAAGTGTGCCTGGGTCACTTCAACCAGAAAGAATATCCAGGAGTGACTTGCTGGTTGTTTTCTTAAATGTAAGATGTATTGAGAAGATAATGTACTTGACTTTTCAGTGATACTTTCCAAGCCAAAAAACCAGTATTCCTCTCTTGGGCATTCATACATAGATGGGGAGGTGTGATGAAGACATGAAGCCTGGCTCCTGGGGAAGCAGCTTCCAGCTATGTGTGGGAACTGGGTAACTAATAGTCTGTGCAGCTCTGGGCCATGCTTCCTTGGGAGTTGGCTTTGGGGACCCGTTCTTCCATGTTTTCTATCATCCCTGCCGTAGGTACTGCCTCTTCCGAATGCATCACATGTACACAGAATGCTTGTGGCAGGACTCAGACTTCATGACAGCAACAGTGTTGGGGCAGCTGCATAGGCGGCCCCCAGAAAGCTTTTGAGAGTAGATGGCACTGTCCACCCTCTTGCCCAGCCTCAGGGAGACTGCCTCCTATCCTCTGTCCTGACCATGGGTATAGCATAGGCCATAAGGTACTGGCCACCCAGGCTCATGGTCAGAGGCACAGCCCCAGGTAGAACAAAGCCTTGTGTCCTCTTACATTGGCTGGAGGCTCCATAGTACTATAAGCAATAACTAGGGTGAATGGTGGGAAATGATCTGCCACAGGTTCCCAGGAGGCACCCAGGTCCACGGAGGGGCCTTTGCCCAAAGAACCCATGAAGCAGAATCCAGGAACAGATTCTTATAGGGGATTGGGAAATAGCAGATGTTTCTTATTAGGTAATCAGGCTTAAGGAAAGTAGTTTATTTTGGAGGTTGTGATGATAGGCTTTGTAGTAAGAGACACCTAGGGAGCAGGTACAGCCTTGCTTATTCTCAGTCTCCACACTAATCATGTTCAATGCTCTGGTGGACACTGAGCCATTTGTCTCCCACTGACAGGGAAGACAGGTGATCTGGAACTTGACGGGGATCTCTAGACCCCAGGAGAGTCTGTGAGGGTATGCCCAGGAGATCCTTACATGAATGACTGGCCAAGGGGAAAGACCTAACTTCAGTGTGAGGGGCTTCACCAATAGGCTGGAGCCCAAATGGAACAACAACCCAGAGGCAGGGGAATATGTTTTCTCTCTGGCAATCTCCTTCTTCTGCCTTGGACCTTCAGAGCTGTCTGGCTTTTAGACTTCCTTTCATCCCAGCCCTGTTCTCACTATGATCCTGGACTGACGCACATCAGTTTTCTGGTTCATGCAGTTCATGCAACCCTGGCCAAGCAATTAGAGTAGCTTTACAAAAGGGATGCCTCACAGCCCCATCTCTAAAGACTGATGAGGTGGGTGGTAGGAGGTAGGCTATTAGCAGGTCTGAAAGAGCCCCTCTTCCTGAAAGATTTGAGGAAGGGTCAGTGCAGTTTAGAGATAAGGTGGAGGTCATAGAATTAGACATAGAAGCTATAAGGCATATTTTGGAGGTGGACTTGACAAAAGGTTATGAAGGATTAAATACAGAATGGAAAGGGGCTGACAGAGTTCAAGGGAGAAGACAAGTCTTTCTGATTTCTAGGCATGTGGCTTGAAAACTGGGTATAATAATTACCACCTTCAGAGACAGGAAGTACTTATGCATAAGTAATCTCACTCAATGCCCACAAAAGTATATATGGACACATCTCAACACAGAGTTCTAGAGAACAAAGAATTTGCCTGAGTCACACAGCAGATGGATTGTGCAACTGAGGACCTGGGTCAGCTCTGCCCAGCTCTAGAGCTGGTGCTTCTTCCACTTCCTGTCCAAAGACACTTTTTATTCTCTGAGAAACAGAGGTCTATTCATCCATCTTGACGTGATTCTGCCCAGTGCCCATGCTCTCACAAATCCGCAGATCCTGAGTAGCAGGAGCCCACTCACATTTGCTTCTGTGTAAATGCCAGGTGCTGAGAGCTGAGATATGCAGGGTGGATGGAATTCTGCTCAGCTCCCAGAAATGCCATGCATTGTGCCCAGATGCTGGTGGGGGTGCCAGCCATGGCTGAGCCTCACCCCCTCCTATCTGTGAAGGCAACAAAAGGGTTTTGATGAAGCAGGCATCACTACTCCAATACAGCAAAGGACGGGGGCTGAGCCAAGTCTTCTGATTCTTCTCAGCTATGGAGATTCCCTCTCCTAATCTAAATGTTGAAGAAAAGCTTTCAGAAGCCAGCATCTTCTTCAAATAACTCTAGAAGCCAGAGCTATTCTGAAAGGGATATTCATTTACTTAAGAGAGAGAGAGAATGGGCATGCCAGAACCTCTAACCACTGCAAACAAACTCCAGAAGCATGTGCTACCCCATGCATCTGGCTTATGTGGGTACTGGGGACTCAAACCTAGCTTCTTAGGCTTCCCAGGCAAGTCCCTTAACTACTAACCCATCTATCCAGCCTCTGAAAGGGATTTTTAAATTGTGGCTAAAACTACTTTATTTATTTTAGTGAATTGTACTGTCACTGTGAACTGGGATGCTCTCGCTGCTTCCTATATTTGGATTCTAGTGAGAGCAAGCTTATACTTCCGGTTGTACATAAAAAGCAACAGACAGGATAAACGCCACACTTCACACAAGCTGAGATGAGAGGAAAACCAGGAAGATTATTCACTGTCCATTTTTAGAATTTCTAGAAATGGCTTTTTCATGAGGGTGAACTTCACTTCCCGTGGTGGGGCCCTGGGTACTCAGTTAATGTGATTCCCAAGGCACCACCGTATTGCAGAAGTCAGCCAAGATGATTGGCGGACTTCAGTGCAGGCTCGGGAACACAGCCCGTGACTATCAGGTCTGTAAACAGGCTTGATGCAGAAGAGTTAAGTAAAGTGGTGTCAGATAAAGATGACCCAGCCTGTCTCCCTGCAGCTTTGCTGTGGGTCCCATACAGGGCTCAGAGGCTGCTGTCCATGGTGATGATGGAATGATTATGCTGCATCAGAGAGGACAGTGTCCACTCACAGTCTCAGCCACTGTTTACTTTGTTCTGTTTCTATGCAGCTCCACCAAGAACAGACAGTGGAAGGCTCTCTCTGGCCATATCCATCTCTGTGTTTGGCTGTGGGCTTTGGATGCACCCGCATCCCTCTGACTTGGGTCCCAAAACAATGACTGCAATCTTTGTCTCATGCTGTCATCCTCTTTTCTCTTCTCCCTGTCCATATACATTCCCTTCCTATCCTCAGAGGCGAACCTTTCTTCTACTCTTCAAATCACTCAACTTTTTAACCTTTGACTTTTCTTGATGCCCACTTTGGACTTCTCTACCTATAATGCTATACTGACATAGCACCAATCCAAACAGACGGCAGGAAGAGCTGTGCAGGTTCCCCCACACCCACCCTGGCCCATGCAGAGGAGAGTTACCATGGCATCATTCTGCAGATGTCTCTGGTCCTATCTAGCTAAGTCCAATAACTGGAGTGTCACACTGTGATGTCGCAGCTCCACTGGTCTCATGCACTCACACACACTGTGGCCTGCCTCCTGAGTGCAGGAGCCAACATGGCAGCCAGGACTCCCACGTAAGAGAAAAAGCAGAGAGTCCATAGAACCTCCAGAATGAAAGCTGTAGTAATTTTTAACATAACCCCTGACATGACACCCTGTACCCTGGGCTCTGGTCTGTTGGAGAAAAGCAAGTTGTTAGCACACTAAAGGAAAGGATCGCAGGGTTACATCAGACTGCCTTCCTCACATCCCTGGCTTAGAGTCCTAGCCATACTCATCACCTTCATACCTCCCTTTTCTCATCTTCACCCCTGCCAATGTGACTCAACTGCTCTTATAATCCCAAAGGCAATGTACTTGAAGCCTAGTCCAGTTTAAATTTCTATCTCTCTGTGTTGTCAGTTCCTCCCTCTTACCTAACAAGCCATATAGATGTCCCTTGCACCTGTCTTAGAGTTGACACCAAGGAGGCATATCATAGACTTTTGCAGGTGAGCTGAGTTCTTGGACTCTCACTTAGTTCCTGGGATATACCCTTCGTGTGGCCAAGGACTGCAGTTATTGCTGGGCCGGCTCTGTGACACCCTGGGATTTATGGGGCTTCTTTGATACCCTTACTCTGCCATTATAAATTATAGTAGGTTCTTTTCCATGCCTTTTCATTAACTGGTTGCTCGATACTATTACTACCATCTACTTTACATTTTTAAAGTTTTGAAAGATCCAAATCCTTCTTGGTGTATATCATCTGCACAACATCCTGTATAATACATATGAAGCCAATTATTTATTAAATTCAATAACAATCTATGGATCACCTGGCTTATAATTAGCTCTCAAGTTTCTAAAAGTATTGGGCTATGATAGAATGAACTGAATGTCGCTGAGGACGCACAGGATATGGTAAGCAGCCCTCCTGAGGGTGTGTGTCATGCTTGGAAGTGGGCACATCCCTGTGATGAAGCCATACAAGAGAACCCTACCTACCCAGGCTGCCTGTGTCACCACTCCCAATGTTACCACGTGTCCTGGTTCTGAGGTCAAGCAGTTGGCCTTGATGACCCCGTTATAAAATTAGTTCTGGGACATGTACTTTGAGATAACTAAAGTAAGTGAAGGATAGACTTTACTACTGTTTTTGAAAAGGGGGAAAAATTAAAGTCAACTTCATTTCCTGATGTTAATAGGAATTTTTTTGTATCTATCTCTCTAGCACCAAGACATGATGCAGGATCAAGCTGCTGGGTATTGAAGGATGGCTCTTCAGGCTGAGGGAGGAGTTTGCTACAGTCCTATGTGGGATCCTCATGTGTGCTCACTTCTGCTCAGAGCACTCAGAGAGGCCCAAGCTTCCTCTGAGTAATTGATTAACAGACTGCTTTACTTGCAGATGCATACCAGGACAGGCTGAGCCCTCATCTTCCTGTGTTTAAGTGTTTAGGGAGCTGCCCACCTCTTCCTTCCTCCCCATTCACCAGCCAGAAAGAGGAAATTGGCCTTCCTGGGTGGCATATTTAGTCCTTCAAGTTCTGGGAGAGCCAGGAACAGAAGTGGGCTAACAGAGCCATGTTCTCTCCGTGTGGTGCCCTCAGCTGTGAGTTTGCTCTTCCTTGCACAAAATGAATTTCCTGATGAAAAGTTCACAATACCAAATAATTGGGAAGGGGCCTTGACATTGTCTCCTGAAGGAAGCAAACAACTGGCTTACGGTGCCAGCCAACAGGGCCCAGCACACCCATGTGGCATCTTCCTCCTGCATATCTAGGCATTAGAAATTCCTCCCCCAGTTCTATCCTTACTCAGCCTCAGGGTTTGTTTCCAGCCTTGTTCTCCTGAGCCAGCAAAGAGGAAGGGGAGGTTGAAGGGAAAGAGAAAACGGTCCTTACAGGCCCATGGGGTGAGGAACACATCAGTGCTGGTGGTGGGGTCGGAAGTTGGTGTCTTGCCTTGTGTATGGTACTGTCTCTGAGACTGTCCTACTTTGGGGTCTGGTCTGACACTCTGCTTCCCTTGACTGACGTCTAGGCCCAGTTTCCTGTGGAGTCAGTCATGCCACAGCCAAACACCATTAGTCACCCATGCTTCTTTCCCTACTCAGCTTCTGAGCACCTCCCAGGGGAAGAGGAGATGGCACCCTACAAGACAGAGGAGGAGACGCAGCCAAGTGCCTCCTGTAGAAGGCACTTGGTCACCAGCCTTCAGTAGCTGTGGAAAAGGCCCATTTGAGCTGGGAAAGATGGTCTGCCATACAACATAGCAAACCAATGACCACAGTCCTCATCACAACACTTACTTGTGAAAACTGTGATGCTTATTCTGCCACCCTCCGGTCTCCTCTGGACATAGTCCACATAGGCTCTGAAAACTGAGACAAAATAGCAAGGGTTTATTGGTGATGGATGATTTCTTGATTGAATGAAAACCCATAGAAGTTGGGGCACTGTTACTGTGTGGAGGACAGGGCTGTGTCAGGCAAGACCTTGTAATGGTTTTTATTGATTGTCAACTTGGCAGGATCTAGAATAATCTAGGAGATAAATCTCTGAGCATGTCTATGAGGGAGTTTCTAGATTAAGTTAAGTGAGAAGAACAACCCAAATGGGGGTGGCACCATTCCCATGGGCTAGGGTCCTAGACCGAATGAAAACGAGAACGTGAACTTCGCGCCAGCATTCATCTTCTCTGCTTCCTGACTACAGAAGCAATGTGACCAGCTACCTCAAGCTCTTGCCACCATGCCTTCCCTTCCATGATGGGCTGTCCTTCAAGCTGTCAGCTAAAATAAGCCTGCTTTCTTAAGTTGCTTTTGTGAGGTATTTTTGTTATATGAGAGAGGAAACTAAACAATGCATGATTCTTCAGTATATAGAGCTTGGACCTGTGTGAGAAGGGCAGAGAGGAGCCTTCTCAGCCTGTGAAAGATAAGCCTGTGGTGAGGAAAGGCAGAGATGGACTTCCTCTGGATGTGGAAAAGACATGTGGTGAGGAAGGGCATAGATGGGCTCTTTCAGGGTGTGGAGGACAGCCTGAGTGGACCTCATCTGCTGGTGCATATTTAGGTAGTATGCATGTCTCTTCCAGAGTTATGATTTCTCAAAGCTCACTGATTTAGTTTTCAGGCATGGCCACTTGTCTTAGGTTTCTCCGTGTATGTAGTCACTATTCAGATCTTCATTTCTGGGTCGTATAGCTCTCAGAAAGAGTCACATGGAATTGCCCCTGAAGTTCCATGAGACGTCCTTAGACCTGCACAGAGCTAGATGCCAACAGCTCTTGTGGGTGTGGACCAGGTCTGTAGGACATCTGCTAGATCAGCTGTGTCCATGCCCATGGCCTACAGAACATCGACAGGAACTTGGCTGTTGTTCTTCTTGGGTCTCTGACGTGTGGCTTCCTGCTGCATAAGAGGCTTCAAAACTCAGTATTTCCACCCAAGGTCAATCACACTGAAGTGAGTCATTTTCAGATGCAGCTTTGTTAAAGAAACTCACTATGCTTTCTGTCCACTTTTGGAGTACTACTTTTATATGTGGTAGTGAGGGGAAGAGATGAGGGAACAAGCAGAAGGGAGCTCAGGACTGTTTTAGCCTCAAGGAGATGCATCTGAAATGCTATGTGGGTCTTCTGAGTCTAGCACCATCATAGAGGTCCTCTCCATTTTAGGCATGAGAGTGCCTTTTAATTTACATGCTTGGGGTTACCACATTCCAGAGCCTCAAAAGAAGCCAGGACCCACCCTGATCAATACGAAAAGGTGATAATGAAAGGGCTTGAAAAAAAAATTACTCTCAGATTCACAAGTGACTCATCATTTAGAAGTTTAAAACATTAGCCGGGTGTGGTGGAGCACGCCTTTAATCCCAGCACTCGGGAGACAGAGGTAGGAGAATTGATGTGAGTTTGAGGCCACCCTGAGGCTCCATAGTGAATTCCAGGTCAGCCTGGGCTAGAGTGAAACCCTACCTCGAAAACCAAAAAACAAACAAACAAACAAAAAAAGGTAGCACAACACCATGCATCTATGCATCTTGTCACATGTGATTCTTCTGGGGGCTTCCTGGCTTGTCAGGCTCATGTGATTTCTCTCTCTCAGTGGGCAAAATGTCACTTCTAGTCATACTCTAGGAAGGAAAGTTCAGGAATATGTCGCCCTCAGGCTGCCAGGGCTCCAGGTGGGGTAAGGAGTGTGGTAGCTGCCTTAAGAGTCATCATTTCTGGGCTGGAGAGATGACTTAGTGGTTAAATGCTTGCCTGTGAAGCCTAAGGACCCCGGTTCGAGGATCGATTTCCCAGGACCCACGTTAGCCAGATGCACAAGGGGGCGCACGCATCTGGAGTTCGTTTACAGTGGCTGGAAGCCCTGGCACGCCCATTCTCTCTTTCTCTCTCTGTCTGTTGCTCTCAAATAAATAAATAAAAGTAAAAAAATAATAAATAAAACAGAGTCATCATTTCCATCATCACATGGATGGTGAAAGTACCACAGTTTATCTTGGTACCATGGTTTTCAGTGTATATATGTACCATGATACCGCTGAGGTGTGAAGATGAAGAGCTAAGTCCACCAGACATCTGTCCCAAAACTGCTCTCCTCTGTATCATCCAAGGTATCTCAGAAGAGGGTGTTCGATGAGAAAAAGTGCAGCCCCTTCCTAAAGAAATTTCGAAAACTACACTGTCCAACATGGAAACTTCTACCCTTGTGTGCCTCTTTGCATCAAAATTAATTCAAAGTGAGGAGAATATGAACTCACACTGAGCTGCACCAGCTGCCCGCCAGGGTTCCCGTGGCTTGTGGCTCGGTGAGGCTTTCGGTCACTGCAGGGGTCCTGCAGGACAGGTATCCTGGCTGCACTCGGTGCAGAGGCTGCTGCTCCTCCCATCACTTGCCATGGCTGGTAGTCACGGAAGAGGTGACCAGGCCTCTTGCTCTTAGTGAGTCACTGCTTCCCACTCATAGCAAGTGTTTGGCTTCCCTGTGACATGGGCCTGGCCAGCACCACCTATACTCCCCGTGACATGAAAGACATGTTTTTTTATTGCTCTCTTGGAAGGCCTAAACCCCAGATGAAGCTATTTAATTTTTAAAACCTGTCATGAGTTAACTATAATTGCATTTCTTGTTAATTATTTCTCCATGTTTCCTGCTTACCAACTGACTCTGTTTTTCCTCAAATCCTAAGTTGATTCTGATTATTTGGATGTGTGATAACAGGATTTCTATTGCTCCTAATGCTAAGACCAATAATTTCAAGTTCAAAAGCGCATTCATGTTTGAAGAGCCATCCATCTCAGCCTTTTTAGGCCCTTATTTGCAGCAGTCACTCAACAATTTTCGCCAAATTGATTTAAACCTTTGACTGAACTCTGCTAATAGCATTTTAGGACATGCACAAGACATCTCCAATTAGCTTTCCTGAAACTCTGGATTTTCAGCAGATGCTCTTGGAGGCCTTTGGAAAGTCCCAAGGGTTTGAGAGCTAGCATGTGGGGGCTGGATGCAGTAAAGACTGTCCTAGGAATTCTCGTGTCAGAACCCTGCATTCCCTTCTGCTTTCCTGATGCCCTCATCTGATGGACTGATTTCAGGAGCATTAAATGGTGAACTGAGAACAGTCCAAGGTCAGGTCTAAGGTCAGGCTCGAGAGGCTACATCCTAACTTTCCCCCTCAAGGTCAGGGGTGAGTAGATGATAGGCATGAAGATTAATTATGTGTCACTGACTCAAAGAGGCTTGTTCCTGCCTTCTGAGCCACTCCCTCTAATGAGGCACCACCTTGAACCTCAGTCCCCACTCTATCCAATGCTGTAGAGTTCCTGGGACCAGAGACGGGCCTGAGCTGCGTGTCACTGTTGCTGTACATGCACAGGGTCAAGTGAGTCCTAAAGAGGCGACCCAGACCTGGCTCCTAGTTCCTTTATCTTCAGGGAGCACTATTCCAATGTAGTCCCTTCCCTCTGTGCACCCTAACACTGATCAGCATTTCTTGAGCATTAGAGACCTTCCAGAGATGTCTCCTTCCATGACTGACTGCTACTCTTTGCCAGGTTCTCCTGGAGCTCTCCCCATTCTGTGCTGGTCTGGTTTTTGATGGTCTTCGCAGGACTAGGGTGACCAGAGAAGAAGGAGGTTAATTATTCACTTCAGACCAAGGCTCATTAGGCATCGTCAAATAGTATAATCCAGCCCAGCATTAATGTTTACCAAGTGCCAGTACAGAGCAGATCACAGGATGAGAGGAGGAGGTGACAGGAGAGGTTCAGAGGTGGGGCAGGAACACAGGAAGAGAAATAAAGGGGGAAGGGTATGTCAACAACAAACAGAGGGCTGCAATCTTAGTCCCAGGGCCCCATTTCTCCAGCAGGTCTTGCGGTTAGAAAGGGAAACCTCCTCTCTGAATCTGATCTGGGAGATAGTGTTTGTTGTGGCTGATGTGTTTACTGACCTAAGTTCTGAAAGGCTGAGAGCCAGCAAAGCATGTTTCTGTCCCACACAGCCTATACATCCAGGGCGTCAGGGAAGTCAGGGGTTTCCCAGGCAGCCTTCACGTTCAGTTTCTGTGCTGGCACATCCATGCTCCATTTAAGTTTCCTGAGCCACCCTCCGGAGGGTATTTCTTCACCCATCTGGGGAGGAGGAGCCCACTACCATGTCACTGAATCTTAGTAACTGCATAACTGTTGAGCATGAGCAATAATCTGAGGTTTTACCCAGAAATGTTTAAAAAGAATAGTACATTGTTAAGGAGAAGTCCACACACACTGAAATTAGCCACGTGAAAGAACACAATTCACAGTATAGCAGCCTCACCAGAGTATTTTCTCATTGGAAGTAAGCCTGCGTAGGCATTTGTGCTTTCTCCACTCCCACGCTGCAGCCCTGAGGTCCCTGTCTCTTTAAGTTTGGCTTCTGTGAACATATCATATAAATAGGACCTATTTCTCTGGCCTGACTACTGTCACAGAGCCTGATGTCTTCAGGGGTCACCCACACTATAGTATCACATATTTACACAGACCTTCCTCTTTTTACAGCTCTATAATCCCAGCCCCCTTGCAGGCATACGTCTCATTTTGCTTGTCTGTTTATCCATCAAAGGACATTTATGTTGTTGCCACCTTTTTGGCGATTGCAAATAAGGCTCTTATGCACACTCATGTAGAGGTATTTGTTTGAATTGAGATTTTCAGTTCTAGGAGTGAAATTGCCAGATCACATGGTAACTCTATTTCTGTTGAACTTTTGGGAACCTCTGTGTTTTCCTCAATGATTATGCCATTTCACATTCCCATCAGTGATGGACAGGTTTCCAAATTTCTCCACAATCACCAATATTTTTACCCTCCCTCTTCTCCTATCCTTCTTTCCTTTTGTTATGGCCTTCCTAAAGGTTTTATTCCACTCTATCTGATTCTATGACTCACTGACCCATCACCAACTTTAATCTTCCTAAGAAAAGTTAGAATAATGAATACTATATTTATATTTAAATTCCAGAGAATCACCTATTTATGTTTTTCCTTCCTGAAAAACTTCCACCTTAACCAACAATCTCAAGTTTCCCTGTACCCACAAATGGAAAGCAAGTTAGACCCCTAAGTAAGAGGTCGCCATGAACCACATCAGGCTGTAAGCACTTCCTATAGCCTCCAGGGAACCTGGCTCTCTTACCCATGCCCCTCTAAAGACTTCCAGTCATGTTATGGGTCCTGGACCTTTGGGTCCTTGGTGACCTATCTCCCCACAGCTGGATTCTTCCTTGGGGTTGGACCTGTCCTGTGTGCTTTATGGCCTTGTCAGGTCTTCACTGCTCAGCCACAGTTGTCCTTTGGATTCCACTTCCATCAACATCACATGATATTCTGTATCAGAGTTGTCTCACCCCTACTCCCACTCAGGAAACTGCTACTTCTGTGCCTAGAGCACTGAGCGGGAGGTGGCATTCAGGAAGTAGGCTGGTGATTACATTGCCTACTTTAGGACCCATTTCTTACATGTGGCCTTTAGGGGGACTGAGGGGTACTGGCCACTCACCAAGGAGGACCCAGGGCAACAGGAACAAGCCACAACCTACGGTGGCTGTGTGATTCAGCAGGATAGATGCATGTTCTTGTGGGCCAAGTCCTTACCCTACGTTGCTGAGCACCTCCTGTGCACAGAAACGGGGCTGTGATAGAATATTTCCTGCCCTTTAGGGCAATTAAACCTGATAAACTGCCCAGTAGAGCACCCTGCCCACTGCAGGGAGCACTCTGGAGGTACAGGGGCCACGGGTACGACCTCAGCTGTGGCCTCAAGTGTCCCTGAGGCCATGATGACTCAGCTGGCACTGGAGAAGTCTCAGGCAGGTACATGGAAGGAAGGGGCTTCAGGCAGGAAGCTGACAGCACTGGGTGGAGGATTGGTTTGTGGATATCAAGCTAGTTCAAAGCAGGGTCATCTTTGCATAAACTAAGCCTGAGGACACGAGCACCTTGCGTGGAGCTTCTTGAAGGCAGTCATCACAGCCTCTCCAAAGATTTTCTAATGTAATAAATATAAACAACTTGTGGTCTGATCTGATACAAACTGTAATCTGTCTTATGCTCAGACTCCCCATAGTTTTGAATGTCTGAAACTGAAATAAAGCTGCCAGTGAGCTGGGCGTGATGGCACACACCTTTAATCCCAGCACTCAGGAGGCAGAGAGAGAGGATTGTCATGAGTTCAAGGCCACCCTGAGTCTACAAAGTAAATTCCAGGCCAGCCTGGGCTAAAGCAAGACCCTACCTGGAAAAACCGAAAAAAAAAAAAAAAAAAAAACGCTGTTATCCCAGTCAGTTTGGGGAGCACTACAATGCATCCCCTGACCCTCCTTGAAATCACATTTTGTGTGTAGTCTGTTCATTTTGCATTTGCCCAAACACCACTGGATGGTGTGTTCAAGTGGCATCCAGAACAGAGACATAATTGCAGGAAATGCAAAAAGCCTAGAAGACTGAGGAAAAAGAAAAAAGGGAGCTCCACAGTGGAACTGTAACTAACGGGGAATTTCTGCCTGTCCCCTGAAGTGATTCAGTCAGGGAGACACGGGGCAGTCATTATCCACAGATCAGAAATGATACGCTAAGGCGCTTTGGCGCTTGTTGATATCCTCAGGGACTCAAGTCTCAGAGGAACAGCTCTTGAAGCCACCGAGGTCACTAGTTGATATTAATCCTTGGTGTCCTGACAATGGCACTGTGGCTTGGGTGGAGACAGGAGGTAGGAGATGGGCTCACGAGAAGGGAGACCTCCAGTGTCGTCCCTCTCTGTCAGTTCTCCTCTCAGACCCAGGTCTTCCTCCTGAGGAAACAACCTTCGCTTCTTCCCATTAAACATTCTCATTAAACAGTTACTATTAGCCAGGACCACCCACCTTGCCTGGGCCCAAGGAGGTGACCAAGCCCTTTTTCACTGTGACATAGCAAATAGGGACCTCTCTCTTTTTCTTTCAAACATGCCTTGGGTAATTTAGCTTACCTCTTTCTACAGTGCATGGCTTTTCTGGTGGGATTTCATATACGGGCTGATTCCCCATGGGACAGTCTAACCACTCTCCTACCCTCAGGAGAGCAACTGGAAACACCGTGGGAGAACTACTCTTAAATCAGAACATTCTGGATTCAAAGTATAAAGAATTGGCTTTCTTCTAATCTTTCCGTGCTTGTTATGAGCCTAGTAAGTATTGAAATCTGGATTCTCACTAGGTGCCTGAAAATTTCCCTGGCTTTCAAGAGCAAGATATATAAACAGAATAAAAGAATATAAAACTTTGACCTAAAATGTTTTTTTAAAAAAGCTATTTCCATCTGTAAGGACTTCTCCCTCTCTGCTGCTTAGCTCTGTAAGACAAATGGATAATCATGTACTGTAGGTCTGCAGAAGCAACTTCACTGGTGATCTCTTATGCTATTGAGATTTACATCTCAAAAAATACAAAGTTCCAACTTAATTGTCTTAAGGTGAACCTAGAATTTATGTATTTGCCATGTGTGTCCATGATCTTTTCATGTATGTTGTCTTGTCAAAAAAAAAAAAAAAAGAAAATAACATAAAATTCAAAAGATATAAAATTTCTAGCCACTTCAATTTTTCACTATTCTTAATTTTGCTTTAATATATTTTTGGTATACCAACTTAAGTGTGAATGTGTGTGAATTTGAATGCTTTGGTGATATATTAAATGGCCTTGTAAGTATATATTCATAAACTTAAGTGATCTTAACTTCTTAAAACATATAAAAATGTTATTTTTGGATTTACTAAATGATTCATAAATCCATAAATGCTACTTGTTAGGGTGATGTAATATTCATTGGAATCATAAGACAAAAGTTTCATTAGGCTATAGAGGTTAACAGTGGATGCATAAATTTTTATAATGATTTCTCTGCAAATCAGGCATTACAATAATTCTATTCCATTTTTCAGTGATCATAGGTAACAAAAATAAAATATCCAAACATCTCTAAATATATAGTGAGGGTCTTTTAATTAGATTGAGCACAATGGATTTCTTTTTCAGGATAATATTCAAGTATCTCATGTAAAATTTTATTTTATGTGCTTATTAGGGATTTTTTATCTTAAATTTCCTTTTTCCAGTGGTGATTACAAAAGGTGTCATCCCCAAAATAATGACATTCAAATGCTGGGTAAGCCTATTGATATATAAAAAAGACTGCTTTGTTATTAAGCCTTAAACTAATTAATGTCTTGTATTTTTAGATCAAATTTAATTTATGGTATAAATAATATTAATCTAAAAATTATTGCCTATTTATCCATGCTCCCCTCCTTCAAACCAGTTTTGTTAAAGGTCTAAATTTTCTGTTTTATTTCTATTAAGTCATATATTTTAAAGTTACTGTCTAAATTCTAATTTCACAAAAAGCCCTTATTGCTTAGACTGGCCCTCAGAACATGATGGTTCTTGCTTCAAGACTTTATTTTCTCCCTCATAGACAAATGCCCTCACCTGCGGGTATTGCATGACATTCTTTCCTTTGGTCATATCATAAAGCCATCTTGAGATTTAAAAAAAATTACTTGGCCAGGTAACTACTACAACTTTGAAACAAGCAATACAATGATACAAGGTAATGGTAATAGAACTATTGACATCTCCCTAGCAGACAGAGAAAAGGAGGGTCACAAGACTCTCACAGGAAGTTGTTATTGACAACTCCCTAATGGACGGAGAAAGTGAACATCACAAAGGCCTTACCTGAGTTACAATTGTTCCTTCAGTGTCAATCTTCCCAAAGACAAATAAAAATAAAAAAACATTCACTACAAAGAGATAAAATTATAAATATATAGTATGTTTTCAGTTAAGAAAAACATGTCTATAAATCAAAAAGGATGCACTGGGTGGTGGTGTGATTCAGGCATCCCCCATAAACTTAGGTGTTCTGAATACTAGGTTCCCAGCTGATGGAGATTTGGGAATTAAAGCCTCCTGGAGGGAGTGTATTGTTGGGGGTGGGCTTATGGGTATTATAGCCAGCTCCCTCTTGCCAGTGTTTGGCACACTCTCTTGTTGCTATTGTCTACCTGATGTTGGCTGGAGGGGGGTGATGTCCACCCTCTGCTGGCAGAAAACACCCAACCAAGTACAGCTTACAGCAAAAACAAAAAAAGGCATTTATTTTGGCTTATAGACTTGAGGGGAAGCTCCATGATGGCAGAGGAAAACGATGGCATGATCAGAGGGTGGACATCACCTCTTGGGCAACATCAGATGGACAATAGTAACATGAGAGTATGCCAAACACTGGCAAGAGGAAGCTGGTTATACCACCCATAAGTCCACCCCCAACAATACATGTCTCCAGGAGGCTTTAATTTCCAAATTGTCATCAGCTAGGGACCTAGCATTTAGAACACATGAGTTTATGGGGGACATCTGTATCAAACCACCACAGTTTGGTTCATTGCTTGTTTCCCTTTGGGTTTTAATAGCAATTGTTTCACCCTCCACTGTGACTGTGCCACCTGGAACTCTGAGGCCACTGTTGAATGGGGCTGAAATCCATAGGGACCCCTGGGCATCCAAGGTTCAACTCCATCTTGAGCAGATACTGCTCCCGGCTGTCTTTGTACACTCAGCCCCACTGGTCCTGGAAGGAGGTGATATGTCACCCCCATTTTCTCATCCTGGCTGAAACTCAGTGGAGACAGTTTGTTCTAACTTCCTTGCCCACTGAGTCTGTCCTTGTCTTCTGTGGGAGAGACAGGAGCCCCATACTGGATGGAAGCCAAGCTATTCACTGCTCTCCTTCATGCCCTTGAGAATTCATGCCCTAAGCTTTTTCTGTTTTGTGGAATATGACTTCAATACTCCCCGCTCCATGGGTCCACCACACACATCAGCCAGTGGGTGCCTTTTTGTAACTGCACTTCCCAAACTCACTTGCATGGACTCACTTTTTCTTCCTCCCTTCTTTCCTTCTTTTCTTCCTTCCTTCCTTCCTTCCTTCCTTCCTTCCTTCCTTCCTTCCTTCCTTCCTTCCTTCTCTCTCTCTCTCTCTCTCTCTCTCTTTTTCTTAACAAAACACATATTAACATTTGGTAGAACACTTGTACTCTAAAATGCAGTCATAAAAATCCCAGTCTATAAATATTGTTGAATGAACAAATGCCACTCAAAGACATTTTAACAGCTTTATTGAGATATAATTTAAATGCCATGAAATTCACCAATTTAAAGTGTTGGATTCAGTGGTTTTAGCTTTCTTGCAGAGTTGAGGATTCATTATCATAATCTAATGTTAGAATATTTCATTTTCCCCCAAAGAAACCTGCTCTTATCAGCACTCATTTCCCATTCCCTCCTCCTTGAAGCCTTAGGTAACCCTAATCTTCATTGTTCCTATAGATCTGGTTTTCCTGGACATGGGTTTAAATGGGATCATACATTACCTGGTCTTTGTGGCTCACTGTTTTCATTTTGCACTGTGTTTTATGATATTTGTTCATGTGTTCATGTTGTAGGATGTATTAGCACATAGTTCTTATTTGATGACTGAATAACATTTACACACACACACACACACACACACACACACACACGAATTCTATAAGGGATTTCCCCCATACCAGGATCCCCCATGGATACTCATATCTGAAGGTGTTCGAGTCATTTGAATAGAATGAGGTACTATTTTCATCCTCTTGTGTACTTTCTCATCCCTAGATGACTTACAATAGCAAATGCAATGTAAATGATATGCAAATAGTTTAGCTGTATTGTTTAGAGAATCATGACAAGCAGAATGTCTGTACATGCATGTTTAGTACAGACGGAATTTTAAAAACGCATTCTTGACCCTCAGTTGGTTGAATATCCTGACTGACGTGGATGCCACAGATGCTGAGGGCCAAGTGTACATGTTGCTCAGTGTTTGTCAGTTGGTGCACATCTGAGTTGTCTTCATTTTTCATCCATTTTGAGTAGTGCCTTCTTAGTTCCTTGGTTTTTACCAGGGTTCTCCAGAGAGATAGAACCAACAGAGAATATCTGTATGTGGGTAGATGTGTGACAAAGGATTTGTTATACTTGGAGGTCAAGAAGTCTCTTGATGGGTAGTCACCAAGCTGGAGATCCTGGAATGGTGGTGCCATGCTCCACACCAAGTTTGAAGGCCTCAGAACTAGGGAAACAGATGGCACGACTCTCAGACTGAGGCTGTTGGCCCAGAAGCCTGAGGAGCCCTTGTATGAGTCCCAAAATACAAAGGGCAGAGACCCTGGAGCTCTAAGGTCTAAGGACAGAAAAGCAGTGACATTTCAGTTTCACAAAAGAAAGGAAGAACCTGGCCTTCCTCCATCCTTTCATTACATGGGGGCCACAGCCCACTAGATGGAGCTGCCCACACTGAGGGCAAATTTTCCTCACTCCATCCACCAACTCATAGGAAGGGTGCCTTAGAACTCTCTCACAGGCACACCTGAGGGCCAGTCATCCTCATCAGGGGCCAAGCCACCTACCTCCCTTCCAGCAAGAGATAGATGGCTCAATGCCCACCAAAGCATGGAGGGTGATTAATGGGGAGGCTGAGAATAAGCAATGCTATACCAGCTTCTTATTTTTCAATTTTTTTCATTTTATTTACAAGCAGAGAGAGAGAGAGAGCATGGGCATGCCAGGGCTTCCAGCCACTGTACTCTAGACACATGTGCCATTTTGTGCACCTGGCTTTACTTGGGTACAGGAGTATTGAATTCAGGTTGTTAGGGTTTGCAGTCAAGCACCTTAACCACAGAGCCATCTCTCCAGCCCTGTACCAGCTTCTTGAATATCCCTTAACCCCATCTAGTTGACACCCCTTATCAATTTGTGACCACATATGTCTCCTTAAATCACATCTGTCCTCCAAATAAAGGCAATAACAAGAGCAGAGCTCCACTGTGATGCACACAGCATGATGCAATCATCCTGTGGGTAACAAAACATCCCTAGAAATGTAAGGTAAAATCCTTAGTGATAGCTAAGCCTCAACTGATATTTCATGTTACAGATACATTATAAAATGGATAATTCCAAATTACAGATGCATTATCAATAATCTTATATGCTTATGAGAAATAAATAAGAAAGAAAAAAGATATTTGCCTAATATATATCTGTTACTCAAAAAAAGTATTCATTAAAAAATATTTTATTTATTTATTTGAGAGGGAGAGAGAGAGAGAGAGAGAAAGAGAATGGGTGAGCCAGGACTTCTAGCCACTGCAAATGACCTCTAGATGCATGCGCTACCTTGTACATCTGCCTTATGTGGGTAGTGGGGAATCAAATCTGGGTCCTTAGATTTCGCAGGCAAACACCTTAACTGCTAAGCCATCTCTTCAGTCTGAAAGTATTAAGATAGGAAGAAAATATTCTGACAATTATATTCCTTATTTCTATAATTGGTCACATGGCCTTAGCTGGTATAACTATTACTCTACTACCATAATTATAATTGTATTTACCTAGAAGTATACTTGTTGGGTTATTTATTAATGTTAGGTTTTGTATTTAGCAAATACAGGCTATTTCCCACAGTGACTGTGCTATTTTACATCTCCACCAGTAATGCACAATGGTTTCAATTTCCCCACGTCCTCAAAGAAACTTGCAACTCTGTTTTTATAATCTGCTTCTTCATGAGTTGAGTGGTGTCTTGTGTTGAGCCTTTGACTCATGTTTTCCCTCATGAATAAGGGTGTTGAATGCCTCCCCTTGTGTACATGGTCCATTTGTACATCTTCCTTTGAGGAAATGTTTTTCAAATCCTTTACCCATTTTTGTTTATATTTTTATTACTAAATTGTAAGAGATCTTTATATATGTTAGATATAAGTCCCTTAGTAGATCCATAATATGTAAATGTTTCCCACCATTCTGTAGGCTGCATTTTTGTTTTCTTGATGTCATCATTTGAAACCAAAAGTTACCATTTCATGAAGGCTAGTGTACCTGCTTTTAATTTTTTAAATATTTTATTTATTTATTAGAGAGAGGGGGAGAAAAGAAAGGAGGTAGATAGAAAGAGGGAATTGGGATGCCAGGGCCTCTAATCACTGCAAGCGAACTCCAGACACATGTGCCACCTTGTACATCTGGCTTATGTAGGTACTGGGGAATCGAACCTGGGTCCTTATACTTCATAGGCAAGTGCCTTAATCACTAAGCCATCTCTCCAGCCCTGCTTTTTAAAAATTATTTTCTACTCATTCTTTTGTTCTTGTGTCTAAGAATTCATTCCCTAGTTTAATGTTGTGAAGACTTACTATTTTTCTCTAAGAATTTATACTTTTATCCCCCACATTAGGTTGTTGATTTATTTTGAGTCAGTTTCTAAAATGTTAACTAAGTGTCCAGAGTGTCATACTTTTGCAATGGATATCTGGTTAACCAGCACCATTTGTTAAAGACCCTCTTTACCCCCCATTTAATTATACCAATGTCTTTGTAAGGATTCAATTTTCTGTAAAGGTTTGTCCCAACTCTTTCATCAGTCAGTACTTCTACCCTTGGGCCGATGAAAGCACTTGGTGCTATAGTTAACACTGGGAGTTAATACTGGGAGACATGAGACCCCAACCTTCTTCTTTCTTAAAATGTTCTTGGCTATTCTAAGCCTCATGTTCTTTGATCGCCAGAGTTCTTAAGTCTGTGGCTCAAAAGAAACTCATTAGTCTCTCCTCCCTTCTGGTTACTCCTGTGTTTCTAAGGGTGGATCACAGATCCCCTCTCCCCTGTGCTCTTGCCTCTTTCTTCTGAACACAACACACACACAGGATCAAGCTCTCTCTTGCTGCTGTGTGAAGGACACTGGTGAGGCCCTCACTGAATCCTATACCCACTCTAATGAGCACTATGGAGAGTGACTCCACATGTAAGGTCCTCCCTCACTGTGTAATGTGCCCACCCTAATGAGCACTGTGGGCAGTGATTCCACATGTAAGGTCCTCCCTTACTGTGTAATGTGCCCACCCTAATGAGCACTGTGGACAGTGACTCCACATGTAAGGTCCTCCCTCACTGTGTAATGTGCCCACCCTAATGAGCACTGTGGGCAGTGACTCCACATGTAAGGTCCTCCCTCACTGTGTAATGTGCCCACCCTAATGAGCACTCTGGGCAGTGACTCCACATGTAAGGTCCTCCCTCACTGTGTAATGTGCCCACCCTAATGAGCACTGTGGACAGTGATTCCACATGTAAGGTCCTCCCTCACTGTGTAAAGTGCCCACACTAATGAGCACTGTGGGCAGTGACTCCACATGTAAGGTCCTCCCTCACTGTGTAATGTGCCCACCCTAATGAGCACTCTGGGCAGTGACTCCACATGTAAGGTCCTCCCTCACTGTGTGATGTGCCCACCCTAATGAGCACTCTGGGCAGTGACTCCACATGTAAGGTCCTCCCTCACTGTGTGATGTGCCCACCCTAATGAGCACTCTGGGCAGTGACTCCACATGTAAGGTCCTCCCTCACTGTGTAATGTGCCCACCCTAATGAGCACTGTGGACAGTGACTCCACATGTAAGGTCCTCCCTCACTGTGTAATGTGCCCACCCTAATGAGCACTCTGGGCAGTGACTCCACATGTTAGGTCCTCCCTCACTGTGTGATGTGCCCACCCTAATGAGCACTCTGGGCAGTGACTCCACATGTTAGGTCCTCCCTCACTGTGTGATGTGCCCACCCTAATGAGCACTCTGGGCAGGGACTCCACATGTAAGGTCCTCCCTCACTGTGTGATGTGCCCACCCTAATGAGCACTGCGGACAGTGACTCCACATGTAAGGTCCTCCCTCACTGTGTGATGTGCCCACCCTAATGAGCACTGTGGACAGTGACTCCACATGTAAGGTCCTCCCTCACTGTGTGATGTGCCCACCCTAATGAGCACTGTGGGCAGTGACTCCACATGTAAGGTCCTCCCTCACTGTGTGATGTGCCCACCCTAATGAGCACTGTGGACAGTGACTCCACATGTAAGGTCCTCCCTCACTGTGTGATGTGCCCACCCTAATGAGCACTGTGGACAGTGACTCCACATGTAAGGTCCTCCCTCACTGTGTAAAGTGTCCACCCTAATGAGCACTGTGGACAGTGACTCCACATGTAAGGTCCTCCCTCACTGTGTGATGTGCCCACCCTAATGAGCACTGTGGACAGTGACTCCACATGGTAAGGTCCTCCCTCACTGTGTAATGTGCCCACCCTAATGAGCACTGTGGACAGTGACTCCACATGTAAGGTCCTCCCTCACTGTGTAATGTGCCCACCCTAATGAGCACTCTGGGCAGTGACTCCACATGTTAGGTCCTCCCTCACTGTGTGATGTGCCCACCCTAATGAGCACTCTGGGCAGTGACTCCACATGTAAGGTCCTCCCTCACTGTGTGATGTGCCCACCCTAATGAGCACTGTGGACAGTGACTCCACATGTAAGGTCCTCCCTCACTGTGTAATGTGCCCACCCTAATGAGCACTGTGGACAGTGACTCCACATGTAAGGTCCTCCCTCACTGTGTGATGTGCCCACCCTAATGAGCACTGTGGACAGTGACTCCACATGTAAGGTCCTCCCTCACTGTGTGATGTGCCCACCCTAATGAGCACTGTGGGCAGTGACTCCACATGTAAGGTCCTCCCTCACTGTGTGATGTGCCCACCCTAATGAGCACTGTGGACAGTGACTCCACATGTAAGGTCCTCCCTCACTGTGTGATGTGCCCACCCTAATGAGCACTGTGGACAGTGACTCCACATGTAAGGTCCTCCCTCACTGTGTAAAGTGTCCACCCTAATGAGCACTGTGGACAGTGACTCCACATGTAAGGTCCTCCCTCACTGTGTGATGTGTCCACCCTAATGAGCACTGTGGACAGTGACTCCACATGGTAAGGTCCTCCCTCACTGTGTAATGTGCCCACCCTAATGAGCACTGTGGACAGTGACTCCACATGTAAGGTCCTCCCTCACTGTGTGATGTGCCCACCCTAATGAGCACTGTGGGCAGTGACTCCACATGTAAGGTCCTCCCTCACTGTGTAATGTGCCCACCCTAATGAGCACTGTGGACAGTGATTCCACATGTAAGGTCCTCCCTCACTGTGTGATGTGCCCACCCTAATGAGCACTGTGGACAGTGATTCCGCATGTAAGGTCCTCCCTCACTGTGTAATGTGCCCACCCTAATGAGCACTGTGGGCAGTGACTCCATTGAAGGTGAGCTGCTTGAGATGATAAGCATTCAGACCCTTTTATCTAACATACCCAAGAAGGTCTCCAGAAATCCAATTACTTCATCTCTCCCACTTTCCTACTTAGGGCCTGGAGTGATACAAGCATCTGATAAGAAAAGCTTTAATGCAGACAAACCTACACAGAGTTGGGGTTTAGAGTTCTTGACTCCGTATTCCGCATGTAGTGTGATGGCCTCCAAACCCTGTACCAGCGCTCAGTTGGGGCTGTTTCTAGGTCAGCAGTACAGGGGTGGATAATGCCATTTTATGGCACAAGGGATGTGATATGGACATTTTGGACAAGCCAGTAAGATTTATCTCCTCCCCACTGTTCCCGTCATCCAATACTGTGCAACAAAAAAGCCCACAATGCAGTGGCTTACAACACAGCAGGCAGGCTGCTTACCGATCTATGATTTAGACAGGGATCTGGGAGACAGCTCATCCCTGCTCCAGTTGGTCCGGGCTGGGAACTGCTGTCACCTGCCTCAGATATCGTGGGACAGTGGAGAAGCCTCGGACAGCTAAGGCTTCCCTAACATCTCTATGTGGTTTTTCCATGTGTCCATGAGCATGGGCTTTTCTTAAGTTGACTCAGAGCTTACAAAAGGCATGTCCCAGGAGAGATTTCTGGGAAGAAACTGGTTCTCTCTTCTGACAGTCATGAATGCAATCCGGTGTGAACTCCATCATATGCTATTTGTTACCAAGTCATTAATAAGATAGTCCATTATCCAAGGGAAGTGGATGAAACTTTTTTTTTGAGACAAGGTCTCACCTTGCATCTCGGGCTGTCTTTGAACTTTCAATCCCCCTGCTTCAGCCTTTCAAGTGTTGGTTAAACAGGAATGGACCATGGCACCTAGCTTTAGAGTTTATTTTGTTTTGGATTTGCTTTATTTGTGTCTGTGTGTGTGTGTTTTCAAAGTAGGGGCTAGCATGAGCCCAGACTGGCCTGGAACTCATTCTGAAGCCCTGGGCTGATCTTGAATTCATAGGACTCCTCCTATTTCAGCCTTCTGAGTGCTAGAATTAAATACATGTGCACCATGTGTGCTTAGACTCTTCCTTTTAGTAGGGAGATATGTACTAATTTGTGGATATATTTAAAACCACTGGCTCAGCTAGTGATTTATTGCCCATGTTACCGGAGACAGCTCACACTGGTACAGATGAGGCTGATTACAATAGTGATTCTTTTTGATGGGTTAAAAATGATTAATGGCTAAGCTGATCCATACCATAATTTGTAGAACAAGAAGACTTGGCCAGTAGAATGAGGACTAGGAAAAACACCCACATGTCACACAACCAGAGTCAATATGTAGAGGGGGCAAATACTGCTGCATGGAGACCTCTGATGCCCTGTGGGAACACACTCAGGCAGCACGGCTGTCACCGGCATGAACTTCCAATTGTCAAATACCAAAACGTTTCCATACCAGATGCTGACAGGCAGGAAAGGCTCTATTTACAGATGCCCGTCACCCAATGGTGGCATCTGGTAACAGCTATGGAGATGTGTGGCAAGGTCTAAGTGTGGAATATGTACCTGAGGAGGCAATGCTAGAAATATTGGGGGCACAATGATTGGACAGGTCACCCTTTAGCTGAATGAAAACACGCCAAACCCTGTAACCATCCATTGTGGGAAGATGTCAAACCAGAACTCAGACAGGGGTGTCATTGGCTACTGTCAATCTTGTCAAATAAACAGAAACCACTCCAAAAATTTATAAACATCAGATGGTTTGAGAAATTTGACTGATTTGATGAGTAACTTGTTTTACAATTTACATCATTTGTGAAGCAGTATTGTAAAGTATAAATGTCACCCACCAGGTGTCCGCGAGCAGAGATCCAACTTGGAGCTGACCCAGAGGCTCTCTCTGGGTTATTGTAGAAGGAATTGGAAGTTCTCAAAGGCAGTGCATGGCCAATGAATGCTAAGCCACTGAAAAAGCTAAATTTCTACCAACAACTTACCGCTTTCTAAAAGAATTCAACCTTATCAAGGTATGATTTATATGAATGGAAATTCACTAGTTTTCATGGTAGCATTCAGAGATTTGGCAAATGTAACCAACTTTGTCATTACGAAGTTACCACCATCATCTCTGATATATTTCCATCTCCCTAAACCTCCTTCCATGCTGTCATAGTCTGCTTGTTTCCTCCTGCTGTCCCCGAGTCTGACAGCCACTCCTCTATCACTGTGGTTTTGCTTTTCAAACATTTTATATGAATGGAATGATACAAAATGCAGCTCTTTACATCTGTTCCATTTTCTGAATGAATTATAATTTGTTTATCCATTTACTAATGGAGGTCACTTGGATTATTTCATAAATTAACTGTTGTGATTATCTGAGCACAAGATATTGTGTGAACATAAGCTTTTACTTCCCCATGTAAAGACTCAGGAAGGGATTGCTGAGTTGTGTTTTAACCTTACAAAAAGATTCTAAGTGTTTTCCAGAGTGTCTGTACTGTTTTTAAGTTTTCATTAGCAATGCAGGAAATTTCATAGTCTTTTTTTTTTTTACTACCATTTGATGTTATCAGATTAAAAAAAAAATGTTCCCTGGGCTGGAAAGATGGCCCAGCAGTTAAAGCACTTGCCTGTAAAGCCTAGAGACCTGGGTTTGATTTCCCAGTACCTACGTAAAGCCATATGTACAAAGTAAAATCATTCCCATTCTCTTTCTCTCTGCCTCTTTCTCTCTCTCATAAATAAATAAATAAAATATTTTAAAAGGGCTAGAGAGGGGCTGGGGGGATGGCTTAGCAGTTAAGGCATTTGTCTTCAAAGCCAAAGGAGCCAGGTTCGATCCCCCAGAACCCACGTAAGCCAGATGCACAAGGGGCGCACCTGTCTGGAGTTCGTTTGCAGTGGCTGGAGCCCTGGCGCGCCCATTCTCTCTCTCTTTCTCTCTGTCAAATAAATAAATAAATAAACAAAAATAAAATTTTTAAAAAGGGCTGGAGAGGGCTGGAGAGATGGCTTAGTGGTTAAGGCACTTGCCTGCAAAGCCAAAGGACCCACGTTCAATTCCCTAGGGCCCATGTAAGCCAGATGCACAAGGTGGTGCACCTGTCTGGAGTTCATTAGAAAAGAAGAATAAAGGGCTAGAGAGATGGCTCAGCAGTTAAAACACTTGCATGCAAAGCCTGAGGGTCTTTATATTTAAGTGTTCATTCCATAGGATGGAGAGATGGCTCAGCAGTTAAGAGCACTCTTGGTGCAAACATGAGGACTTCAGAAATCCTGAAAGACTGTTTGAATTCAATCTCCAGGACCAGGACCCACATAAACAGTTGGGCTATGTATATATTAACCCCAGTCCTGTGGGGAGCAGAGACTGGAGAATCACTGGGGCTCAGTGAAAACAGCAAGCTCCAGAAACATAAAGAGACTGGCTTAAATAAGAATGGGTGAAAGAGCAATGGAACAGGACACCTGATGTTCTCCATTCTGGCCACAACAGGCAAGCACACGATGTGTATCATGGGTATATACACACCATACCCATGCATCATAACATTCACCAACACAGACACATCACCACCACCGCTACATTAAACACACAGTAAAAAAGAAAGAGGGCTGGAAGTGGGCTTAGCAGTTAAGGAGCTTGCCGGTGAAGCCTGAGGACTCAGGTCCCATTCTCCAGGTCCTACATATGCCAGATGCACAAAGTGGCGCATGTGTCTGGAGTTTGTTTGTAGTGGCTAGAGGTTCTGGCACACCCATTCTCTCTGTCTCTCTCTCTCTCTTTCTCAAATAAAAAAAAAAAGAAAAAGAAAAAGGAAAAATGCCCATCCTTAATGAGAATACTGTGGTGTCTCTCTGTGATTTTAATTTTAATTTTCCTAATCACTAAGGATGTTAAATCTCTCTCTCTTTCTTTCTCTGTCCCCCCCCCCTCTCTCTGTGTGTATGGGAAGATGTTCATACATGCAGAGGGCATTGGGGATCCTATCACTCTTCTGCCTTCCTTCCTTCCTAGTGGAGGTCTCTTATCAAACCTAGAGCTTGCACCATTTTTCCAGGTTGAGGTAGAGGTAGACTGACTATCCAGCAAGCTCCACTGATCTTATGTCTCTGCCTCCTTCAGTGCTGAGGTTATGGGTGTGAGTAGCCATGCTTAGCTTTTTTATTTTTAAAGTGAGTGCTAGAGATTGAACTC
This sequence comes from Dipus sagitta, assembly GCA_036346955.1. Classification (NCBI taxonomy): domain Eukaryota; kingdom Metazoa; phylum Chordata; class Mammalia; order Rodentia; family Dipodidae; genus Dipus; species Dipus sagitta. The sequence goes on from CM070778.1 coordinate 138,928,701, forward strand.
AGGTCCCCATGCTTGTGCAGCAAGTGCCCTTATCCACTGAGCCATCTTCTCAGCCTTAAGTATCCGTTGACATGCTCATTTCGTTCTAGCTCCCTTAGAGAGGTATCTATTTACTCTTTTTACTTTAAAAAAAAAAACTTGGTTGATTGTCACAGTGAATAGGAAAAGTCTTTACATGTTATAAACCTAAATCTTATTATATGAATTTTCCAATTTTTTCTACCAGGGTGTGACTTATTTTTCCTTTGTTTTCTTAACAGTGTCTTTTAAGAGTAATAGTTTTTAATTTTTACAAAACATGGAGTATTAATATTTTGTTTAATGTATCATGCTTTTGGTGACATAGCTAAGAAGTCTTTGCTTAACTCAAGGTCATAAAGGTTTTCTTTTGCTTTCTTTCAGGAGTTATATTATTTTAACTTTTACATTTAAGTCTTTAATGTATGATGAGTTAGTTAATCTTTATATATTACATAAGGGTCTAAGTGTATCCTTTTCCACATGACGACCCAAGATGAAATTGAAAAAGGAAATCAATAAAGCCAACAAAACTAAAAGGTAGTTCTTGGAAATGATCAATAAAATTGGTAACCCAGATTAGCTTGTGGAAAACACCATCTTTTCCTGTTGTCTAAAGTCAATTGACCATAAATGCTGGAGCTCACACCTGGCTTTCTATCCAGCTCAGTTGTTTAATATGCCCATCTTCACATCAACTGTCTTAATCTACAGCAAGCTTTGCAATCAGATTGTCTCCTACTGTGATCTTTTATCAAAATTGTTTGGCTGTACTAAGTTGTTTTCATTTACATATGAATTATAGCACTGGCGTATCAACCAATTACTCTTTAAAAAATTTTGCTGATAGCCGAGCATGGTGGAGCACACCTTTAATCCCAGCACTCGGGAGACAGAGGTAAGAGGATTGTCATGAGTTCAAGGCCAACCTGAGAGTACAGAGTGATTTCCAGGTCAGCCTGAGCTAGAGTGAGACCCTACCTCCAAAAAGCAAAAACAAAAACAAACAAAAAGATTTGCTGATCTTACCATGGAAATTGTGGATCAACTTGATGAATTTCTGTCTTAACAATCTTCAGTCTCCCAGGCCATGTAGATGGAATCTCTCTCTCCCCTTTTTCTTTAATTTGCTTTTGTTTCCCTTTGGTAGACTTTACAGCTTTCAGTATAGAGGTATTGCATTTCTATAGTTAATTTTTTCTTCTATACATTTTATTCTTGTTATATTTTTATGAAAGTGTTTATCTTCTTAACTCCATTTTTTTATTTTTCGTTATGACAATTGTAACTTTATTTTCTTATAATACCTTTGACTTTAAAGTAATATTGGCCTCACAGAATGAAATAAAAGTATTCCCTCTGCTTTTACCTTCTGAAAGAGATTGTAAAGAATTGGCATAATGTCTTTCTTAAGTGTATAATTCACCAGTGAGCAGATCTGGCTTCTTTGCATTTCAGAACTTTGCTAATTATTGATTTAGTTTTCTAACTAGATAAAATCCTATTTGGAATAACTATTTTTTCCTGTTTGAATTTTGGAAGATTGTATCTCTCAAGGAAGCAGACAACTCCTTCTAAGTTATCAAACTTGTGGGCATAGAGTTCTAAAAATAATATTTCTTTATTATCCTTTTAATATCTGTGGGATCTTTCATGATGACAATTTTTTTCTGATGTTATAAATTTATGCTTTTTGTTTGTTTGTTTGTTTTTTGGTTTTTTGAGGTAGGGTCTTACTCTAGCTCAGGCTGACCTAGAATTCACTATGAATTCTCAGGGTGGCTTCGAACTCATGGCAATTCTCCTACCTCTGTCTCCCAAGTGCTGGGATTAAAGGCGTGCACCACCACGCCCAGCTCTTTTTTTTTTTTTGTTATGTTTTTTTTTATTAATGAGATTGGCTATGGGTTTATCAATTTTATTGATAATTTCCAAGAGACACCTTTTAGTTTGTTGGCTTTGTTGATTTCTTTTTTCAATTTTATTGATTTTTCTCCTGTAATTTTTTAATCATTTTTCTTCTCCTCACCTTGAGTTTATTTGATCTTCCACTTCTAAGGGAAAGCTTAGATTATTGACACTACATACACATTTCTATTTTCTCACATATGCATTCAAGGATACAGATTCCCCTGTAAGTACTGATTTTGCTACATCCTAAAAATTTGGTAAGTGTTGTGTTCATCTTCATTTAGTCAAAAATGCTTTTAGAATTTCTCTCAAGATACCTTTGTTTGACCATGTGTTACTCAAACTTTGCTACTAAATTTCTGAGCATTTAGGGATTTTTTTTTTACATCTGTCATGGAATCCTGCCTTAATTTCATTGTGTTTTAAGAGTAGAATGAATTATTTCTATCCATTCAAATTTTCAAGAGTATTTTATGGCTTATTATGTGGTCCAATTTGTTTATGCTCTTTGTGGGCTTCAGAAAAATGAGAGTGCCCTCATTTGTACTTGAAATAGTCCATAGATGTTAAATTGATCGAGTTAACTGACTGCTATTATGTTCAACTATGTCCTTACCAATTTTCTGTGTGCTAGAAATGAACACTACTGATAGAGAAGTTTTGAAATATCTAACTACAACAATTCTTTGCTTTTTCTTGGAATCAGATTGGTCCTCATATATCTTGATTCTGTGTTGTTAGGCATGTATACATTAAGGAAGATTATGTCTTCTTATACAACTGATCCCTTTATCATTATGTAAAGATCTTCTTAAACCCAAATATCGTCCCTTATTCATCTCTACTGTGAACATTTTTCCCACTGGACAGAATGCTAATCCGACAGTTCCATGCTGCCCTCACCATTCTTTAAAGATGGGTCTTAATTTTGAATGAGACTTGCATGTTTTGGGTAGTAGTCTGCACTTGTTCCTGCCTCTGCCTGTTTCTGTACTTGAAGCGTCCTCTTTAGCCTCCGTAGGCTCTCTCAGTACAGCTGGCATCAGTGATCTGAGTGGATGTGCCTTGCTCAGTTTCTTTGCTTAGTTTGCTGGGGTTTGCTGAAAGGCTTGAATCTGTAAGCTTTTCCCCCACCACATATGGGAATTTTACAGGCAATTTTTCTTTCATACAGCCTGGCTGTGTGTGTCTTGCTCTTTTCTCCTGTGTAGACATTGTGCACAACATCTGTTGGTTTCTATGGAAAACCTGAGAGTGTGAGGGGAAGAAGAACTTGCCACCTCATGTCCTTCTTTTTACATTTCATATTAAATTCATGTGAAATAACTTAAGTTTAACAAAACCTTAAAATTATGTGGCCAGCTCTCATTTTGGGTAACAGCAATAGCATAGCTGGCCCTGTATTGTCCACTGGTCTCTCATGACATGTCCATCTGGGATGGGAAGGCAGAGCGGCTCCTTGGTGAAGATGTTCTGCACAGAACATAGAACTGGGACCTCACCTAGTTTCTCATCCCACTGTTCTCTGCTAATGTGTGAGGCATTTAATACTTAGCGTTTTCTTGTCCTCACTGATACCTCATCAGGAACACTGAGCATTACTTAAAGGTTTTGAGAACACAGTTTATAAGGCAGCTCCCACTGCCTTTTCTAGAAGCTGTGAAATCACAACACACAAACACACCCACTTAACCTCTGATACCTGAGAACGCATGTCTCTGCTGCAGCTCACAGTCTTCTAGTCTTCACTCTCCTTGAGTTAGCAATGGAGAGCAAAGAACCTGATCCTTTCTTGAAGCATGGTAGTGGTAGTCCATGTCTAAAGTCAGTCACCAAACTGGTGTCACCATTTCTTCTGTGTTAAAAAATGGAAAACAAGCAAAGGTGTTGAGCTGGAAAAGCTTAAGACAATAGCCCCTCTCTTGTATAACATTTGAGATTTTACCGACATTCTCTGCTCTCAGCCTTTCTATAAAGTAGGCCTAACAACCTCTTGCTCAGGGCAGACTAGCAACTGTGAACTTTGTCTCTGTCACACTATAGACATTTACTAAATAGAGACACCCCAGTGATGGGATATTTCCAAAAATATATTCCATAAATAAAACTTATGTACCAAATGTGGCTTTTCACTTCAGCTGCTAGAAAGCTCATGAGCCTCACCACCTTGCACCACTCTCTCCCTGTCCCTTAGAAAGCTCACCATTGTGCTTTCCCTCCTCTAGTTTTGCTTCATGTGGTAACAGTTGAGACTCTGGAAACTGAACCACTAACTGCTTTTATTTACTTGTCCTTAGCTGGGTTCCCTGCAGGACAGGGCAGGTGAGGCATGGCTTGATCCCTTGCCTGCCCACTCCTTACAGTACAGCTAACAGCAATGCCCTTGGCCTGCTGTGACCACTGAGGCTATAAATCACTTCCTGCCTAGCAGGCCTGGGCTCAGTCCCCCCTGAGGGTACAGGGTGCTGATCTTATGAGGCCCCTCTTGTCATCAAAACCTGTGATTTGCAGACTTCCTGCGACACCCAGATCACCTTACAGAAGCAGGGGCTTCAGGGTCATCCCACACCACCACCCACTTCCTCTAAGAAAACAAATCAGGTGCTGAGTCTGGAAAAAGCATCTTCCAGGGACCTGTGCAGACTTCCAGGAGCCAGATGGGTTCACCTCTTCACAGAGGAGTAGAGGGTGTGAGGACAGAGCAGCTGCAATACCGTGTGTACACTTGGGTCCCCAGCACAACTTGTGAGGACCTCTGTGAGGACCTTTGCAGCTGGAAGCCAGGTGGGCTGGGCCACTCACCAGTACCTGCATTAGTGCTCAAACTGTGTCCTATTCACAAGCTAGAGTATGACGTTTATTGCGGCAGCACATGTCCTTGCTTGGAACCAGGTTTGCAGATGCCACTAGTTATGAGGTGGCTCCGCCATGGCTGGCTCTCTTATGAAAACAGGCACTCACAAATACACAAACCCAAGGGGACTCTGGTCATAGGAGGAGGCCATATGAGGACCAGCACGGAGGGTTAGTTCTATTCCAGGATGTTGTTCCTATACATGCAATTAAATCCAAATACTACCAACCTACCTAGGCTAAACTCCTGTGCTTCTGGGTCTTGTGTGCCAGGCCCTAAATCCTGGTGACCTTTTATCCAGATACTCAGCTGGGGGTGGCTGGCCGTGTCTGACAGGCAGCAGGGCTGGTTCATCCTCCCTCAGAGGCCACCACGGCATTTTGCAAAAGTAGATGTTAGGTGAAATTTGCTGAAAGAAGGATTTCACACACTTGAAAACTGAATGGTCTCTGTATATAAATATTGAAGACAGACAAATATTGAAGACGCGTGTCACTTGGAGAAATTGTCAGAAGGAGGCAGAAGAGCAAGGACAGGTGGGCTGGGTGGGGGCTACCATGCAATCCACACTCAGGAGGACACTTATCTAGTGTTCCTCACAGCTCCAGGCTGGACAGTGGAAGTGGGTGGGGAGAGGGGCTTCACTGAGACTGTCCTGTGTTCTGGCAATCACAACCAAACAAGGGGAGAATGAAGACCTGGCCAGTGGTAGAGGAGGTCTGCCATGTGGGCACATCTGTGGAAACACAGGAGACAAAAGCCCAGTGACAAGAAGTGTAGCAGCCTCGTGTCTTCACAGCAAGCTGTGTCCCAAACCCTCAACAACTTCTACTTTCCTTGAAGCTGTGCTCCACTCCTGAGAGACCAGAAATATAAGAAGTTCACAAGGAGGAACTCAGAGCCTAGGATCCAATGTGGAAGCAGTCACTGGGTGGAGCCTTCCTAGGATGTGAAGGAAGGAGGGCAGGAGGAGCAGAGGCAGTGGCTTCCCTCAGGGACAGGGCCTGATAATGTGCACAGAGCACCCTGAACTTATGGGTCCCTGGAATCATAAAGCTCAAGGAGACCCACTGTCCAGGCACAGGGGCCCTGAAGTGAGCAGCATTGCTCTGAAATTGGGTGGGTGGAGAAAGCTAGCTTAATTTAACACATACCTGGACTCCAGGAGTCCAAAGATGAGCCTGTCCAGGGAAGAGTGTGAAGTATGTTTTATTTAGCCATGATTTAATTTGCAACTTCTGATTTTTGCATGCACAACGTGGGCTCCTACACTGCAAAAGAGCTCAAAGTGAGCTTTTTATCAGTCAGATGAATATGATTCCAAGCCCCACGTCAAGTTTTGCTGGGCTTTACTGGCTGTGCAGAGCCCCTGGGTTGGATGGTATTCCCCTTCCAAAATTCATGTCCTGGCCCCCAAGGTGAGTTCTTGTTTGGCTACAGGGGTTTGCAAAAGTCAAGACTGGAGGTATGGCCCAGCTTTCGTCCAACGCTGTGCACTTTAAGTGCGTAGAGAGACACAGGTGGTGACACAAGACAACCAAAGCATGGACTAGCCTTTTAAATTTGTTTTTTCTTGAATGCTTATTCCAAGGAAAAGTGTGCTTTGTAGGGATGCCACAAGGCTGTAAAACATCTCTCTTCAGCTGCAGACTGGAGCTGAGAGCCACCCTGCCAACCATCCTGTAAGGAACAGTCAATGCACCATCTGTGCCCAAGCATGGACTGCTCTACCTGATATTGTCCAGGGCCTCATTCTGTGAGGAGGTTTGTGCCACTTCAGGTCCCATGGAGGGGGCAGGTATTAGAGAATAAGCTTGAGTTTGTCATCACATTTTAGGAAATGAAGAAGACTCTGGCTCTACAGTGTGGTGGTGTTTCTGATTTTCCAATACCAGAAATCTATCACTGGTGGTCACTGTACTTGGTGGTGACCATACCACAATCTCTGAGCCTGAGTTCAATTATGTCTGATATCTGTAGCACTTGTACAGGGCCACACTCCAGCAGTGCTGTCACCACAATGATCAGGACAGCCTTTGCAAAAGCCAACATGAGGTCACCAGGGTACTCTGAGGGATGGGCCTTGAGCCAGGAAATGAGATTTCCCCTCCGCCTGTAGTGCCATTGTCACCCTTGTATATCATAATGGGCTGCGTTGTCATGAGTCAACAACGGGATTCATGAAAGGACAACTGTGGCCATGAATAACAGAAGCAGCTATAAAACCTGTCGCCAAGACAAACACACAGGACCCTCTGACTTTGTGCTCCAGGGCAAATCCTGATTGCCAGACAGGGCCAGAGGAAATGCACCTTCCTGGCCTGGTCATTGTCCCTCTTCACAGCGTCAAGGGCTCCCTCACTCTTACTTTTAGTGTCTGGAGTTCACTCCTGGATCCCCCTGCAGCAGGAGCCCCCAAGAAGCAGCTTATACCAGCCAGACCTGAGAGCAGGACATAAATGTGCATCCAAACTAAGCCTCCTTAGAGGAAACAAGCTCAGTGCAGAGAAAGGCTGGAAAACGCACCCCACAGGTCGACCTTTCAGCTGCTGCTCCTGGTTCTTGCACTTTTTTCAGGGGAGGTTGGGGCTGACCAAGTTTTCTGCAGTGGTGACAAAACTGCTTCTGACCAGTGCTATTGATGAAACAAGGCACATGCGCAGCAGGCGTGGGCTTCAGATTCTGGAGGCTGGGGGTCCAAGACTGTGATGGCTAGTCTCAATTTTCAACTTGACAGGATCTAGAAGTACCAAAGAGACAAATCTTCACACATATTTGTGAGGGAGATGACAGATTGGGTTAGCTGAGGTGGGAAGACCCATCCTAACAGTGGGCGACACCCTACCACGGACTGAGTTTCAGGGTTGAGTAAAAAGGAGAAAGTTTGCTGAGTACCAGAAATTGCTCTGTGCTTCCTGACTATGAGTTCAATGTGACTAGCTGCTTCATGCTCCTGCTACCCTGCCTTCCCTTCTCCACTATGGTGGAGTGTTTCTCCTCAAACTGAAAGCCAAAACAGCCCCTTCCTCCATAAGCTGCTTCTTGTCAGAGCAACAAGGAAAGTAATGAATGTAGAAACCTAAGTCTCAGGACTGTCAGGCCCTGGTAAAGGTATTTGGCTGTCTCCCCCAGCTCACAGATAGCATGTTCGCACTGTGTCCTCATGTGGCAGGATCAAGCCAAGCTCTCTGAAATGTTCCTCTCATGAGGGCTGTAGTCCCACCCTGGAATCCACCTCATGACTCCAGCACCTCCCAAGGCCCTTGGCTCCCAACACCAAATTCTTGAGTGTGTGGATTCCGAACAAAGAAGTTTTGGCCAGAGCAACCATAAACCAAGGACTTCCTTCAGAATTCTCCTCAGGCTAAGGCAGGGAGTGCTTGGCCCACAGCCAGCCATGATTGCAGGTAGGAAGATTCCCCATGTCCAGTGATTACCACTGTCCTCTGCTGCCCCAGGCCTGTGTGCATGACCCCTGGCTGCTCTACTACCTGCTTTCTGTCCCTACTCACAAATCCTAAGTGACTCATGCACAATGGTGGCATTTGGGAGCAGGGTAGGAAGACATGAGATCTTTATTTTTGACCAGAGCTAAAGATAAAGTCCATACTAAGTTAGAGGTCCCGTTAGAGCAGGTGGTGTATATCAGCTATGACCTTGGGCATGACAGTAGCAGGTCCTTTATTTTGTTCCTAATGTGCCTTCCCCCCAATCTACAAATGAGGCTTAATCCCAATGAATATCGCCTTAAGCCAATAGCGATGAACTGAGAGGATGAAGAAAGCCCAGGTATCCACCCATCATGAATAGAACATCTTACTCGGCAAATTCACTTACTTTAAAAAAAAAAATCTTTTGTTTTTTTGAGATAGGGTCTCACTTTAGCTCAAGCTGACCTGGAATTCACTATGTACTCTCCAACTGGCCTCAAAATTATGACGATCCTCCTACTTCTGCCTCCCAAGTGCTGGGACTAAAGGCATGTGCCACCATGCCCAGCTCTCACTTACTCTCTCAACAAACACTTATAGAGCATTTTAGAAAAATCTCTCATGCCGAGTATGTGGATATTTGAGAGTATTTTGTGTCTTGCTTTGGTTTCTAAGCATGTCTCTCACATCTCACACAAGGTTGTTTTAGGGAAAAAGTCCAGAGTTGATAAGAAATGACAATACAGGCAATCTCCAAAAATCTAGGGGAAAAGTCCATGAAAACATGACATCTTCTTTTTACGCTAAAATATTTTGACCCTGAGTTGGCTACTTTTCTATTAGTCTGGAAAAAATAACTGAAAAAAATAAATACAAGAAGTGAAAGTTTATTTTGTCTCATTGTTTCAGAGGCTTCAGTTCATGTGCATTTGGTTCTGTTACTTTCTGGAATTGTGGAACAGAACATCATGGCAGGGAGTATGTAGAAGACAAAAGCTGCTTGCATTACTGCTAGTCATCTCTCCTCACTGCCAACTTTCCATTCTCTCTGTTCATATCCACATCCTCACAATTGCTCTCTGCTCTCACTGCGGATCCAATGTTTGAGAACCATGTATCACCACTATCTCTTGTTTTTCTTCTAAGCCCATGGAATGTTTCTTTCTTCACCTCTTCCATTCATACACCTTTCTTTATCCATGCTTAACACCTTCCTAAAAGATCTCCTCTGAACAAATGAACTTACTATTTTCACCTTTATTTCCTTCTAACTCTGAGTTCACCCCATTTTCAATTGTACCTTCTACCAAGTGTCCCGTCCCTGGTGGAAACCTAGGAATAACCCTCAAGTCTTTACTTTCCTCCTTTTGCCATATGTATATGATAGCCGATAGAGGTGGATAAAGCAACACTAGGCAATGGTGCCAAAAAGAATATGGATTGAGGCAGAAATTCCATAAGTTTGTCACCTATAAGGTGATGTTGGATGTGGTAGATACTTATAATCCCAGAACTGAGGAGGCAGAGATAGGAGAACCCCTGCAGTTCACTGGCCAGCCAGTCTAGCTTAATTGGTGAGATGCATGTCAATGAGAGAGCCTGTCTTAGCAAAAAGATCAATGGCATGCTTGAGGAATGACACCTGAGGTTATCCTCTGGCCTTCATGGACATCTACACACAAACCTGCACCCACACAGACAGACACTTATACATGTGTATACACAAGCAAAAAGAGAAAGAGCATACAGAATATAGTAACATGTGAGACTTATTGCAAGTCTCACTTACAGCCTTATCATCCATAAAGCAAAGTTAAATATTCCTTCCTGCCTTATAGTGTTGCTGTGACCCTCTAGTGATTTGTATGTAAATATATACAGATGTGTGCATGTTAAAAATGCTATGGGCTCTCAGTTGCATTTGCTCCCTTTGGTTATAGTCTGATAAATTATTAGTTTGAACACAAATGAGTGTGTCCCTTCACTATGGAAACCATAAGAGTGCCTTACCAAAAATGGCTATGAACAGAATTACATGAAGTATTATATAAACCTATGGTTCCATGATTGAAAATAATTTCTCCTTACCACCATCAAATGGCTAAACCTTTGTTCCATATCCTATAAACTCATAGAAGTTAATCATCTCAATCTTTACATGAAGAGCAATAATTTTAGGTAATTTGTATATGCTGGTCAATATGCAAAAAGATGGCTTACTCTAGAAAAACTTTGTTTTGAGAAAAGTTTAAACCAAGACTTTGGGAGAATAAGCATTCTGTGTCTCCCCTTTCCTATCATGTTTCCACCATCCAACAGAATGTCTCAAACACACACACACATTTGAAAAGAGCACATCTGTGGGTATCAATCACTCCTTTTAAGTATGAACTATTACTATGGGCTCACTCATGACTCGTGACCAGGAGTCGTGTGGCTGGGAAATTGGATACTGAGTCTCATTCATGGTGACATCATTTATTAGCACCCAGGATCTTAGGAGAACACTGAGGTGGTATGTGGTCAGGTAAAGGACACCCAGGAATTTCCAGTCATGCTTCTAAGAGTAGCCATCATTAATAAACAGTTGCTAATCCACAATCGGGAGCAAGACAAAGTTGTAATGTGAGCAGTAGGCAACGTGAAGTACCATTGGCAGTCCACAAGTTTACCAGGGACATTTGGATAAACAGTACCTCCGGCAGCCAAATAATGTTTTGACATTTTTCATTGGAACACCTGCCTTCATTATTATTTCAAACTAATAATCTTGGCTGGAGAGATGTCTTAGCAGTTAAGGCATTAGTCTGCAAAGCCAAAGGACCTCGGTTCAATTCTCCAGGACCCATGTAAACCAGATGCACAAGGTGGCACATAGATCTGGAGTTCATCTACAGTGGCTGGAGGCCCTGGCATGCCTATTCTCTCTCCCTCTCTCTCTCTCTGTCTGCCTCTTTCTCTCTGAAATAAATAAATTCTATTAAAATAAATAATCTGATCACTTCTGTCACTTTGGCTGAGCTGTGACTTCTTGAGCACCATCTGTGCTTGCTACTAAGGGAGGCAAGAGAGAATAAGGCTCGATTCCACTGAGGGACTTGGTCTTCATGTGCATACCTGAGTCTATATTGTGGTTGTGCATGCATGTGTTTGTGTATAATTGTTAATGAGTGTGTATGTTTGTAAGAGGGTATATACACATTGATGCAAGTGTGGATATATGTGAGCAAGTCAATATATGAGACTATGTGTGCAATATGTGTGTGTGACTGTGCAGGAACCAGGCCTGAGTGTGACTGACTGCAGTTGAGTGTGAGTTGAGTTGCTTGTGGCAATTGACCAGGTATAGACCCTGTAGGCTGTGGAGGGCCTGGGTAGCTGGTAGGAAGCCATAGAAGAAGTACCTAGTGGAGGCTACCTGGTGTGTGGCAGAGTGTTTGAGTGTTCTGCTGCCTCCCTACCAAGGGCTAGACACCAGCAGTTAAGGGCTGAGAGAAGCATCACACAGGCTTTGGGGTACCAAGTTCTCAACTAACATCTCAGAGTGCAGGGTGGGCTATGGCTTTGCTCTCAAGCCTCTGATTCCTAGTTGAATAGCTAGGCTTTGTACTTTATTCCACTGATAGAACCAGTGTGGTAGACATAACAACTGTCCCAAGGCCTGAAGAGTTTGCCCTGGCTCTTTATACCATGAAATTAGCCATAAGACTCAGGCCCTACTCCCTCTTCCATGGGTTACTCCCATGTGAGAGGAAGGTGGAATGAGCAGCTGAGACTTCAGGCTTTGGAGTCAGAGAGATATGGGTTTGCATTCCATTTTCCTTCTGCTTTCTCATAATTAAAATTAACAACAATGCCAGGTGGAAGCAATATATATAACCATCTTCATATGGAGCATAGGCCATAGCTAGCTTGAACAGTAGCTTTTGCCATCATTTATCTCCACTGCTCCTTTCCTATAGCCCATGTCAAGCAACGTATTTCTGTATCAGATCTTGGGCTGTGATCTTCCTTTGGCTGGCACAAGCCAAAGCAAAGAAAGTGTTTATAGACCACAAGAGACACCTTGGTGCTTTACAGCAATGACAATTCAGGTCTGAAAATCCTTCCAGAAAAGGAAAGCTACATGAGAAATGAAGGCCAGGATGGAACTCTATGCTCTAGAGCCCTATGAAGCAGTCCTCCAATCCAAGCTCACACCTCAGAGCTGAGTGATCTAGACAGGCAATGCATATAACTTTCTTGTGAATCCTTTCTTCAAACTAGAAATCATGGTAATTGTCCTTTGGTCGGGACAATAGTATGGCTCCTAACCTGCTTCTCACTCACTAAGCATACAATTGTGGGAAAGCCACTTTGCCTATATGAACTTTAGATTCAACATCTAGGAAATGAAAACAATAGACAAGATTTTTGCTATAGTCTAGGGATTCAGAAAAATTAAATCAGATATTCCATAAAATATATGCAATACAAACTCTCATACAAATGTTCAAAACTGTTGGCTTTGATGATGGAGATGATGGTGGTAGTGGTGATGGTTATACGGATGGTGGGAAGGATGGAGATGGTGGTAGTGGTGACGCTAAGGGATGCTGTGTGCTCATCTAAAGTTATATCTCAGCTGATCTATGCCCCGTGTAATTATGGAAGTTAACTATTATGAGTCATGCACACACAAAGAAGGCAATATTTTATGAACAATTATGTAAAGCATTGCTACATAAGTAGTAAAAACAAAAGGATCACTTCTATGAGAGCTAATATGAACATTTTGGATAACAGTGAATAGATTTTTTAAAACTTTTTTATTGACAACTTCCATAGTTATAGACAATAACCCATGCTAATTCCCTCCCCTCCCCCACGTTTCCTTCACAAATCCACTCTCCATCATATACCCTCCCTCTCTCAATTAGTCTCTTTTTTGTTTTGATGTCACCACCTTTCCCTCCTACTAGGAGGGTCTTGTATAGGTAGTACTAGGTACTGTGAGGTCATGGAGATCGAGGAAAATTTGTGTCTGGAAGATTCTATTATAAGCAGTCCTACCCTTCCTTTGGCTCTTACATTCTTTCCACCACCTCTTTCACGATGGACCCTGAGTCTTGGAAGGTGTGATAGAGATGTTTCCGTGCTGAGCACTCCTCTGTCACGTCTTCTCAGCACTATAGTGCCTTTTGGGTCATTCTATTGGTCACCTTCATCTGAAAAGAGAAGTTTCTCTAATCAAAAGTGAGAGTAGCATAAATATATGAGTATGAACATTAAGAGAAGTGCTTACTATGCAGTTTGGTGAGTATAGTATATGCATTTAGCCAGACACCAGCAGGTGTTACATACTTAGGGCTCATGACTTCCCCTGTCATTGGTTTTTCAGTATCAGGCACATATTCTCTCCTGTGGAGTGGGCCTCCAGTCCAATTAGAGAGTGGTTGGTTTCCCCCATAACAGACATGCCACTATTGTACACATTGGGTCATTTGGCCTGGCTGGCCAAACTTAAGGCTTGTAATGTCCACTGTTACCACTGCTGATGACTTCTCTCTTCCATAGGGCTGCATGCAGCCGAGTTTTTCAAGCTTTCTGTCAGCTGGTCTACAGGGAAGAGGTTTTCATCTCAGCTTGATTTCTTAGTGACCTTTCAGCCTAGGCATGGGGAGACTTCAGCAATAGGTCTTACCATCTTGAATCGATAAAAAAAAAAAAGCTCATCTAATCAGCTGTGGGCAAGGTGCTATTGACCCATCTGTAAGGCCCTATGTGGTATGGAAGCAGGATGCTCTGATCTCAAGGCCTCTCAGGAGTATCCCATGGGGTGCCCTTGACCAACAGGAGAGGAAAGTTCTGCATGTAGTCAGCATGTTTGCAGTGTTTTGTACATAAAAATGTGGATGGAATGTTAAGGACAATACAAGTGCTGACCTCTCTTCCACCATAGGAAAATAAGTTCCTACATTTTCAGAGCAATTAAAATGGCACATGAGTGTGTAGAGGAGATTTTTCAAGATTAAACTACCTTTTGACTAACAGAATAATCCAAGATCTAATATGTTGGCTAAATGACTTTCTTGCCCTGTACTAACTAGCCAAAAACAAATCCTAGCCCAAAATGGGGGCTGTCACAGTTGGCTGAGATGCCACCAGCAAGCAGTTCAGATACCTCCCTCTGAGGGGCTAAGCCCAGTGACACGGCCACCTGAGCAGAAGAGCTATCATCATGGATGGGACTAATTTCCGGACCTCCTGAGCCACTCTGTGGGTGAACGCCCACATGTCCTGGGAGCTGACCCTGAGGCCCTTGCACTTCAGGCTCCTGTCAACAGCACTTCCTTCCCACTGAGTCTCTGGAAAGTGTTCTCTTCCTCCTTCCCAGGCTGCCTTTGCTGGGAACAAGCCACAGCAGCGTAGCTTGACAAATGACCTGGGTGATAGATTAAACAAGCATGTAAAACTTAGCTGCAAAATAAACTTCCTGGGCCCGTGCCTCCCTGCCTGCCCAGCCCCCATGCATCATCACCGTCTGTGAGAACCCTGTCTTCCTGCAAGATGAGGGCCAGGGTGACTGTGGTTATATTGCCTCCCACAAGGCTGCACCAGGGCAGGAAGTCACCATTTTATACTTGGGTTCATCTGTGCCTCCAGGCAGCATCCAGAGACTAGGCTGAGCTCTTTTCCTGGGCTCATGACTCCCCTGAGACCTGTTGTCCCCACCTTCTCTGATGACACCAATTCATAGAGCCTAAACTCGCTAATCCTTGTTTTCCCCAGCTGCACAAGGGAGCTGTGAAGCACAGTCCCTCACAGGGCTTTCCTGGAATGATACGCGGGTGCTTGGGGCAGAGCCATGTGGTTGAGTCCCAACCCTCCCCATATGTGTTCCTAAAGCCCCAGAAAGGCTACAAGGCTGCAAAGGCACTGGGGAGCCCGGGCCTCAGAGAAGCACTCTGTGTGGTGCCTCCGCCATTCACAGTGACAGTCATGGAAGTCTGGCCTGCGCCTCCGTCTCTCACTTTACTTACCACTTACTAGGGGTCCCTCTAAAAACGTCATATAAATTTTCCAGTTTGATCTCAGATTAAGCCTCCAGATAGCAACAATAAAACCTTTATTTTTGTCATAGCTTGACTGAGAACAAAGTGGTAGATCTCACATCTGGACAATAAAACATTAGGAGCTGCAAGAGTGAGCAGGTACTACCCTGTCCTGAGCCTCAGACGATCTGAAAACAGCAGCCTGAGCTCCCTCACTGGCTCGGCCCTGGGCGTTCTGGGGTTTTCTTATCTTAGCTGGGAGTATTGACCACATAAGGACTATCCCTCAGACAGCTGCCTTGTCACTGTTAATAGCTGACTGTCCTTGCCCTTCCAGGTGCTTTCCAGGCCTGGACAGACATTGCTCCCCTTCCTCTGGGACAAAGAAGAAAAGTTCCCAGGAGAAGGAGTCTTTAACAGGGCTATAAATTTGACACTGCAAAAGAAAGTCCTTGCTACGAAACTAGTGACCCATGAAATTAGAAGTTCCTTTCTGAGTGTCTGCCTAGGTCAGGAGAAAAGATAGGCTATGCACACTGGGCTTTCCCACCTAGCTCTTCCCCTGCTTGAGGCAGTCATAAATAATCCCATCCACATGTATAATAGATGTCTGTATGAATGTGTGAACATAAGCCCAGAGCAGATCTGCATGTATGCACTCCCTCTCTGAGCACACATGGACCAAATTCCCCAGTCCACAGGAGGTTTTGGTATGTCAAGAGCAGATTCCCCTTCTACCCATATCATACCCCCCCAAAACGCAAGGATGTAGTTATCACCAAGGTGACACATGGACATAAGAAAGACTTGATTTGCCCAACATTATCTGTCTGAGATTGTCACAGACAACCACACACAGCTCCTTCTCTGAGCACAGTGTAATTCAGTGGTGAATTTGTTTCCACTTCTTATTCATGTGTGTGTGTTAGTATGTGTGGTGTGCATGAATATGTGTGCAGATGTTCATGCCTTGTGCATGCATATGTGGAGACCAGAGAAAATTTTTTATCCACGTGTTTCCTTGACATAGGGTCTCTCAATGAACCCACAACTGTTTTTTTTTTTTTTTTTTTTTTTTTGAATTTCACTGGCTGACCAGAAAGATGCAGCAATTCTCCGGTTTCTGCTTCTCATAGGACAGGGGTTATAGGTGTGTGTGGTCACACCTAGCTAGCTGTTTACATGGGGCTAAGGAATGGAACTCTGGGAGAGCCAGGCCCTCTCAGATTCTCATGCTTATGAGGTAAGCACTCTTATCTGTTGAGCTATCTCCCACAGCCCTGGTTACCATTTTAACCAGACTTCACAGGGCTGTGTGCAGGTGCAAACTGGACAGCGCCATCTACAAAAATAAATAAATAAATAAATAAATAAATAAATAAATAAATAAATTCAAAAGCCAGCTGATGCAAAGGCAGGAGCACACAAAATCAAATGTTGGTAAATAACATGTTTTCATAATTTAGTTTTGAACTTACAAAATCTATGAAACTGACTGTCATGTTCCTGGTAGAATTTCTCAAGTTTTGTCTAAACACAGTATACCAGGATGAAGGCTTTGACATTAGTTGGCAGTCCTGATACTAAAGCTGTACACAGGGATCCAGTGGGAAGAAAATGCACAGACGTCTTGTCAGTCCATGCTAGGTAACCATAGGAGGGAAAAGGCATCAGGCATTCTAGCTTGACTTTGTATCAAAATTAATTCTTTTCTGAATCTTGCATAAAAATTACAAAGTCAATAGTTTTTGAAATTATTTCCTTGCTCTCATCTGAGTAATTGGGGACTTCCAATACTAAGAGTAAAATGGTGTACCTTTCATTCAGTACTTAATTACCAAAGCCAATTCACACATTTGTCCAAGTTTATTCTCTTTTCAAGCCAAGAAATGATAAACTCATTTCAAGACCACAGACTGGCTTCATCCTCACATAGATACTCTGCAACAATGAGCTTATTTTAACCCATTTTTTTCTGTTGCTATTACAGGACACCTAAGGCTGCATAATTTATGAAAATTAAAGGTTTATTTTTATACACAGTTCTGGAAGCTGACAAATATACAGTAACACTATCTGGTGAGAGCCTCGTGTATGTCATAACATGGCAGATATCAGAAGGGCAAGTAGGTGAGGACACAGGAGAGTGAAGATGGCAGAGCTTCCACAACAGCTAACCCACCCCTGTGAGAAAGGCACAGTCCTACCGTGACCGAAACCCATCCCTGTGTTGCATTACTGTTCCTGGGGATACAAGAACAAATGTCTATTCACCCAAGACTGAAAATACATGATTCCACCCAAGTCTACCATGGCAATCCAGGAACTTTATTAGGGTTACATACAGAAGCATGGGCGACTTAGTCAGCTGTGTCACCTCAACATGGGTAACAACTAACAAAGCAGCATCACTGGAGCTCCCTGCTCAACTTGGAGATAGGTCCCCTGAAGAATGTCTCCTTCCCTAGTAACTACTTACTATTTATATAAACTTGGGGAAGGTCCTGGTGAGTTTTCTGAGTTTCATGAGCTTCCCAGTCGTATGAGCCTTCCTTGAACTCTCTGGCAGGATTGTTTCTATTTGGAGAAAATAGCTACACAACAGCTAATACTACCTCTTGAAGGTATTAAAGTTCCAACACAGGATGTTGGGGGACACACTCAAACCCCAGAAAAGCTCAGCAGATATTGAAGAATGAGAGGTCAAGTCTGCTGAGGAGGAGCTGAGCTCTGTAGGGAAATGAATATGGGATGCGTGTAATTCAGACATACTCTGTATGTGGCAGGTCATCACAGAGGCCACAGGAAGCCAGGGAGCTGTCAGAAAAGAGGCCATAAGCAATAGGTTCGTACACACCAGCAGTACGTTCAGAGGCGCCATCAGCGTTATAAGAAGCACGTGTGTGCAGTGCATGCCGGGCGGCTGTGGATAAGCACTGCGCAGAAGCAGCAGGCAGAAAAGAGTGCCGGCCTTGGAGGGGACCATTTCCTGACCCTGCTCCATGGAGCCGCCTACAAGAGCGACTCCCCTCACTGAACACAGGTCTAGAGATACTGTGGTGCATAGACATGCATACATCCACACCTTAATAGCTATAGTGTGCTTCTCATCCAGGCCATGTTCTCAGTCTTCCCATGTTACATACCACTGTTTCCAGAACCTTCTCCAACAAATCCTGACCTCAACATTTCTTTGGATAAATACTTTTCCTTAGAGCCACACACCAAGTTGCTGTCTTTAGAGATTCCAGCCCTGCTGAAATCTTTAACCCTCTTAGGTGCCCTGAGTCCTGTGACACACCCTGTCATTGAGCTGACTGTTCTTCTCTTGCTCCAGATCATCTGTCCAGGGAGAGGAGGCTCCCATTATTTGGAGTCACAGTATCTATCTCACTGCGGTTGCCACTAAATGTCCCATGAATACACTTATCAATAACTGGGGTTCCCATTTGTCATTTGTTTGCTGAGTAATGAGATCACCAACATCATGGGCAGGCTGTGAACACAGAATCTTCTGGAATCCTCTGGAGAGTCTACTCAGATCGATGCTACCTCATATACTCATAGAGCTAAGTCCCTGACACACAGAGGTCTCACCCAAACAGCTCCACTCAAAAGTGCAGGTGGTCTCCCTATTCTAGGACATAAGCCTCCTGCCTTGCTGAGCTCGGACTCTCCTCATGATTGAGTAGATGAAGGGAAAGCCCATTATACCAGGCAAAGCAGATCCAATGGCAGCAGGTTAATTGTTACAAGCATGGAGAATTTATCGTCATAATCCTTGATAATTAGGTTTTTATTTATGCACTACTGAACATAGATTGGCAATGTGAATCTCAGGGTTCACAAGCTGATGCAAATTACAGGAGAACGGCTGAAGCATATGTGAGCATCACTAGCACTGATTCTATGAGCCAGGATGACTGTACAAGCCCCTCCGAGAGGCCCAAATACAGTATACTTCTAGAAACATGTGCATACTTGCACACTCACATCTGTGCACAAACTAGCATATGGTCATATGAATGCGCAGTCATACCCATCCACTTCTCTTTCCATCATCCCTTCTTCATGTCATTTGTCTCTTGTCCCTCTGATCTCATCACAGGGACACTCATAAATGTTTCACCAGTGATCATGACCTGACCTTTCTCAATTTGGAGTTTATAGTGGCATGCTATGGCTTGCTGAGACAGAGGGCATGCCATAGAGACTTGGGGTAAGTATACTCCTTGCTGTATGGCCAGCTGGGATACATGGGTCACTCTGGGAAGACAGGCACTTCTTGCTGCATTCTGTAGCTAGGCTATTTGTGGCTGAGGTTTGGGGACTGAGTAGAACTGGGAGGGAAGAAAGATCTCCTCCTGGATTTGGTAGCATCCACTTTTCCTGAAGTCCATAGCACAGACTGAGATAAATGTAAACCAAAGCCTATATAGTTAGTTGTGTGAAGGGCAGTGTATCCTGTGGGAGAAACACCAAGTACTTATCTTAAAAATTTCTCTGTGATTTCAGCTTTGATAAGTGTGTCTTTAGAAGTATACTTAATGTCTCAAAGCTATGTTTGCTTTTGTGTCAGTGGAATGCAGAATTGTCTCAGATATTAACCAGCAGTTTTGTGGAGGGTACTGAACGTGGTCCTACATGAAGACAGTTGACTTTCATGATATGCTATTTGGTGGTATCACTCAGACCTAACCCTGCACACTGCTGATCATACCAGAATGGGCAGTCTCTCTGGATTTGCAATGCATATTAAGTAAATACCTCAAAATGATTATTTTATTATTCCATGAACTTATTTATAGAATGAATAAAGAGAGCATACTTTTGTCATCTAGATTAAATAATCCTTTGTATTGCTAAATATTGGTGCTTTGAATCATAATAAGGTAGTCATCTATAGAAATAAGACTTAAGGGAGCTGAAGAGATGGCTTAGCAGCTGAGGTGCTTGCCTGAAAAACCAAAGGAACCAGGTTCTATTCCCCAGGATCCATGTAAGTCAGATGTACAAAGGGGCGCATGTGTCTGGAGTTCGTTTGCAGGAGCCAAAGGCCCTGGCATGCCCATTCTATCTCTCTCTACCTGCCTCTCTCTCTCTCTCAAATAAATAAATAAAAATAAAAATTTTCTAAAATGAGATTAAAAATTTTAAACCATCCATAAAGGGCCAGTAACACAGTAGTGGCTTTACCTTGTGAAAGCAGCATTGGCTAAGGTGAAAGTAAGTTGGAATTTAGGAGCTCCCCAGCATGTGGCCAAATGAAGCCATTTCCTAGAAGCTATGCCAGAGCTATTCACAGAACTCTGTCCCTCTTGCTAAGCCAGGAATAGGTGCAAGAGGAAAAGTGGCGGGTATCACAGAAGGGACGATCACTCATGGAAAGTGGACATGGCAACAGGCTCATTCAGCCACATACTTGCTCTTAAATGACTCCAGACAAACCTGTAAGCATTTTGGTTTCAACCCCTATAATTGAATGGTTCGTAGACAAGCCTGAACATTCTAGCATTACAGAGTCCTGCCCACACTGCCAGCCTGGTCACCCCTTCAGCTCTGCCTGCTCACTGTCCCCCACAAGAGTGTGGGACAGGTGGAGCCAAGTACCTCACGATTCTCCCTGCATGTGTTTCTCATTGCTTTTTCTAATGATTAATTTTTTTAAAATGTTTTTGGTGTAAAAATTCTACTTATGCCTTGTTTTAAAAAGGAAAATAAGTAGTACCCATAACCCTGTAGTAACCACAACTGATGTGTTGGTGACCATCATTTTTATTTCTGTACATGCGCGAGAACACACACACACACACACACGCGTTTATACAGATGGAAGAATGTCAAGTTTGAGTTTCTGTCAACTTTTCTGAAAAGCTCTTTTGCTTTCTTGGCAGGCTGCCATCTGCCCCTCCCCTCCACCCTCCGTGTCCATCCCAGTTCATCAATTCAACCCAACTCACACAGTGCATTTTACCAGCTTTCCTCTGATCTAAAAAGAAAAATCACTTATGCTTATGTGGTACATGTATAAGGAATCCATAGCCTATTTAAAAAAAAAATCACATTTCCACATACTGGCTAATCCTTTTCTACTTCCTCCATTTTCCTCACTTAAGAATATTTCTAAGTCAACTTGTATGGATCGTGTCTTTCCTGAGGTACCAACAAGGTAGCGAAGTGTGAGCCCATTTGCTCTTCCCCGGGCCCCTGCAAGGTACCTACCCTATCTGTCAGACTGCCTTACATTTCAGTGTCTATGAAGCCCCTGGACACCACACCTAACTTCCTTGGGGAGTACATTTTCTTTTTCAGGCGTTAGTAGAGATTCCTTTCCCAAATGTTGTCACTGCTCACATAGCTTCATGTGAGAATTCTTGCAAGAATCGTTACAAAACAGTAACTCCCCAGGGAAAGTAATATGTTAGTGTTAGAAAGTGACGGAGGGGAAAAAAAAAAAACAATTTGTGATGGTTTTGATGTAAAATGTCCCCCACAGACTGGGGTTTAAATGTGTGGTTCCCAGCTGGGGGTGCTTCTTCTGGAGGTTGTGGAGTTTAGAGGGTGGGCCGAGATGAAGGAAACAGGTCACAGAGGGGCAGTCTTGAGAGTGGCGTCTATAGCTGTTGCCTGGGCTTTCCGCTTCCTGCGCACCTCACACTCCTACTGCTGTGGAAAAGAGCTGATCCCAGTGGGCTGCAGTCTAAACCAGGAGCCAAAATAATCCTTTCTCCTTTAACTACAAGCTATTTTATCACAGCAATGAGAAAGGCAACCAATACAACACTGGGTCTAGTTCAATTATTATACCATTGTTTAGTTTAGTCTTTTAAACTAAGGCTCTTACACATGTTGAGATAAGGAACTATGTCTTATCCCTGGGAAAGAATGGGGGCAGCTGCCTCACTGCCTCCTTCTGGCCCCTGTGTTGCTATGGGACTTTAGCTACCCTGCATTTGAAACATAGTGTTTCCCTGCAGCCAACACCTGAATAAGACTATGAACCCCTTTCCCAAGATATGCCTGTCCAGCATCCTGTTTCCCAAAGCAGCTTCTGAAATTAAATGCTGCATACTACAGAGCAGACAAACACTCTATCCCCACAAGGCAGAAAGGCCAAAGGGCCAAAGGAACTTGCATGTCTCCAGGAGCAGCCAGAGTTAGAAATACATCTTTAAAAAGACTTCATTTGAAAGATGGGCCTGGTGGTGCAGGCCTATAGTCCCAGATACTCAGGAGGCTGAGGCAGGAGGATTACAAGTTTGAGGACTGCCTGAGCTACAGAGCAAGCTCAAGACCAGCCTAGAAGACTTAGTGAGACCCTGCTGTCAGCAATGAAAAAGGGAAACAAGAAGGAGGGTGGGAAGGGCTGGGAACAGACTGAGAGCTGTGCTTGCCTAGCATAGGTAAGGCCGTAGGTTCTATACGGAAAACAATAGCAACAAATGATATGTTACCCAGAAAACAATCTAAATAAGACCAAGACCCAGATGCATCAAACTGCCACATTCTGCTGAAGAGGACAGAAGGAAACCTGAACAAGCAAAGAGGGTTCATAGTTACAGAAGAAATCTCTCGATATTATGAAGACTACAGCTTTCCTTAAGCTGGCCTGTGAATTCTGTGAAGTTCCAATCCAAATCCATGCAGTTTCTCATTGGACCTACAACAATAATCTTTCCACTTGTACAGAAGAGTAAAATACCAAATATATTGAAGAAATCGCCCCCAAAGCACAACAGATCACAAAGGATGGCTGCATACTGTGGCCCAGCGATGGGAAAAATGAGCAAAGGCACGAGGCAGAAGCAGACCACACTCAGCCACTCCACAGAAGAGGTGATGCCCACTCTCATTTGTCCCCAGTGTTTCGGTCACAGAACAGAAGTAAGGAAAGGTCACAACACTGAGGGCACCACACACTTCATAATTCCACAGAGAGACTTTCGTATATCCATGACTCTTCTGTGACCTGAGAGGGACACTGGAAGAGACAAAGCACTCCTGTAGAGTCAAATGGAATTTATGGGAAGGATGAAAGTGTGAGTCAACTAGCCATCTCTCAGAGGTGAAAGCTATGTTGGAAAAAGTCAAGCAATCTTTACTACAGAGAAAGTGTCCTGGGAACCTTAGTCCTAGACCCCAGGACTGTAGCAAGCTCTCTTCACAGCCCCCCTCACAAGGGTGACCACGCTCATTCCTCCTCCTCATTGTAGCCCTCCAGGTGCACTGTGCTCACGCATCCCCAGGACCAGCCGCGGGCTTCCCAGTGTTGTCCTCCTCCTTCCTTAGTCCCGGCACAATGTCAGCTCCACCTTTCCCTCCCTTCCTCCACCCTCTGGCTAGGAAAACAGCCTCACCCCAACGCAGTGAGCTTGTTCTGTCCAGACAGCACCATCCCTTCAGCAGAGGATTGTCTAGTCTTCATCACAGTGAGCAGAGGGGGAGGGAACCCCAAGCACTCTCCCTTCTTCACCCCCTCTAGCCTGCCCTCCTAGTTACCAGCCTGGATATGGATGGCAGCAATGGCTGTCACTCATCCCCCCAACACCCCCCACCAGATTCCTCTCCTATTCCCACACCAGAACCAAGAACCCCAGGACCCTTCCCCCTTGATACCCTCAGAAAAAGACCATAACCTTTAGGTACCCTCTAAGGCCAAGGTCCAAACCAAACTGCCTTTCCCACACATTCCTATAGTCTTGTCAGCCACACTTTCTGCCTCTCAGGGTAGTCTCACCCAACTTTGTCCAGCAGGGCATCTAAACACATAAGCCTCGCATGGAGAACATGGAAGAAGAGCACAGAGAAAAAATGTCTCCCTTAGTTTGTGTGTGTGGTGTGACTTGTACAAGTGCCCATGTGTGTGCATGCATGTATGTGTACTGTCTGAATATGTGTGGCATGCCTGTGTGAGGTGTATATGAGTGATATTGCATGTATGCCTGCATGTGCATATATGCGCTTTGAACCTGTGCATGAGTGCATATGTGTGCCTATGTGTACATCAGCCTGTATGCGCAAATAATGCATTTCCTCTGAACACTGAATGTTGGCTATGTTTGCTCTCTTGGCAGTGTAAGGACTCACGTAACAGATCCCAAAGGAGAGCCAAGGCTGTCTGGTCCCCAAATATACTCCTTCCTGATGTGCTGTCCCTTTACCTGGCCTGAAGACCAGACACAGCTGGCCCCCACAGAGCCAACTAAGGAGGTTTCTATACAAGGGCGGGCAGGCATCCCCAAACCTGCATCTCCAGTCTTTTGAACAGTCTAGCACTTTTCTTCCTCCAAGATACCAATCAAAATGTTTTGTCACCTGGTAAAAACATCACCACTACCTCTGGCCCCAAGGGTGCATATGGCTGAGGAAGTACACTCTTTCCACCCACATCCAGTGAAGTTCCTCTGTGGGTCCTGTTTCCTATCTCTGCAAGACAGCTCAATGGCTTCAGCATCGACTCCATGAAGCTTTCTGCTCCCTTCCCTTCTGCCCCTTGCTCTGCAGAAGGAAGGAACCTCATGATCAAGGATCAGCAGTGTTTGCCTTCCCAGGAAGGAGCATAGCCTGCCCAGAGCTGTCCTGACAGACTTGCCTAAGAGCCTTGCCTTCTAACAGAATTTAGAGGGACACTGATCTTCTCTAGGACTGGGACCTCCATGGCCAGGCCTCCACTCCATAGCCCAGAGTACAGCCTTTCAAGGGCACCGGACTCTCAGCTTTGGCCATGGACTTGGTGTGCTCTGCAATTTCAGTAGGTAAGTGTTCTCAGCGCTTAATCACTGGACCCTCGCCTGCCTTCCTCATGGGCCATATGAGGCACAGAGGTGACTGGGCAAGATCCACATTTATTCATAAAGGAGAAGAAGATACTGGGTCAGAATTTGGTGATCCACTGATGTCCTCACTCAGAATTGTGGTGATAATCAAAGGAAAATGCTCAAGTGTCCAGATAGCAAACCTAGCTATTGAGGGTGCTCTACCCGCTCCTCGCCCTTCAATCACAGGCAATGTGGTTTCCCAAAACCTCTTACTATATTTTTTTAAATATTGGTAAGTGGCATGTGACTTTGCAGGGCCTTTGCTTTGTAAAGCCTGGAATACCTGCTGCCCGGGCCTCACCTAGCTGCCAGCAGAGGTCCCACCCTAGCTGAAGCCATGGAGCAGTTGTTTGTTTTTGAGGCAGGATCTCACTATATTGCCTGGATTGGACTCAAACTAAGCTCAAGCCATCTTCCTCAACATCTGGAATAGCAGAAGCCATAGGCAGGCCACCTTGCCTGGCAGGGGTCTAGCAGGGGCTTTGCTGCCGCTGGTCTTGAGGGGCTGTCAAGCCACGTTTTCTGTGGCTCAGCCTTCCCCTTCACTGAAGGAGGCAAATGCAGACAGTTGGTGGTTTAGATATTTGATTGCCATCAAGCCCAGCTTCACATTTCTGGCCTCTTCAATTTCATGGTCCCATACACACCTGCTTCATGTCCTCATCTACTCATACTCAGTTTAACAAGGCAACTGGGCTCTGGCTGCACCTGTCCAATACCCAGAAAAGTGTCTGGCACACAGAAAGGGCCCAGAGTGAGTCAAGAGTATCTGTGTGAATTCAAATGGCATTCTTCACAAGAATAGAAAAAAAATCCTAAATTTCATTTGGAAGCACAAAAAAACCTCGAATAGCCAAAATGATTTTCAGCAACAAAAATAAGGCTGGTGGTATCACCATACCCAATTTTAAGCTATATTACAAAGCCATAGTAACAAAAACAGCATGGTACTGGCACAAAGACAGACATGTAGATCAATGGAACAGAATAGATGCTCCAGATGTTAATCCAAGCAGCTACAGCCACCTGATTTTTGACAAAAATTCCAAAAATATTCGAGAAAAGATAGCCTCTTCAACAAGTGGTGCTGGAAAAACTGGATTTCTATATGTAGAAAGATGAAAATAGATCCTTGTCTTTCTCCATGCACAAGAATCAAATCCAAGTGGATCAGGAATCTTAATATCAGACCTGAAGCTTTGAAATTGCTAGAGGAAAAGGCAGGGGAAACCCTTCAACATACTGGCATAGGTAATGACTTTCTGAATATAACCTTAGCCATCAGGGAAATGCAAATTAAAACTACCTTGAGATTCTATCTATCTCCTGTCAGAATGGGTACCATCAAGAAAACAAATGACAAGAAATGTTGGCGAGGATGTGGTAAAAGGGGAACCCTTCTGCACTGTTGGTGGGAATGTAATCTGGTAAAGCCATTATGGAAATCAGTGTGGAGGTTCTTGAGACAGCTAAAAATAGATTTGCCATATGATCCAGCTATAGCACTCCTAGGCATATATCCTAATGACTCTTCTCACTACCTTAGAGATACTTGCACAACCATGTTTATTGCTGCTCTATTCACAATAGCTAGGAAATGGAACCAGCCTAAATGTTCATCCACAAATGAATGGATAATAAAGATGTGGTACATCTACACAATGGAATTCTATTCAGCAGTAAGGAAAAATGAAATCATGAAATTTGCAGGGAAATGGATAGATCTGGAAAGGATTATACTAAGTGAGGTAACCCAGCCCCAGAAAGCCAAATGTCACATGCTCTCTCTTATATGTGGATCCTAGCTACAAATGTATAGACTTGTGTGTGATCTGGAACCAAAAATCAGTAGCAGAGGCCCATTATCTAGAAAAAGGCTGTAAGGGAGGGAGGAGAGGGAAGGTCTTAACAGGAGGGTATTGTATATATGTAAGTAGAAGAACAGATTACAGGGAGGGGAAAGGCCTAAGTGAGGTCAGGGGAAGAGATTGCATAAAAGAAGGGTGTGGAAGCCGGGCGTGGAAAAACCAAAAAAAAAAAAAAAAAAGAAAAAGGGTGTGGGGGGAGGGTCGATCAAAATTCAAGATATTCTGAATAAGATATATGAAAATCTACTTTCTTAAATAATGGCACATCTGGAAGCCATAGATTGTTACTAGAAAAATTTTAGTGCCTTGGATGGGATACCTTCCAGTGAGTCATTGGCCATGGAGGTCCCTGTTGCCTCCAAAACATTACAGGCTATTGCCAAGGCCCTTGGTTCCCCATGAGAAAGAGATGGTAAGACCCTATTGCTGAAGACTTCACGTGCCCAAGAGGCAAAGTCACTGAGAAATCAAGTTGGTGCTGAGCAGAAAACCTTCTTCTGTAGCCCAGCCAACTGAAAGCTGGAAAAAGCTGCACTGTATGTAGTCTTATGGGAGACAGAAGTCATCAGCGGTAAAAACAGTGGACATGGGAAACCTCAACTTTGGCCACACAGGCCAAATGACTGAACGAGGACAATAGTGGCATGTCTGCTCTGGAGAAAACCAACTGCTCTCTAATTGGACTGAAGGCCTGCTCTATGGGAGGGAATATGTGCCTGGTACTGAAAACCTAATCAAAAGCCTATGGCTATGCTCTTGTCTGGATAAATACATATATTACTCTCACCAAATTTCCCTGAAAGCATGACACTTAATGTTCATACTCATATATTACTGCTACTCTCACTTCTGGTTAGAGAAGCTTCTCTTTTCAGACGGCAATGACAACTGGGATGACCCAAAAGGCAACATCGTGCTGAGAAGAAGGGACGGAGGAGTGTCCAGCACAGAAACATCTCATACCCACCAAGACTCAGGGTCCATTGTGGAAGAGGTGGAGGAAAGAATGTAAGAGCCAAAGGAAGGGTACCACTCCTTACATACCATTTGGCCTTGATATCCAAGACCTCGCAGTGCCTAGCAATACCCACACAAGACCCTCATAATAGGAGAAAAAGATGATTACATCAAATTAAAAGAAAGACTGATGGAGAGAGGGAGGTGATATGACAGAGAGCAGAGTTATGAAGGAGAAAGTGGGGGAGGGGAGGGGAGGGGAGGCAAATACCATGGTTTGTTGTCTGTAAGTATAAAAGAGAAAAGAAAGAGTGTCTGTGTGAGCATCTGGGGCTGGCCTTTCTTATGTCTGGCCTTTGGCTCTGGGGGAGGGGGTGGGCAACAACCCCTTTCCCACAAAAAGTTCCTCCAGGCACCAGGATGGCACTGATTTCCTAAACCAACTCTTCTATAACATGAGACAAGACCAGGGGAGGGTGAGGCTCTGGACATAGCACCCAGAAAGGCACTTCAGATGGCTCTTCTGGGTCCCCAAAGGAAATACCTGGTCCCCAGATTCCAAACCAGAGAAAGCACAGAGAAAAGAACACATTCTTCTTAAGAGGCAAAGTCTGGGACCCAGCACAATCCGTTCAGGTTCCGGGTGTGACACATGCAGCTGGAGGACAGGCCAGAAGTACGGCTAGAGCCCTTCAGGGGTCCTCTGCCCTCAAATTGGAAAGTGAGTCAGATGTGGCTGGGGAGCACTGTATGACACAGCTGTACAAGCTTTGGTCTTGGATGTCCAAGCTGCGGGGGACAGATGAGTGCTTACCATTTCACACTGCAGAAGCAACATAGTCACCTCACCTGGGCTTCCACTGGATGCCTCATCTGGGTCTTCAGGACACCTCATGTATTAGTTACTTACTGGTTACTATGACCAGATACCTATTCAGAAGCAACTTAAGGAGGGAATTATTTCAGATTTCAGTTCAAGGTTACAATCCATTGTGTTGGGGAAGGCATGGTGGCAGTAGCTGGTCACATTCAGTCCATAGCAAGGAAGCAGAGAGCAATGAATACTGGTACTCAGTAAAGCAGGTCTCACCACCTCTGTTAACCTAATCTAAATAATCCATCCTAGGCATTCCCAGAGACTGGTTTCCCAGGTGTTTGTAGGTCCTGTCAAGTTGACAATCAATATGAATCACCTAGGTTTCCACTGGACTCCTCACTCTGGGCTTCCACCAGAAGGGAAGTACCACAGACTCCCACACTGTGGGTTGTCTAAGCCGTGGCCGCCGGAGTTCCCACCCCCATCATTACACTTTTTCACTGGCAACTCATTGGAGCTTCTCTCCTCTGCACAGCACAGAATGGCCAAGAGAAGGTCTGAGTCAGAGGCGGATTGCATCAAAGGGTGTTTGTCTTGGTTTGCAGCCCACTTGGGTTGACACCAAGATAAGCTGCACTTTGGCCTGAGCTGTTAACAAACACCAGGTCTTAGTCACTTCTGCTGAGGGGTGCACAGTGTGTTCAGAACTGGGATCACCACCTTGCCTGTCCTTAATTAGCACATCGCTGACTGGGAGCCCTCTGTGGCCACAGTGCCCAGGATGTGTCACTGAGGCCATGTCCATGGGCGGTTCTCATCTTCATGTGCTCAGCACTGGTGGTTTCATCTATGACACTGTGTACCAGGTCCTGTGGTGGTCACCCCATTCTGCAGATGAAAGAGCTCCTCTCTGATGGCTGGTAAGTGGCAGAGCCTGGAATTAAAACACGATCCAACCACTCAGCCTGTCACAGCGAGGTCTGTGACAAAGATGGCTCCTGGTCCACCAAGTCTGCTTCTTCCAGGGCAGTCTGTGTCAGGCCGGCTCCCCATGCCCTCTGCTGCACAGACATCCAAAGTGAGGAAGTGAAACTTTCACCACAAAGGGCAATTGCCCTGGGGAAGATGAAGCAATGCCAGGAAGGAACTCAGGCCTCCAAGTATCCAAACAAAGGCTCTATGCTCCATCCATTCGCACGAGTGAAGGGAAAACACCTGCTGACAGTCACAAGCTGCTGTGACTAGGTCACTGCCATGATCCTCTCAGTCTACCCTTCCTGACATAGGGAGCTAGAACTCAGAACAGAGCGCATGGTAAAGGATTTGATACAGCAGTGATCGACCCTTTGCATAGCACTTTCTATTTTTAGATCTTCTGTTGCTGCATAATTTTGGCACTCATGTAGGCTCATGAAACCACATGTGTCCATTACTTGCAGTTCTGCAGGCCACAAGCCTGGCATGGTAGGACTTTTTTTCCTGTTGAGGTCTTAGCTGGTTAGAATCAGGGTCAGACCAGTTCCTCGGGCTAGAGGCCTCTTTCAAACCCCACTTGCTGATAGAACTGAGAGTTCCACTTTCCCTTCTGCTCTCAGTCCCCCCTCCCTCCCCCGGTGATGTCCATCTATATACCTATAGGCCTCACCATGTGATCTCAGGCAGCAGCACACAGCAGGGACATTGCCTTCTCCAGGACTGCTCTCTCTTTTCACAGGCAGCTGCAGTAAACTGTGTCCAGAGTCCATGTGATACATCAGCCCCAAGAATGTCTCCTGACAGCAAGATCACCTAGTGACCCTCATCACATGGAAACCACTTTCTAGTAGCCCAATTCCACATGGATAAAGGAGGTATGTACTCCTCAAGGGTCTGCAATTATGGCTTATTTTGGGATTCCATCTGCTACTCCGTTCCAGAAAGATCTTCACATGCACATAGCCAGGTAGTTCCCCAATAACTTTCTGACATATAAGTACCCCAAGAAAACTGAGACTCAGAAAGAAGTGGTCAGTGTGACTGCACACTCTGCCAGAAGGTGTGAGGTTTAGCCCTTCCCACTTACTGTCACAGCTCAGCTTAGGACATCTGTCCATTTGCTCGGTTATTATGTACTAAGCCCACCGAATGCTAGGGGCGCTTTTAGACATCAGAAAGACCATGGTATAGAACAGGAGGGAGAACTCACCCACAAGTTACTTTCATTCTTATGCAGACATGTCCTTAGACAAACCAATGTGTGTAGGATGGAGGTGAAAGAACTGGGCAGAAAGACAAATGCCAGTCAGGGCAAGAGACTCAAGGCACAGACCACTAACCAGATGTAGTAGGGCCAATGGTTCTAACTCTTGCCCTGCTTCTAGTGCCTGGGCATCTGGACCAACACTCTCATGTCAGAGTCTTCATGTGTGGGATGCCCATGAGACATTGCTTTTGTCAGCTCTATGAGATGCTTGTTATGTTCACACAACCATATAGTTCAGAAGCATGACAAATATGTGACTTGGGAAGGCCATGTGAAAGGAGCAGATAAACCTGGTTATTCACTGGTTCTTGTGAGTCTCGAAGCATCAACAAGCACATGCTCTAGTTTTGAAATATGTTCATCCAAGACCTACCTGGATCTAGTATGTTGATGTGACTGAAACATTCACATGACCCTGAGACTGAGTCTTCCCCATTCCTCAGGACCTCACCATGATTCTATTCCGTTTCAAAGGTGTGTAGAGATATTCCTTGTACTTCAAAGATCAGCCCTTCTTGGGGCTGGAGAGATGGCTTAGCAGTTAAGGCACTTGCCTGTGAAGCCTAAGGACCTAGGTTCAACTCCCCAGAACCCACGTAAGACAGAAGCACATGGTGGTGCATGTGTCTGGAGTTCGTTTGCAGTGGCTAGAGGCTCTGGCACACCTATTCTCCCTCTCTTTCTCTCTCTCTCTCTCTCTCTCTCTCAACTAATAAAATTAAAAAAGTTTTAAAGTTTTTTTTTTTTTAAAGAAGGCCTTTTTTTCATTGTCACTGCTCACAAATGCCAGAATTCTGGATGTTCTCTGATTTCATCCTGCAACTCCAGGAACCTCCAGTGTTTTCCTAATACCTCTATGGTGAAGCGTTTCTCACCCTGGTTCCAGGTTTTGAGATACAGCCTCTGACAAAACAGAGGATGTCCTGGCTTTCATGGGGTTTACCTATGACAGAACAGATAGAGGAATAAACTGGTAAGCAAACGAATGAACAAGATTGCCTAGGCATTGGCAAGTGCCTGTGGCAAGATCACAGAGACATGCTAAAGCAGGTGGTATGAGGAGAGCAGGCTTGAACTGTGGATAAACTTCATTGTTGCTGAGAACCACCATGTGAACCACTGTGCTTAGAGCAGTAGAAAGGGTAAAGGGCCATTAACTTGGTGTGCCCTGACTGTATAGTAAAGGTGACTAGAGGCCAGATCCTGGCTTTGTGGGCTCCATGAAGAACTAACCATTTTATCTGAAGTACAACTAACATTTAAGTTGGTGGTGCCTAAAGACAGAGCCCTGTGAGTCATGTGAGAGGGCTATCATGTGGCTTGGATGTCTGTTAAATAGCAATTCTCTACGTGTTGGGATGCAGCTTTGGGCACTTGAGGGGTAGTCAGCAGATCCAGCCTGAGTGCATTATAATCTGTGTTGAAGCTACATGCCGTCCAACCACAGCATGAGGACACCAAGCCGGTACTTCTTCCCGTTGGTGCAGGGAGACCCAACCCACTCTACCTGGGCTGACCAAAGCGTCTCCTGGCCTGTCTTGCGTGACTCTTCCCTCTTACCATATGTCTAGGTGCTCTGTGGCCCTGGCATCCTTTGTCTGGGGCTCTGGAGGAGAATCCAACAATGCCACATAGGTGGGTGGTTCCAAGCCTAAACTTCAGCTGCTCTCCACCCTCATTAGTATCTTCCTTCCTACTCCCCAGGTTCTCCCACTCATCACTCTTGTCACACCCCACATACCTTTTGTGGCCACAGGCCAGCACAGCTGTGCATCCACCTGGTGTGTGTATGGTGGTGGAGTGGGGAGCTCTGAGCACCTGGGAACCTGGGTTGAGACAGAAGCTGGCACCAAGCTGGGTGACCTCTAGGAGGGAACACAAATTCCCTGGGCAGTGGACTCAGACTCCAGGAAGCACGCTAGAGTGGGCGAGTTGTATCTATGTAGGAGGACATGGCTCCGGAACAGTTATGACAGAGTCAGAGGTCTACATTGTCACCAAGTCTCTTAGACCATTTGCATATCTCCTAGGGCTTTAGGATAACAAAGGCTGAGATTTGCCCTGGATCCTAGGAAACTATCTTCTCTATCTCAGAGCTGAGTCCTCAACTGACCTTGCTGGGCCACTAGGCCATGGATGGCTTTGTGTCTTGTCCTCCAATCCAACCTAGGGCCAATGGAGCAGTCTCAGCACAAGTTTTTCTCAGAAGGTTCCAGATCCTCTGAGCTAGGCCTGGGGTGGAGGCCAGACCCACGCATTTCCAGAAAAGTAGGCGTCCCCAGCCCTGCTCAGGCAGCAGTTTTGGGGAGAGCATTATTATTTTAGTGATAACGAGGAAAGAAAGCAGGTCAGCATAGCACTTCCCCCCATTGTTAGCCATTTTTATCAGGGGTGGAAAACCGCAGCAGCTCACCAGGGCCTGGAGCGGAGGAGGCCTGTGGACAGGAAACACAGGCTCGCAGCAAGTCCCAGCAGGTGAGGCAGCTCAGTGTGGGCCAGGACTAGCAACAGCTTGAGTCAGGGCAGCTGTGGCATTCGCTTGACCCTCTGACATTCTCTGTTCTGAGAAGGTCAGAGCAACTTGTGCGTAGTCAGAGAGCAAGTGGGCCAAGGGGTCTGGGTCAGCTCTTATGGCTAAAACAGGAGATTTCATCGCCTATTCATGAAGGTGTGGTCCCTAGGGCATAATCTCATTATCACCCCACATTGTCCCACTGGGGATAAGTTTCAGCATGTGAACTTTGAGATAGATGTTCAGATCACAGCAGGTATGCATGATCCATTTTCTAGGGAATCATATTGTATGAGGGCAAGTCAGAGAGGGAGGATACCCTGCGTATCCAGGCTGGAGATGAGAGGCTCTGAGCTGGAATGGAGAGTGCAGAAACCTGAGTAGAGTGTGCCAGGCTTTGTAGCGGGAAGTAGGAGGATGTCCAGGCCACAGGGCACTGGCAGCCTGGGAAACACACAGCTTAGGGAATTACATGGGTTTCTTTGGGATCTTTTGTTTGCAGTGGTTTCTAGATCTCTGAATATACTGACCCAAATGTTGTATTGATGCTTGGCCAGAAGAACAGCTCAGATGTAAGCACATAGTCATGATGTAGAAGAGACCAACTATTGAAAACCTACCTTGGGTGGGGCGGGGGGTGGTGCTGGAGAGATGACTCATCAGCTGAGGTGCTGGCCTGCAAAGTTTAATGACCCAGGTTCAATGTCCAATTCTCCAGTGCCCATGTAAAGCCAGATGCACAGTGGCCCCTGCATCTAGACTGGAAACGCTATAAGCCCACGTGTGTCAACGGCAGCACAGCAGAGCACCAGCACTGCTGTGCTTGTATCACCTAACAGGGCCGCCAGCCCTGGGAGACACACCTGAACCCGGAGCACCTTGGAGTCAGCCTGGGCCACACAGCCCTGTTCTACACATAAAACTCTGGAAAATATGCTGTGGCTTCTATTGGTTGGTGGCCACTCCAGGGAGAGAATATTTTGAGACGACATTTACAATGATCTCAAGTGCCACTGAGTGCAAATGCCAGCACTGAGAAGGACACTCTGTATCTGTGACAGCACACTGGAGAATAGCCTTTGCCAGGGTGGTTGAAGAGATGGAGGAGCCAGCTTCTGTCCATGAGTGACACGATGTCAATCACTCTTCATGAAGCTTGTCATGTGTTCTGTGGAGGGAAAGGACAGCTCTGCACCCGTCCAGTTAGAAAATGTCTCTTGGGTCTCTCAGCTTTATTCCTAATAAGCAGAGATTCCCACATGTGAAGGTAAGCCCAGAGATGTCCAATGGTGAACTTGGCAGAGAAAGGGGAATTTATACAAGACCCCAAAGAAGCTATAGGTGCAGAGGGCAAGGGCCTCCTTGTAGAAGAAAAGGACTTCCCACCCTGACAGAAGAAACATGCTGCCATCACTATGGTAGTAGTGGGGAGATTTTGTGCTCTTATGAAGGGAGGTTTTTATCCATTGATCTGGGCCTACCACCCATGGCACTGTGACCACCACAAGGACACACCAAGGGCTGCATGCTGCCCTCCATGAGCATGTTACCAATGGTCATGGTAACTCCACAAGGTCAAGATAACTGTACTTAATGTCATTACCCCACATGTGGGAAGTCAAGAATAATGCTGTGGTGATGCTGACCCTCCCATGATGCTCAAAATGATGCCATCTTCCCACAATGCTCACAGTGCTAAAGCCCTGACCATAATGCTGCAGAGATGGAGACCCTCCCTGAGATGGAAGCTCTTGGCCACAAAGACCTCTGTCCTGGGACATTATCTGTTCTCACCCAGGACTACTCAGAAAGGACTTGTTAATACCCAGCTGAAGTGGTGTAAGGCACCACGTTGACCAGTTGAAGACCTCTACCATGGTGGAGGACATGAGTGGAGATTTACAAGTGTTCCAGTAATGCTCCCACATTCCAGAAGCATTGTTTCATCTGCCTCTTGGTGATTCTGACATCCTTACTGTGCCCAGATGACATCCATGCCTGTCTAGTACCTCTTATTTTCATGGTGAACCTCCTCCCAGTCTGTATGACTACTGCTTTGTAGATAAGCTATGAATTGCCATCCCTTAGGCCTTTGTCTACTTATTGGCCCTGCACCTTCCTGATCACCTTCATGATAGCCATATTTTGCCCTGACCTACAAGGCTGCTCCCAATCCTCCCCAGTAGTAGTAACTTGTCCCCTTGTGCACTCCCCTGTGAAGATGTGCTGTGAACTATGTCCTCTGATGCTGTAACTATTGACTCACTATCTCACCCAGGCAGAATTCCTTCCCCCGATGGAGATTCTTGCTCTGTCCTGCACTGGGCCAGCAGGTAGATGGCCAGTAGGTCTGCTCTGCCCTGGCTTTCTTCCCTTGGAGGCGCAGTCTCTTCCCTTACCCTCTCCCATAATAAATCCATCCACCATTGTCATACAGCCTCATACATCCCCACCACAGCTGAACCCAAGGGGTGCATTAATGGGGTGGATTCCTAGACAGCTACCTACCTGGGGTGGTTAGATGTGTTTTTGTGAGGCAGAAAATGGGAGAGACAGTCTTTTGTTCCCATATTCACAAAGATCCTGCCTGCCTGGAGGATGATAAACATCTGGTGGATGTAGACTTTTGGGCGGTCACCAGATGTTTCCAAGCCTGCAGCTGTGTGGTATCCTAAAATCCAAGTATCCAGCTGTTTGACCACACTGTCCTTTAAACATCCGGCATGTGATGAGCCTCGTGTATAAAGGAGATGTCTCTTTCAGGCTTCCTTGGGTCTTTCCATATGGTATCTTAGCCACCAACTCAACTCATGAAGCCCCTTGTTTGAAAATGTGCAGATCCAAAGAGATTTTTTTCTTATTTTTCTGGCACAAACTTGTGAGACTGTCCCACATGAGGGTAGGTATCCTTGCCTACATGTAGTACTAACTTTGGGCCAAGGGTAACAGGAGTGCACCCATGGACTTGGGACAAGGCCACCTACAAGGGAATATTAGGCCTCTGTTCTGAAGAGAATGGCTATAACTGAATCCCTGAAATGGAGCTCAAAGACCCATTCACAGGGCACATGGGGCCAACCCATGACAGTGGTGCTGGGAGGAGCCTCACTAAATGGGTGCTCAGCTCAGAACTATCTCTGCCTCTCCTGCCCCATCACTTAAAAGCACATGACTAAGGTTGTGAGAATAAACATTTCAAAATAAGTGATCTTATAAATCCATCCAAGAACACTGTACATCCATTTATGCACACAGATGGAGGCAGGAAGAGGGAATTTCTGAAGACTGATACTAATTTTCTAGTCTCACAGTCTGGGAATGACACTAGAGGCTCTATACCCCCAACCCTGAGGTCAGTGAGGGGCAGGTTCTAGGTTGGTCATGGTATATCTGTGACACAGTGAATGTGTAGCAA
This sequence comes from Dipus sagitta, assembly GCA_036346955.1. Classification (NCBI taxonomy): domain Eukaryota; kingdom Metazoa; phylum Chordata; class Mammalia; order Rodentia; family Dipodidae; genus Dipus; species Dipus sagitta. Next base: position 138,965,578 of record CM070778.1, read on the forward strand.
AAGTCAAGAGAAATGGAATGAGTAGGATATGGGACACACTGTGATCAGATAGACCATCAGGGCAACAGATGTGTAGAAAACACATCAGATAGGCTGTAGGACATCCAATGGACCAGCTGAATAGCCAATGAGCCATAAGGATATCAGATGGGTGAATATGATCTTGTGAACTGTGACACTGAAGATGAGGGAGTGACTAAAAAGAGGCTTGGTCATGAGGAACCTGTTTCCTCTCTGTCTCCTAGGCCCACCCACTAGTGACCCTCCACTTGATCATGATGGGCAGGCCCAGCTGTGGTTGCCATGTGGGTCTGCCTGCCTGCCCTCCTGACAGATGTTTTAATCTGCACTTTGAAGAGTAGCCTCTATGCACACTTCCCAGGCATCTGTTTCTGTTTAGAAACTTGAGGCGTCAGGAGCGGCTACCGCCCCACAATGGGAATGTATGAAGGGCACCCCATCATGTGCATCAGCCTTTGTAGCAGGCAGATTGACTGTAGGCAGACAAGCTTCTAAGCTCATAAAATGAACTATTTAGCTCCTCTCATTTTGGAAGAAAGCATTTTATGTTTCCGTCAAAAACATCTAGGCAGTGTAGGCTTCCAGTGCTGATCCTGCTTTAGCGCTGTAAAGCCATTTTAACTGAGCAGAGCTCTTTATCCTGTGTCTTGCATCTCCCTTAGTGCACTGCCTCTTGCTGGTGCTGGTGACCACAGCCTACTGTTCTCTAAATAGCATTCAGAAACTCTGCCCAGGGAAGCCCCTTCGGGGCCAGGAGAGAGAAAGACTGTGAAGAATACCAAACCAAGGCAAGTCTATCCCATGCCTGTGTCAGAGAAATTGGAGGAAGGCAGGAAGGATCCAGGACATAAGGGAAGCTTGGCTCAGACTACATGGTAATGTCTCCATCTTGAGCTTAAGGCAGGTCCTTCAGCCACATAATATCTCAGAATTTCCTGTTTATTGGGTTCAGGTAATTGTTTGAATAAGTACAGTTTGGGCCTTCATCTGCATCATAGTGTGGGACATAGTGAGGTAGTGTTTGCTGCAGTGGAGAGTGGTGAGGTACCACACTCAGCACAACATGGGACAAAAGGACACATTGGCAGCTTTAGGTAACCACAGGGAACCAGGACAGAGCTCTTTTCTCATGTCAATAAATCCATGTTTAACTAAACTAGAGGGGAAGTAAAGGAAGTTTCTTAGACATGTAGTGTACACTGTTTTGGTGCTGGTCCACCAACTAAGAAATGAATGGTCCCTGATATATCAGGGCGCTGCTCAGCATACATTTCCTTAAGGAAGCCCTCAGACCTCTATGGTGAAATGGCACCCACTCTGTGAAGTGAAACATAAAGGCTCAGAGAAATGGTGTCCCTAGCCAGAAGCCTAGCTAGGGCAGTCACTAGCTACTAGAGATCAAAGCCAGCTTCTCTTAACCATTGCACCCTGATGTTTCTCACATTTTTATACTAATATGTACAAGCAGATACAGTAGGGACACCAATGTCTCTGTTCTTTATTCTACTTTTGGTTTATAGCAAAGCATGTTCTGGAATCTTTAGCCACACTCAGGGTTGGTAGCTGGAGTAGAAAAGGGCCCAGCAACTTAGATGTGGACAGAGAAGAATGGGATGAAGGTGGAAAATTCCCAACTGCAGTCTCCAATGGCTTCACACTCAAAGAAGGAAATGGAGGGCTGGAGAGATGGCTTAGCAGTTAAGCGCTTGACTGTGAAGCATAAGGACCCTGGTTCAAGGCTCGATTCCCCAGGACCCACGTTAGCCAGATGCACAAGGCGGTGCATGCGTCTGGAGTTCGTTTGCAGTGGCTGGAAGCCCTGGCGCGCACATTCTCTCTCTCTCTCTCTCTCTCTCTCTCTCTCTCTGTCATTCTCTCAAATAAATAATATAAAATATAAAAAAAAATAAATAAGGAAATGGAGAAACATGACTACTGGAATATTACCTGTTTTAGTCTCCTTTTGAATGAAAACTTTATATTAAATTTAGATTACTACAATTTTTATATTTTCTATCTTTTAATATAGATGGACAAAATTCATTTTACTTAACAGTTTGCCAATTCTACACTTTCCAATTTGAGATGCAGACTAAGTGAGCTCTGAGGACACCCTTGGGCAATCTTGGCACCATTTTGTCTTCTGTTATCACTCATCCTTTGAGCCAAGGAAGAGCCCAGCTGGGTCCTCCATCCCTTAGGTAGGGAAGGCTCCTTGCATAACTGCCTCCAAGGGGTACCAAATTAGGACCAAGGTGACCTGGTTATAACACCAGACATGAATTCACACAGAGAGAGAGAGAGAGAGAGAGAGAGAGAGAAAACAGGCTTCAAATCCAATTAGGGGGCAGTTGGTAACTCCTATAACTGACCTGCCACTGTTTCACCAGTGGGCACATCTTGCCTGGATGGCCAGTTGTGTAGGTTGTAGGATCTACTGCCAGTTAAGTCACTTGATGGCTTTCCTTCCCCAGAAACCTGCACAGCACTTTCTAACACCATGCCAGCTAACCAGCAGGGAGAAGCTTCCAACTCAGTTCCAGCTAAATTTCACAGTGACCTGCTACTGAAGCATAAACATGGGTCCTTGTGGGTCCACACTTCACAGCTGCATAGAAACCTCTGGAAACAACAGGACTAAGCTCCTACTTGGCACCTGAGCCTCTATGCACACCACCTCTGAGGTTTGGTGACTAGTCCTCTTCCCAGTTGGAGTGTCAACATGATTCCTTTGCACAAGCTCTGATGATCAGGGAGTGGAATCGATAAGAGGCCAGCATCTCCCACACAGGGTTAATGTCCATGAACCCTTTCCTCCCACCTGTTATTCACAAGGACATTCTATCACCATCCATTCGCTTTTCTCCAGAACATATAGAGCTCCTGTGTATCACATCTCTCTGCACCTTCCTTGAAAACTTGTTAGCAGAATTAGCCAAGAATCCTGTCATCTGGAATCTCAATGCCTGGTAGAGCAGGTAGCATGAGGGGAACCTCAGACATGTGGGATGTAAGGGCGCACAGATTTGCATGTTCCTTTGCTGGCTGAAAGAGACCCTTCTCTATTCATAGAAATGCCTCACACCAAAACACACATGTGCTTCAAAACTGCCATGGTTTCCATAGAATGACACTATGTTTGCTTTAATTCTGGACAACATTGGCCTTGAAAACAGGAATAATAAGGAGAGACTTGGTACTGCTCTGAGGTAGGACCAGAGCAAAGGAATGAGCATAGAATGTGAAGTTGTCCAAGTCTTCCCTCCTGTGAGGAGCCCTGACATCACTCACAGGCATGGAGGAGGTTAAGGCTGGGAGACAGCAGCTCTAGGTGCCCTAGTGTGCCCCAGGGTCCCTGGCTAGGTGGCATCTGGCTGTATTGAAAGCCTTTTGCACTTCCCACAAGCTGGGCAGAGCCAACACTGTCACCTTACAGAGGCCCTTGTTCATCATCACCCTGCTCATCAGAGCCCACAGCTGAAAAGCACAACACACTCGTCTCTACTTGCTGTTGTGGGCAAGCCAAGTCCACAGTATGTTGTATATAAAAGCCTGATCTTGCAATCTTTGCCTTCAGATTTTAATCTACTATAATCAATAACTTGTTATACATAATGAAGACAAATGCTGCATAATGGGCTTGTGTTTATTAAGTCAATATATGACTCGTAGGGAATTCCTTGGCATTGTTTGTATGCGGTATAAATATTTTAAGATTCTGCTGGTAACAGGAGTTTCTGTGTATATTATACAGAGTTCCCTTTTATCCAGTTGGAAGGAGCATGGAGGACCGGATGCAGATCATCCAAACAAATGCTTGTTTCTCCCTCCAGCTGGGGAGATCATCATCACTGCCTTCCGGGATCCCTGGTGGTCCCAGCATTAACTCACAGGTAGCTACCACCAAGTTGCAGGGGCGGGGGTGGGAAGTAGTAATAGGTGGTGTGTGATCGTGTGGTATAGTGTGGGGTATTTTTAGGTACTGTGTTGTACAGTGTGGTATGGGGCAGTATGGTATGTTGTATGGTATTTTGTGGTGTGGGTGGTGTGATAGGTTGCACAGTGTGGATTTGTGCTATATGGAGATTTTGGTGTTATGTGGTGGCATGGCATATATGTGGCACAGTGTTATGACTGGTGTGGTATGATGTGGCATGTGTGGTGTGACACATGAGGTGTGCTTTTTAAAATATATTTATTTATAAGGAGAGAGAGAAGAAGAAAGAAAGAAAGAAAGAAAGAAAGAAAGAAAGAAAGAAAGAAAGAAGAAGGAAAGAAGGAAAGAAGCAAGCCAGGGCCTCCTGCCACTGTAAATGAACTCCAGATGCATGTGCTCCTCTGTGCATCTGGCTTTACATGGGTATCAGTCCTTTAGACTTTGCAAGTAAATGCATTAATTGCTGAGCAATCTCTCCAGCCCCTGGTGTGGTGTTTTTGAGCTAGTGTGTATGGTGTAGTGTTGTATTATGTTGTGTGATATGATGTGACATGTCATATTGTGTGGCATTGCATGGTAGATGTGTGTGGTAAGGTGTTTCGTGGTGGTATGTAGTATTACCTGGCATTGTGTTTCATGTGTAGTGTGTTATAGTGTGATATTCTTTTGGTGGTTTTGTGTTATGTAGCATGGGTTTACATAGTATTTTGTGGTGTTGTACTATGTGGTATGTGATTTTTGTTTGATGTGTCACAGTGCATGCTGGGGAGTTTGAGAAATCTTTTGTGTGGTGTGGATTGTGTGTTATTTTGAGGTACTTACTGTGTGATGTGGTGTTTGTAGGGATGTTTTGCAGTGTGATATGGTATTATGTGCTGTTTTGTAGTGTTATGTTGTTGATTATGTCGAAGAGAGGAGAAAAGACTCTCTCCACCATGTCCTTGCAAGTTGTGCTTTAATTGCAGAATGTCCCCCATAAGCTCAGGAGTTTGAATAGCTGGTCCCCAGCTAATGGCACTGTTTGGGAAAGTTATGGAACCTTTATGAGGTAGGGCTTTGTTGGAGGAAATGGGTAAATGGGGGAAAGTCTTGAAGTTTTTTATATTTTATATTTTATTTATTTGAGACAGAGAGTGAGGGGAGGGAGAGAATGGGCATGCCAGGGACTCTAGCTGCTGTAAACAAACTCCAGATGCATGCACCACTTTGTGCATCTGGCTCTATATGGGTACTGGGGAATTGAACCTTGGTCCTTAGGCTTTGCAGGCAAGTGACTTAACTACTAAGCCATCTCTCCGGCCCAAGGTCTTGAAGTTTTATAGCCCAGCTCAACTTCCTGTTCATCTTCTGTTGCCTGGCTACAATATGACAAGCCAATTTATTGCTCCCACCACCATGCCCTTTCCCACCACTGCAGAATGCACTTCCCTAGAACTGCAAGCCAAACCATATCTTCCCTTTCTTATTTTTTAAATTTTTATTTATTTATTTATTTGACAGACAAAGAGGGAGAGAGAGAGAGCACGCACGTGAGCAAATGAGCATGCCAGGGCCTCCAGCTACTGCAAACAAACTCCAGATGTGTGCGTCCCCTTGTGCATCTGGCTAACGTGGGTCCTGGGGAATCAAACCTGGGTTCTTTGGCTTTACAGGCAAATGCCTTGACCACTAAGCCATCCTTCCAGCCCAAATCTTTCCTTTCTTAATTTGATGCTGTTAGGTTTTTTTTTTTTTTTTTTCCGTAGCAATAAGGAAGTTGGCACTGAGAGTGGGGTTATTGTTGTTGTGGTAAACCTAACCATGTGGTTCATAGGCTTTTGGAACTGGTCTGTAAGAGTTATATAGAAGAGTTTGGAACTTGGGGCTAAACGCCATAGAATGCTATAAGCAGAGCTTAATAGGCCATTTTGGTTGGTGCTCAGAAGGCCAGAATGCAGACAGAAACACAGGCAGAGGAGGCTCCAATCATGAGGTTTTAGAGGGGAACAATAACTCTGTGGTGAAGTGGACTAGAAGCAGTTAGTGTAATGTTCTGGCAAAGAAACTGCTTGCATTCTGCCTGTGACCTGAGAACTTGAGTAAGTGGAATTTAAAGTAATGAACTGATGTGTTTGGCAGAGGAAATTTTAAGGCAGAATAGCACTGAGTCTATGGTGTGGTTCCTATTGATGTTCTTATCCAGATCTACAGTGAAATAGAACAACAAACAGAGCAAAAACAGGTGCAATTTAGCTAGGAAAGGAACAAGTTAGAAATTACCTACAAATGAGCATGCTGTAATATTTAAAGAAATTAACATCATTAAGGAAAAGCCTACTGTTTTGCACTGAGGCAATAGAAAAGATGTTCTAAAGACAAGACTGAAGTCTATAGCTTATGAGAATGCAAATTCTTCTGAAAGGAGAAGGCCTAAATAGAAAATACTAGATGAATCCTCTGCCTCTGAAATGCCACTAGTCAGGAAAGTGTCTTACCAAGGTCAGCCTGGAAGGTATGTGGAGGTTGCTACATGTGCGGTCCATAGGGGCCAGGGTTTATCCTGAGCTGTCAATATAATTTGGCAGCACTATCCATGTGGTACTGGTTTTATAGGCATATAAATGCAAAGTTGATGGGGAGTTGTGAAGTATTGGACAGAAAGCTGCCAAAGCCTGGTGATATAGCAGGTTTGGTGTCCCTGCAAGGTGGTCCTGAGAAGCCATTGCATGAAGCTATGAAGGTGAACCTAAGTTGCAACAGAGGCCTCAGGATATTAGAAATGGCAGTAGATCCGTGTGGTATAGTTACCTTCTTACTGCTTGGACAGAGGCAGCTTATGGGAGCCAAGGGTTTATTTCAGGCTTACAGATTCCATGGCAAGCTTCATCATGGCAGAAGAAAATGGCTCACTTCATCATACATCAATAGAATAGCGAAAACAGCCAACACCAGCAAGCATGAGCTAACTCTGAATACCTTAGGGCTGGACTCAAGATCTTCCCCCAGTGACACACTTCCTCCAGCAGGGCTCTGCCTGCTAGAGACTTAAGCAGAAAGTTTAATCTTAATTTATAAAAAAAAATCATGAGGCTCTGGGGACATTACATTCAAACCACCACACCATAGTACACCTGTCATGAAAATCTATAAACTCAATGAAGTTGGCCTAAGAGAGATGGATGAAAATGACATTATGAAACCTATTATTATGCATAATTAATATATGATAACAAAAACATTAAAAAGAAAGATGTGTACACATTACGGCAGTATGTGCAGGCAAGAGGCCATGGAAAGTCTGCTGTCACCAGGCAGCTGATGACTTCCTTGTGTTGCAATTTTTTATCTGTAAAATGGGAAGCTAAGCCATCTGCCTGGTAGGGTTATTGCAAAAGTAAAGCACCAGGATTCTTTCTGAATGCACGCCGTTAGTGCCAGCAGCTGCCTCACTGCCCTTCAAGCAGTAAATCTGAGTACAAATGACCATAGTTGGTGTAGCAGGTAAACATCTATGACTAAAATTTCAATTAACAATCATTTAAATTATCCTTTAAAACTGGTTCTTGGAGTGCCATATGCTGATGAAGTCACATGACATCTCTGTCTTGTGGTATACCACTTCATTAGCTCAGAGGGAACCTGAGATTAAAGCTAAGCCTTTCGAACACAAAGAAGGATTTTTCTTTCCAAGGGAAAAAAATTAAATGGAAAGCTGAGCTGGCCCTTGTAACAATATACTATTGTCCCCTGTGCTCCATCCCTGCCGCAGGCCAAGCTCTTCCAGGATCACAGGCCAGGCAAGGCCGTACTGGCATGTCCAGCTGTTTGGGACAGACTTCTGCTTCTCCGGCCTTCTCCAGCAAGAGCCTGGGGAAAGCCCTCTTCGCTCTTTGCAAGAAGCAGACCGTACTCCTAGAGAAACCCTTGGGCCCTGCGCAGATGGACACAGCTCTGGAGTAAAGCAGTTTGTAGATGCTTAGAACTTCTCTATGGGTTGAAATGGTAGCAGTTTGAGTAAATGTTGATGATCTGTAAAACCCAGGTTTAGAAGCAGCTGTAGGGCCCTGGTCAGGCTGGATCCTCCTCTGTCTACACACAAATTACCCCCAGGACTGGAACTGAAGGATCAGGAATTGGGAGGGAGAGATGCTCCAGTCTTCAGTGCCAGGAGTGAGTCTTCCCACAGGGGGAAGGGACAGAACCTGCAGATGAGGTGTCAGCAGAAGGAAAGGAGACTGCACGCAGTGAGCGGACTCCTGGCAGCCTTCAGTGCCCAGTGCTCGGGCACCTAGGAGCATGCTGTGTTTGGATGTGGTCTTACTCCCAAAGGGGCTGTGGGCTGGAGACTTTGACCCCAGTGCCAGGAATGGGAGGTGATGGAACTTTTAAGAGGTGAAACCAAGCAGGAAGTGATTACAGATGTTGTTTTCTTGGGATCCTGCTGAGTCCTCAGGGGAGGTGTATCATACTATAGCAAACCTGAGTGTGCCCCAGCCTCTTGGCTTCCTGTCTGGCAACGTGATTGCTCCCTCCTGCTCTCACTTTCACCAACATGCCATCCACCATGAAGCAATGCAGACAAGGGGCATGCGCCAGAGCCAGAACCAGGACGTTTGGGCTGTCATCTTCCCAAACTATGTTATAAATAACCCTCTTTTCATTGCAAAGTACCAGGGCTCATCAAGAAAGGGCTAATTTAAACCACTTTGAGATTTATTCTCACCCCAGTCAGAATGGCTCAATCAAGAAAAATCAATGACAACAAATGCTGGTGAGGTTGTAGGGAAAGAGAAACTCTTATTTACTGCTGATGGGAGTGCGAACCAGTGTAGCCAGTATGGAAATCAGTGTGGAGCTTTCTCAAAAAGCTAAAAATTGAACTACCATACGACCCAGCAATACTATTCCTGGGCATCTACCCATAGGACTTTATAATCTAATACAGAGATGCTTGCACAGCATGTTCATTGCTCCTCGATTCACAATAGCTAGGAAATAAAATCACCCTAAATGTTCATCAGCTGATAACTGGATAATGAAAATGTGGTTCATATACACAGTGAAGTTTTACTTAGTTATAAAGAAAAATGAAGTTATGAAATTTGCAGGAAAATGGATGAATTGGAAAGAACATACAAAGTGAGACAATGCATACCCACAAAGACAAAAATTGCATGTTCTCTTTTATATGTAGATTCTAACTTTTAATTACTTATGTATGTAAATTAAGTGAATGTGAGACTAAGTATGAGCTATTATTTTATATAGGAAACTACAAGAGGGAAACCTGAGGTGATAAGAAGGGGCAATACCAGAAGGAAACTTACAGCATGAAAGCAGAAAAGAGGCTAAGTTGGCAGGGGAAGGGCACAAAAGGGAAAGGATAGGGGAAAGAAGGGGAAAAGGAAACAAACAAACTAACTAACTAAAATGAATAAATCTTTTTAAAAACTGGGCTCATCTTACATGATAGCAAGGGAAAACTGACTGATGCAACATGAAGCCAAAGTCTACATTGAAATGGCTCTAGAGGAACCTGCTGGCTACTGAATGGACCACAGGGTATGAACATAGGCTGATCTGAGCTCTATATGGCACAGATCACTTCCACTAATACACTGCTTAATGCAGAGAAGCACCCCTTTCCACTGCCATTGGGGAAGCTTTGCTTTTCCAGCAATGATACGTAGCTTAAGAGGAACTGGGGTCCTCATCTCCACCCACCTCAACTCAGCTGGACGCTCTCTGTGCTTTAAGGAGAGGCATGTCTTCACCCTGCTACCACAGGTTTGATTTGGGTTACATCCAAGTGTCAAGCGGAATCAAGCCTAGAAAATAGTATGTGATGAAGTTGAGTGGTGGCATTTGATGTTAAAAATGAGCAGGAACTAGAGCAGATTAGGTTTCACAGTCTAGTAACAAGCAGTTCTAAAACAGCACTCCAAATCTCTTTGTGTAAAATTTGCCTTGTGGAGTAAAAGAAAGCCTTCTGAGGCAGCCCAAGTCATTCAACTATACTTAATTTGACCCCACCCAAGTTCAGACATGTTCTTGAGATTAAGTCTCATACTCTCCGCCCTGTCTCAGATGACTCGTTCTTCCTGAACTTGACTGCCATCCGACTGGACTGACAACAGCAGGCCCTGGGGTTGAAAGAAAGGGAAGCTCAGTGCTGTCCACCGTGCATACACCCATGGCAGACATGAGTAATAGATCTAGCTCTTTTCCCACTGGGGAGCCAGGGCAGGAGGGATGACAGAGGCATTCATGCTCCAGATGAAGAGCTTAAAGATCTGCAGGAATGAGGCAGATGAGATGGATGGGCTCACACATGTACTGGCCCAGAGTTTCATTGATCTTTACTATGAAGACATACCCAGCGGATTACAGAAGTAGGACATAAAGATTGTGGTTTCTGCAGAATGGGGACTGGCAGAACATGGTTGTGGGTATACCCAGCTCCCCTACCAAACTTTCTCTAGTCTCTAGCAGGGCAGCCGCTCTATGGACATTTGGTCATAGCTACTTCATGACAACAGCAGGACTGAGTGGCTGTGACAGGCCATGGCCTGCAAACTCTAAATGATGTACTAAGTGGCTCTATGTTATGCAAAATCTGTTATTGAGGTGTGTGGGAAAACCCTAGTCAGGAGTTTCTAACCTGAAATGATACAGTTAGGTCTTCATGTAGGAATAACAGGGGTGAACACAGGGACAATTCACTCTCAGATTGCATAATCCCAAAGATGAGGCCCTACTCACCTCATACGGACACATCGCACTCTTTGTAGTACATAACATGAAATTCCTGAGCAACTCTATATGCCCAACAGCATGAAGCAGACACAAGCAAAAGAAGACAAAGTGTTTGTTGTCCTACAAGTCTGAGGTGCTGGGCTGACAGTCTACCATGTCTGCAAAGACACAGACGCTGTAGATCTCCACCCTCAGCTTCAAACTGCAAGGACTTCAAGGTGACATAGGCAGGATCAGCCTGACTTTCTAAAAGTCACTGAAGAGATTCAAAGTCTTGCTTAGGACAAAATGGTTGTTTAGGAAAACAAAATTTAAGCCATCTTCCAATCTCAGGCTCCAACTTCAGTTCTTGCACACCCTGAAGCCATGTGAACACAGCCACATAGCCAACCCTTTGGGGGGATCTTTCCATGTGCCCTAAGGTCTTTGCAGGAAATCCCTGGGCCCGTGAGGCAGGAGCTGCAACTGGCCTCACTCTTAGATGCAGACCCCAAGTCCAGACATGAAGCAAGAGTATTGCTAGGCCTACATCTGCAGCTAGCTGGCTGCAGTCTGCTGAGACACCTGCCTTGCCTGGAGCTGGGGGGTTGACTTGTGAGGAGAAGTGCTGCTGGGCCTAACTCCAGCCAAACTTTCCGGACCTCTGAGACAAAGACCACAGCAGGGCTAACTGTAAAGAGAACATATAATATTCCTGAGTCTCACAGACCTAATGTGGAGGCCTAGATTCTAAAGTCTTTGCTCTTGTTATTTCTGAACACAGAATGAAAAGAAACTTCTATATGCTTCCAAGTTCTTATGCAGAGGACATTGTAATAACCTGACACAAACCTGTAATGAGATAAAAAAAAAAAAAGATCTTTTGTGTACTTAGCAGAGCTCCCAGCACCTGAAAGGTGCCAAGCACTTACTTAGCACACACCCAGCACAGAAGTACCATCTCTGTACTGAGCTCAGCACAAAGCACACTGGAGGCATCCCACTAATTTAGATTTCTGCTTCACTGACTTCCCTTCTTGGTACTACCAGGAAGAAAGACCCTCCTCAACCTTCTTAACCCTCTATTACTTAGGAAAAGCCTTAACAATGAACTCGTAGTGTCTTTCAGTTGTAATCTGGGAAATATCACACGATGCATCTGTGATGAGAGGTGGAGGAGGGGAGCTCCTAGGAGTCAGAATGCTTCTTTTTATTAAATATTTTATTTATTTTTATTTATTAGAGAGAGGGATAGAGAGAGAACATGCACACCAGGACCTCTAGCCACTGCAAACAAACTCCAGAAGCATGCATGCACCATCATGTGCATCTGAATTATGTGGGTACTAAGGAATTGAACCTGGGTCCTTAGGCTTCACAGGTAAGCGCCTTAACCACTGTGGTAGTTTTATTCAGGTGTCCCCCATAAAGTTAGGTGTTCTGGATGCTACGTTCCCCAGCTGATGGCAATTGGAAATTAAAGCCTCCTGGAGTTGGTGTATTGTTGGGGGCTGGCTTATGGGTATTATAGCCAGTGTCCCTTTGCCAGTGTTTGGTACACTGTCCTGTTGCTATTGTCCACCTTATGTTGGCCACGGGGTGATGCCCACCCTCTGCTCATGCTGTTGTTTACCCTGCCATCATGGAGCTTCCCCTCAAGCCTGTAAGCCAAAATAAACCCCTTTTTTCCCACAAGTTACTATTGGTTGGGTGATTTCTCCCAGTAATGCGAACCGGACTGCAACACTCACTAAGCCATCTCTCCAGCCCTAGAGTGCTTCTCACTGATGGTGCTAAGACAGTAAGAAGGCAGATTGTATCGGTTGGCCTGGATGGTTCATGGGGCGCTCCCACTCCTGGACAGCTGGCAGACTAATCCGCAGAGGCCCTCTCCTATGTGGGTAGTAGTAGGGTTAATGAAATCATCTGAAGGCTGAGCACAACAAAAATGGTGCCCTCTGTGAGGTGAGAGGGACTCTTGCTGCCTGACAAGAGTGAGGATGTGAGTCCTGTCAGCCTTCAAACCTGAGCCGAACCATCTTGGGTGTCAAGCTGACAGCAGATCTGTAGCTCAGCTTCCTTCATCTCATGAACGGTCTTATATCCACCATTCTATATAGCCATATATCAATCATCTATTTATCTCTATCATTAGTCTACCATTTCTCTTCTACCTGTCATCTATCTATCTGTCCATCCATCCCTCTCTCTCTGTCCCTTACATGTTTGCCTGCTTGCCTTCTGGGCCTATCTGTCTGTCGTATTAGTTTTATTCCCTGAAGAACTCTAACTAGTATACATACACAGTTGACACCATGCTTACTGGTGCATACAGCCATCTCATTAGCAAAAACTTTCCCACACGCTAACACCTCAAAGAATTCCCATCCCCTGGCCCTGTTGTAGGCATAGCAAGTATTCCCTCTGGCCAGTAACAAATCTTAATTGCATGTCCAGAGACTTCTCAGTTGAGACAGCCAGAAGTCCCTTGCTAGAATGAAATGTCCTGGAGCTGCAGGCTGAACTGGTGAGGGAGAGGTGAGAAGTGCCTAGCTTGTGTGCACTCTACCTTCATGGAAGAGAACCAAGTGGACGCAGATGTGACCAGAGCAGAAAGTCACTTGGTCCTGCCCCACAACAAGCACAGCCTTGCTTTTGTCTTCCTCCCTTGTGACGGGCCTGTACATCTGTTGCTCTCACTCAGCAAGTAATTAACATAAGTCTCCTTGTTTAGTAGTGTCACTGTCCTCAGGAGAGGATAGCCCAACCCGCAGAGGTAAGAAACATGCGCAAGGTAGTAGACCCTTCCGTGCCAGGTTCTTCTCCTGGGTCAGGCCACTCGTGTCCTCCTGCCACTGAGGAAAACTCAGCCAAATTTTGCACAATGGCACTAGTCCCTCCATTACAAGTTATCTCCCAAACTGCAGGGCTGAGCCAGCAGCGTCCCTAGGTGGCCGCTGGTGAGATATTCCCTGGCAGAGTCCTCACACCAGGTGTCCATGGGTAGTACAGTCTCCCACTCATTTTTCTGCTAGCAGCCACATCAGTTCAAAGCTGGGCACATGGCCATCTTGCCTTTGTACTAGAGGCCGTGAGGCTACAGTGCTAAGACAGGGTGAGCAGACACCTAGACCCTGGCCACAGGTCCCTCATACCTCAGGGCTTTTTCTGGCATTCCAGAACTCTCCACAGAGCCCATCCTTCCAGACTGCCCAGACTGACCCCCACCCCCAATTTGGGGACAGCTGAGTGAATGCGTTTCCCACTGGGATAAAAAAAAGTGTAGCTCTGCAGAGACAGAGCCACAGCATATCCATGACAGCAAGTTACCCAAATAGCAGACAGAAATGACTCAGGGGTGTGTGTGTGTGTGTGTGTGTGTGTGTGTGTGTGTGTGTGTGTGCGTGTGGTTGCTAAAAATAAAAGCAATTAAACAGAGAGGCAAAATCACTTCCTCAAGCCAATGTGTCTAGATTTTGAGCTGCCTTTCCCATAACATTGTATTCTCTTTGTTAAATATTTAAAACACAGACATGAGACAAATGGAGTTAAGTGTGCATGTGTCCATGGGGACATATGTGTGTGAAATGGTGTGGCAGTATATTAATGTGTGTAATGACATTGGATTAATGTTTATCCTTGGGTAAACAGAACAGCTTACAGAAGCATCAACAGTCCATTCCTGATCACACAATGTCATGACCAATGTCTCCATCTGGCTTGTGTGGAGGGAAAATGGCAAGTGACCTTCCCAGCAATCCTGGCCAGGGCTGATGCCAGACTGTGTGAGTGAGAAGTAGTTCTTGAGATTTCACCCATTGTCGGTTTCTTCAAAATGGCACTGATTGAGCTCTCCAAGGCAGAGAGCTATATCCAGTTAGTTCCATAAATTTGTGGCCCTGTCCAGGAGAACTAGTGTCCTATGTAGCCAGCCAACATTGGACACACTGGAAGTAAATAAATACTGCTTGGTCAGTGATCTGCCCTCTTGAATTGTTGGTGAGGCATGCCGCTGTTGCTCATCTATTCTACTCAAGAGGGCTTGGTCTTCCAGAAGTCCTTGAATCCTAGGTTACGAGACACTGCAGGAAGCTCTGAACTGGGATGCTCTCAGGATGATACTCAGCCCATTTGTGCTGACCAGCTGTACTTCATGGCCAGGGCTCAAGGATGGGCTTGTCTGACTTCCCACACACTGACCAGGATCTATACATCTTTTGCTTCCTTTGTTGGGAAGCTGGAATTCCTGACACATAGGCCCCTGGCCTCTTGCGCAGACCCTGTAGAGCCTCAGGACCTCTGTGCAGCGATGGCGCCAGCTCCTGTTCCCCCAAACACATGAGAGCCAGCATACTTCCAGGAAAAGTCGTCAACCAGACATCAGACTGGAACTTCGGCAGCAGCATCACTCACCGGGAACTGGCACTCGGTTCCATCCTCAGTTTGAGGGGCGTGGGGTGGGGTCTATGCTTGAAGAAATGTGCAGATAGGTGCGAAAGTGTGATGACTGCCAGCCTAGGGAAGAATCAAATCAAAGCAGCACCCTAAGCAAATGTGTTCAGCACTCAATGTCACAGTTCCTTTCTGTGATTCCTGTGACAGCCAACGGACTCTGTCCCTAGACATTGCTTCTCTATCCAAGTGCTCAGACCTTAATTGATTTTTAAAGTATATCATGCATCATTACTTATACGATTATATCTTAATGTACAGTATGAAATTTGACTTGTAATTTTATGTGTCCCATAGAATTGAGGACCAGAGCCTCGAATTAGGGATCTAGCTCAGATGGTGATTGCTCTCAGAGGAGTAGGTTCTAAACCCTGAGTTTTGGACAGTCTTCCAATCACACAGAAAAATGTTGGTGATATCAGATTCCAGCCACTCTAGGCAGGCAGAGCACACTGGAGTCTGCTGCCAGTCACAGAACAGGCACCCAGGACAGAGAAGGTACATGGAGATTCCCTCTCTCCCCATGTGCTGGGAATCGGCATCACCTGTTTGCACGTAGGTCGGCACCCAAAGGGCCTTGCTGTGAGGGGACTTGCACTCTCTGTTTTGGCTGCTACATAGCTGGGGTGATGGAGGCCATGGTAATAGCACCTTCTGCAGGTCTCTGTGGATGGGCCCACACACCATATGAAAAAGAGCATCCTAGATTTCTAGAAGACCCTCCTCCAACTCAGGACTGCATAGCTCCCCTACCTTCTTCCAAGGTCATAGCTGAGGGAAGGACAAAAACAGGGTGACTTTCTAACCTTTGACCTGCTCCCATGGTCATTCCAGGCTGTAGCTCGTGGAGAATGTGGCTGGAAGCTGACTTTAGTAATGGCCTCTCACCTCAGCCACCACAAAGGGTACAATGACCAAGCATGTTTACTGAGCATTTATTAACATGCCCTGGGGCCCTGACCATACTCACTGAGCGTGGTCATTGTTTATATCCATACTGATGAGGACACACAGGCTCGGGTGGATCAGGGACTACAGCACAAATGCCAGAACTGGGATTTGGGGCTTCACAGCCCTTGAATGCAGGCAGATAGGCAACTAGGAGGCCAAGGAAGGTTTCAGACTTAGGAGGGTATAAACAAAGCATGGCCTATAGAGATAGCCTGCTAGCCAGAGGAGAAAGAGTCAGGCAAGAGGTGAAGAGAAGGAATTCCTTGTTGCCCGTGCCAAGGGATTCCTGGCCAGGCAGACATGAGGAGCAGTATAGCACATGTGTGGGTCAGGAAGACAGATGGGCCAGAAGCCCAAACCTGAGGAGGGCCAGCGACCCTCCACACAACTACCCCAAACTGGCTCACTGGGGCTGGTCCATGCTCTGGGGACTCTAGGGGTTAACGAGATAATAAAACTCTCTGAGCTTGTCAGTCGAAAGGCTGGGTAAAATGCAAGCATTATGATCCTCCGGCACAGCGTGGCAACAGATGGGAGCTGTTTAGGATCTTTTATTCCTTTTCCTCTCCCTCGCCCCCCTTCTCCAGCAGCCACGGGGGAGAAGAATGCAGGCTGCAGCATCAGGGGATCCATCAGCCTGGAGTGCGGCTGAGGGAGGAGGGGGCCACTCCCAGAGAGACCCTCACGCCAGACAGCAGTGAGCAGCCCACCGAGGAAGATGCAGGTCATGGGAAAGGTCCCCTCAGATGGGGAGAGGCACCCACTAAACAAACGCAGCCACACGAGGCACACATTCAAACACCACCCCAGGGAATATGTGCACATATGTTCTGTGCGGGTGAGGAGGGAGGCTCCAGGCCTCCAGAAAGCAACGCTCAAAAAGAATTCCATCAATCAGACTGCGGTCCTGTGAAGTATGAAGATGAAAACCACAGAGGAGACATGCGTTCAGCTCCGTCACCAGCTGCCCATTCTGAGACAGCTCAGGCCACTTTGCCTGGAGACACATTTCTGTCCCGTCTGGGATGGGAGGAGCTGGGAGAGATGACGGGAGAGTGAGGAGGAGTGCATACCCTCCCTGCTGCTTGCACACCCTCTGCAGGCCCAGCATGGCCTAGTGTGGTCTGCCTTCCTCTTAGTCCTGGGTCAAGAAAGACACACTAACCCTTCCTCTGTCTCCCAGATGGAGGGAGCCGGAACCACGGTGATGCTCCCTGGTGCACTCTCCTCTATGGCCGGCATGGAGGTGTGTCTGCATGAGCCCCTGCTACCTACCGCTACTGGAAGTGAGGACATTCCACGCCTAACAAGGCTATGGATCAGAGCCACATGCAGGTCCTCACTCTGGGAGGATCAGTGTCTCCCGAGACGTGGAACCTGGCATGGGGCTCACAGCA
Source organism: Dipus sagitta (assembly GCA_036346955.1). Classification (NCBI taxonomy): domain Eukaryota; kingdom Metazoa; phylum Chordata; class Mammalia; order Rodentia; family Dipodidae; genus Dipus; species Dipus sagitta. The sequence continues at coordinate 138,983,050 of CM070778.1, forward strand.
GTGCTCCCCGCGTGACCGTGACCTTCATTCCCCTGTTCCACCTGTGCTCACTCCAGCCCATACATCCCGTCCCAGGAGTCTGCTGTTCCTGCTTGGATAAAGACCTTCTGCCGGCTGATGTCACCTAGGCCTGAAAAGCTGGCCCCTGTCCACAGTGCCTCGGGCAGGAGAGCTTAGAAGTGGGTGGTCTTGGTGCTCAGCCCCTTCTGGGAAGTCTCAAAGTGAAGATCACATGAGTCCCTAGTCTCACTTATCCTGCCTTGCCAAGCTGATGGTCACCCCAGTCAGGATCTCTGGATACCTGTGGGCAGGTGCAGCCCAGCCCAGCACAGGTGTGTGATAGCTCTGTCAGCTAGATCTAAGTGTAGGAAAAGGAAGAGAAGATCTGCGGGACTAGAAATTAAGCTCTATGGCTGCTCGCCTATTTCTTCAATGGTCATTGACTGAAGACTGTGACAACCACCCCTGCTGTCTGGGGATGCACAGCCCAATGGCAGATGCACCCCAGTGTTTGCAGTAGTGTGCATGTGTATTATATGCTTCAACAACAAACCCCAGGGGCCTCTGAAAGAAGCACATTGGGGTCCATCACCAGCTGGGATGCAGGGGAAGGAAAGCTCAGGGGAACAGCTGAGCCAGCCAAGCTGGGCTACCCTACAACACTCCCATGCTCAGGTCATCAACAGCCCCTAAAGGCCAAACACAAAGCAGCTCTTAGCCAGCACCTCACACCGCGATATCCAGTGGTTCCAAACCACGGCTGAAGGTCTTGTTAGCTCACATCCACCTAGATGGAATAATCTAGACTGAGGAGATTTCTAGCCCCAAAGACAAGATCTGGAAAGTCACAGGACTCTTGCATTTTGTTTTCACTTACACAATAAAACCACACATGAAGTCAAGTGTGCATGTTTGTGCGCCCCCCCCCCCGGCAGACCTCTCAGGGGGCCTCTCCCTCCTGGGGCTCTGTGCCTAGGTTATCCCTTCACCTCTCCTGCGGTCACTGTCTCCAGATCTTATTTCCTTTTCTGTAAAGTGTCAATGTCCACCTTGAAACTAGAGCTCTGTTTCCAAAAACCAGGCCACTGCCAAGCTCTAGCCCAGCTACCCACTTCTCACTTCACTGAAAGCACCCTATAACCACCTAGGTGTGGTGCTTTATGCTGTAACTCAGGACTCAAGGGGCAGAAGCAAAGATAGAAGAATTGCCACAAGTTCAAGGCCAGCTTAGTCTACATAGTGAGATCTAGCCAGGCCAGCCAGGGCTATATAGCAAGATACTTTCTTAAAAAGAAAAGAAAAATAAAAGTGTAACTAAGATTCAGAAGCAATGCCCATTCCTTCCCAGGGGCCGAGCTATCTCAGCAGGGAAGCAAAGAGATGACCTCGCCAACCCCCCTCCCACCAGCACACACACACAGACTACACACACCCATACACCACACACTTATGCACAGAGCACACACTGAGTCGGCCTCTCTTCCTGTGAGCTTCATGACCCTGTAGGATAGAGGTACCATCCTTGAGACTTGGCATTGAGGCTGGAAAGCTGGACACCAAACATCTGCTCATAGAGAGGCATAAAGGAGGGTAATGGGAGTATTGAATATGATAAAAATACATTATTTACTTGCATGAAATTGTCAAAAAGTAAAATAAGGTGGAAAAACAATGTACCTTTAAAAATTGAACCAAAATAAGATTGTTTTCCAGTGTTGTTTCCAGGAACTACAGGTCGTCAAAGACTGATCACTCTTACATGAGCAAATTTTAAAATAACTAAGAGTTAGATAATTCACTTAGGAGTTATATTATATATTATATATATTATATATTGTTATATTAGTGTTTGTGTAGCTATTTCAGTAGCATTTGCACATACACATATTACCACAAACATGATACTCCATATCCAGATACACATGTGGCTGGAAGAATTTCCTCTGCACAGACCCTGCTAAAGCAGCTGCTCTCACAGCCAGGCAACAACCAGGACAAGACCTCTACAAGGGGCTGGGGTCCCAGCTGAGGTGCTCATCTGCCCATGCTGGTCACCAGACAAGCAAAATGCCAGAGTAGTATAGTGACCACAACCCTACAGATATGCTGGGTGGATGTCCCCAGTCGCTCCCCCACAGGAACATCAACACACTTGATGTCATTGTCATCAGGTGTCATTTAACTGTCACCCATTCTGTCAGCCAGAAAGAAGTTTCAGCAACACATGCTTCTGGGCTCACAAACTCCTCAATTGTCTAACTTTGATACCTAACTCCTTGATTATCTAACCCTTGATTATGTGGCTTTGAAGACTCACCTGCTTCCAAACAGCATGGGATGAGGCCAGCCCTGCCTGTTTCAACCAGATATCCTACTAGATCACTTCATAAACACTTCTAATGCAAGCTCCCATGCCTTCAGGTCAGGACAGGGGACAGACAAAACTAATTCTAAAAGCAGTGCACTTGTGTTATATGACTTTGCTCAAGGCATTTATTTATTTATTTTGGCTCTTCAGAGCAGGTAGGAGGGAGACCGAATTGGTCATTAAAGTAGAACTCAGCCCCTAGTGGAAAGGAATAGATCCCACAGCACTGAGCACCCAGAAGAGGGTTGTTGACCCCCAGCCCTTAGCACCCAGAGGAGGGTTGTGGACCCCCAGCACTGAGCACCCAGAGGAGGGTGTATGGACCCCCGGCACTGAGCACTCAGAGGAGGGTTGTGGACCCCCGGCACTGAGCACCCATCAGAGGTCTGCTGCTTGAGGTCCCAGCTGTAGCTGACATCTCAGTGGTCTCCCTTGAGGAATGTTGACAACCTTTTCTTCATGTGCATTTCAATTGTTCATTTGCATGGCCTGACTTCCATGGAAACTGAGGCACCAGGGACACTGCCTGAAATTCTATAGATAGTTAGTTCAGACTTGGGATTCAGGAGAGGCATCAGCACAGTCTTCTAAATGGAATGGAGTCCTAGAAGTGGAGAGAGCTGGCCCCTTATGTCAGAGGGAGGAATGAGGTCCAGGACAGCTTCAGCAGGATGTTAGAGGGCAGGAAACTCTCCCAAAGCTGCCCCCAAGGGTGTGTGCACTATTCCGGCATGCACACATACACATAGGTATACACGTCCCAATATTTGCATAATACATACCTGTAACTCTCTCTATATAAACATGTGTGCATATACACACATCTGTACGCATACACATTTATTCATGTACATGTGCCTACACATGCATACCGTGGTGGTTTGATTTTGGCGTCTTTCATAAACTTACATGTTCTGAATGCTAGGTCCCCAGCTGGTGGAAATTTGGAAATTGAAGCATCCTGGAGGCAGCGTATTGTTGGGAGCAGGCTTATGGGTGTTCTAGGCAGCTTTCCTTTGCCAACGTTTGGCAAACACTCCTGTTGCTGTTGTCCATCTTATGTTGACCATGGGGTGATATCCACCTTCTGCTCATGCCACCAGTTTTTCCCTGCCATCATGGAGCTTCCCCTAAAGTCTATAAGCCAAAATAAACCCTTTTCTCCCATAAGCTGCTCTTGGTCTGGTGTTTTCTGGCAGCAATATGAAGCTGGCTGCAACACAAGTCTGCGTGTCTGTGTGTGTGTGTGTGTGTGTGTGTGTATGCATGCACAGACATATAGCTATATGGACTGTATAAACTAGCTCCCTAACATCTAAGCCACTGGGGCCAAGCAGCTTTTTACCTCTCACTGTGTGGACCCCACTTCCAGGACATATTAGGTGGTTCTGCATTTCTGTAGCCCCAGACCAGAGTAGTAGGTCCTGTAAAGTCAGGGTGCCCTGGCAGTGACAGTGCAGCTAAGACTCAGAGAACCCTGGTTTAGGAACTGCTGAGAACATGCCCTCAGCTCTGCCCATTTGATTACACAGCAATAAAGGTTCTTGCCACATTTCTTCTTCTCAATGATAGGAACTCCTGTGGAGTCCTGGTGGATTCCAAGGAACATGGGAAAGAGAATCTAGGGCCTGTTGAGCAGGAGCCAAAACCAGAGGGAGGAGCCCCTCAGAGAGACAGGAGCAGGGCTGTCTCCCACACCCTTCCTGAGCTAATTCTATGTGGGCATGTGAAGGGAGAGCCTGCATCGTCTATGAGGCAGTGGAGGAGGGAAGAGGGCCCTAAATCTGGCATGGCCAGGAGCACTCAGCACGTATATAAATACTCTACTATAGTAGCTCAGTGTGAGCCCAGAGTCAGGCAGGTAAACTAAATCTGCCTCTGGAAACCAACCTAGCAAGGACCATTACTACCTAAGGTCAAGGTCACAAGATCTTTTTACACTCTAGCCTTTGGGGGGTGGGAATAGGAGAATCAGGATTTCAGCTCAAGGTCATTCTCAGCTATATAGCAAACTAGAGGCGAGCCTGGGCTGCATGAGACCCTGTCTCAAAACAAGAAAAACAGGGCTGGAGAGATGGCTCAGCAGTTAAAGGCAATTGCTTGCAAAACCTGAAGGCCTGGGTTCTAGTCCCCAGTACTCATATAAAGCCAGATGCACAAAATGGTGCATGTGTCTGGAATTCGTTTGCAGCAGTACTAGGCCCTGGTGTGCCCATTCCCATTCTCATTCTCTCTCTCTCTCTCTCTCTCTCTCATTCTCTCCTTTCAAATAAAAAAATTAAAGAGTTTCAAAATACACAGGTGAGAGGACCTCAATGGACCCAGCAAGAGGGCGGATCCTTGATGGCCTGGTAAGAGCAGTGCCGGGAACAACCAAGGGCGTGGGTGCAGGAGTGAGAGGAAGAGGGGAAAGCAGAATGAGAAAACCCAACAACAGAAGTGAAGAGCCAACGGGCTTGATGGGAGGCCGGCAAGAGGCAGGGGAGTGTGCCCTGTTAGAGGAAAGGGGTGGGGCAGGGGGCCTTACACAGCTACAGGAACATGTGGGATATGCCTCCCACTCAGAAAAGCATCCTTTCATGGTACAGCTCTGTGGTGTTGTGTGCTATTCTGATATACCTCCAGATACTCCTGAGCTTGCTTTCCTGAGAGACAGAAGTCCTGAATCGTCAGTCTGATTTCCTATACCTTCTGACCTGACACCAGAGAAAGCTGGGAGCCTGGTTCTGGAAGGACTTGCCAGATTGGAAGGTGAGCTCTCAGAGCTTGGCTAAATTTAAACACAACTGGCAGGGCTCATGGAGAAGAGGAAACCCCATAACTATCCAATCAGCAATGTCCAGAATATGGGCATTCCACAAAGAAAGGAGTCCTGATTCCTTAGTAAAGATGTGTTTTATAGGCCCAGGGGCTGCCGGGCACAGGATTTATGAAAGCATGACATCAAAGGCAGGCTGGATGTGTCAAAACTCAACTGCACACGTCCAGGTAGAAAGGCCTATCTAGACAAGCAGGGAACAGGGCTGAGTGAAAGACACTGTAGGACATTAGGGACTTGCTGAAGTAACATTGTGGAAGTGTAAAAAGAACTGACTTGTCAGAGAAATGAAAAAAGTCCTATGTGACTGTCTGAGATTAGCTGTGAAGTATATGGGTGCATAATAGAGACAAGGCTTTAGTAGAAGCACCATGCCCTTGACCTCAGACATGGAGAGATAGCCCTTGACCTCAGACATGGAGAGAGAGCCCTTGACCTCAGACATGGAGAGAGAGCCCTTGACCTCAGACACAGAGAGAGAGCCCTTGGCCTCAGACACAGTAAGAGAGCCCTTGACCTCAGACACAGAGAGAGAGCCCTTGACCTCAGACACGGAGAGAGTGTCCTTGACCTCAGACACAGAGAGAGAGCCCTTGACCTCAGACATGGAGAGAGAGCCCTTGACCTCAGACATGGAGAGAGAGCCCTTGATCTCAGAAAAGGAGAAAGAGTCCTTGACCTCAGACATGGAGAGAGAGCCCTTGACCTCAGACATGGAGAGAGAGCCCTTGATCTCAGAAAAGGAGAGAGAGTCCTTGACCTCAGACATGGAGAGAGAGACCTTGACCTGAGACATGGAGAGAGAGCCCTTGACCTCAGACATGGAGAGAGAGCCCTTGGCCTCAGACATGGAGAGAGAGCCCTTGACCTCAGACATGGAGAGAGAGCCCTTGGCCTCAGACATGGAGAGAAAGCCCTTGATCTCAGAAAAGGAGAAAGAGTCCTTGACCTCAGACATGGAGAGAGAGCCCTTGACCTCAGACATGGAGAGAGAGCCCTTGATCTCAGAAAAGAAGAGAGAGTCCTTGACCTCAGACATGGAGAGAGAGACCTTGACCTGAGACATGGAGAGAGAGCCCTTGACCTCAGACATGGAGAGAGAACCCTTGACCTCAGACACGGAGAGAGAGCCCTTGACCTCAGACATGGAGAGAGAACCCTTGACCTCAGACATGGAGAGAGAGCCCTTGACCTCAGACACGGAGAGAGAGCCCTTGACCTCAGACACGGAGAGAGAGCCCTTGACCTCAGACATGGACAGAGAGACCTTGACCTCAGACACAGAGAGAGAGCCCTTGACCTCAGACATGGAGAGAGAACCCTTGACCTCAGACATGGAGAGAGAGACCTTGACCTCAGACATGGACAGAGAGACCTTGACCTCAGACATGGACAGAGAGACCTTGACCTCAGACATGGAGAGAGAGCCTGCACAAAGCCACCACGGTTATTACAGTGTGAAGGAGACATTGCTGCATTGTACAAACAAAACAGAGTAGGAGGGAGTGTGGAAGGAAGAAGAGAAGAAGAATGAACACAAATGTGTGAAGGTCCAGGGGGAAAACTGGCTTTCGGCACAAGCAGCATTAATGAGCTCAGCTGTGCCTCGTGAGATCATGGTCACCGGGCAGCCGTCGAACGGCCATCAAGGAGCAAAGGTAACAGCTGTTGAATGTGGGGCCCAAGCAAGCTAGGGGCTTTCAGGGGGTGTGGCAGGCTGCTGCCTGGACAGATTTGTTACACATAACAAAGTGACATCCAAGACTCTTTGATATGCACAGGTCGGCACCAGACCAAGCCAGTCCTGCTCCTGGTGGCAATGAAAGTCTTTCAGTGGCAGCCACGGATGCGGCCCTGCTGCAGAGGTAGTGCTGGGCTCTCTTTGAACCTCAGATGCTCTGCAGACGTGTGGAGCCAATGTGTCAGGTCAGCCTTCTGCTCCCCAGGAAACATATGCAACAAGAAGTCTTGGATCCATTGACACCTTCCCGTTCCATATGAACCTCATCAGCTTCACTACAAAACATCAATAAAAACAGGCCCTTGCCTCTAAACAAGAGGCCAGATTGCTGCTCTGGGATCTGAACTCCATTCCTGTGAGTGCCCAGCAGGCACAACTCTAGAGGGGGTCAACACGACATGGCTGTTGTCTGGTGAGCACAGTGCCAAGAAAGCCATTCAGGAGACTCAGGATGCAGGTGGTTAGATCCTCATTGACCAAGAGAACATTCACAACATAGGGTACCCTCTAATCCATACTGTAGACTAGGGAAGCCATGAGCCACCTGGTCCAGTGAGTTTTAAACTGCATTTTGTTTTAGGTCAGATCAAATCAGCCCCATGTGGCTCAGGGCTACCACATCAGACAACACTGCCAGGCTCTTTAGGTATAGATTTTCAGGTCAACATGTCTATTTGTGGATCTTAGAGTATAAGGGAAATGGTGACAACATGGCTGAAATGTCAGGAAGAGCTGAAGAGACAGTACTACATTTGCTTGGTTCTTCAACACTTCTGACATCTGGGGAAATACTTCTCATGGGGCAGGAAATCTTCCAGTGGCACCTCTTGAGATGCTTTCCAATAGCACAGCATCACCAAGGTGATGGAAAGAAAGTCATGTTCCAGGGAGACCTCACTAATGGCTCTGCATACTCAGGACATCACTATCAGTGAAGTCAAACGGACCCAGCAAGTTCATTTGTGCAGTCTCCTGTTTTGAGCTAACAAAGGCTGTGTATCAGTTAGATCCTGCTGCATAACAAGTTCCCCAAGATATTGAACAGCTTAAGCAACAAATATTGACCATCACACAGCCAAGGATCTATGAGTGATTTTGCCAGATGGTTCTGGTCCAAGGAACTTCATGAGGCTGCAGCATTGAAGACTTGCTAGAGGCCAGAGAAAGCACTACCCGGTTGTCTCACTGCCATGTTGTCAGCAGAAGCCTCAGTTCTTTGAACACAGGCTTATCTCCAGGGATGACTGACCATCATCCCAACATAACACTTGGCAAGAGATCTGAGTGTGACAGAGAGAGAGAAGCCACCTTGTGTCTACATCCTGGCCTGGAAGTCCCACCATCATTTTGGCCATGTTCTATCAGCCACACAGACCAATACTAACAAGTGCAGCAGGGTGTAAACAGCAGCAGCAGGACTGTTGTGATTACCTTGAAGCCCAGTGCTAATGCTCAATCAATCCATCTTGGTTGCTGAGTTGGATCTCTCCTCATTTCAAATTCAAGTTTAGTTATACATTGCCTTTGATAATGAGACACATGAGTTCATGCCCATGAGGGGAAGTCGCTCACGAAGCTGTCCCTCAACTCTGTCTTTACTCAAGATCAGAACCTGCCCTGTCCCCTTCTACTCAGAAACTTCTCTCTTCCAGCTTTTTCTGGGAGGTGTTCGAAAATGGTGGGCCCTTTAAGAGTAAGCTAAGTGGAGCAGTTCCTTAACACAAGACTCCCTATCCCATAGGGATGATCACTGTGCTATGAAATGGAGCCACCAGAAGTGACCAAGCCATAGAGTCCCATGCCTTGAGCTGGCTCCCACCATCTGCTCTTTGACCTTACAAGAGTTTCTCATGGGATTCTCCAACAAGAACTCATGTAGCCCTCTCGATTCGAGGTGTTGTGTGAGACCAGCTTTGCTAAGTTGTAATGGGGTGCTAGGGGTCTAGGAAAGTCCTTGAACCCTAAACCCTAGATTTGTTTCTAATTTTAATCAGAGAAATGAATAAAAAGAAGACTGAGAGGGATAATTATTAAATTATTATATTCATTGAGGGAAGTATAGAGCCAAGGAACGGCACCCACGTGACTAGAGATCCCATGTAGAGGGTCTGTAAAAAAAATATATATATGGTAAAAGAGAAAAGAAAGTTCAAGGAGCTCCTGCCATGTGGTGATCTGGAGGGGATAAAGAACCCATGTGAAGAGTAAGGGCTAGGGGCCCTCCCCACTGGGCCTAGGCCAAGCCAGCCTGGGCCCAGGTGAGGGAAAAATTCACCCAAGCTGGAAGTTCCTAAGTGGTCAGAGAGCCTGCCCTTTCCTTACAAAGGTATTTATAACCTGATAGTGGTGGGCTGTCTTCAGGCTCAGATGAACCACAGGGGCAGCTGGTTGGTTAGGGCTAGGAGCTGTCTCAGGAACAGACTAGCCCTGATACCAAGTTCCAGGGGCCAAACTTGATCAACCACAATGTTTAAAGCCTATAAAAAGACCTCCCTCCCAGGAGGGGTCCAGGTTGTTTGTGGAAAACGGGCCTAGGGAACTGGACAAGACATAAGAAGTTAGATCATCTTTGATTTCTAGCAAATGCAAACTTTCCTGCCTTTTTTACCTTCAGGGTCCCAATCACCCTAACTGTACCCCCTTCTCAAAATGGCTGTCAAAGAACCATAGTTCCACCCCAAGTTTTACTGAAGGAGCATTGAACTTTAGATATGAGTGACCTCCTTAGCACATGTATCTTCTCATAACTTTCTTGTGGTTAGAAACATAAGCTAGCACTTCACATCCTGTTGGGCCATTCACCCACAGGCCTTCTGCAGAAAGCCATACAAAGGTGGCACTAAAGGGCCACTGCGAGTGTTATAGTCAGCTCCACAATGCTGAGATGCACATCTAGACCGGACACAGTCTATGGGAGGAAGGGGTTTATTTCTGGCTTCCAGATCCAGGGGAAATTCCATCAACTGGCGAAAGAAGCCAGCCCCTCTCTAGGTACAAGCAGAGACACACCATCCAGCACACACAAGCACAAATAGCAAAACAGCAGGGAACCAGGCCGAGCTCAAGCACTCTGCATACCTCTAGGCTGGAAATCAGATCCACCCCAAAACACACCTTTGGGCTGGACTCCAGGATCCTCCCCCAGTGACACCTCTACCAGCCAGGCAGCTAGAGATCCAAGTTACAAGCTTTAATAAAACTCCCAAGACTGTTGGGTGACATACATTCAAACTACCACAGTGAGAATATTTGTTTTCACTTGAGGCAATAGGCAGAGCCTCACCTTGTTCAGCAAAGAAAGTCAGGGATTTGAATTCTTCACTGCTCTATAAATGTCCTGTGGCTTCAAAAGTAACATGAGTACTGATTCTGAGTTACCAGAAAGTCCCAGCAGTAGGTGGATTCACAGATAATGAGGGTCAGTTCTTCTTTGTGATTTGGTGCCACTGAAGAAAGAAAGGGGATAGATGTGGGATGAGAACAGAACTCTGACAGGAACCAGGTTGCAGCAGCCATGTTAAGCAAAGAGTATTTGACATTAGCTTGGATGCTCTGAGAGCTATCAATGGCTTCACACATGGCCTAGTGAGACTGCTTGTCAGGGAGGTCTGCACAGTGGAGAGCTAGTCTGAGTGACTGACTGACAGTGTCGTTCAGTATACCATTCTGATTGGGCCATTTGCTCCCTCACATGTGCAGCTAGATGGGGGTGATAATTAAGAATGCCCAGCCTCCCGCAGCCATGAGAGAAAGACGAAGTCATACCTGGAATCCACAGAGCCGTTTCCACAGCACAGCCTTCACAGGTTCATCGCATCATCTTATAAGAGAGGCATTCTGCAGTGATGAAACTCTGCGTCCTTAGGAGATCAGGGCCTCCGACCCTCTCTTCCTCTAACCCCATGACCTTGGAGCAGACTGCAGGGTACTCATGGCATTCACCAGACAATACTGCCATGCCTGCCACTGGGCTTAGTCTCATGGAAATGCATTTTGCCTCAGCAATTCTTTGGTAATGAACTCTTCCTGAGGCTGCAGCTGCCGGCCCCATATGACAACACAAAGGACGCGGCAGGAGCAGACACAAAACACAACACGTCCTCTGACTATGTCAGAAAGAACTTCACCACAGCCCCACGACATCAGGAAAGTTCCTTCCTCCATAGCGTTTGCAAAAATGCCATGGCTACTGACCCCACAGACCTCGTCATCATCACGCAGGGCTGTGTGGTATAACAGCAGGGCCCCTGGCATGGATTCCACTAGCCAATGTTGTCTACTCAAGTCCAAATAAATTTGGTCCCTGACCAACAGCCCCAGGCCAGCCACCACACCACTGGGAGTGCTTTTAGCCTGCCACAGGCCTGCTTCAAGGTTCTGGAATTCAAAGAAAATGCATAAAGTTCTTGAGTTCCAAGGCCCTACTATGAGTGTGCAAACGGACTGAAGATGAAGCAGAGTAGGAAGACTGGAGATGTTCCCAGGAGAGAGCTGTCGACATAAGAGTGGCAGGAGAGGTGACTGTTGACCCCCAATCATTTGAACCACTAACTCTGACCTCAGAGGAGTGGTGTCTTCTAGCATTCCAGCAGGAGAAGTACGAGTTCCTGCAGCCAAGATTAAAAATAGGACAAGCTGGGGCTGGAGAGATGGTTTAGTGGTTAAGGCATTTGCCTGCGAACCCAAAGGAATCAGGTTTGATTCCCCAGGATCCACATAAGCCAGATGTACAAGGGGCACATGTGTCTGGAGTTTGTTTGTAGTAGCTACAGGCCCTAGCATGCCCATTCTCTCTCTGTCTTTCTCTGTCTCTCTCTCTCGCTCTCTGCTTGCAGATAAATTAAAAAACAAATAGGACAAGCTAGCCACCCCTGTGGTCGTGTATGTAAAGAAGACAAAGGTAGTCTGCAGGAGAGACACCTGCGCGCCCATGTGCAGTTCGACACTAGGCACTGCGGTCAAGACACACAGTCAACCTCAGAAGACAATGTGTATACCAGGAAGCACTTGTCAGCCACAAAAAAATGAAATCCTGTCACTTATAACAACACGGAGGGAGTTCATTATGTTACATGAAAGAAGTCAGACACAGAAGGACCCATATTACAAGTCTCACCCACGGGGAATATAAACATGTGCCTGGGTGTGGATGTATCTCAAATATACCAAGACAAGAGACTGAAGCAGCGGTTGCCAAGGGTGAAGTGGGGGTGGGGACATAGTCTGTAGGATGAACAAGTCCAGAGATCTCATGGACCACATGAAGCCTTCAGGTTAAAAACAAAATCCTGTGCTGTATATGCTCTTGTCACATATGAACCATGTGAAATGATATATGTGGAGATATGTAACAATTCTTTACAAACTAAGGTCACCATTTTACTTTACCTTCTGCATGCATCCCACACCCCTGTATTGTAAGCCTCAAATGCACAAGACACATTGTATCTTTAAGAAAAAAACAAGAGTGGGTGCTTTTCCAAGCACTGAGAGGTGTAGAAGAAGGCCTTGTCGATGCATAGCATGCCAGGAGGCTCTTTCCAATGGTGACCTTCACAGCAAGAGAGGCTGGCCACCCCTCAGATGAGAAGGCCACTTTGAAAGGAAACAGGTTGTGCCAGCACTGGAAGGGACTGGAGCCACCCTTCCCATATCCCGTTACCTCATGGCCTCTTATCTCACACGCATTATGAAAGATTCCACAGCCTGTGCCAGGATGAGGCTTGTGGGCCTTGCGCAGGGCTCCTCCTCGGGTGAACTGGGCGCATCACAGGGATTTTCCCACTGGACTCGGCCTTCCTTCTACCACCTCCACTATGCTTCTCGGCGTCCTAATGATCCCTTTTACAAAAATTGAATCTTCCTGTTTTATTCTCTTGGCCAGAGTCACTCTTTAGATTTCTTGCAGTTTCTGAACTAGAAAGAGGTCTGCAGGTTATCTGCAGATGAATGGCTTTTCAGCCAGCTAGACCTATCTAGGGCACTTGACACTGTGGTAGCTTGCATCTTTACCAACTTAACATCTCATTCATTGTTTCCTGATGTGGTGGGCCTTTTGCCCAATTTTGCCCCTTCCAAAAGATCCTATTCCATCTTCTTTCTTTGCACAAAGATAGACATCCAAAACATAAACCCTATGGATTATGATTCCTCCTTCTCTATGTCCTACAGACCCCAAGCTAGAGACCCCTTTCTCGTGTTGCAATTTCTCCTTTCTGAATATGAGTTCTGGCCCATGCCCAGGGGTCTCCAGAACCAAGTCTGCTTCACCTTCTATCACTGCCAAAAAGTCACCTTCACCCTAGTTTCCAAGACTGCTTTTATGACGCCCAAAAGTATCAGTTGTAGGCTGACTGTCCCCCACCAAGTTCTCTGACTTGCACAGAGCTAGGGCCACTCAGGCATGGTATTCCTCATAGCCAGGCCCACTTGTGTGCATGTGAGGGGTCAGGCACAGTAAAGTCAAGGATGTCTGTTTGTCTCTCCCCATGTCTGCCCCATTTCTGCCACCAGCCTCTCATTCTGTAAGTTAGGACCAAGAAGGGAGTCAGGAATTCTAGTAGTCCCTTCTGCACCATGCTTATAGCCGCTGTGATGGGAGGTGGTGTGATCTATAGCACAGGGCAGCTGTAGGCCCCTCTTTTCGCATCATCCAGCTCTAGGCCCAGGCTGGTGGACAGCCCCTGATGACTGGTGCTTTGGAGTCATCCTTAGGTGCTTTGGCGTATTGTAGGCCTACAACATGGCCTGGGAATTAAAATAGAGCAGTGGGCGTCACATGCTGCTGACCTTGGTTTTCTGTGGCCCCATGCCAGCTCATAAAGAACCTGACATAGGTACCCACGTACCCACCGCACCAAGCCATTGTGTTTTGCTCTCTTCACCCACAACATCTGGCTTCAAACCTTCCTAACACATGTCACTCCCAATGTGTTTGAATTCTCTGCCCTTTTTTTGTTCGCTTAAATTGCTTGTTGAGCCCTACCCTATGCTTGTCCTATGCCAGGACACAGCGAGACACAAAGAAAGTAGTGCTGGCTCTCTGGCTGTGCAGAGGGAGCAGGAGGCCTTGTGGAGCTCACTGCACAGCCTTCAAGCACAACACCCACCCTTGTACCTCAGGTGGCGGCCCAGGGGCTCAATGACATTGAAGTAGGGTTCTCTGTCAGTGGTTGTATAGCTCTACACAGCTGGACACCACCACAAATGCCCGTTTTCCCTCCCACTCGCTTCTTTAGCACAGGCTTACTATCAACTCACGCTCTCGCCACGGTCTCTGGGCCAGTTGTTTCATTAGCCTTGCCTTCTTTTTTATTTTTCTTTATTAATTAGTTTTGTATTCAGCAAATACAGTCAGTTTGGTACCATTATTAGGCTCATCCGTGACCTACCCCCTCCCCTTCCCCCTCCTTGTTGAGGTATATGGGTCACGCATTGTGGAGTTAGCCCACAGTTATGGGTAAGCTAAATGTCTCTGCATATCATGACCCAACATGTGGCTCTGACATTCTTTCTGCCCCCTCTTCCGCAAAATTTCCCTGAGCCATGTTGGGTTCATTTTTGGTCTGCTTCAGTGATGAGGTGTTGGGGGCCTCTGAGGCTCTGGCTCTCTGATTTGGTAGGAGTTGATTTTTCTCTGTGTTGATCTCCTTCCCCCTTGTGCTGGTATCTGGTTCACCAGGAAAACAGCACCCTTGCTTGTTTTGCCAAGTTTTCTTAGTTTCAGCCGGGACCCTTTCAAGGTATGATGGGGTGGCTCTCTCCTTAGGATCTACATCTATCTGAAAAAGAGAATCAGATTCTCCAACGGAGAGTAAGTTAGCTCCAGGACAAATGAGATAACCTTTACTTCTTTTATAGAGAATTTAATAGGTGTAGGCCCTCTTATAGCCCATGATTGATGGTAGCTTGATATTGGAGAGTGGGCTTATGTTTGGATATGGTTCTGACTTGTTTCCCAGCTCCAGCTATGGGTCCCATACCACTGAGGGGATCAGTTAGCCAAATTGAGAGCAGTTGGTTCCCCACCATGGCTGTGTGCCAAGCCTTGCCTTCTTTAGCTGAGAAGTTTATCAGGAAATTATCATTATTTTTAAAAACATTTCTATAGGAACTTACTGCATATAGACATTGTGCTGGGCACCTTTCTGCTCACTTGAGACCTAACTGTGGTGTCTGGCTATGCACAGTAGCCTGGATCTCACTGTAAAAATAGTTTCAGGTCTCCCTTCACATTCACTGCATCAATTCTTATTTTAACAAGACTCCCAAATGGCTAGTTGTTATTGTTTTGAGAAAAATCTTCCTGAAAGAGGAAACCACAGACATACATGGAAAGATAATTTCCTATCACTGCCTCCAATAGAACTGCAGTGAGGATAACATTTATCATTTATTGAACACAAGTTGTGCACAAATCCTTAACCCCTGAGATCTGGAGGTTAATTATTCTCATTTACTGATGAGGAAAACTGAGGCACCCAGAGTCAGGGTCCACTCAAACTCTTACAGTGAAGTGGGTAATGCAAGTTCAACTCAGGTTTGTTTGCATCCACTAAGCTGCTGCCGGGCAAGCCTGTCAAAGCCAATGCTTCCACAGTGCACAGGAGGGTATGCCAGCCAAAATCCCATATGTCTTAACATCTGCCACCTGTATTACTTGGGAGCCACTATCCACCTATCTCTGAGGCATTTTCCCTAGTTTGGGCCTTGACCAATATGGCCACTCTCTTCATTTTCCCC
Organism: Dipus sagitta; assembly: GCA_036346955.1. NCBI lineage: Eukaryota > Metazoa > Chordata > Mammalia > Rodentia > Dipodidae > Dipus > Dipus sagitta. The sequence continues at coordinate 138,998,719 of CM070778.1, forward strand.
CAATTATCCATCTAGATCACCTGAGTCTCCCAAGAATGTTGGGGTTACTCTGGTAAAGCTGTGTCCATAAGAAAACTAAAGAGGGCAGAAGAGTTAGTGTGGAAAAACAAGGCAATGAATATATTGGAAACAGGCAGCTTAAGGCTTCTACCTGTAACTGAAAACATTTGTGTCCTCTAGAAACCAGGTCTTTTAACCTCTCTGGCTCTTCTTGGACCTCTGCTAAGCAGGGCGAACAGTTTCTGAACTTTATTTACTATACAAGAAAAGGATCACTTGCCAAATGAGGTGAGACCCTTGAAAGCACTGCTCAGTGGGGAGGGAAGAGGAGAAAGCAGCCATGTTCACGTGCAAGGAGCGTACCTGTGTGCTAAGCCCCAGCAGGGCGAGTGTTCCCACATGATGAGCAGGTGCAGCCCGGTGGCTGAGGTTGGCCATGCTTCTAGCAAGATGGATTGCTCATTCAAGAAAAGGAAGGGAGTGCTGAGCCCACAGGGGATCCCTACCGACCAGCCAGCTCCCCTTGTAGGCTCACATCTGCACAGGCCCTGATGACTGCTGGAAAGAATGAATAACTCAGAAATATAACTTGGCAAGCACTTCCATAAGCACCACAAACTATTCAATTCTGCTGTTCAGTTGCAAGAATCTGTTAATCTAGAGGGGGTTGTGAGGTACAAACACATTCATTAGGTCCATTTTCTGCCATAACCATACTCTGCAAAAGAGCAAGTATTTTCTATAAAAGAAGTTTTATTGACATATTAAATGTTTCTGTTTTCATTTTGTCTTCAACAAGTTCTCAAAAGTACATTTGTACAAAGCACCATTTCTCTGGTGTTTTCTGGGTGTTATGGATAAGTACAATTACCTTTACTATACACCTCTTCTCTTGCTTTTGTTATGCTTTGTTTTATAGTAAATACAAATCTTAATACTGCTTGAAATCATCTTTAAAGAGCAATACTGTGATTCCTGTTGGTGAAAAACATCAGTCCTAACTGAAAAGCAAGCAGAGTGCTTTACTTGTCACTACTGGGTTTTCTTACTGCAGCTGCAGCTGAGGCGGAGGCATAGTCTCTGAGAACTCAGTCTTGGCTGAGGAAGGAAAGAAGGGACATGGCATAGGAAGGAGAGGTGAAGCCACATCTCACCCCTCTACAATGTGCACCCATGCCAAACTTCCTCTACTATAATGTTCTTAAAAGAGTAAGATTTCCCTAGACATTAAACAATTCCACTTGAAGACATCCAATTTCACTCAACTCTCTAAGAACCGTACATTTGCTAAGTTAACTGATGGTTATCCCTGGGCCCCTTTCCATCACTCTTTCAGCAGGCAAGGACCATGAGGCTTCTGTGTTCCGCTCCTGCCTAGAGAACAGAATCTCCCAGTTGAGTTGCTTTTAGGTCATCTCTGATCAACTGTCTTCATCTGTCAGAAAGCCATACCAGCAAGCTATTTCCATTCAAGACAAGTGGGATATGTAATTTGTGCTCATTATGTGATTATTTTAATAGCTTTAAATTAGCAATAATGACTACCTGGCTTCTGACTTTTAAGAACTTTCTTCCAAGGTTGAGGAAGTCTGGATATGCAAGAAGCTGGATTGCAATCTGGTGAATTATCTTAACATGTATCAAAAAATCAGTATGAAACAGACACCATACCCAAAAGTCTGTTTGTATGGAATATGAATTTCTTGACAGAGACAACAGAGCTTGGTGATAGTTTCAATTCCAGCTGAGTAATCATGAGACTGTAGCAATAGTATCTAATATTAGTGTCATCTTTACAGACTATACCAGTCAGCCTCATACTGAGAAGTTACAATCAAACAACAAGGAGACATGCTGGGAAGATACCACCATTAGATAATTACTATTTTTTGAAGCTGAGGGTAGTGAAGCAGCTTAATAAAATACATAATAATACCATAGTTTGTTAATAAGATTATTATTATTATTTGCAGATGTCATCTGATGTAGAAAACCCTAAAGAAATCATTAAAGCCGGGCGTGGTGGCGCACGCCTTTAATCCCAGCACTCGGGAGGCAGAGGTAGGAGGATCACCGTGAGTTCGAGGCCACCCTGAGACTCCATAGTGAATTCCAGGTCAGCCTGGGCTAGAGTGAGACCCTACCTCGAAAAACCAAAAATAAAAAAAATAAAAAAATAAAAAAAAAAAAGAAATCATTAAAAACTGCTCAACTTAGAGAATGCAAGAAAGGAATGCCATGTCCTTTTTAAACAAAACCAACACATGATGATCAACAAATGCCACGCCTCTAGGGCAGGCAGTCTTGGGGTATTTGAAGACCAAAAGAAACATGGGACTGAGGCAAGAGAGTGAGAAGGGCAGGCAGGGAGTGGCTCGAGGTCCTTACGGCATGCTAGTGAGGCAAGCTGTGCTCAGACCAATGATAACTCATGGGATACTTTCTGCTAAAAGAGGAGTATACAGCATTAAAATATATATATACATTATATATATATATATATATATATATATATATATATATATAATAAAATTTGTAGGAAAATGGACAGACTTAGAACAGATCATACTCAGAGAACTCATACAAACACAGAAAGGACAAACACTGCATGTTCTCCTTTGTCTGTGATTCCTAACCTGGAAAAATTTGGGTTGCTGGCATATCTGACAGGCAGCGTGAGGGCCAGACAATAGGGATGGCAGGGTTTGGGGGGAAGGGAATGGGAGGTTGGGGAAGATACACACAAAATGAAACTCAAAATGAATTGGTACTATAGAAACCTTTCTCCTGGATAGTAAACTAAAAGCTATAACCCTCAACAGGAGTATGGGGAATCATCTGACAAGAAGGGCCCTGGATAGGGTGAGATGAAGCCTAATCTTAAAACATTTGGCTCTGGCCTATAACTCCCAGCACCAGAAATCAGTTGCTACCCACATTGAGCTGTTGATCATAGAGAACCATTAGGTCTCCAAAACAAGACAGAATTCCATCAAAGCACTTGATTACCTGCCTGTGGTAAAAGGTAAGATCCTATTGATGAAGACACCACATGCTGCCAACACAAAATACTGAGCGATCTTGCTGGAATCCAGAAGGGAGTCAGTTCCCAGATGGTTAGCCTGTATAGTGCTGGGGAGTGCTACATGAGCTGTTTGAGGAAAGTGGCCAACAATGTTGTGAGAAACCAGGAGACACTGCTATTCAAAAGCAACCAGTCTGACAAGACATACACACCTGTGCAATGGTGGCATCCAGCCTTGGTGAGTAACCAGTGGCTTTCTGATTGGCTAAGAGATCTGCTCAGTGGAAAGAAACCCATATCTGAAACTGGAAACCAGGTCATAATCCTATGGAGACCAAAATTATGGTCTCCAATAACAAGCTTCCACTAGTCTTTGGCCAAATGAGGGGCTATATCCATCAAAATCTTTTCTTTTTCAGAAGGGAGTGAGAACTGAGGAGATGAACCACCGCTCGCATCTCAGCCACAGCCCAGGTGAAACCACAGAAGAATTGGTGAGATGAGCAAGAGTGCTGCTTTCATGGTGAGCCTGACAACCTGCACCAGGCTGAGAGACACTAACGATACCCAACACATACAAAAGCAGAAATCCAGAAGCTCCTGAGAGCTCAACACTGAAGTAGACTTAAAACACACCCACCCATCATGGCTCAGGGAATTTTGCAGAAGAGGGGGCAGAAAGATTGTAAAAGCCACAGGTTGGGAGGGCATATCCAGAGGCACTGCTCCCCCCACAATAACTGACTGCTGCTCTCACAACTCACAGCCTACAAACCCATGGGACATACCAGTAATCCAGCCGAGGAACACCCAGCAGAATGGTGGTAGGGAGGAGGGAAATGATGGTACCAACACATGATGTATCCATACAAAGTATATACTTAACAAAAGAGAGAGGGAGGGAGGGAGGGAGAACAGTACTACTTGGTGCATGTATCTCAAGATCTTTGGATCATATATGAAGAAAGGACAGAAATGAGGCAGAAGGGATGCATAAAGGCTACCTAGAGCAACTGTTGTCCACTGAGAAGTCATTCAGTGGCTTGAACCCAGCTAGAGACTTTTGGGTTAGGAGAAGCCTGTAAACTCAGGCTGCACAAGTAGGTGGGAACCAAGTGGGACCGACTGATATGAAGGAAATAAATATGAATTCTGGGGAGATCTTACTTCTAGATGCCTCTTAATGTCAGAGGACCCGATAGGTAAGTTTAAAATACATAGGCCACAAACTCGACAAAACCCAGAGGGGCCAGGTCTGGGGTGGGGCTGACCAGATGTCTGCAATCACTTACTTTATCTCCCTCTGCCCTAGTACGTGCTCGCACCCATTGCCTTCTGTAAGGAGCTGCCTGTAGCTGAGATTACAGATGCTCTGTGTGCCTCATACGCACACACCTCCTCTCACGGCATAGAGCTCATTCTGACAACAGTAAGTTTGAGGCCTTGGCACTCGGTTGCTTTTCTCTAGCAGCTCCTCTGCTTCTGCTCCACTCCCTGTCCTCTTCCTCCTATTAACCCCTCCCCAGCTCTCCTTGCCCCACAGTACTTTGCCTGCTCTTCCTGGAGGGTATGAGCTCCCTGGGTTCTGTGTGACCCTCCTGCCCACTGCAGCCATGGTACCAGCATCTGCAGATGGCCGGATCTCTATGAGCACCTGTTTCTCTCTATCCTTGTTTCCACGACGCCAGACGGTAATGCCCACCATGCTCCTCCCAAGCCTCCCAGTGCCCTTTCCTGGAATGAGCCCCCGTGGTTGGAGGTGAACATGGCAGCCCTGTGGATTCCAGTGTTTCCCGCTTCCCCGTATGCAGCAGCCTGCATGGCGGCAACCCCATGGGGCCATTCTGTCAACCCAGGCGTTTAATTAACTAATTACAACCTGCTGACATGAATACCCAGAGCTCAGAGCTTGGAGGGCAGCTTCTCCTTCCAATTCATTATTATGAGCCCCATATCCATCTGATAGGTCTTCCCTGAGGGGATGGGGCGGTAATTGGTGCTTCCAACAGGAGGTTCTCAGTGATCATCGGCGAGACCAAGTGTCACCATCTGCCAGTGCTTGCTTGAGGCCCCACCTTGTACCTCACAGTGTGACAACAGGGCAAAGGGGACTGGGGCACTGACCGATGCAAACTGTATCAGGAACCGAGCTGCCCAGGGTACAATTCTTTCCTGCCCTGCTCTGTGACAGCCAGGCCTGTGGAAACCTTGATTAAGCAAATGAGCAGAACTACACAACTGACCTGGCCAAAAGAAGGCTAGATTTCTTATCAGGCCTAAAGACGCAGTAAAAACTTCTCAGAAAGTCTTCCTGAGCCAGACGTGGTGGCACACACCTTTAATCCCAGCACTCAGGAGGCAGAGGTAGGAGGATCACTATGAGTTCAAGGTCACCCTGAGACTACATAGTGCATTCTAGGTCAGCCTGGGCTAGAGTTAGACCCCTACCTCAGAAAAACAAAACAAAACAAACAAACAAAAAAGAGACACAGAAGTATAAAATTCCTGGGACCCACACAGAGGTGGGGCTCAACCATACAGGGCTGCTAAGGGAGACAGCTGCCAGGAAGTGAGGACAGCAAGTCCTGGGGTACAGAAGCCCCAACACAGTGAGTTTCGAAAGGGATGTGGATTTAAGTTGAATGTGATGCAGAGAGCTCCCTGGCCTTTCCACCCTGTGAGGACATGAGAGGAGGCCCAGTCTGAACCAGGAAGTGGCCTAAGCAAATGGCCTGCATGGACTGCAAGGTCTTTTTGCTCTGAGGTCTTAACTCTGGGCTGGGAATGCACCTGAGTATATTTGTTTAAGACAATTACTCATCAGCAGAGCTCAGCAGGGCTGGAGAGGAGCCATCCCAACAAAGCAATGAGTTCTAAAACTAAGTGCACTGAGTATGTGCAAAGCAGGGGCGTCACAAAAGTCAGTAAAATATGAAAAAGGGTTGATTTGAATAAAATTACCAAGAATTTTGCAATCAGAAAATCTAGGGCATTTTATTATAACATCATAGTTTAAAGTTTATCTTATTCCAAAATTAAAAAAAAAAAATGTGCCGGGCGTGGTGGCTCACGTCTTTAATCCCAGCACTCAGGAGGCAGAGGTAGGAGGATCGCCATGAGTTCGAGGCCACCCTGAAACTCCATAGTGAATTCCAGGTCAGCCTGGGCTAGAGTGAGACCCTACCTCAAAAAAACAAAAAGGAAAAATGTGTGTGTGAACTTCACACAGAGAAGAGCCCTAGGGTTTGTCAGTGGGCCAGGTTCCGGGACGCTTCCCTCCAACCATTCATCAGGCTGGGGAAACTGCATTTGCTCATACAAAGTGGTCAGCAGTTGCCTCCTTAGCTTCTGACATCCTGTTCTCCCCTTTCAAGAGCTATTCCTCCTCCTTGAATCCTCCCCTTGCCTTGTCCTAACCTCAACTTTCACTCTGGTCTATCAACTTTAACCCTAAAATGTATTTGTACTGTCCTTACCCAGCCCCTGCCTAAACCACCTTATATTTGCCTTGTCATCACCCTTAGCTGCAGTGGGACTGTAAAACATGACTAAAGGGCAGGGGTGTGGTTGCACATGTGCCAGGTCCTGGGTTTGATCCCCAACACTGCCAAAACAAGACTACCACAATCACAAATGAAAATCCTCCACTTAGGCTCTTCCGTGGCTTCTCCTTGCCATGGAATAGGGACACCTGGCCAGCTGGATCAGCCCCTCCCTGCCCCTCCCATCTTGGTGGCTGAAACCCTTAGGCTCACCCACCAGGAATCCCTGCAACCCCAAAGAACAGCTCATTGCTACCTCTTGGGCTTTGTACTTCTTGTTCTGAAATGACTTGGCCCTTCCTCTCACTTAACTTCAAGTGCCATCTCCCCATAAATGCCTTCCCTGGTGTCCTACTCAAACTCTGTGTGTCCCAATGCCAATGTTGTGATTTAAATGTGAACACCACAGAGAGAGAGAGAGAGAGAGAGAGAGAGAGAGAGAGACTCACGTTTTGAACACTTGGTCCCCAGCTCATGGTGTTTTTGGGGAGGTTGTGTGTGGCAACTTGGGGAAATGGAGCAGAACTGGAGAAGAAGATCTTCAGTAGGGGTTGTACCTCTGAAGATTATACCCATAGTCTGCTTCCCTTTCTCTGCCTCTTGACTGCCATGATGTAAACTGGTCCCCTCTACTTTTCCCTGCCAACCATAATGGACTGAAAAGCAAAATAAATCCTTTCTGGGCTAAAGATGTATCTCAGTTGACAGAGTGCTTACCTAGCATGCATGAGGTACTGGATTCAATCCCTAGCAACACATAAACCAGGAGTGGGCACATGCCTATAAGCCCAGCACCCAGAAGGCAGAAGGATCAGTAGTTCAAGGTCATCCTTGACTATAAAAAGTGAGGCCATACTTATCTACATTAGACCCTGTGTCTAAATAAATATAAATAAGTAAATAGCTCTTTGCCCCTTAAGTCATTTTTACCAGGTATTCTATCATACCGATGAGAAAGTAACTGGTACAGCCATTGTCTCTTTTTATTACGCTTACAGCATTTATGTCCTGAGCTCATGCGTGTTTATCTGTAAGGCCCAGGAGAGCACATTGTGCCTGGTCCCAAGCCTAATTATGCCACACAGTTAATGCTAAATAAATGAATACATTGAATCCATCATGAGGTATGCAGTGGGAGCAGGGTAGGGAGAAGGTGTAAGCTTGTGGATCAATGGCTCATATTTCCTGTAGATATGTTATGGGACCTATACAGTACTTCTTTTTTAAAAAGCTCATGGTAAGTGTGATAGTTTCAGGCTGGAATCCAGACTTTTCAGCCCCTGTAGCTTTCTGCCCTCTACTTCTGTCCCTGACACCTGAGACATGAGTTTAGCTAGTGTTGAATGTGAGACAACAGGAGAGGAAGCTGGACTGGGCAGGGCCCTTCCTAGGGTTATGTCATCTGAGGAAACGAGGACACATCCATGGGCACTGGCTGGGATGCGGGAGCTGTGCACAGACATGGGCAGAAAAAACCAGAGGGAACCAAACTGTCCACAGGGGCTCAAAGGATTCCCCACCAGGGACAGGACAGGAGAAGTATGTGATCCCCCAGCATCAGGATGCCCCTCCTTCACAGCCAGAACCAGATCTCATGAAGCCCTCAAGGGCCAGCTGCAAACTGGAGGGAGCCAGAGTTCTTGGGATGGCCACTCATGCATGGTCCTGAGAGCTAAGGTCATAGGCTCCAAACATCTGACTTCATCAGTGATTCATAACCTATTTTGTCACTGGTGTATTTTAAGAACCTCATGTCAATGAAAGTAAAGGAAGTTAGTGCTAAATAACTGGGGACTTCAGATGGCTCAGGAGAGACATAGAGAAAGAATTTAATAAGACAAAGACTGAAAACTGAGAAAAGCCACCCACTGAGCTGGGTTGAGCAGGAAGATGTGACTGAGACCTTGGGGTGGTAGCCTTTTGCTGTGCCCTCCATGCTCCTACCTGAGACTCCAACCCTAACACAGGGCGCAGTCCATGCATGTACTCCAAGCATCTGGCACCTGCCTGGAACCTTTGCCTCTTAGGGCTGTCTGAAAGGGTGCCTGTGTGGGCCAGCCACACCAGATAGAAACCTGTTTAAATTCACCAAATCAGAACACCACTCGTTAACACACCTTACCAATGTTCCTACTTCCTTTCTAGGGGGCTTACCATCATTGCCATTTTGGGGTGACATGCCACACTTTACCCAACAAAAATCATCAGCCCAATAGATGGCACAGTGAAAGAGACACCTGGTAGCTGACATTAGGTTCAGCTAAGAGTCACCTAACTCTGTGAGGCCAGTTATTTTAGCCTATAGCACCTTTCCGATAGGACCAGTCACAAACCCTAAGTGTTCTTCCTAGCACTTCTCAGCTTGGCTCTGAAAGCTTTGGCTCATCTTCCTACCTACAGGATGGAGGCAATGGAAATCAGTCTCAGTCACTGTGCAGAGTGACTTGGGCTTTAATGACACAGTGCTATGACAATCTGTGTCGCCATGCTATAGCACAGCAGAAGTCTCTCACTTGTACTTCAAACTACATGGGCTAGGGACAGAGACCCGCTGCCTCCACTTAGTGAAAGTCATCTAATATATGGAGTCATCCCTACTCCCCATACCTATGCAGGCAGGGAGCAAGGATCCTGGGAAAAGAGACTCCAGGACCAGTCCTGTCCCCAGGACCATCAGTGTTGGCTCAGAAGGGTCCATCCAGCTATGCACCAAGGAAAGGGACAAGCCAGGTTTGGCGATGTGTGATAGTCTTTGCCACACATACAGAGAAACCTCCGTGACCAGGGGGAGGAGCCCTACTTCTGCACACTTGGCCTCTTGCCTTCTAGCAGTGACCACAGCTGTGACCATGCTCCAGCCTGCTCAGCTGTCCCCGGTTCCCATCAGGCAGGAGACAATTCCTGCAGACAGCCCGGAGCACATTCTCTGTGCAGCTATGAAACAGAAATGGAGGCTTGCCAAAAAAAAAAAAAAAAGGAAAAAACTCTGGAAGAACCTGGGGGACCCTAGCTAGCTCAACCATGCCAACTCCAGTCCTTTCTCCCTACCTCTTTTCTCTATTACTCATAGAGGAGCACCTGGCCACCACCAGGTGACCCAACTGATGTGGGATGAAAGCCAGGGCCTATCAGCCAAAGTGTGTAGGGAACTCCGAACCACCCTTAGCTTAAGTAGAGATGGGGTGAGACAAAGACTGGCCTGATGCTTCCTCTTCTGCTGTCTCCTAGGATGTGATTCAGGAACATAAATGAGCCAACTATCTCCAAGAAAAATCAACTTCCAAAATTCAATGTTCATTGAATTCACAACCCTCAGTAACTGTCATTTGGGCTACATTTAAACCAAGAAGGGGAAAAGGCATCTCAAGGGCTCCAGAGGCCTTTGAGAACGTATGACATTCAGGGTCTGTGAGGGTTGTGGTGGTGAGGATGGTAACCGCCATGGTGATTCCAGGCAATGCTGAGGTGGTCACTTCCTGCAGGATCTATGCTTCTACAGGCTGCCAGTTGCCTCAGCCATCAGAAGAGAGAAGAGTCGCTGTATCCAAACACTCAGTATGGCCAGGCCCTCCTAGGAGCTTGGCACCAGCAGCAGATGTCAAGACCTCAGATCCCATGCACCAGGGCCATCTTATCATGCCTTGTTCCAAAGCTAGCTATAATTTCTTCAGGCACTGTCTTAGCCAATTCTGTTGCCCTAATAGGAAACATGAACTGGTTGGTTACTAAAGGCTTATGAGTATCAGGATCCTGGAGGGTGGGAGATCAAAGGGCATGGCTGGGCTTTCAGGGTGAGCTCACAGGCACAGAAAAGCAGAAGTGGAAGTGAGTCTGCAGAAGGGCTCAGTGTTATGACTAGGCCACTCCTGTGAGAACCCACCTCCTATCCAGTCATCAGTCCTTGAACTCAGTTGTCACTTCCAAATACAGCAGCAGGACAGCAGGGCAGACAGCTGGTTCTAACAGAAGAAATAGACAAGAGGAAAAGAACACCAAGGCCCAAAGCAAGATCAAACTCAAGAGGGTAGACACTAAATCCTATGGCTCTTGATAAATTTTCACAACATGTGCTGTCTCCTGGACATGTGGGAAGGGGTTGGGCCCAAGGCCTTGGGCAGCCTGGTTCCAACAGCTTGACTGGATTCAGCTGTACTTTTGCAGTCTCAGGTGGAGGTTACATGCTGACAGTTCTATATTTGGGGGATTTAAGGCAGCTCCAACCTCATGGGTCCACTGGTGGGGCTCTGTGGTGGTTCTATCCTTGTGCCAAATTCCCCACTGGTTATCTAGGATAGTTCTTGGAATCTAAATGGAGGCTTGGCTCTTAGTCTGTGTATCTGCAGAATTAGTGGTTGATTTGAGCCATGCAGGGGACATCTGAGTAGTTACTGGTAGAGAGGAAGGTGGGCTGGAAGGAGAATAGCCCCATTGGCTTATACCACCATGGAAGAAATAACTGGCAGAGAGGCCTTTTTAGTTTTATGGTGACTCTATGTGGCAGAGCCTGGAGTGTGGCAAACTTTACCCACTCAGTTGTTACCACTCTGGGAAGTTTCCACCCAGAGCATTGCAACCATGAGGCCACTGTGCAGCCTCTTCCAGACCAGCCATTCAGGACAGAAATGCAGTTATAGCCACCATGCAAGGCACGTTGCTCTAGCACACTGCATCTATTCTCTAGCCATCATAGACAGGCCCTAAAACATACACTTTGCAGCACACATGCACACACATGCCCGTAGCACATGTCTCCAGTCACCTTGCTGTTAAGAAGCAGTGAGGACACTGGAAAGGCGGAGCTTAGCTTTGCCATGCTGTCAGTCACTCCATGTGTGTAAAGCAGTGTTTTCAGACTTTTCCTTGCCGTTTACATGAGCATTTGACTCCATTTTGAGTGCAAATGCAGAGGCGAGATGACTACACCTCTATGAGCATCTAAACAATGCTGTCTAGCACCATCCATGAGGCACAGAATAGTGCCCATCTATCTCTACCAAAAGTGAGAGTAGAGTAGCATTAATATAAGGGTATGAACATTAAGAGAAGTGCTTACTGGGCAATTTGATAAGCATAGTATATACATTTAGCCAGACAGCAGCAGACTAGGGCTCATGACTACCCCTGTTTTAAGTTTTCACTATCAGGGATATATTCCCTCCATGGAGCGGGCCTCCAGTCCAATTAAAGGACAGTTGGTTTCCACCATGACAGATGTGCCACTATTGCACCCATTGGCTCATCAGGCTTGGCTGGCCAAATATAAGGCTTGCAGTGTCCACTGTTGAGTATTTTCACTGGTGATTTCTCTTTCTCCCATTGCATGCAAAATAGCTTCTTCCAGCTTTCTGTCAGCTGGTCTACATGGAGGAGGTTATCAGCTCAGTTCCAGCAGGATTTATCAGTGGCCTTGCAGCCCAAGTATGTGGAGTCTTCAGCAATAGGATCTTACCATCTATTCCTGGTGGGAAACCAAGGGCTTTGGCAATGGCCTATAATGTTTTGGAGGCATCCCTGGCCAATAACTCACTGGAAGGTATCCCATCCCTGGCACTGAAAATTTTCTAGCAACAATCTATGGCTCCTGAGTGTTCCATTGTCCAAAAAAGTAGAGCAGGATTCCATATGATTTATTTATAGCCTCTTAGATTTTGATTAGCCCTCCATCCACCTTTCCTTTACTCAATCTCTTCCCCTGACCTCACTTTGGGCCTTTTCACCCCCATTAATCTATTCTTCTACTTACATATATACAATACCATCCTACTAAGTAACCCCTCCCTTCCTTTCTCTTCCCTTTATATCTGTTTTCTAGCTTATTGGCCTCTGCTACTGAGTTTTTTCCTTCTCCCTTCTCACACAGAAACCCAATCATCTGTAGCTAGGATCCACATATGAGAGAGAACATGCAACGCTTGGCTTTCTGAGCCTGGGTTACCTCACTTAGTATAATCCTTTCCAGATCCATCCATTTTCCTGCAAATTTCATAACTTCATTTTTCTTTACCTCTGAGTAGAACTCCAAAAGTAAAAAGGGTATCACTCTATAAACTTTATAAAAGTGTATTAGGACCATATGAACACATGATTATATTAAAATGATATCAGGAAAACCAAGCCTAAGAGCTTATTATTAAACATATCAGACCCAGGAAGGGTGCAACACTCTTACCTGGACCCCATAACACTGAGAAAGACACCTAGCACTATTGCAAACAAGGGAAAACTAGCTTCTTTCAGGCAGTTAGTCAGGGACAGAAACTCAAAGAGGGAACATTCTGTCCATCATGGCAAAATGGAAACTTGAATCTGACCCTGTCTCTCAAAGATGGCTGCCAGTGGCAGGCCCAGTGGGAACTTCTTGCTTCTTCTTCAGTTTAGCCTCCCTGGGTCAGCTCTCTAAGTCCACAAGCCAAGCAGATCTTGGCTCCTCAGATCTTGGCCCCTCCTGGGTCAGCCCATTGGGTCCAAACCAATTAGGTCTCTGCTTGCACACCTGAGCCTGATGAAAGGGCTCGCCCTGACTGTATTCTGAATTCATATAAAGGCAGTTACCCACATACCCTAGAGCTCTCTGTCCTCTCTGCCCTATGATCTCTGTCTAGACACATGTAAGTCTGGCTCTCCCCTATCTGGCCTTGCCCATGGAGGAGAACACTGTTGCTTGGCCTGGGTATTTTTGTTTGTCTTATGCTTTGGGGTAACATCTCACTTTAATTACATATGTGATTTTTCTCTAATTCCTGAGTCTACCACATATGTGTTTCCTTTACACTCTAGGTTATCATATGGATATCTTCTCTAAACTCTGGCCCTGCTACCAGTGTTATTTCTCCAAACTCGAGCTAACCATAGGTGTAACTCTCTTTATTACCCATTTCTCATCTGAATCTCCTGGTCTTTTCTTTGGAACTCTATCTCCTTTAGCCATCACCACTTACTCTCTTAACTTTCTTCCATAAGGAGGCTTATAGCAGATGTTATGCCTTCCACATGAGTGCATGTTTCTTCTAAATCCCTCTCTCTTCCTTCTGTTCTATGGCCTGGCCTGAACACCCACAGTGACCCTGACTGGGACTCTTGGTCTTGGAAGTTTTCTTCTTGCCTTTGATCTGTGTCATACTGTGGGGATATGTTCTCACTTTTACTATATGTATGATTTATCTTTGATCTCTGAGTCTTTAACTATTTCTTAACCCTCTCTGGTCTGTTATTTGAAGGGGCCTCTAAGTCCAGTCTTTCATGTGTGTGTAGGTATGTGTGTTACTGCCCCAGCCTTTTCCTAGATAACAATTTCCTCTAAATAAACCTCATGAATTATGATTTCTCCCTAAAACTCAATAATTCATAATTTATCTTTCTCAAGTCCATTTTATCATTTCGTTAAAAGTAGAATAAAGACCCCAAAATTTGGGTTCCTAAGTTTGAGAGACTCCTTCTGAACCCCCAAATCCTGCATCACTGTGATGTCAGTGGCCTTCACAAACCTGTCACACACCTGGGGGGTGTTGTGTGTCGAGGGCAGAGAACTTCCAACTGTTACAGGGAGTTCAGCTCTACTCAGTGCCCACTACTGGCACAGTTTACTCTGCCATTCACCTCCACACCCATTTGTCCATCTGGATCCTATACTTCATCTCTAAGGCCTTCTCACCACTGAACCTCACTTTGGCAGCTTGACCAAATTCAAAACTGGGACCCTGCCACTTGGATCTGCCTCTCCAACAGCGGCTCTCCCACAGGGTGTCATCCAACCCTAGAAGAGACTCTATCTCTGTCAAGCTTCTGCCTCTGCCTCTAGGAAGGCCTGTTTGAACTGCTTGAGTTCTGCTGCTATCTCTTTAACCCTTTTGTAGCCATTCTGTAATCCACATATATTGATATAAGCACTGTGTGATAGATATGTAAATTATAATCTGAAAGTTAATATTAGTAGCTAAATTTTGAATAGAAAAAAATCCCTGTGTTTATCAATAGCCAACTATCAAGAGAAACTGGGACTACTTGGAAAATTGCAGCTATAACTGTCCTAGCAAGAAAGACCTAGGAAGAAAGGCCTTCTAAAAAAATATCCTTGTGCCTCTCTCTTTGACTATCAGAATATTGACGCAATGGTCCCCACAAAATTGGAAGTTCCTCATGAATCTCATGGTGAAAGAATGGGAAGACTAAAGTTCCTGGTGAGAGGAACTTGTCTCCCAGGGAAAGAGTCCACATGGTGCTCACAAGTTGTCAGATCACCTGGAAGGAGAGGTTGAGGCTGAGACGGTGACGAGCCAGTGATAGCAGGGACCACGCCTTGACCACAGCTGCTTAGTTATGAGTATCTCTTGCCCTCAGTTTAAACCTAAACCTTATGTCAGAACCCCAAACATGAACTTGGAGGGTTACTGGACTTCTTTGTTCCTCTCCCAATGTGACCACATTGAGTAAATATCTTTTCTTTACTTCTCACTACCACATGTCTGCTTAATTGGCCTGTTGAGGACAGGTGGTTGAGCCTAGGTTGTTAGGTCAGCCAGGGTCCAGGCTCTGACTCTAATAGCTCCTGTAACAAAGCCAACAAAACAGAAGTATCTTGTGAATTTATTGCCATTTGATACATTCTGACATTGTGGAAAGGCACAAACATATGCATCTGTGTTTCTGACATAGCATGCTTACAACAGGAAGCCGGAGCAGGGGCCTCCAAGCCTCTAGCCGCCCTTTACTTCTGAGATGAAGATGGCTCTATAGCAAGGGCCCATCTTCATACAAACAGAACACACGTTTACCACTGGGTAGGGACAGCAACCAGGAAGAATAGTGCCCATCTACCTCCTTTGCCCTTGGGTGGTTCTAACCTCAGAGAGAGAGGACTGAGCTGCCAGGCAGCATTTCCATGCCAGATCTCCTCTCCCAGGCTTGTGCTCAGCTTCCATTGTTCTCCACATAAATACCAGAGGCAGCGAGTCCGCCCTTCTCTGCCTGAGCCTGAGATTGCATTGATTTGGCTCTTGACAAATCCCATTGTCTCAGGGTAGATGCCAAGTCAGCTGAATGTGCTTGGAGAGAATACCCCCAAAGCCTGTCAAAGGATGAGAGTTTTGAGGCACAAAGCCCACCCTCGACCCCCACCCACTTCTAATAGTGCCTCATGCCAGGGACAGCCCTAGACAATACTACCTAGTCTGGTGAGTCCTGGACACTAACTACAGGTCTTATGCTATTAAGATTAAGACACTAATCCATGCTTCATCTCCGGTGCTTTGAGGTCACTTTTAAAGGTAATTCAGTGTGCCCATTTGAGGACTCGGGACGGGAAACCTTGAGCAGGAGTGACCTTTGATTCCACTGGGAGCTCTAAGGCTTCAGCAGGTGAGGCTTGTGAAGTCAGTCTTTTTATTCCATCTTGACAATGCTGATTGATAACAGAGCTAATCACTCGCCTTTGTTGCCAAGGGGCAAAGGTTTCAGCAGCCCCTTTAGAAGGTGGGTCTTTTAACTAGGAGGTGTGTGAATCATAAGAAGGCTCAGCCCTAGGATTAATCCCCCCCCCCGGAAATGCTCCCCCTGGGACTCCTGGTGACCAAGACCCTCCTGGATTGCACACACTTCTGTACCTTGGAAACTGGGGAGCCAGGCGCATCTGGTCTGAAAGACCAACATTGGAGAGTGTAATTATCTGCAGAGTTCACATGAGTTGCTCTAAACAGAAGTGAGTACTGAGAAGTCAGTTTGTGTTCCAAGTGTTTGACTGTGTTCGTCAGCAAACTCCAGCAATGGCCAGCAGCATGTGTGCACCTCTGGGAAGCACAGAGGACGTTGCAGGGGATGGCAATGCCCTGAGGCAGACTGGCCATGGGAAGGTGTTCTCAAGAACACACATCCGGGTCAGGAATTTCAAGCTTTACCTGGACTATCCATTAAGGTGTGTTTTCTTAAAACATTCTAGGCCCTGCTACAGATCAATACTATCCCAATGAGGTATAAAGTGCCATGTTGAAAACTGGAAAGAAGCTGGGGGGCTGGAGAGATGGTGCTTGCCTGCAAAGCCTAACAGCCAGGTTCAATTCCCCAGTACCTATGAAAAGCTAGATGCACATGGTGGCACATGTATCTGGAGTTTGTTTGCAGTGACTAGAGGCCCTGGTGCACCCATACACTCCATCTATCTACCATCTATCATCCATCTATCTATCTATCTATCTATCTATCTATCTATCTATCTATCTATCTATCATCTATCTATCTCTATCTCTCTGTTTACAAATAAAATATTAAAAAAAGAAACTGGGGGCTGGAGAGATGGCTTAGCAGTTAAGGCACCTGCCTGCAGAGCCTAAGGACCCAGGTTCAATTCCCCAGTACCCACATAAGCCAGATGCACAAGGTGGCACATATGTTTGGAGTGCATTTGCAGTGGCTGGAGGACCTGCTGTGCCCATTTTCTCTCTCTCTCTCTCTCTCTGCCTCTTTCTCTCTTTGTCTCTTTCAAATAACTAAATAAAAATAAAATATTTAGAAAAAGAAACTGGAAAGCTAATTTTTATAATTTAATAATTTGATTTAACAAATATATCTGAAGTGTTTCATGTCAGCATACAAAACATACTGTAATTTGTAATTTGGTGGTACAGGAAGAAGCAAAGCCAAAAACTGAAAGGCTCATGTCAAAATTCTCATATGTGACAGAGGTGGCAACAGGAACAAGGAAGGGGAGAAAGAACTGCTAAAAAGCAATGCCATCAAAGCCCAGACTACAGAGGAAACACCAAGTCAGTGGGGCTTTGCCAAGACTGAAAGTCTTTGTGCACTGAAGAAAATCACCTGGAAAACAAAACAAAACAACAACAAAACACCAAGTGGGAGAAAAGATTTACAGATCAAAAAAATTATGAGTGCTGGAGAGCTGGCTTAGCAGTTAAGGTGTTTGCCTGTAAATCCAAAGGACCCAGGTTCAATCCCCAAGGACTCATGTAAGCCAGATGTTCAAGGTGGTACATGCATCCCAAGTTCGTTTTCAGTGGCTGAAAGCCCTGGCACGCCTCTCTCTCTCTTTCCCCTTTCTCTCTTCCTTCCTCCCTCCCTCCCTCTTTCTCTCTTAAATAAGTAAAAAATAAAATTAAATATTT
Source organism: Dipus sagitta (assembly GCA_036346955.1). Classification (NCBI taxonomy): domain Eukaryota; kingdom Metazoa; phylum Chordata; class Mammalia; order Rodentia; family Dipodidae; genus Dipus; species Dipus sagitta. The sequence goes on from CM070778.1 coordinate 139,016,397, forward strand.
TTTAAAAGTTGTGTGGCTTCATTAGTCATGAGGTAAATGCAAATCAAATCTATAATTAAGATGGAATTTCACAAACAATGCAGTGACTCCAATAAACATTTTTAAATTTTTTATTATTCTTTTGGGAGGGAGAGAAAGAGAGAATGGGTGCACCAGGGCCTTCAGCCACTGAAAATGAACTCCAGATGCATTTATCCCCTGTGCATATGTGTGACATTGCATGCTTTTGTCACTGTGTCTGGCTTATGTGGGACCTGGAGATTCGAACATGAGTTCTTAGGCTTCACAGGCAAGCGCCTTAACTGCTAAGCCATCTCTCCAGTCCTCCAATAAACTTTTAATGGAGAATAACAGGTCTTGGTGAGGATATGGTTGAAAAGCTAGAACCCTTGTCCATTATTGGGAATATAATATAGTGTCACAGCCATGGAAAGATTGGGCAGTTCCCCATGATTAAATATAGAATCCTCATATGATCCAGAAATTCCATTCCTATGCATACATCTCAAGGAAATAAAAGAAAGTCCACAAAGAACAACTATGTTCATCGCAGTATATACATAACACTCACAAGATACAAAAGAAAAAACCCACTAATGTCCATCAATGCATGAATAGATGCAGTACACTTTACCCATATTATGGAATATTATTCAATCATAAAAGGAAAGGGTATTCTAAAACATGTTGTACACAGATCATGAGAATAGTATACTGAGTAAAATAAACAGCTGTAAAGAACAGATATTGTATGACTACACTTATGTGAAGTACCCAGAACAGGGAAATTAGTAGATGGAAAACAAAGAAGCTACCAGGGGCTGGAAAGCAAGGTACGGAGAGTGTTATGTTTTGAAGGTGAAATGTCTTCCACAGGCCCATGTACTTGAACATCTTGTCTCTAGCAGATGGCATTGCTGGGAGGGTTGTTGAACCTTTAGGAGGCGATATGTAGCTGGAGAAAGTGGTAGCCAGATACACAAGGTGGTGCGAGCATCTGGAGTTCGTTTGCAGTGGCTGGAGGCCCTGGCATGCCCATTCTTCACCCCCCTCTTTCTCTCTGTCAACTAAATAAATAAAAATATTTTAAAAAATTTAAATATGCTGCAAATCAAAACAGAAAATAGCTGAGTGTGGTAGTGCATACCTTTGATACCAGCAATTGGGAAGCAGAGACAGGATTGCCATGAGTGTGAGGCCAGCCTGGGCCCACACAGTAAGTACCAGGTCAGCCTGGACCACAGAAAGAACCGACCAAAAAACCAAAAACCCAGAAAATATTTGAAGTATATGTACCCAGGAGTATTAGTGTACAGGATTTAAAGATATTCTTACAAAACAATTCTTCCTTTTGCTGCTGTGTGTGTTCAGTGCGTACAACACAATGTTCCCATACACCAAGTTTTGACATATACTCTTTGTTGGGGGAAATGAACATTTTAGAATAGAAATAAGTGTCAGTTTGCTTTCTTCAGATTTGAAAACTCTCGGAAGTTTGAAACTTTGGTGTCTGTAAAGATGAGGAAAATGCAAACTCTCTTCCACTGCTGGGACGCAGATCGGTTCCCCTGTGAGACCTCAACAGCCAACAAACAGGCCACGTTCCACCACAGGGACACGGGGCGGGCAAACATGCAATACAGCCAGCATGTCCCCAGGGACAGGACAGGTGAGAAGACAAGTAAGTGCCTAACAACCCATGATCAGGGGTCAGTGAGAGATCTTGACTCAAAAATAAGGTGTAGACGTAATAGGAGAAAGCACCTGATATTGGCTTCCACATGCACGTGCGTGCACGCGCACACACGCACACACACACACCCTGCAGTTCAGAAACTGGCAGATTCGTCCTGGATTCCAAGGGCTCCACTGTCCTTTCTCTCAGCACCTTGCCAAATTTATCCCCAAAGAGAAAATCTGTCATCTTCTCAGAATGGCCTGTGTTTGACCACTGGACCCTGGTGTTCAAATTATAGGTAGGAGTTTTTCAGCATTGGAAGAAAGATGAGAAGTAATCTTTATACTCTGTATATTAAACAAGATATCAAGAGAGACGCTGTGGTTTGCCTAGGTCATGCCTCAGTTGTGGGAACAATGAGACTGTAGCTCAGATTAGGGAAAGCACAGAGGCTTCATCAGACAGCCTTCAAAGGTTCAAATTCTGACCTAGCCTAGTGGACATGACAAGCTGAGCAACTTAGCTGGCTTGTTTTCTCCACCATAAACTAATAATGACAACATGTAACACAGACAGTCGGCTACTCACCATAGACCCCACTGCCCTCCTACTATAGACCCCGCTGTTGTGGCCAGCAGATGATCTCCCAGCCTAGGATAGCAGCCCCTTGAACTACAATCACAGCCTGCAACCTTGGGCAGCCCTAGCTAATATTTTCTTGAAACCAGATATGGCTCTGACTGTAGCAGGCTAAGGGGGTCAATGGGTGGAGCCCACAAAGTCACAAGGCTAAGTTCCCCATTACCTGGCTATTTGCAAACCCTGCCCTCAGGAAAGGGGAGCTACTAATGGGAGAAGCCCTGCAATGCAGGGGATCGACCTTCTCTGTACTGGCCCCTAAACTTGGGACATTTTTGTTACATCATTCTGGAGTTTAAAAAAAAAATGTCTGTTACAGGCCTGTGGTGAGGCATTATAAGCACCCACAGACTTTCAGTTGGTATGATCTGGCTCGACTTATCAGAGTAGCACACTGGCTCAATGGAGAGAACAGTGGATCTGTCCCTTTTCAGGGGGGAGAAGTCACTGACAAGTGTCCAGTGGGCCATTTGCTGCACTGGTGACCAGGGAGGGGAGGTATGGCCCTGCAGCTTCATACAGATGTACATGGCATGCTTGAGCAACCTGCCTCACGGTGCAGTGTGTCACTGCAGGTCTGCGAATGGACAGCACAGTGTTCATGAGTGGAAAGCCACTTGGGACAGTCTTACTGTGCTGGGCCAATATGTTCCAGGGATTGGAGGGTGGGTAGAGCATTTAGGCACAGCTTTGTGGGTAGTATCAGCAACCAGAAGGAAGTGAACCCTAGCGGAGGGGAGGCAGAGGGTGCTGATGGCTTGGGCCTTGGGCCTCTGCTGAGAGGGTGCTTCTGGGCCCTGGGAGATGAGATCAAGTAATGAATCACAGCAGGACCTAAACCTTCAGTGCATTGGGAGAGCTCCAGGCTTGGAGTTTTGCCAAGAGCAAGCCCAGTCTTGACAGGTAAATCTGAAAGCACATCTCGAGCCCCCTGCAAATATATAGGTTTCTGGGGTGCCACTAAACTAGCTCACAGGCCAGACAGTATGAGGGACCAGGATGGAGCTGAGTTGCGGCATGCTAAGTAGTAGGCATGCTCTCATGTCCAGGCACTGCAGAAGTGCTCCAGGCCTTTGAGAATGAGGGAGAGAAAGAAGCAGTCTGTTAGAAACCAACACAGGGGCTCCAAAATCAGCACAGATTCCCAGCTTTGGACCAGCTTCTGCCCAAAGACAGGAGAAATAAGTGGTCAGTGCTCAGTGGTCAGTCTGCTTCCAGTAGCCAAAAACAGCCTGTATACATACAAACACAGTAAAAGGGAGCCCAAGAAGCCCCCAAGGTTAGTAGCTGTTCATATGAAGATAATGCATGGAGCACATTCTTGTCCAGGCCAACAAGTGTGTGTCATTGTTTCAGCCACCCAGGGCACCCTTGGCTCTGCCTCTCAAGTGTGTTCTGCATGGGCTAAGCAGAGTGCCCCCCCATTCATCTGGTTGTCTGCTGTGCATGCATACCATGATTTGTGTTGCTATGGGAGGGAACACCATGCCCTCCAGCCTGCGAGGTGTGCCTTTGTCTGTCTTCCCCAAGACTGGGACAAAGAGCTTGGAAATGAGCATCAGGAAGGGCCACCTCCCCACGCCAAGGCCTCTGTCCCTGGAAGCTACACCTTGTCAGTTCACTGACCACCTGGAGAACCACTGTCAGCCAGATGAGATCAACATGTACAAAACACTGGGGTTAGTGTGAAATGATGTGGGAAGCACCCAGAGGGTCCACTGGCTATGTTCCTGGCCAGAGAGGTCACTTAGAAGACACCTTACTTGGAAGAGAGGTGTATATGGACATCATTCAGGTTGCCACACACAGACCTGAGACACTGTGGAAACCCAGGCATCCACTAGCCTCACCCAGCAGCAGGGCAGGTTCTATTTGGGTAGCTGAGGTGACGGCTGGTGGGAGTGGGGGCAGAGACCTGAAATTCCAAGTGGAGAGTGACGATGAGTAATCATGGAGGCCACCGAGGCCGACAGCAGGTGAATGGCACTGCAGACAGTGTGCACACGGTTCACCTACCTTTGTTGCTCCTAGGCCCCTAAGAGAAACATTAACCAAGTTGCAAGATTGAGATGCTTGTCTGATTGTTGCTTCAGGGAAAGTTGGTATTGCAAACAGGCCCACCTGTTCTCCTTGTAAAACTTTATTTGGGCCGTTGGGCAGCATGTTATCGGTTCTTGTTCAAACATTCCACCGAAGAGCTGGTGTTGGAAGGGGAGCCAGGGAAGGACCAGAAGGTCTCCATTCTCAAATTTAGAAGCCTCTCATTTTCCTTACTTTAAATGGATCTCTACAATAGAATGCCTATTGAGTGATTTCCTTCTGTGGTCACACAGACCCAGGTTCATTCAGGCTGCAGTGACCACACCTGTTGGGCACATATGTTGGGGAAATTATTTCAATTTGCCATGAATGTTCAAAACATCTTCCTTATAGATGAAGGTGCTACCACTTCCTCTCTACTTCTGCCAGGCTAAGAGTGTTCTTTGACCTGGGATTAGCATATGGAAACTCTGCTTGTTACAGTCCCTCTGCCCAAATCAGTGCTCCCTCCCTCCAGGAACAGCATCTGATAAACACAGGACTTGCTGGCCCAGGTAATACGTGTTCTGCTATGGATTGCCTTAAAGAACTTCAGGACAAAGGCAAAACCGGGATTTCAGGCAGGAATTCTGAAGCACAGTGGGTGTCTCTTTACCAGTCGGCAAACCACAGGGTAGTGTGCACAGCTGAGCAAAATGTTCTGCTTATCCAATGATAATAAAAAGGAGAGCTCAGAAGTCACCCTTGTAATGTCAGGCACAGGACATGGCTAAACTCCCCACAACAGCCTGGGAGCCAGGCTTCTCCATGGGGGTGTCCTGTATAGCTCTCCTAATGGAAAGGGCTGTGAGACAGAGACAGACACCTATGTGTCTTTCATTGTACCTTGGAGTTGAGCTCTGCAGCAGGAGGAAGGCAGTACAGAATGCATCTTCATCGTGTAAATGCATACCTACTCTATCTATAGCTACTTTTCTGTTAGTCATTCTACCCTGCTGTTTACTGTCCTCAACTGCCTTCCACCTGGACTCACTATCCCCAGGTCCTGGTCATGTGCTGCCCTGCCCAGTGACACCTGATTCTCCCTTTTTATTCTCTTTATGCATGAATACGGGAATTCTGTCAGGAAAAATCAAACAATGATAATGGGAATTGGACATGGATGAAATCACAAATGCAGAAACCATAGATGGCCAAGAAGCAGGCCTCTTTCCTAATACTGCTATGAATGAATTCAGTGTTAGTGCTTGTTAGCCCTTTTGAAAAATGAGGACACTGGGATTGGAAAGATGGCTTAGCGGTTAAGGTACTTGCCTGAAAAGCCTAATGACTTGGGTTCAATTCCAGATGCATGTGCCACCTTGTGCATTTGGCTTACGTGTGTACTGAAAAATTGAACCCGGGCCCTTAGGCATGGCAGGCAAGTACCTTAACCACTAAGCCATCTCTCCATCCCTAATAAAAATATTTTTTTTTAAAAAAATGAGGACATTGAAACTTTCAAAGGTCATGGGTTGGTGTCAACAGAATTAGTTTTGACACAAGGCAATGAGAGCTATACCTGCATCTTGTCCCACTCAAGAAGCCTGTCACCCACTGTTAGAACCAGCCCAGGAGGGGTGTGCAGTCCCTGTCCACTTATTTTAAGGAAGTTGATTCAGAGGGACAGAAAATGACCATCCATTTGATAGACTTCAACTTAATAGTCTTCCCCTCCCCCTGTCTTTTGGAGCATGTGTGTACTCATGACTGGTTTATCATAGGGAAACAAGAGGCTCACCCAGACATCTGTGCCTGTCGACCACTGAGAGGCATAGAATTGACACAGTGGCATCAGAAAGGCAAGGCTGATAATGATGCCAACAGAGTGACCACTCTTCTTTGCCTCACTACGTTTTAGGGTACAATGTGTGGTGAAACAATGGAAGAGTGCTTCTTTTAACTAGCCTGCTCTGTATCTTCAAGACAGATAGGATAAAATGGTAGTGTGATTCCAAAGAGGAGAAAGAACTGAGGAAATGTCACTGCTTCAGGACAAAAGATGTCTTAAGGTGGCATCACGTTGGCCTTTCCTTCCTGCACTGCCTGGTTTCCATGGAGACCAGTAATCAGGGTGTATCTGTATATTAGAGCTCCTACCATACTGTTTATTTAAGAAAGGATTTAGAAAGTGTGTGCTGTGCCAATTTAAATTTACATACAGTGTTTATCTAATCCACATATCAACCTATTCACCACTCTCTACACACCCATCCATACCTACCTGCTGTGCATGAGAGAACTTAACACAAGCATAATGCAAATTGACCTTTATCCTTAAAACAGGCAGTCATTCTTCTTTCAGAATTAGAGAACATACATAGCTTTTCAATCATGATATAACCATACTTTTAAGTTTTCTTTGGCTTAGTATTTTGTCATATGAATTCAGGATGCTGTTGAATTTTGGACGCTTAAAGAAATAACATATCCAGGCTAGAAGGATGGCTTAGAGGTTAAGGCGCTTGCCTGCGAAGTCTAACGACCCAAGTTTGAGTCCCCAGTACCCGCATAAGCAAGATGCACAAGGTGTGCATGTGTCTGGAGTTCCTTTGCCATGGCTAGAGGCCCTGGTGTGCCCATTCTTCCCCCTCAAATAAATAAACAAATAAAATATGCTTAAAAGAAGAAAACAACATATCATTATTTAAAAATGAGCTTTGAATGATGCATGCTACTGAAGATAGGTAAATATGATTACAGGTCAAAATCAAACCTAACAATCTTGTAATAAAATTCAGCATCAAAACTTAAGATTATAGCAGTTGAGGAGAATGCTCAGTGGATAGAGAACTCACTGCTCAAGTCTGAGTACCTGAGCTCAATCCCAAGCCCATGTAGAAAGCCAGAAGCTGTGGGGGGCTTCTGTAACACTAGCACCCTGATGCTGAGATGGAAGGCAGAGACAGGAGAATTTCCTAGAAGCTTGTGGCAAGCTCAGCAAAAGAACAGCAGTGCCCCCCCCCCCCACAGCCTCTTTCTGGAGAGAATTCAAGATGGCCAATAAAGAACCTCTTCCCCAAAATGTTCATTCAAGTGGGACAGACTTCAAAGTTATGGCCCAGGATGAGTTAATTCTAAGATGAAAACAGTATGAAGCATATATTCAAACCCTGGAGGGCAAGTACACAGATCTTAAATGAAGTCGCTGGTGTAAGGGAGTCTGAAGAAAAACTAAAGCAACAACCACAGGAATCTGCACGCAGGGAGAACATCCTGGTAATGTGACTAGCGATGCAATGATGTACTACTCAAATCCATTACCTCAAGCTAGTCCAGCAGCCAAGTGTTGACCAACTGAGATCAATAATGGTAGATCCAGTGGTCAACTTGTTTTTCCCACAAGTGAAAGGTGAACTGGAACAGACTAAAGACAAACTGGAACAAGCCCAAAATGAACTGAGTGTGTGAAGTTTATGCCTGATTGGTAAGCAAATCATACTCCTAATCAAGACTTCCCTGACAGTCCCACCTCGAGAAAACTTGGTGGGACAGCCGTACTCGTTTCCACACCAAGACTCAGATTTTTTTTTTTTTTTTTTGAGTCAAAAAGCCACATTCTTACACTGTCCAGCCTGTAATGGTTAATGTAAAATTTACCAGATAAACCTTATATTTCAGCTTTTTAAAACACTTTATTTAAAATATTTTATTTCTTTGTTTGTTTATTTGAGAGAGAGAGGAAAAGGCAGATAGAGAGAATGGGTGCACCAGGGCCTCCAGCCACTGCAAATGAACTTCAGACAAATGTGCCACCTTGTGTATCTGGCTTACATGAGTACTGGAGAATTGAACCTGGGTCCTTAGGCTTCATAAGCAAGTGCCTTAACTGATAAGACATCTCTCCAGCCCTATTTCAGCTTTTTAAAATCTTCCCCTTTCCCTTGCTTCAGAGAGGCCTGATGCCATTAGCCTATTCCAAAGAAGAGGCCATCTCTAAAAAATTCCCCTTCTAGAACATGTAGACACTTGAGAAATGTTTCTGTTTGAAGAAAATAGAGGGAGAAGCAGAAGTCTTAAGTCTGTGGCACACTGTGTCTTCAGACAGTTTGGAGGATTGAAAACCTAGAGGTTTTAAATCATGAATTGAACATGTAAAATGCATCGCTCTTAACCTTGAACATAGTGACTTAGAGACACTACATATCAGTTTTGCCACTAAGACTGTGGTCTCCATGATTGCTGAACTACCTGGGTCAAAACTCAAATAAGGTGAGTTTTACCTTTAAAGGGTTTATGTGCTAAATACCAACTTTTTTGTTTGTTTTGTTTTGTTTTTCAAAGTAGGATCTTGTTCTAGGCCAGGCTGACCTGGAATACACTATGTAATCTCAGGGTGGCCTCAAACTCATGGTGATCCTCTTACTCTGCCTCCTGAGTGCTGGGATTAAAGGTGTGTGTCACCATGCCCAGCCAAGCACCAACTTTAATAGTCAAGAGACAATCAGATAATAGATGCAACTACAAGTAGTACATATACTTAACAAATTAGTTTTGGGTTCTCTATTACATAATAGTCAAAGCAATGTGGCTCTAATCAAGGGTTTATTCTTTGAATGGGCACAGAAACTAGATAATCTTACTTGAGGAATGTACAAACATGAAGGTGTGGTCTCACACTTGAGGTTTAAACTGTTTTGAAGCATTATGAACATTCATTTCACAACCAGACTGTATAAGAATATTGGCTGTGATGAGACTCAGTAAACTCTCATCCTATTCATTCAACAGGCACATGTTAAAGAGCATTGCTGTTGGTGTTAATGCGGGAATGTGTTCCTTCATTGCATTAGGGCCTTTTGTATTGCACGCTGGTATTAAATTAAATGTGCCTTGAAAAAAAAAAAAAGCGAAACAACAAAGAATGAGTTGAGGGTTCTCAGGATCTTTGTATTTTTACTGCTGAGAGAGAACTGGACAATCTGCTTCTAAATCAATAAGAATGTCTCCACAGAGGACTGTGGGGGGCATGGATAGAAAGCAGGCTTTGTGCTGAACATCTGTCTGTGGCTTTTTTCCCCTTTTGGGGGGATGTGTGTGTGTGCATGTACGTGTGGGCATGTTTACATGTGAGTGTGAGCATTCTTTGCCATGGGATGCATATAAGGTCAGAGGACATGACTGGTGCTGGTCCTTGCTGTCCACCTTGTTTGAGGCAGGGTTTCTCACTGTCCACTGCTATGAATGCCAGGCGAGCTGGTCCCAAGCTTTCAGGGAGTGTTCTGCTTCCACCTTCCATTTCTCTGTGGGCCTCTGGGATTACAGATGCTAGCTCTGTGACATCTGGCCCATGCGTGCTCCAGAGATCCATGCTCATGCGCTCATGCTTGCATGGCAAATATTTTACTCACTGAGCCATTTTCCCAGCTCTTGTTTTTTTATTTTTTACTTATATGAATTATATCCCACTCAAATATTTGGATTTAAAATTGGAATGCTGGGGCTGGAGAGGTGGCTTAGCGGTTAAGGCATTTGCCTGCAAAGCCAAAGGACCCAGGTTCGATTTCCCAGGACCCACGTAAGCCATATGCACAAGAGGGCTCATGCATCTAGAGTTCGTCTGCAGCACCTGGAGACCCTAATGCGCCATTCATTCTCTCTCTCTCTCTCTCTCTCTCTCTCTCAAGTAAATAAAGAAAAAAAAAGTATAAAAAAGTTTGAATGCTGGGGCTGGGGCTGGGGCTGGGGAGGTGGCTTAGTGGTTGAGGCACTTGCCTGCAAAGCCTAAGGACCCAGGTTTAATTCCCCAGTACCCACATAAGCCAGGTGCACAGGGTGGCACATGTGTTTGGAGTTTGTTTGCATTGACTAGAGGTCCTTGTGCACCCATTCTCTCTTTCTCCCTCAAATAAATAAAAGAATATTTAAAACTTGGGGCTGGAGGGGTGCCTTAGCAGTTAAGGCGTTTACCTGCAAAGCCAAAGGACCCAGGTTCAATTTCCCAGGACCCATGTTGGCCAGATGCACAAGGGGGCACACGCGTCTGGAGTTTGTTTGCAGTGGCTGGAGGCCCTGGCGTGCCCATATTCTCTCTCTCTCTCTCTCTCTCTCTCTCTTTTTCTCTGTCAAAGAAAGAAAGAAAAATATTTTTAAAAATATTTAAAAACTGAATTCTTCCGGGTGTGGTGGCGCACGCCTTTAATCCTAGCACTTGGGAAACAGAGGTAGGGGGATTGCCATGAGGTCGAGGCCACACTGAGACGACATAGTGAATGCCAGGTCAGCCTGGGCTACGGTGAGATCCTGCCTGGAAAGACCAAAAAAAAAAAAAAAAACTTAATTATGGGACTGGAAAGATGGTTCAGTGGTTAAAGGCACTTGCTTGCAAAGCCTGCAGATCTGGATTCAAGCTCCAAGACACCCATATAAGCCAGACACAAAAAGTGGCACAGCACTGGACAGATGGCTTAGTGGTTAAGGAGCTTGTCTGTTAAACCTAAAGACCCATGCTTGACTCTCCAGATCCCAGGTAAGACAGACACACAAAGGTGAGGCAAGCACAAGGTCTGTACATGCCCACTGGATGGCACAAACATCTGGTATTTTATTTTAGTAGCTGAGGCCCTGGTGTACCAATTCTCTCTCTCTCTCCCTCCCTCCCTCTAAAAATTAAAAAATAAAATAAAATAAAAGTGCTTTAAAAAGTGGCATAAGTGTCTGTTCATTCACAGTGGCAAGAGACCCTGGAGAGCCCCCGCCACACAAACACAAATGAGTAAATATATTTAAAACTTTTAAAAGATATTTTTATTTATTTGCAAGGAGAGGGGATGGAGAGAGACACTTCAGACACATTGCTACTTTGTGCATCTGGCTTTACACGGGTGCTGGGAAATTGAACCTGGGCTGGCAGGCTTTGCAAACAAGCACCTTTAACCACTGAGCCATCCCTCCAGCCCTTAATGGATGAATTTTAAAAGAGAAATAAAAATTATTTTGAGAATAAAATCTTTTCAAAAAATTGAAACAACACTCTTTGTTATGCTAGAGATCTCAAGTAACTATTTTCCAGATAAATAAAGTCAACTCTCTTTAACTACATAGACCAATTATTTTGATGGACCTAAATGTCATGTGGTTATATTTATGGATCAATCTTCAAATACCATAAACTTCCTTGCTATCCAACTTTCCATTTCCTCTTTTATGATCTCTATCTTGCTACTTATGACGCTGCAAGCCACTTCCTAAGCAACTCCTCGGAGCCCTGAGTAACTTCCGATCTGCTTCCTCAGTGATCACCAGGATGGCAGGAAGTCAGGAGCTCTGGATGCTGTCTTCATGTAGCACAGGAGATTCACCATGTGCTTTGTGGACAGTATACCTGTCTAGTATGTGGAAATGCCAAGGCTGGGGAGGTTAGCCAAACTGGGGGCAGTTGGAATCTGCAGCTTTCCCAAGTGGCAAAGCATAGCTCTTCCTTTGCTATTGGTCTCCTTGCACCCCACCCCCAGCCCCCACAAGAGTGGTTTCAAAGCAGAAGCTTGCAACTTGCCCAGAACTTTCCTGGAATCAGTGAGAAGCCAGACAGGAAAAGACGAGTGCTGACAAATCAAATCAGCGAATTCTGGAAACTTGTGTTCATGGCTAGTGGAGGCTGGGGCTTTATGCTGGCCTAGTGATCTGATGGTGTACTTTCTCACGTACAATACCCTCATTCTGATATAGCCCTGAGATCTAGGCTGGGCCTTGTTGACCAATCTGACATCCATCTGTCCCTCAGATTGGTGTCCACTGCTCCTCGATAACTGAGGATTAGTTATGATAGCATATCTGTGTCACTAACACTCAGAGGGAGTGGGCAGAACATGATGGCTCATAGATAACCATTTTTGTCAACACAGTCACAGTGACAACACTGCTGCCTACTTCCCTTAGCTCCATTTCATTTTGGGTGGCCCGGTGACCTGCAGCTGACTGCTCTGGTGCTATAGTCAGGGGCCAGGAACAACACTCCTCTTGGGGTGGAAGCCCCTTTGAGTCACTCTTGTTCCCTGCCCACTCCTGTCAGCTCTTTACTGACTGTCCCTGTTGTCCCCTTAGCCATTCCTGCTGGAGCCTTGTGGTGTCATTGTGGCCTATGGGAGCCTCAAGAAGCATCAGACCTCCCACCTGCACTCACAGGCACCTTCAGAACAGACACCCACCTTTCAGCAGGGTCCCAGAGAGCTTAGCTGAGTTGTGACTGACAGTCTCCTAGTGACGCAGGATGAGTACAACTATCCCTGCAAGTGTGTGACTTTCATCTGAGGTAAGTTTGCTCAGCAGGCAGCTGACCCATGCTAGCTGATCAAGTGGATATGGGAACAGTTCCTTCCTCTCCACCCCTTGGGGACCAGAGCACATTATGCCGCATGTTCCAGGAAGGATGAGCGGAAGCAGTGGGGCAAAGATAGAAGTGCTTTAGTCACAGATTCAGCAAGTTTGGCCATAGTCTGAACATGGGAGCGTCACCCGGGCCTGTGAGCAACAGCACAGAATTGATCCTCCATGTGGCTCTTCAGAACTTAGGGGTCCTTTACAAGAAAAGTCATGAAATTGGGTGTCATGGCATAGGACTTTGGGGGGTGGCTGTCTCAGGGTGACAAGTGGAATGTCAGGAGGTGCTCTGCACGGCTTGAGATTCCAGGTCCTGAGTCTGTAAGGGAGGGGACCACATTCACTCACAAAGCACGGCAGAGCCAGGGAAAACTGTCAGGATTCCTGCCCACCATCCTAAGGGCTCCCTCCATCCCAAGGGCTGAAGGGGCAGTAGAGACATGTGGCCAGCACTGCACCTGAGCGTGTGAGCCACACTGGATGAGGACATAGGGATGGTGTTTCCCGGAGGGCGTGATCCACACACCGGATCTTTATCACCATCTGGACACCAAGAGCACTTAAGAGAGGTGACATTCCCACCATTTGTCAGCCTGTAAGTGTCACACCTCCTGGGGCATCCCCAAGGTGTGGTTCTCACACCTCCCTGTTCCCGCCCGCCCATGGCAGCTGGCGTTACCGCCAGAATTTCAGCATGCTGACACTTCAAGAAGATCCTAAACCACTTTTACTGGCTTCTTAAATAAACCTGAGATAAACATGAGTGGGTTCAAAGCTTCTGTGCCCACCACCCCCACAGCACTTGCAGGCCCCGCCCTCCTCTCTGATCTCTGACTTTGGCCTCCTGAAGCCTCAGACCTCAGTGATGCTAGCTCAACTCCTCAGCCCAAGGCCCAGACATAGCGTGTAGCCCTGGCGTCCGTGACTAGGAACACAGTAACTTTCTCACTGATCCTTTATTTTGCTTCTGGGAGATGAGCTGGCACTGCTTCCTCCACACATTGCTGGGAGAGTGGAGTTTGAGATAACGAACATCATTATCTCAAACAGATGTTATTATCAGGTTTCTGGTGGCAGCGCACCAGAGGGAGCCCATCTACAAAGGGAACGAGAGAGGATATCACAGGGCACAACAGATCCAATGAAGAAGGGGCCAGGCAGCTAGAACATTAACCATCCCCATGTCTCCTCCCTTGAAGGGCAATGGGTTCCAAGTATTCTGGGCTAAGTTTCTTCTCTCTGAAGTAGAGTTACTAATACAGTCTGTCCTAGAAAGTATTCAGAGACCTAAGCAATTAGTCACTACAAAGTGCTTTGAAATACTTGAGCTTTCCATATGGTGGCATTTAATATCTATACTGACAAGTCTGTGCTAACAGCTCCATAGCTATAATTGCTGGCAAAGGGCTTAGTTTTATGACTGGCCTTTTGGACACTAGCACATTTCTTTTAAATTAATAAAATTACATGCCAAGAGTACTTCCCACATTCATATAGGGTCTTCTTTGTGAAAACTTAGGATGTGACCATGAATCTATTTTAACCAGCCTCTTGGTTAATCTATAAGAATACTCTATTATGTGTGCCCCTGGAAATCTAGAGACAAGGGCTGCAGGAAGACTGTGTGGTTCGGATCCCTCCATTAGAGACACAGGAGGCAACCAGGTGATTTAGTTTTATTACAGTTATTTAGTAGGGCTATAAACCAAACCACAGCCAATCAAAGAGTTTCCTTTGGCAGCTCCTAAGCTGAGCCCAAATGGGCCTTTCTTTATACATTTGTTGAGGAGTGTCTCCAGATTCATGACGACATTGAGGTGTGAATTCAGGCTGCAGTGGGAAGATGTGTGGGTAGAAGACAGTTTCCACTGCAAGCCTACACCCTGCTTATTCTCTTCAAAGATTACTTATGTTCCTTTAGACAAAGGGCATTCGGACCAGGACAGGGATGGGTTAATGATGACCTTAGCACCTCCATCACTCTCCTGTGACCACCACTAGCCTCCCCTATGGGATTACTTCACATAATGCATCCTCACACCAGTCTCAGGCAGATGAGAATGGTTTCAGACCATTGTTATTGCCTTTCATTAATACATAAATCAATGAAGTTCTGGGCCAGCCAGCCACTTACAGTTCATGAAGCCATACTTCTACCTGTCACTGGAGAAAAAAGGAGAGGGCATTTTCCTGTAGTCAAGGTCTGTGAAGACATTTTCCTTCGTCACTACCAGAATCATGCTTGCTTAATCCATGGAATTACTTGACAAAGAGTGCCACCCTGTGTCTGATTGGAGGAAGTACAATAAAAAAAACGGTCCAGAAAATTCTATCATGGAAACTGGCAGCATTGTGCTTTGAGCATCCAAGCTTCTCCATAAGATGGCTTCTTTCCCCAAACACTAAAGAAACAAAGCTAAAAGGAGATTCTATACAGTGTGAGGGGATCCACAGCATGTCCACTGACAACTGGGAGAAGGCTGTGGGCAGATAGAACGCTGCCCATATCAGTAGCTAAGATCTGCAGGCAAAGGGCTCATTTTGCAGAACCAAAAATTGCCTCAGCTGGCAGGTGAGGACTTGAAGCTGGGCAGTCAGTTTCCCTACCAGCTTGTTTACACAGGCTGTGCAAAACCTCAGATACTTTTGCATATACACCAAGCCTGACGTGATGGAGGGAACAAAATGTCTTCTATCCTCCCAGCATGATGGAAGGACAAGGAGCCAAATGTCAAACCAGGAACAAAATGGCAGTGTCAGTATTGATACGGTGCAGACAAGGAAGCTGAGTTGCCAGGAGTTAATTGATTTGAATGAGCCAAGTGTAGTGGCGCTCACCTTTAATCCCAGTACTTAGGAGGCAGAGGTAGGAGGACCACTGTAAATTTGAGGCCAACCTGGGATTACATAGTGAATTCTAGGTCAGCATGGGCTAAAGTGAGACCCTACCTCAAAAAAAAAAAAAAAATGGGTTGGGTCCATGGTCACCTGGCACCATATGCTTGGGCAGACTGTCATGATCCCTGAGGACTGAGACAGGTAGTCCCCTTGATCTATAGACATAAACATCCCTAGGCCTGGTGGACAGAGTTCATAGCACGATGCCATGGGTCAGACCCTCCTCAGTTCCCAGGATGGAGACAGGCCTCAGACCCAGGATTTCAGAAGGGACCCATGCCTGCCCTCAATCTGTCCTGTAATGGCATTGTAGCATCTGCCAGGCTTACTGTGGATGATGGAAGGAAATACCTGGGCTCTGAAGATGTCCTAGAGACTCTAAGCAACAGCTACTGGAGGCCAAGTGGTTAAGTTCTGGCTTGCAGCAGCATGAAGGTTGTCTATGTCAGCACAGTGACTAGTAGAGCCCAACACTGGCTCCCTGGCCCATGATGACAGGTCTAGAGTAGGAATTGATGTTATGGTATAGACCTTAAGAGTCCCCTACTGGCCTGTGTCTAGAAGGTTCAGTCTATTTCTTGTTGTGGTTTGAATGTAAATCTATGTCCCCCACAGCCTGAGGGATCTTTGATTCAGCTTTCTACTTAGTCCTCAGCAGGCACAGCCTTCCTGGAGTAGGTGCGTCACTGGGGGCAGATTCTGAATCCAGCCCTACTGAGGTGTGCAGAAAGCCAGTGCGAGCTCTGGCTGTTTGTGCTTGTGGGTTTTGGCTGCTGCTTTTTCTCGCTGCTACGGATGGATGGTGGAGCGAGGCTCCTTCCTCTGCCATGCCTCCCGTGGAATCAGGAAGCTGAAGTACCCCTTTTCCTCCCGAAAGCTGCTTGTGGTTGAGTGTCTCAGCAGTGAGAAGGCAAATGCAACACTATTAATGGGGTCATAGCCAAAAGGACTATTGGGAGGTGATGGAAATTGTAATGGATAGGACCTGCTAAGAGAATGCAAGTTACTGGGTAATGGCCTGGGGTGACATTATGTCTTCAGTCCCTTGTGAGCTCTCTGCTTTCTGGTCACCACGAGGCTCCGCCACGCACTCCCCACCATCATGCTCAGGTCGAGAAACAAGAGGCCCGAGTGATCCTCTGAGACCATGGGACAAAAATCAGTCATTCCTCGTTTAAGTTGACACTCTCAGTATTATAACTAACATGGTAGCAAAGCTGCTTCCCTCTAGAACAGTAAACTCTACGGAATGCTGTCCAACTGGAAAAGCTGGAGAGCTTAATTACCTGGATGGAGTCATTTGACCATGCAGAAAACAGAAATGAGGACAGTTACCCCCAACCCCATCTCTGGTCTACAGCAGGCAGCTTTTCTCTATACAGCCCTATCAGAAACCATCAGACTTAGTTGTAAGACTGGGCCACCTCTTGGTTCTTCAGGAAGATCTAGAACAGCCACTGCTATCTTGCCATATAGAATAGCATAACAGTCATTAGTAATGCAAAGATAGGAACCATCCCTCTATGTTTTTTGAAAAATCTAAACGCTAAGCGCACCACCGTAAAGACTGGCTGCTTCACATTGCACCAGCCAATACCGAGACAGAGGTAAGACAGCAGCCTTTGTGGGGCTGCAGGAGCAACCTGGCCACATGAGCAGCACAGGCTGCAGAGAGCAGGGACCACTCCACTCCACAGGAGGCCTGGAGAGACATGACGCTCCAAAGCAGGCAGGAGTAATGCCATGCTCGCAGTCCCAACAAGATGCAGTATAGGTCTGTGAGTGATTAGATGTTGCAGGGCATGCAAAGAAGCCTGTAACCTGGAGCCCTCTTCTGCATATAATCGTTCCCTTTCTGAGCAGCAGCTCTTGGCTGGCCTGAGCCAACACTGACCCACATTTCTCCATGAACAGTTATGGACAAAGGGCATGTGTTGGACTCTATTGTGTTGAAGTGTTCTGAAGGCACATGGTGCTCACAGCAACCACACTGCTGCCAACACCTCCACATGCACCTACACTACCAGGGAGTCTTCTATGACCAGCTAGCTAAAGCAAAAGTTATGTCTGATTTTTGCAAACCTAAAGCAAAGGTTGTTACTAGCTCACTCAATGTGGCCCTAAACTAGAGCAATGATGAGATGACCCTATATTGCCCATAGGAGCCAGAGATACAATAGTGACCAACAGCTAAGTTGGGCTGGAAAGTCAGAGTCTTGGAAGAAACCAGGTTGGAAATTAGTGACAAGTGACAGATTGGGAAGAGTAAGTAGATGTTAGGACACCTGTGTTCTCATGAAGGCACCGAGTATGCCCTCAGTATTAAGAGACGCCATGGCCTTTCTCTCATCATCCCACTGTCTTTGCTCACTGGGCTCACAGTGGCCATGTTGACAGGGAAGGCAAGCATACAGTTTTAGCTTCAGGGGTTATAACTCAGATTGGCCTGGAATGATTCCTAACAGCAATCCAACCTGACAGCAGTCCGACCAACATACTTCATTAGTACAGGTACTGACCACACTGACTGCCCCTTGGAGATAGGAAGGCCATAGGTCTCACAACCCCATGCATTGCACAACTGCTCAGTGTGGCTTCCCGGTGGCCCACTTTATAGGTCAGTGACATGGTCTGTCAAGTGTGTTGATCTGTGTCCATTACTTGGGTGGACAGCCTCCTAGAACCCAGCCATAGACAGGAGGCCTTCTGTTGGCTGGGCTTTGGGCTCCACATTAGGAAGTGCCCTGTGTTATACACCACTTAACATATGGGTTTCCCATGGCCAGAGCACACTGGTTGAGGAAGCATGCACACTGGGAACCCCCAGAAAAGTTCTGGGTATTCTCTCAAGAGGGACCTTCAGCAAACACAGTTTGTGCCACTTTCCCATAAGCTGACAGCCAGTGGACCAGGGGACAAAGAAAGGGTTGGAGTGGCCTAAGTGACTTCCCACACTACCCTGGGGTAGAGCATCAACCACAGATGGACAGGAAGCAGTATGTCTGCAACTGAAGGGATTTTCTGGGAAAACTTAATTCCAAGATATCGATAAAAACCTAGCTACTGGGCTGGAGAAATGGCTTAGTGTTTAAGGTGCTTGCCTGTGAAGCCAAAAGACCCAGGTTTGATTCCCCAGGACCCACATAGGCCAGATGCACAAGGGGGCGCACGCATCTGGAGTTCGTTTGCAGTGGCTGGGGGCCCTGGTGTGCCCATTCTCTCTCTGTGCCTATTTCTCTCTCTCAAATAAAGAAAGAAAATAAATAAAATACTTTAAAAACAAAAACCTAGCTACCTCAAATGAGAAAGACTATACTTGGAAGAAGCACCCTAGGAGTGCAGGGATAAAGGAACAGGGAACAAGTTGTGGAAACAGAGCTTGTGAATACCCCACCTGCCAGAAAGCCAGGTACAAAACAAGACACAGTTGTGTCCTGCCCCACTCTGACATGTACCTCTGTCATCAGTCTTCTTCCACTTCCCAAGAGGACAAGGACCTTCAGTCATAAGAAACTGTCATACTAGCAAGGAGCACATTTATTCTCCTATCCAGAAGTCAGCATAGGACGATGGGGGAGAAGTTCAGAGGGATGGAACTGCCTGTTGACACATTGGACCCAGGTCTCCCCTACAGCCCAATATGCATTGCAGAATGTCCTTGCCTAAATGGCTACAGGCCGCCCCCAGCAAAGGTCTCAAAGATGAGTAAGTCATGACTCAGGAAGGCTGGCATGCTGAATCTGTGCACTCAGGTGGACAGTGCAGCCTCCCGATGTGGAGCGCTCTCACCTTTGTGGCTGCCAACTAGTGAGGTTTTCCCAGTGCTTCAGGTGACTCAGCGGCCCTGTAGGGAACCCCTGAGGCTCAGTGACTTTGGTTCAAACTCAGCCACAAGTGTCTACTTTCCTCCAGATCTCCAGAGCCTGCACTCAGTCCTCATACCTCAAAATGCATGGCTGCAGCCCACCACCCAGCTGCATGGCCCACCACCTTCCACGGCTCCTCACCAGTGCTTGCTCATAGGATGTGGACCCACTTTATCCTGCCTCCAAGAAGGGAACATCAGACCACGCCAAATCATAGTCCCAGAAGTTGGCCTGGCTGGACCCTTGCCACAGTGACAGTAAGAGTAAACCCATGTGTCCTAGGTAATTAATTACCAGGGCAGTGACTACTCCAGTGTAAGTCATGAGGACAGGGAGCCCAAACCTGCTGCAGCATCAAGGCTGGCCTGAGGGTCACAGGGACAGAGCACGCAGGATGCTAAAGAAAAGCACAGCTTGGGCTCTGATAAAACAGATCCTGAAATCCACTCCACCTTTGGATGTTTAACTTGCTGTTATCAGTGTTTGCATTTTTTTTTCTTACAACCAAAAGCATCCTGACTTGTACTCTCATAAGACTATGTTACTTGGGGAGTTCTTGGCTAAATGTATTAACAGTCGTTCCTTCTCATTAAAAGTCAAAATTTTCAACAGAGCTGCATGTGTAAGACCGATAGTTTCATTCCATTTGTTCTTCCCTTGGCTGGTGTAGGCTGCTAGGTTCTCAGTGTACTGTAACATCGACTTCAAGAACCTGTCAGAAAGACAGCGAGACTATTAGTTTCGTGTCTGTTCCAATTTAAAATGCAGTAGCATAAATGTCTGGTCTTTACTCAAAATTATTCCTAAACATTACTTAATTTTTGTCCATGGATTCAAGGAAAGAAATGTAAGCAAAATGAGACAGAATACATGTTATAGAATAGAAACTACTGAAAGTGAATGTTGTTGACATCAGGATGAGCTTCTCAAAATTTTATAAACCCAAGATCCTTTTCACATGCTCTGAAATACAGACATGATGTTTCTAAGTGATAGAACACAATTCCAGAAAGGCTCCAAGGGCCATGTGGACACAGGACAGGCGCATCCAAACAGCAGGACTCTGCCCATAGGATCCTTTGGGTGCTGGGTTTCCTCTTCATGAGAATCTCTCCATTATGACAGCGCTGCTGCCATTAAAAACAACTTTCCTTCAATGTATTCATCAAAATGGAAGCAAGTTCTGACTAATTAGAAGAAATGTTATTTATTTTCGGGGGGGGGGGGGTTGAGGTAGGGTCTCACTCTAGTACAGGCTGGCCTGGAATTCAGTATGTAATCTCAGGGTGGCCTCAAACTCACGGCACTCCTCCTACCTCCGCCTCCCAAGTGCTGGGATTAAAGGTGTGTGCCACATCTGGCTTGCTTTTCACTTTTCTCTCTCTCTCTCTCCGTGTGTGTGTGTGTGTGTGTGTGTGTGTGTGTGATGTGGTGTGTGGTACTCATCTACAACTGGAGGCACGGCCCCGCTCCATTGTTCTTCCACCTGTTTCTATTTCAGCAGAGTCTCTTACTGATATGGTGGCTCCCCTTTGTGGGACTGGGGTTACAGGTACATGTGGCTACCACATCTGGCTGTTTACACGGGATCTGGAGATCAGAACTCACGCCCCCTCAGGCCCTTGTACTTGTGCAGGAAATGCACTTAACTTTCCAAGCCATCTCTCCAGCCCCATTTTTACTTTTTTGGGTTTATTTATTTATATATGTATTTATTTGAGAGGAGGGAGAGAGAAAGTAAGCAAGTATGGGCACAACAAGGCCTCTTGCAGCTGCCAATGAACTTCGGACACACATGCCACGTTGTGTCTGGCTTTACATGGGTACTGGGCAATTGAACTCAGGTACTTGGGCTTTACAAACAAGCATCTTTAACTTTAACAACTGAGCAATCTCTCCAGCCCCATTTTTACTTTTTTGAATTTCTCCTCAGTTCCCCAAGCAGTAAAAACTTTCCTCAACTTTTTATAATTTTTCAAACTTAAAGAGAAATTGAAAGAATGATGCAATGAAAATCCACAACTTTTTGTTGGTTTGTTTTTGGTCTAGAAAGCAGGTTTTAATCTGGGGGCAGTTAGTCATGTTTAAATTTGTCACTGGGAGTGCTACTGGTATATGGTGGCTGGGAGTCAGATACCATTCAGCACCACACAGTGCACAAAGAAGGTTGTGGCCCAGGTGGCAATGGTGAAGAGGCTGACAACACCAACTCTGTCACCAGCCCACTGGCCTCAGCTCTATGCTTCCATTCATCAAATACTGCAGTTGTATTTTCATATACATTTTCAAGATGCATGGATGCTTAACTCTGCCAAGCACTGTGTAAAGCCAGAAGACATTGAGAACTTGTGGGCATGGATGGGGGCTGTGTTGTAGCAGCTGCATCTAACCACAAGGTACCACGACTACAGCTTTGACCAAGGGGTCTCCTCAGTTCTGGAATCTCCGCATGTCAAGTACTCAACAGAAGGTGCTTTTTTGTTGTTGTTGTTTGTTGGTTGAGGACTTCTTGGGCTGGAGAGATGGCTTAGCAGTTAAGCACTTGCCTGTGAAGTCTAAGAACCCCAGTTCGAGGCTCAACTCCCCAGGACCCACGTTAGCCAGATGCACAAGGGGGCGCACGCGTCTGGAGTTCGTTTGCAGTGGCTGGAAGCCCTGGCGCGCCCATTCTCTCCCTCCCTCTCTCTCTCTCTCTCTCTCTCTCTATCGGCCTCACTCTCTCTCTGTCTGTTGCTCTCAAATAAATAAATAAAACAAAACAAAATGAGGACTTCTCAACTTGAAATTATTAGTTATAAAAGAAAAAATTATTAGTTATATACAACTAATCTGATTGGTGCTGAGCCACTTGGACGGGGCAGGGTCTGCCTGAGGCAGCTGTGAAAGCCATTCTAGGACTCAATGGCATTCCTTCACTCTTCACCCAGCATGTACCTAGACACCAGATTGTTGCAGACTGGCAAGTTCTGAAAGGATTCACACATAAGCCAGATTCAATTTTGTGAAATTTCCCTGCATGGATGTCAGTGTCAAATGTTCACAAACATAGTATCAAAATCCACAAAGAACAGACCAAGGTCTGTGAGACTAATGGGGGTTGAAAAGAAACAATCAATAGGAGTGAAAGTTACTACAGTTGTCCAAATGTGGTTTCCTTTCTGTAAGCAGGACATACTTACTTTAGGTAGTGCTGATACTCTTGAGCAGTTTTTCCTCGGACATCATGAATACTGACCAATTCCAGTGCAAGGAGCAACAAGATCAGGTAAAGCACGGGAGACAGAAGCCTGACACTGAGCATGGATGAAAGCAGGTTAAGATCTGACAGAGCATTGTACTTTTTTCCTAAGAGGAACAATGTCTCACCTAACCAATGTCTTTAAATGAAAACATTTGGGAAGATGGTTTTCCAGTCTCTGTGAGTCTGATCCCACCCAACACCTGTTTTCCAGGTCTGAAAAGTGTGTGAACCCAGCCCTCTTCACCCTTCATGCTCGGGCTATGAGACTCCCCAAGCAGCACCCAGCCTGAGTCCAGCCCAGTCACAGTCATAATCCATATCAGTGATATACACCAGCACCACTGGGTCAGCACCAGAGTCTCCTCTTGGTCCTGATCTGTGTACCTACCAATACCCTTGTTACAACTTCACTCTCAGTAAAGGAGTCTCTCATAAGAGAAATACCAAAGTGTTCAATTTTGCCACTCTGAAATTCCAAATAAAGCCAGAGCTTATCTTTTCCCATGAGACTGGCAGAGACGTTTTAAGAGGGATATGATGTACCAGCATTCCTGTGTATACCTTGTACCTCCGGGAAGGCCTAGGAAACACCAATACCATTCAAACCAAAGTTCTTAATACTTGTCCAAAATGGCCTTTTCTTAAGGAAACATAAAGAAACGAATGTTGGCAAATCCAAATGAACTTACCCCTAGGTCTTAAACCCTGTAAGTCACTTGGGAAGGCAGCACTACATTCCCCTGTGTCCAACTTACAAACACTGTATGAAAACAGGACACTCTGCAACTCTCTTCTCTGAAAGAACCAGCACCCACCCAGGACTTCTCCCCAAGCCTGCTACGTGGGGAGGGGTACAGCACACCTGCTGAGCATGCGCAGATAGTTCTGCCGCTGTCGTGAGCGCAGTCGCCGCTCCACCCACTGCCTGTGCCTCAGCAGCAAGGAGGTGACAACCTGGCCAGACACTCGCTGGCACTGGAAGCTGATGCCTCGGAGCACAACCAGCACTTCAAGAACTGCTCTAGGGCAGAACAGGGTGGGGATGTGTGTGCTGCAAAGTTCAGTGAGCAGCTGAGGCCACCTACAAATGACAACACAGAGTCAGGGGACATATTCCTCCACTGAGCGTACTGCTGGCTCTATGCCTGGATTAGCTGGAGGTGCTGTGGGAAGATCAGTGGCAGGTGGTAGGTAAGTAACATGTAACTGTGGTGAAAAAGAGTACAAGCCTGTACCTTCAGACACAGGACACCAAACCTTAGCTGATGACCCTTGTACCTCCTGGAAGGCCTAGGAAACACCAATACCATTCAAACCAAAGTTCCCATTAACAGGGGATTCCAAGCCAATATTAAGCTACTAAAATTTAAACCAAGAATCTAGGTCTGCTATTCTAACTTGCACAATACTCCCTCAGCACTTACTTCTCTTGGGGGAGACCGTCCATGTCATTAACAGTACAGAGGCTCCCAGGCGCATGGTGGCAGAGCTCATGTAAGATCTTGGCAATTAAAGACTTGCAGGCACCTATTTCAGGATGACATTCCAATCTAAAGAACAAATGATAAAGAATAAAGGTACAAAACAGTATTTAAAATGCCCACATTAGTGTGTATGCAAAATAATGTTCAATGAACAAAGAACGTAGAGCTTAGTTTCCCCCAACATAAAATGAAAACATCACCATGAACAAGGATGATAAAAACAAGACCCAGTGAGATGAAAGCAACACAGTATTAGATCAAAAGTGATCTGTGGCTTCTCAACCATGACTGTACTCTGTGATCCCCAAGTTTGTATTTCCTCTTCTTCCTCCTGAGTCTACCCTCTTTGTTGTCTGCTGAGCTTTTCTTGGGGAGTGCCTCACTCTCCCCACACACATTTCCAGTTTGTGCCCAGCTGCCAACATGGCCCAGCAGTTCCCCTCTTCCAACAGCCTGGCATGAGAAGGATGAACTCCTTTGGCACTGGCTGCAACCAACAGCCATGGTCTGCATGGCACAGGGAACACATACCTGGCTGCTTCCTGACAGAGTTCTTCAGAAAAAGGCAGTAGAAGCCACGTTCTGAGACTTTTCTCACAACTCAAAATCTGCAAGGAAATAAATTGCTTTTAAATAAGTTTCAGTAATACTCTACAAAGTATGTTTTTGAGTCTCATCGATATTAATTAGCTTTCTAGAAAATACTATAATTAGAAATGTTTCTTATACAGTAGAAGAAATGAATGTTACTCCTCACTTGACAAAACTTGTCCTAGCCCTGGCTGCTGAGGTGGCAGTGGCACCCTGCTAGACTTCACACTAAACACTTCCTACAGTTACCCATTCAGACTACAAGCACCTGATGGAGCAGTCACCATGACTACTTTCAACTGCTGAATACAGCTCCTGAACCACAAGCTCAGAAAGACTGAGCCTCTTGGCCAAGGCCACACAGCAAGTGAGACACTGTGGTCAGAATCTCTGGCTGGACCAGCCCCTGGACCCCCTTGATGCCTCTGTGGAAGGAGTAATTTCACACATCCCCCTCTCTCACATGCTCTCCATGTGGCACACCTGTTTTCTAAGCCGGAAAATCGGATGGCAGCGAGACCTGTAGCCTTCTGCAAGACCAACCAAAAGTTTTATTTCTGCTTTCTCCTAGTTTAGAAAAAAGTAGACATTAGTTACTATGATTTTAGGTTGGGTTTTGAATCATAGGTAATTTAAAGTACTAATTTCTCATTATCTTCCTTCAAAAACTTTTTTCAGCTAAAACAAACTTTTTTTTTTTTTTTTTTGGTTTTTTGAGGTAGGGTCTCACTCTAGCCCAGGCTGACCTGGAATTCACTATGGCGTCTCAGGGTGGCCTCGAACTCACGGCGATCCTCCTACCTCTGCCTCCCGAGTGCTGGGATTAAAGGCGTGCGCCACCACGCCCGGCTAAACTTTTTTTTTTTTTAAGTTTGTTGAGGTGGGTTTTCACTCTAGTCCAGGCTGACCTGGAATTCACTATGTATTCTCAGGGTGGCCTTTAACTCATGGCAATCCTCCTACCTCTGCCTCCTAAGTGCTGGGCAAAGTAAAACTCTTCTTTTCTTTTCTTTTTTTTTTTTTTAATGAGAGAGAGCAAGGGTGGGGAAGAGAATTGGTGTGCCAGGGCCTCTAGCCACTGCAACTGAATTCCAGACATGTGAACCATCTTGTGCAACACGGCATGCTTGTGTCATCTTGTGCATCTGACTTCCATGGGACCTGGAGAGTTGAACATGCGTCCTTAGGCTTCATAGGCAAGTGCCCTAACTGCTAAGCCATCTCTTCAGCCCTAAAACTCTTTTTAAAAAAATTCTAATTTTATTTATTTATTTATTTATTTATTTATTTATTAGAGACAAAGAGAGCGAGAGTGAGAATGGGTGTGCCAGGTCCACTAGCCATTGCAAATGAACTCCCAATGCATGAGCCACCATGTGCATCTGGCTTATGTGGGACCTGAAGAATCAAACCTAGGTCCTTAGGCTTTGCAGGCAAGTGTCTTAACCACTAAGCTACCTCTCCGGCCCCCTAAAACTCTTTATTGAGGTAAGTTGGACTGGTAGTGAAACAGTCAACAAAATTATTTAAATGAAGCTGAATAGCCACCCTCTGAACATGACATGGCAAAATTATAAGAGCATAAGAAAGAAGATTCCAAACAGAAACAATGTTAGGGATAAAGACTGATACAGTTAGAAGAGAATCACGTGGCTGCAAATAGTTAATTGGTAAGCATATAAATACTGAAGAAAAAGTACAAATAATTTATCTGCTACTGATATAAATGTCTAACTGGAAAACCCCAAGTCAGTCCCAGAAAACTGTGAGAAGTAAAAAGTCAGGGAACAGAGCTAGCACATAACAGAAGCATAAACTGTTGAGTTCTCAACAGCACACATGACTAAAATGGCTACAAGCTATCAGTGATGGGGACATGTACCCACTGATTCACTCACTAGCCCTGGGAATCTGAGTCACAGCCATGCTGTGAGCAGTATCCTCATGGCAGCAGTCCCAGCAGGGCAGACAGAGACTTGTAGGTATAATAGGCTTGAGTCCTGAGGTGGGCAGCAGAGGTGTGCACTGTAGAGGAGCCCTTTCCACTCTAGAGGTTAAACCACAGGAGGGTATAAGGCGGAGGGACAAGACGTTTGAAAAAGGATCTGGGTACTATGCTGAGCAAGAGCATCATGGGAGGAAACAGACCAGTTAGAGCCAGTGTCCCTTCAGGGAGTGATGGACTGGAGTGACAGGGAGTAACAGATGCAGGACATCTTTAAGACGGAAGATGGAGTCCAGCCTGTGAAGCACAGAAGGAAGACTGGGAACGACCCGCAGGGGTATGCTATGCAGACGGGAGGCTGACACCTGCTTGTCATCAAGTCCTCAATATAGTAAAACACACTGGTTTCCCGAAGCAACTCTGCCAGAAGCTGACTGACAGCACAACAAAATAAAGGTCCCCAAATACACTTAATGAAAAACTCTACTTACAAGATGGAACATTTCTTTCTGTTAGTCAACTTTGGTATGCTTATGGAAAAAATATGGAAGCAAAGCCCTATATTAATAGATGTCATTTCTGGCAGATGAGATTCCTGATGGCTTTCCTGTTTGAACTTTTAGACAATTTTAAAAATAACTGCCATACATATGATCAGAAAATAAAAATATCAATAACAGGCAGGTGTGGTGGTGCACACCTTTAATCCCAGTACTCAGGAAGCAAGAGGTAGAATCGCTGTGAGTTCAAGACCAGCCCAGAACTACAGTGACAGGTCAGCCTGGGATAGAATGAGACCCTATTTCAGGGGGAAAAAAAAATCAATAACATTCTTACCTAAATTATTCATTTTAAAATAACAAAAGAATTACAGTTGACTGACAGATGCAAATATTCCACTCTACCCATTTAACAGATACCTGGTAAGTTTCCTATTATCTGGCTAATCATGTTTCATAATTTGTTCTTTGGTTTTCAATATCATGTTTCTACTAAGAATAAAGTTGAGTACTAGAGAGATGGCTTAGCAGTTAGCTGCTTGCCTGTAAAGCCAGTTGCACAAGGTGGCACATATGTCTGGAGTACATTTTCAGTGGCTGGAGACCCTGGCTTGTCCATTCTCCCTCTCTCTATCTGCTTCCTTCTCTCTCTCTCTCTAATAAATAAATGAAAATATTTTTAAAAATTAAGTTGAGTCAGTCATGGTGGTGCACCTCTTTAATCTCAGCATTGGGGAGGCAGAGGTAGGAGGATTGCTGTGAGTCTGAGGCCAGTCTGAGATTACATAGTGAATTTCAGGTAAGCGTAGGCTAAAGCGAGACCCTACATCAACCATCCCCCCAAAAATAAAGTTGAACTGTGTTTAACAGATGAATTTAATTATTTTAGGATACATACTATTGGCTTTCACTGGGAATGTACAAATATGTTTCATCAATTCACAATTACCCTACTGGAGCAGAAATGTAACTCAAATTAAAACAAAAAAATAATTAATAGGCATTACACTTGAAAGACAAGCCACATTCTCTCATTGCTGGATGACAGCAACCCTGATAGTCGGTCACCTTTCTTGCACTGGTACCTTAAGCACTGATGACACATCTTCCTTAGCAAATCTGAGTGAAAGCACAAGGGAGAATGTGAGCAGCTGACTTGCTGCTTCTTTTGGAAACTCATGAAAGTTGATCTCCCCGTGGCTTAAATGATCACGAATACGGGGACCCTCCTGGTGGTTCAGAAAATCCCAGAGAAATTCCTTTCAGAAAAATAAATGGAGAAAATGTTTTGTTAGTGTTTCAGGCAGAGAAAAGAGTAAGGGGAAGGCACAGAGCCTTGCCAGCCAGCTCCTGACTCTTTTGTGGCAATGATGGGAAACTTGTGCCTCAAAGGCTGCATATTTGTCACAGACCTACAGCTGGGACTTTATCCAGGAGCCCTTGTTCTGAGAGCCTGCAAGGCTGTGAGGAACAACCACTAAGCCAAAACTGCCTGGAAGGGGCTGGTGCCTAGTGCAACATCTTTGTTATCTTAGCCTCCTGCAAAGAAGGGAACTGGGCTTCATTATTTGGAAGCAAAAGTCCCCAAAACAGCAAAAGAAGTCACTGCCCTTGCTTGGATGAACATAGCCCTTTGTACTGATGGTTCTTGGATGTCTTCTGTCCCTTGCATTGATGTGACTGACTCTTCCATCTTAAGCCAACAAAAATAACTGCTCCCTCCTCTAACACACATGCCCAGGACCTCTCCTTCAGGCTACAGGAAGAGATCAAACCTTACTGGTGTGGGAGCACTTGCCAACAAAGAGTCTCAGGGATTCAAGATATAAAAGAGTATTAGTTAAATTAGTTTAGTCATCTTGCTGTCTGATGGCAGAAAGGGATACTGAAAGTGCACAGAGATTCCACCATCATAGGATAGGAACCAGAATCTAAGTTGGTGCTCATTCAGAGGAATAGCCATAAAATATCTACTATAGTTCACAGCAGTCACTATAGTTACCTGATAAAATACAAACAGATGGAGCTGGAGAGATGGCTTAGCAGTTAAGGAACTTGCCTGCAAAGCCAAAGGACCCAAGTTCGATTCCCCAGGACCCATGTAAGCCAGATGCACAAGGTGGCACATGCATCTAAAGTTTGTTTGCAGTGGCTGGAGGCCCTGGGGTGCCCATTCCGTTTATATACATGACTATCTCTCTCCCTCTCTCTAAAATAAATAAATGAAAAACAAACAGATAAAGAAAGGTTCTAAGCAATAATTCTCTATCATCCAATGTTTAATCTTAGTCTTGACTGTTGTTGTGTTTCACAAAGCAAGCATAGTCCTTTCTATAGCACAAAAACACAAACCAACAAACACTGCTTAGGAGGTGGGCAGACCTTCAAAGGGCACTGTAGTAACCAGAACTGATAAAACATAGTGCCCACAGTGTAGTCACCCCTGATGAGCATACAAAGGACAGGGAGGTGACAGAGCCCAGCAACAGGTCAGCTCTGCTTCTCAATGCACTATATGCCATGCTGACTCCCTTCTGGACACATGACAGCATGTCCTACACACAAGGACAGGAGACTGTAAATACCTAACTTATTACCATAGCAGGTTCTCCAAGGAGAAGAGGAAGCTGGTTGATGCTGCCATCATTCAAGTGTTTTGCCAGTATCTAAAACACCAAAACTAAATTAATCAATAAAAAATAAGATGCCACATGCAAACACAACCCATACACAGAGATACTGATTTGTAGACATACACACCCAATCCATACACATAGATATGCCCACACATATACACAGGTTTGTCCACATACACAGCCATACAGAGACACATATCTTTACACATGCATACTGACTTGTACACGTACAATTCATGCACACAGACCCATGCCCACATACACACACATCCAATATACAGAGTGACATACAGAAAATGCTATTTCTTGGGTTGGAGATATGGCTTACTGGTTAAGGTGCTTGCCTATAAAGCCTAAAGACCCAGGTTCGATTGCCCAGTGCCCACATAAGTCAAATGCACAAGGTGGTAAATGCATCTGGAGTTCCTTTGCGACAGCTGGAGGCCCTGGCATGCCCATTCTCTCTCTCTCTCTGTGTGCAAATAAATAAATAAATAAAAAGAAAATGGACACTAAACGTATTACAGACTTTAATGAAAGCTCTTCATATGTGTGTACTTGATGTGCAGCATGACAGTCACTTCCCACATCACCTTTAATGAAAGCTCTTTATATGTATGTATGTGATGTGCATATATGACAGTCACTTCCCAAGTCACCTTGGCTTTGGATCTGCCAGCCCTTACCCAGTCCTTGAGCACTAACCTTCTATAGAGTTGATGACATTGACATTATCAAATGTTTTACATATTGAAATAATAGAAACTATTTACCAATGGAACAAGCTATGCAGGTAGGCAGGCACATTTTTACAGTCCCCTGTGGGTCACTTAGAGTCAACAGTCATCTTTAAGGCAGAAGGATCCAAGTACCCACAATGGTAATGTACCTCAACCCCCAGCCTCCCTGACAGTCTGACTGTTCTGTCAGTCCTTAGATGCACGAGAACTCCAGCCTAGGATCACATACGCTTTGTGGGATGTAAAACCTATCCAGTTGTAATTCTTACTATTCTTGGATTTTATTTTTAGAATCTCATCCCAATATTCAAATCAAACATATTGGAATATACTATACACATATAACATTTAAGGCATTTTACAAACTCAAAAAGATCACAAATACTAGACCTAAAGCAGAAGCCAACAGTTTCAGAGTCTCTTGGCATTTTGCATTCTGTGCCACTTCAGAAATGAGATTAGTGGCACACTGGGGGTATAGTGATAAGCATAGCTACCTTCCATAAATGAGACTAGTAATACCAGATCTCAAAACGAACTTCATAGCTGTAGTCTAGTCTACGCTTTTTTTTTTTCCTGTTTATTACTGTCAACATTTTCTTGAAAGCATATAACTTATACCAATTTTTGTATTTTAGTTTATATTTTAAAATATAATAGTTTATTTCAAGTTGTAAGTTTAACTACTTACTTCATCAAAGGTGGTATAAAGAGTTGTTGACTGCAGAAAATGAAAAAATGAAAAGACATAATTAAAGCAAAATAAATGGAAAAACATTCAAAGTCAGAAACATTTTTGGTTAAATCAAGAACCTCGTGAAGCTGGGAGTGGTGGTACATGCCTTTAATCCTAGCAAAGGTAGGAGGATTGCCTTGAGTTCAAGATCAACCTGAGACTACATAGTGAATTCCAGGTCAGCCTAGACTAGGGTAAAACCCTACATCAAAATATTGAAGAGAATCGGCATGGTCGGTTTATATCTTAACACAATAAGGGCTATATACAAAGCTCCTAAAGCCCAAATAATACTTAATGGAGAGACTGAAGGAATTCCCATTGAGACAAGGAACAAGACAGGGGTGTCCACTCTCACCTCTGCTCTTTAACATAGTACTGGAAGTCCTAGCTCAAGCAATAAGACAGGAGAAAGAAATGAAAGGGATGCAATTTGGAAAGGAAGAAGTTAAGTTAGCGCTATTCGCAGATGACATGATTCTCTACATAAGAGACCTGAGAGCCTCCATTCCAAAACTCTTAAAGGTAATAAACTCCTTCAGCAAAGTAGCAGGATACAAAATCAATGCACAAAAATCAGTAGCTTTTCTATATGCAAACAACAAACATACAGAGAAAGAAATAAGTGACATTGTCCCATTTTCAATAGCAACAAAAAAAATTAAATACCTTGGAATAACATTAACCAAGAAAGTGAAAGATCTATACAATGAAAACATGAAAATACTCAAAAAAGAAATTGAGGAGGACTCGAGAAAATGGAAAGACCTCCCATGCTCTTGGATAGGCAGAACTAACATTGTGAAAATGGCATTCCTACCAAAGGCAATATACAGATTTAATGCAATTCCAATCAAAATCCCAACATCATTCTTCACAGAGATAGGAAAAATGATCTCAAAATTCATATGGAATGGCAGAAGGCCTTGTATATCCAAGCATATCCTCAGCAAAAGAAACACCTCTGGAGGCATCACCATACCTGATCTAAAGCTACATTACAAAGCCACAATAATAAAAATAGCACGGTACTGGCATAAAAACAGGAGTATAGGCCAATGGAATAGAATCGAGGACCCAGGCTTTGGGTCAAGTGACTACAACTACTTGATATTTGACAAAGGCCCTAAAACTTTGTCTTCAACAAATGGTGCTGGACAAACTGGATAACCATATGCATGAAATTAAAACTTGATCCACACATCTCACCATGCACAATAATCAAGTCCAAATGGATCAAAGACCTCAATATAACACCAGAAACTACTGGAAGAAAATTTGGGAGGAACATTTCGTGATATAGGAATGGGAAAAGACTTCCTGAACAAAACCCTAGTAGCACAGGATCTTAAACAATCATTCAACCAATGGGATCTTATGAAGCTGAAAAGTTTCTTCACAAACAAACATACAATAAGCAGAGCTAATAGATTACCTACAGAATGGGAGAAAATATTTGCTGAATATCCAACTGACAGAGGCCTAATCTCTACAATCTACAAAGAACTCAAAAACCTAAACAATAAAAAGTCAAACACCCTCTCACAAAATGGGGCAAAGAACTGGACAGGCAGTTCACAGAGGAAGAAATACAAATGACAAACACACACTTAAGAAAATGTTCATCATCCCTAATCATCAGGGAAATGCAAATTAAAACAACTATGAGATTCCACCTTACCCAGTAAGGATAGTAAACATTAAAAAATCAAATGATCATGAAGTGATGTTGCATCTTGTCAAAGGCCTTTTCTGCATCTATCGAAATGACCATGTGGTTTTTATGTTTAACCTTGTTTATGTGGTGTATTACATTGACAGATTTCCGTATGTTGAACCACCCCTGTGTTCCTGGGATGAATCCCACTTGGTCAAGGTGGATAATGCTTTTGATGTGTTGTTGGATTTGGTTTGCGAGGATTTTGTTCAGGATCTTTGCATCTAAGTTCATCAGGGAAATAGGCCGGTAGTTTTCTTTTCTTGTGGCATCTCTGCCTGGTTTTGGAATTAGGGTGACACTAGCTTCATAAAAGGAGTTGGGTAGCTTTCCCTGTTCTCCAATTGTTGGCATGTAACATGGAGTGACATGGCTAGAAGCTGGAAGAGAGTCAGCCCACAGACAGTTAGTGCGTCTAGTGCCAGAAGGTGCCACATGAGCGACTGAGGGAAAATGACCAATATCTGTCCAAGCAACACATGGTCTAACCTACTTAGCAGCAAACAACCTGATCTGATGCTCACACAAGTGCAATAGTAGCACACAGCCATGATGGGAAACCAACTGCTCTTGATTTGGGTAACTGATCTGCTCAGTAGAATGGAACCCATAGCTGGATCTGGGAAACAAGTCAGAACCATATCAAAAAATGAGCCCGCTCTCCATTAAACTCTCTCTAAAAAATAATGGTTACCACATTTATTTGGTGCTAACTTAACTCTCCATTGGAGAATCTGCTTCTCTTTTTCAGACTGACGCAGATCCTAAGGAAAGAACCACCCCATCATACCTCAAAAGGGCCCCAGCTGAAACTAAGAATAATTGGGGAAACATGCAAGAATGCTGTTTTCTTGGCGAACTGGGAACCAGCACAATGGTGAAGGAGAGAGACAAAGAGAACAATCAACCCCTACCAAACCAGATATGCAGAGACACAGAGGCTCCCAAGATCTCAACACTGAAGCAGACCTAAAATGAGCCCAACATGGCTCAGGGAAATTTGTGGAAGAGGGGGCAGAAAGAATGTCAGAGCCACACATTGGGTCATGACATGCAGAGACATTTCCTCCAACCCAAAACTGAAGGCTAACCCCACAATGCATGACCCATATACCCCAACCAGGAGGGTCCTTGTGGAGGAGGGAGGACAGAAGTATAACAATGGCACCAACTGGACTGTATTCACTGAGTACAAAAAAAAAAAAAAAAAAAAAAAGGAAAAAAAAACCTTGTGAAAATAAACATTCTATAAACACTTTCCACACAGGATCACAACCCACATGTCCACAGTGGCACTGACATGGGAGACCATGACCACCGATGTAGTTAAAATTATGTGCTACTAGATGAACCTGGGGAGAGAAGGGTCCTGCTCACCTTGTGATATCACTAAGTTTAAAAGACCATTTGGAAAGGTGGAACTACTTACTCAACATAATCAGAGTTATAATAAACATAACCTTTATAAAACCATCTTTGTAGGAAGACACACAATATAAGCAAGGCTTTGCAAAGAAAGTTCTTAGCTAAAAAATCACTTTAATGGCAAATAAAATGTGATAAATTCTTTAAAAAAATTTTTTTTTGTGGTGCTAGAGGTTGAACCCAGGGCCTCGCACATGTTAGACAAGTGCTCTATCATGGAACTACACCACCAGCCTTCAAAACTATTAAACAGCTACAGAAAATTGTCAATGCAGCAACAACAGACACGATGAGTAACAAGCCATGCACCTCAGCAGTCAGGAGCCGGTCTGGACACTTGTTAGCTACAGTGAAAACTCTCCGAAGTCCAGTCTCCAGCTGTGACAGCAACAGTACTGTGCAGTCAGCAAACCTGTGGAATCCAAGGAAATTGGCAAAATATCACAATTATATTGTATACTAATGAGGGATCAAAGCAAGAAGTAATAGAGCATGCTAATACAAGAATGAGAATAAAAAGAATCAAAGTTTCATTAGAGAGGTGATGCTAAAACTTTTTTTTTTTTTTTTTTGGTGTTTTAGTGTTTGGTGAGTCATTGTTAGTAACTTTGGTAGAACAAAATATCATCAAAGACCCATGCAATTACTTCATCACTTCTGCAGGTTAGTTGAACCCTAAGACCCCAGGCAGTTAGGACATAAAATGGATGTACCAGGATGAGGTCACCTGAGAATAAAGACCAACCCATTGGTCCTCCTACAGTCTGTATCATTCAGAAATGTATCTGGTTTTCAGGTAAGGTTGCTCTATAGGGAACATGGTGACCAAGCTTATTTGTCTTTGCTTTAAGAGTCTCTAATGCTGGGCTCAATGTTTCTCCTACAGTAACTCAAAAAAAAAAAACAAAACATTTATTTTAAAAACATTTATATTAGAGATTAGGGAGATGGCTCAGTGGATAAAGCACTTGCTGTACAAGTTTGAGGAGCAAAGTTAAAAGCCAGAAGTGGGCTGGAGAGATGGCTTAGCGGTTAACCGCTTGCCTGTGAAGCCTAAGGACCCTGGTTCGAGGCTTGATTCCCCAGGACCCACGTTAGCCAGATGCACAAGGGGGCACACGCGTCTGGAGTTCGTATGCAGTGGCTGGAAGCCCTGGCGTGCCCGTTCTCTCCCTCCCTCCCTCTCTCTCTCTCCCTCCCTCTTTCTCTGTCTGCCACTCTCAAATGAATAAATAATAAACAAAAAAATTAAAAAATAAATAAATAAATAAAAGCCAGAAGTGAGGTTAGATGCATAAATTACACCCACCAAACTGCCCAGCAAGCACTACACGTAATGTGCATATTCATATATTAACGCTACTCTCACTTTTGGTTAGAGAAACTTCTCTTTTCAGATGGCAGTGACCACTGGGATGATGCAAAAGGCAACATAGTGCTGAGAAGTGATGGAGGAGTGTCCAGCACTGAAACATCTCTATCACACCCTCCAAGGCTCAGGATCCATTGCGGAAAAGGTAGCGGACAGAACGTAAGAGCCAAAGGAATGGTAGGACTCCTTACAATGCAACTATTCCAACAGAAATTGGTCTCGATATCCATGACCTTGCAGTACCTAGCAATACCTTCATAAGACCATCATAATAGGAGAAAAAGACAATAACATCAAAATAAAAGAGAGACTAATGGAGAGAGAGAGGGGATATGATGGAGAGTGGAGTTGTGAAGGAGAAAGTAGGGAGGGGAAGGAATTATCATGGTTTATTGTCTGTAAGGATAGAAGATGTCAATACTAAAATTATACATTAAGGGCCTGGAGAAATGGCTTAGCGGTTAACGTGTTTGCCTGCGAAGTCAAAGGACACAGGTTCGATTCCCCAGGACCCACGTAAGCCAGATGCACACGGGGCACATGCATCTGGAGTTCATTTGCAGTGGCTAGAGGCCCTGATGTGCCCATTCTCTCCCTCCCCCCCCTCTCCCTCCCTCTCTCTCTCTCTCTCTCTCTGGTTGCAAATAAATAAATAAAATTTAAAAAGCTAAAGCAAGTAAATAAAGAAAAGAAAAAAATAAAATAAAATAAAATTATACATTAAAAAAAAAAAAACTAACAAAAGCCAGAGGTGAGGGCAGGGGAGACAGCTCAGTGGATAAAAGTTGGAGGAGGAGGGGTGTCTGTAATCTCAGCACTAGAGAGGCAGAGACTGGAGGATCCTTGGAACTCACTGGCTGACTAGTCTAGCTCAGCTTAATCAGTGACCTCCAGGTTCAGTGACAGATCCTCTTCCAAAAACAAGGTGGAAGGCAACTGAGGAAGACACCTGACATCAATCTCTGGTCTAGTATGCACTCGCATGCACACACACACACCCGCCCCATGGCCCCACCCCCCAAAGTTGTATCAACTGCACCAAGAAGATAACACATAACATTTGAAGCACAGTTATAAGTGTCTCCTAGGTAATCAAGCCAAGATAGTTCATATTCAGCCCACTCCTGAGTAAACCCTACATTCACTCATTTCTACCCAAGAGCAAAAGAGCATAATTAGAAGGTCATACTGCCACGCCACCTCCATTACCTGTGTGACTTGAATTTGCTCATTATCATTTCCCAATATGGTAGCATGATTTTTAACATAAAGGTGGATTTTGTCATCACTTTTTCTAATACTGAAAGTACCTCATACGTAACACCTGCAAAAGAGCAAGTATATTTAAATACAATCACATGAACCACCTAAAAATAGAGGGGAACATAGTTAGGGAGGCATACCAATGAGTCAATGTCCTCAGGCAGGTGTACTCTGACCTTAAAACAGTGTGCCCTTTCAGAAAGAAAGAACACCTCTCCTGTAGCCACAGCGCAATGGCCTCAGGAAGCTTGCACAGAGTGGACTCAGAAGCTGAGAGCAGGACTCAAGGAGCATTAGTGGAATACAATGACCAAGGGAAGCACAGGAACCCTTCACACTGTTAACACATGCAGCCATAAATGGCTCTGAGGTATTCTGCATGACAGCACATCTGAGAACCAGACCAGTTCTATCATGACATTGATTCACACAGCTGTGATTCTGTGGGTCCCCACCAATGCCAGAGCAGTGGGGAAGGGTAAAGCTTAAGATGTTCTCCAAGCATACACAAAGCAATCTTGCCATCACAGGAAGCACTTCGACAAGATTACATGTCTGATGCTCCTTACAAACATTGTAAATACCTTTGTGAAGACATAGGAAGGGGGCAATGGGAAACAGGATACTTACCAGGAAAAACAATCAAATCCTCTAAGTTCTTAAGAGTTACGAAAGGCCGATGTGCCAGTGTGACTTTCATGTGCTGAAGATATCTCTTCAGTAATTGACCCAGGCCTGCTGTCAACAAAAGCATGGCTGAACAGTATCTAGATGAGAAGACCAGAGATTTGTTGGAAGACTACACTCAGCCACACATATAAAAGGCTCTACTTTAAAAAAAAAGGTGTAAAATTAAGAAAGAAAACCACCATCAAATTTCAGAAACTTCTCAGTAGGTTGAGTGAAGTTGTGCCATGGCTGGGAGAGATATTAATATCTCAATATTCCTGAATCTTCTACCAACTCAGGGTCTGAACTGTTTCTACACCTTTCTGTAGACCGCTTGGGATGCAAGGCTTGAAACCTCATCCCAGCACCACTGTAGTTACTCTACTATTAATGTACAGCTTGTTGTTTTCTGTCATACTCTCATCTTTCACAAAACTCACATTTACCTCTTGTGAAACTTATACAAGGCACACATTTAAGTAGACCTGGGAAGAAGGAAAGGCACTTCATCAGCAACTTACTTTGGAGGAACCTCATGAGGTGACGCAAACCCATGCCACAAGACGTTTCTCAGGTTGAGTCCACATGGGGAGCCAATGAAGATTTTCAGAATGTCCATCTAATCCGTAAGGACAGCAGATCACTAAATGGTTAATGACTACTGAATTGCTAAGTGGGACAATTCAACATATTTATTTTCTTACTCAGAACTAAGAAAGCCAAAAGAACAATAATAAAACCAACTCTAAGTGTTGAATGCATGTTTGACATGCCTCTGCCTAAGTCATCAACTCAATCCTCAAAAACCACTTTTAGGAAGCCACTACAATTTTCCACTGTGCAATGAGGAACACAGGTGGGGAAGGTGGGCAAGGCTTCAGTGATTAAGACTACGACGTTTGGGCTGGAGAGATGGCTTAGCAGTTAAGCGCTTTGCCTGTGAAGCCTAAGGACCCCGGATTGAGGCTTGGCTCCCCAGCACCCACGAAAGCCAGATGCACAAGGGGGCGCATGCATCTGGAGTTTGTTTGCAGTGGCTGGAGGCCCTGGCATTCCCATTCTCTCTTCTCCCTCTCTCTGTCTCTTTGTCTGTCATTCTCAAATAAATAAAATTAAATTAAAAAAAAAAAAAACTACCACGTTAGTCCTAGGGCTGGACACTAAACCAGCACACTAACCCAGCAATACTTTTATACTGTGCATCAGAGGTTCCCAGTATCTGTACATAACAGAAAGTGATTGACTTAAACTCTGTATGTGGTAGTGTGTATTTGTATGGTGAAATTAGAGGACAGCAGCCACAGCCAGGCCACAACCAAGTGCTGTGCCCCACCTCCCAGATGAGCTCAAAGCTCATTCTACAGAGTGAAGAGCACACGAAGACAATTAGTAATCACACTTTGCTGAACTCTTCTGATGTGGAGCAGCACACATTGAACTCTAGAGGTGCAGGAAAAGATAAGATGATCAAAGACAAAAATAACAGCAATCAGGCCTGAAAGAAACAAAGGAGGATAGCATTGGTTGATGTGGGAGGACAGAGGCACGTTCTGAGCTTCTGAAGAACCAGCAGGTGGAAAGCACGTAGAAGGGTTCAACCCCTAGATCTTCAGAGCAACCCCATCTCTACTCTTCCCCAACGCTACATGCCAGTGTCAACAAAAAAAGACGCAGCTCTCACCTCAAAGGGGATAAGAGATAGTTTGTTCTAGAGCCAAAGATGAGTGACCATGGCCCAACATCGATTTAGGTTACCCCAATTCCATGTTCCAATGTGTTAATAACTTCATGAAGGTTTTATAGTTACAGAACAAAAGAAAGTCGTAAATCAAGGAAGGCACTTTTCAAATACATTGGCTGACCTTCAAGTAGGCAGGCTGCAGAAAACTAGGGAAATCTCCACCATAGGCTTCATATGCTATCTGATGACATTCTTTGCCCTTGGGTGGGTGAAAGCTAGGAGTCTGTTTATACATTCCCAGGCTTGCACCTGATAACTGATAGTCATGGGAATGTTAAGTCAGAAATAGAGGTGGGCAATAAATGGCTATTAAGGGGCTAAAGATAGCCCAAGGTAATTTGGCTCTGATCCTGCAACATTACATCTCTCTGTGATTCCCATCCATTCACCTTTGTTAAAAGTAGGTACAGTACATCAGTGCTTCCCTAGGAACTTTAGTTAATACCAGCATACTATTTCAAAAACCAGAAATATGTATGCCAGGATGGTAGTTTGAACCCCATAAGCTCATGGGTTCTGAATAGCTGATCCTCAGCTGGTGGCAATTCGGGAGGTGGAGCCTTGCTGTTGAAGGTGTTTCTGGGAATGGGCTTAGGGGTGTTATAGCTGGCTTTCCCCTTGCCAGAAGACTTGGCTCACTTTTTTTTTTTTTTTTTGAGAAAATATCTGATTTTAGGGCTGGAAAGATGGCTTAGCAGTTAAGGCATTTGCCTACAAAGCCAAAGGACCCAGGTTCAATTCCCCAGGACCCAACTAAGCCAGATGGCGAATGCATCTAGAGTTTGTTTACAGTGGCTAAGACCCTAGTACACCCATTCTCTACTTACCTCTTTCTCTCTCAAATGAATAAAATAAAAATTAAATTAAAAAATAAAATATCTGATTTTATTTCAATTATTGAAGCTGAACAGAGTAGGCATACTCTTAGAGATAACATTTAAATTGGGATTACTGGGACTGGAGAAATAGCTCAGCAGTTAAAGGCACTTGCTTGCAAAGCCTGATGGCCCAAATTTGATTCCCCAGTAGCCACATAAACCCTACTGCACAAAGTGGTGCATGTGTCTAGAGTTTGTTTGCAGTAGCAGGAGGCCCTTGCATGCCCATATTCATTCATTCTGTCTACCTCTTTCTACAAAAACATAAATAAAAATGTTTTAAAAGCTGGGATTGCTAGAGTCCAAGGATGTTACACAGAGCACCTAAGAGAAGGGCTTCAACATGTTCTGTGCAAAACTAAGAAGGACTTCAGGGACTTCCAGTGCACTCTGGGGAAGGTGCCCTGTGGTAGTCCCAATGTAGGGTTGCATAGATTCAGGCTTGCAATTTTAGCCTCCAGTGGGTAGCACCCTGCTCAAAAAAGAGGTATGTCACTGGGGGTGGATCTTAAGTCCAGCTCTAAGGTGTGTGAAGAGTCAGTATGAGCTCTAGCTGCTCGTGCTTGTTGGTATTTGCTGGTTGTTTGGTGATGTCTCTGCTTGTATCTATGGACGTGAGTCAGTTTCCTCCATCACTGATGGTGTTTTCCCTGGATGCTATAATCCCGAAATAAACCCTTTCCTCCCATAAGCTGCTCTGGTCAAGTGTTTGTCCAGCAATGTGTACATTCTTACCCAAATCAAAGCAGGACCAATACTACAAAAGAGACTAATTGGTTACACAGAAACTGCAGACAAATAAAACAGCCCACATGATTTGTAGGATCAATGTTACATTTTATTTTATTATTTTAAAAAATAATTTATTTATTTATTTGCAAGCAGAGAGAGATTGAAAGAGTCAGAGGTAAGGGGTGTGTCAGGGCCTAATTTTAAAGCCCAGTGAATAGATGGACAGGTTGCACCCTGCTGTGAATTGGTCCATTGTATTCAAGCACCCAGTAAACAAGGAATTTGGGTATGAAGGTCCCACAGGGTTAGTCAGCCTGACATAGCTAGCATTCTGTTGTTAGCAATGGAGCTGATGGTGAAGAAGAAACAGGAGAAAACTAGCTTCTTTTAGATAACTTCAGTTAGGGACAGGAGCCCAAAGAGGAAACCAGAGGATGCCATCTGCTTTAGAAGGAATGGAACTTGGTCTTATCTAGTTTCATTCACAGCAACTGCAGTTTGGCTCACTCTCTTACTGCTACGTCCAGCCTCTGCTCCTGCCATATTCTCCCTTGCCATCATGAAACTTACCCCACCTTAAGACTGTAAGCCAAAATAAAAATTTTCCTCTATCAGCTGCTCTTGGTTGGGTGCTTTGTCCCATCAACAAGAAGGT
Source organism: Dipus sagitta (assembly GCA_036346955.1). Classification (NCBI taxonomy): domain Eukaryota; kingdom Metazoa; phylum Chordata; class Mammalia; order Rodentia; family Dipodidae; genus Dipus; species Dipus sagitta. Next base: position 139,058,201 of record CM070778.1, read on the forward strand.
AACTACAATAGCCAGTGACCAATAAAATTCATCCAAAGGTTAAAAGTAGTCACAGGGAAGAAAATGGCAGACAGACAGGCAACAAAGAACAGATCACAGACATAGAATGTGTTCAAGAATTCAGTGTAAGAACAAGCCATGTGGCACTTCAGCCTCGTCCCAGGCTCTCCACCAGGGATAAACTTCAAGCCAGTAAGGGAGAAGGTCCCAGGAAAGACTGGTAGGACTTTGCTGAAGGCAGTTTCTCTGCCCTGGCCAGATAGTGGGTTTGGAAACTCCCTGGTTGAGCAGCATACTAACCCTGGACCTCTGTGGCTTGACCTGCCTCATTGAGCTTCCTACAGGTTACCCCTCAGTCTGAAGTCTCTGTCATGTGCCCCATAGCCATTCTGAAAAAAGTATACAGCTCTGTATTTCTTACCAAGATTCTATTTTTTTAAATAATTACAAAAGGCATAAATTCCTACATGTTAAAATATTGATATTTAAAAATAAAATTGTAAAATCACTCATATAAAGGGTCAAAAATATTCTGTATGGGGGATGGAGAGATGGTTCAGCGGTTAAAGGCACTTGCTTGCAAAGCTTGATGGCCTGGGTTTGTAAAGCCAGACGCACAAAGTGGCACATGCATCTGGAGTTCTTTTGCAGCGGCAAGAGGCCTTGGCGTGACCACTCACTAACTCACTCACTCTCTTCTCTCTCAAATAAATATATATACAAAGTATTCCGTATAGAGTTACAATTATCATTATAAATACATAACTGGGGCTGGAGAGATGGCTTGGTGGTTAAGCACTTGCCTGTGAAGCCTAAGGACCCCGGTTCCAGGCTTGATTCCCCAGGACCCACGTTAGCCAGATGCACAAGGGAGCGCATGCGTCTGGAGTTTGTTTGCAGTGGCTGGAGGCCCTGGCACGCCCATTCTCTCTCTCTCTCTATCTGCCTCTTTCTCTGTCACTTTCAAATAAAATAAAAATAAACAAAAATATATATAAAAAAAAATAAATACATAATTGATCAAAGCAATATGTTAAAGTTGTCCCTCTGGGTGGACTCCAATGGTTACTCTATCATTGCCAGACTTGTAGGAAAGAGAGCCTATTGGGTATGTGGAAGAGGGATGATCCTGAGAAAGAAAGGAGGGAGAATATGCCTAATCACTGAAATAGTTAACTTTTTCCTAATGTGACATCAGTTTTGGGAGAACAAAACCACAGTTCATCTCAGATAGCTTATGTTGTGCTTATTCTGTGCTTTATTTTTCATTTTAATTTTAATTTTAGAGAGAGTGGGAGAGAGAGAATTGCCATGCCAGGGTTCAGCCACTGCAATCTAACTCCAGATGCTTGTGCCACCTAGTGGGCATGTGTGGCCATGCACTTACCTCACCTTTGTGCATGTGGCTTACGTGGGATCTGGAGAGTCTTGCTAAGCCATCTCTCCAGCCCTATTCTGTGTTTTAATGAGCAAGCTTACCACAGAATGCCCAAAGACTCCAGCAAGCTCCTCAGAAGCAAGCAGATCTCTTAGAAGAAAGGGGCACTCCTTCCCAATCAGTAAAAACACCTAAATTTCAGACAAAAATCATACAAAAATTATGTTATCTTAAGGCAATTAGTATTTAAAAATAACATTATGCACAAAACAACTATTTGCAATAGAGAAAAATGCTTAGATACAATGTTATGGTTCCTTTTGTCATATATGTACATGTTCATATGTGTGGTGGCACATGTGGGTGGAGGCCAGAGGTTTACATCAAGTGTCTTCCTCAATCACTTTCCATCTTATTTTTGAGGTAGAGTCTCTCACTGAACCTGGAGTTCACTGATTTAACTGGACCAGCTAGCCAGCAAGCCCCAGGGATCCTCCTGGTTCTGCACTCCCAGCTCTGGGGTTATAAGCACATACTACCACACCATGGCATTTTCGCAAGGGTGGTGGGGGTCTAAACTCAGGCCCTCATAATAGTGTGGCAGGCACTTTACACACTATGCCATCTTCCCAGCCATTATGATTTCTTTTTTTATTGGACAGAGGAAGCGGGCTTTTTGTTTTTTGGAGGCAGTATCTCACTCCAACCCAGGCTGACCTGGAACTCACTTTACAGCTCCAAGATGGCCTCAAACTCAAGGAGATTCTCCTACCTCAGCCTCCTAAATGCTGGGATTATAGGCATGAGTCACATCTGGCTCCACAGTGATTTTTTTAATTATGCAAAAAGAGAATTATTGCATTTTTATAATAGTAAAAGATCAAAAAAACTGTGTTTTCATGTCCATCTAGATAACCTAACAGAACAACAATGAGATTTCCATACTCACATCACCCAAAGCTCGTTCCAGACATGATGCCAGTTTCATCACACTGAGGGAGACTGCAGGAGAGTACAGGCTTTTCAAGGAATCAAGTATTTCAGGAAACAGCTATTCAAAATAAGATTCATATCAGAGCTCATCCTAAAAAAGGAATGCTTCTCAAAATAACAATACTGCTATTAAAATTCCAACCTCTAAAGATTTTCATTGTTGTTAATTTTATTTTTTTGGTGTAAGTAAATAGCCTATTTAAATACTATAATACATACAGAATCAAGAAAATTATTTTAATATCTATGCAGGTCTTTGAAAGTTTTTTTAAATGTTTAATAATCATGAATTAAAGCCAAATATTCTAGCTTACCTCTTACTTCCCACCACATATTAATAAATATAAGGCAGTTCACCTTGCTGCTTGAAGAGCAATTACAGACAGAGAAGCAATGATCCTAACTCTAATTAGAAATGTCAATTTGGGGGTTGGAGAGATGGCTTAGAGGCTAAGGTGCTTGCCTGTAAAGCCTAAGGATCCAGGTTTGATTCCCTAGTACCCATGTAAATCTGATGCACAAGGCGGCACATGCTTGTGGAGTTCGTTTACAGTGGCTAGAGGCCCTGGTGTGCTCATTCTCTATCCCTCTCTCTCATAAGTAATGTTGAGAATGAAGAAGAAGGAGGAGGAGAAGGAGAAGGAGGAAGAAGAAGAAGGAGGAGGAAGAAGAAGAAGACGGGAGAAGAAGAAGAAGGGAGAAGAAGAAGAAGGAGGAGGAGGAGGAAGAAAGAAGAAAGAAGAAGAAGGAGGAGAAGGAGAAGAAGAAGGAGGAGGAGAAGAAGAAGAAAGAAGAAGAAGGAGGAGAAGGAGAAGAAGAAGGAGGAGGAGGAGAAGGAAGAAGAAGAAGAAAGGAGGAGGAGGAGGAGGAAGCAGCAGCAGCAGCAGCAGCAGCAGCCGGGCATGGTGGCACATGCCTTTAATCTCAGCACTTGGGAGGCAAGAGGTAGGAGGATCACCATGAGTTCAAGGCCACCCTGAGATGACATAGTGAATTCCAGGTGAGCCTGAGGTAGAGTGAGAACCTACCTCCAAAAAAAAAAAAAAAAAAAAGTCAATTTGGGGCTGGAGAGATGGCTCAGTGTTTAAGATACTTGTCTACAAAGCCTAAGGACCTGGGTTCAAGTGCCGACTAACCATGAAAGCCAGATGCACAAGGTGGTACATGCATTTAGAGTTTGTCTGCAGTAGCCAGAGGCCCGGGTACACCCATTCTCTCTCTCTCAAGTAAGTAAATAAATATTTTTTTTTAAAAGAAATGTCAATTTGTTTCAAAATCGGACATGATGCAGGCACTGCTTTATTATGGTCATTTAACATGTCAAGTGAAAAGAAAGCAAACCAAAGGAGACTTGGGCTGGACCCCAAATGATGCATCAGTTTTTCAATTTACTGTTAACAACCCAAGCCTCCTTCTCTTTGGTTTCCGAACAACACCTCATCATTTTTCCAGGAAGTCTGACCTGCAAGCTGGAGTGAATTTTGTTCCTTATTTCTGATCCCAGAATAAGCACCTTGTACCATGCACTATCTTCCCAACTCCTGATCTAAGACAACCCAAGAGGTGCTCAAAGTGATATTTGTATTCCCCAACTCTGGCTCTGCAGTGTGTGTGTAACAACGCAAACTTCTCTTGTGACCCCTATGACTTCCTCACAGTTGGAGGACCCTGAGATGGAAGATGGAGATGTAATACTGGCTAGCAATGAGGATTTCTAAGTTGTATTTGCTCCACTGAAACCACGGTGAATACTGTAATTTAAACTGCCCCTTGGTCAGAGAAGTGTGCAAATGCCAAACCTCTGGAAAATTTGTCCACTGAAACCATGGCGAATACTGGAATTCAAACTGCCCACTGGTCAGAGATAAGACATATAGATGGATGGTTTCACACACAGGGCCCAGCAGCCGTACACTTCTCTGGTAATCCAGACTCTGGCCTTGAAGGATGAGAAAACAAGTTTTGGTGCCAGAGCTCTACATCATATGATGAAAAATTCTAAATCATAAACACATGCTATGATTATAAAATTTTCAATGAAATCAATTAACTTGTAAGTGGACATATAACAAATTTACTTATGTATCAGTAGAAGTAAATTACTTGACACTTATCTAAGAGGTTGTAAGTAGAAGACATGTAAAATACAAAAAAAATTTAAAAGGAGGAAAAATCTTATCTGATGTGATTACATTCATACAGGTTTACATGAAATAAGACTCACAATCTATCCAGCAGTCTCACTTGATCTGTAGTTTTAGCTACCAATGGTGAACTGCAGCACAAAAACACTACATGGCAAATTCTAGAAATTAATAACTCAGTTTTTCAATTAGATGCTGTTTTGAGTAGCATAAAATTTTGCATAATCCTGCTCTATGTTGTCCTTTATCCAGTCTCCACACTTGCACACACTGCCCACCCACTGGTCATTTGACCACTTCCACAGTATCACAATGCTTAAATAACCCTTATTTTATTTAATGGATCTCCAAATTGTAAGAATAATGGCAAAAAGGAGACAGCAGAGAATCATACAGGGATGGATTAACTCGGGTACCATGTGGCCACACTGCACAGTGTATAGGCAAACACACAATATATGTAGGGTTCTGTACTGTAGTTTTAGGAACTCATTGGTGATTTTGGGACATATACTCTAAGGATAAGGATTACTAAATTTAATAAAGAAACTGACTCTTTAAAAACTTAACTGAGAGATTTCTTTTTTAAAATATTTATTTTTATTTTTATTGGGAAAGATGCAAAGAGAGAGAGAAAGAGGGAGAGAATAGGCATGCCAGGGCCATCAGATGCTGCAAACGAACTCCAGATCATGCACCACCTTGTGCATCTGGCTTATGTGGGTCATGGGGAATCAAATCTTGGTCCTTTGGCTTCACAGGGAAGTGCCTTAACCACTAAGGCATCTCTCCAGCCCAACTGTGAGATTTCTAATGATGAATTATGTTCTAAAAACATAGCTACATAACAATTTTTATTGTTTTGGTAAATTTGGAATTGAACATCCATGTGGCTCATTAAAAAGCACAAGAGGGTGAAAATCTCCTATTTGGCACTCTGATTCTCCTTCCTGTTATAATTAGTCATTAACTTTCTGGGCATGCTTATAAATATTTACATATAAACAAGAAAATACACATATATGAATGCTTCTATTTCTTTTTCTTTTTCTTTTTTCTTTTTTTTTTTTTTTTTTTTTTTTTTTTTTTTTTGAGGTAAGGTCTCACTCTAGCCCAGGCTGACCTGGAATTCACTATGTAGTCTCAGGGTGGCCTTGAACTCACAGTGATCCTCCTACCTCTGCCTCCCAAGTGCTGGGATTAAAGGCATGCACCACCACACCCAGCTGCTTCTATTTATTTAACCTGCCTCAGACAGAAGTCTGAATTAGGTAAACCTTTTCCTTTTATTACTGAATAATATTCACTGCATACATTTATCATAACTTACTGAGTTAATGCCCTACTGTTTACCATCTAGCTGTTTCCAGATTTATTGACTTATTTTATTTAGCCATGACAATAATACACACACTTTCACATCTGTTAATGAACCTGACTTACTAATTCTTAGAAATAGAATTGCTGGCCAGAGTATGCACATTTGTAATTTTTGTAACTACGATTAAATTTACCAACTATTACTCTCCAAAAATTATATGCATATACCTGGAAGGCAAGTAAAATAACTGCATAATCTACAACTGGTCATTTCACAACCTTAATTCACAAGACTTCTACACAGCACTGTCTCAGGGTCCTCCAATCTATTCCAACAGCCTTCCAGTCCAGCCTGCCCCCGACCCTCTTGATCATATGCAGTTGTTTTAGCTCAGCATTCACTACTTTTCTACACTGCTCTGGGATCATCCTCTTTTCACACTGATTCCTTTTCTCCTTTAAGTTAGGGCTGCATTAGAACATCCACTAACAAACAGCTGACTAGGAAGGGGGTGTTTACAGTCCAAGTTATTGTCACTAGAACAGTGCTAAGTCAAGCTTGGGGTACAAAGACAGTACCAACCTGACTCTGCATAGCTCACACAATCGGTAATTGTTTTCCAGCACACTTCACCATTTTGAGTTATAATGCTATTGATATCACAGTTTTCTCTGACTTCAAACCCAAGATTACAAATCATGTCATACACTGAAGGAGAAAGACATGTAGTAATGGGATCTTCTTTTAAAATCTGAAATATGTAACAAAAAAGGCATTAATTTAGAGGAAAGTTCTAAGTACATAAGTATTAAGACATGGCTGCTGTTAACATGATTCCTGGATAGCAGGACAATTATATGTGTATACATAGTGAAAAGGGACGTTTGCGCAAATGTTTGGTCAACAGATGGAAAAAAAAAAATCCCAAAGAAACTTCATAGAGGGACGATAAAAAAGGAAAATAGAGTTTAGGCTAAAACAAAGTGAAATAAAGTTCATTGTTATAGTGGCCCGACTACAGAAATGACTGATATACAAATTGCCACGTCTTTGTTCACTTACCTCCCCTCAGCTATAAAAACTATAACAAACATGGATATAAAATCTCAGCTCTCGGCCAAAGCTTCTTTGGAGGGCTATCTTAAGCTCTTTGACCCCTGGGTAAATAAAACTCCTCTACTTTCATTCATACTGGGGTTGAAATGATCTTTCCAGAGAATTTCTGCAACAGTTTAATTGCTTGAATCACTTCATTGGTCATACTTGTTGATAGTGGAATTATGAGAGGTTCGATGGGCTTTCTCAATAGTGAATTATTCCTTCTGGTATGCCTTTTCATTCCAGAGCTATCAAAATCAACAATTCTTTATGGGAAGTCTGAGAGCAGAAAATCAAGTGTCCCTGCGTCCTGGCCCACAATCACTTAGACTGCAGGAACCACGCGGCTCCTTTCGCCCTGAGGTGACCTAACTTTCCCCATCCCCATAACCCTTAGACACATAGGCCCGTCCAAGCCAGCTTTCACCGCAGCATCGACCCCACCACCCCGTCGTTGATCTAAGCCCCGCCACAGAAGGCCACAGCGCCGGCCCAGGGCAGCCAGTCACCCTCTGCCTGCAGACGTCCCTGCACTGTGACACCAAGAAGCTAGCCACGTAGAGCCTGGAGCTCCACGAGCAGCAGCTGCTACCGCTGCCGGCCCCGCAAGCCCAACCCAAAGCACAGGGGCCGCGGGTCTACCTCCATCGCTTCCGGCCGGGGCAGCGGCGCTCTCTGATGACGCATCGCCTGGCGCCTGCGCGCTGGCGCGAGGCTTCCGCTTCCGCTTCCGCTCCAAGCGTCGGGGTCGTTGGGTGTAGGGTGGAGACGCGAAAACGTCGTCCTTGTAGGCTGGCAAGATGGAGAAGCGAAGCCGGATCTTGAAGCCGTCCCCGAGCCAGGGGCCCCTTCACTCCCCGGTGGCCATCAGGAGAGACAGGAGGCCAAGCATGTTCGAGAAGGAGTCAGTGAGTGGAGGCTCGCGGGACCGACGCTTCCCCACCCGTAGATCGCGCACGCAGAGAAGCGCTCTCCTCGTCCTTGCGTGCTCCCCGCGCGTGCGTGCGGAGCAAGCCTGACATGAAGCGCTTAAGATGCTTTTTTTTTTTTTTTTTTTGTTAGGGTTGAGTAATCACGTTGAGTAATCAGCTTCAGTTCAAAGAAACAGTTTGCAGACTTCCAGAGTAATCAGATAGTAGTATTTTCTGTAAACCTGTGCAGATTTAGTATTTACATAGCTAATTTTACCAGTCAGAAATCAGTGTATTGCATACATATATGCCAAGCAGAACAATGAGATTATTTGAGGCTTTACAAATTAAAGGGACAAAATAGTTCAAGAGTATAAAGAAGAAATAGTAGAGACGTAATGTGCAGAATTGTATGTTCACTAAGTGTTAACTTGAGGCTACAAATATGTGTCCCGTTCCCACCAATAATCAGGCAGTCTGAAATCACTGTTAGTGTTACATGTAGTTACATCTGTCGAGTGGAAAGAAGATGGTAGTCACTTCCCTAGAGAAGCATTCTGCTAGTAAACCATTTTAAGGTTTGTGTCCTTAAGAGGTTTTTTTTTAATTGTTTTGTGTGTGTGTGTGTGGGGGGGGTGTTGTTTGGGGGTAGGGACTTGCTCTAGTCCAGGCTCACTGGAGTTCTCTGTGTAGTCCCAGGCTGGCTTCAAACTCATAGTGATCCTCCTACCTCTGCCTCCAAAGTGCTGAGATTAAAGGTGTGTACCACCATGCCCAGCCATTGTCCTTAGGTTTAGGAAAGCCTCTTCCACAATTAAAAGATGGGTACAGAAGTCTGACAGATGGTTTAAAAATAGCAGATTTCTGGCCTGGAAAGATGGCTTAGCGGTTAAGGCATTTGCCTGCAAAGTCAAAGGATCCAGGTTCGGCTCTCCAGGACCCACATAAGCCAGATGCACTAGGTGGTGCATGCATCTGGAGTTCATTTGCAGTGGCTGGAGGCCCTGGCACACCCATTCTCTCTCCCTCCCTCCCTCCCTCCCTCCCTCCCTCCCTCTCTCTCTCTCTCTCTCTCCCCCTCTTTCCCTCCCTCCCCATCTCTCTCGCAAATAAATACATAAAAATAAAAAATAATAAAATAACACAAAATGGGAATTTCTAAAAAGAAATAAATTGAGCCTCAATATTGTCTCCAGTTTGCTGGCTTGTGACTTTCTATGAGCAGCACCGCAGGTCTTTCTTAGTTGGGAGTCCAGGTCTGCTCCAGGCTTCTCTTCAGTCCTTAAAATATGTGGTGCCAAAGACAGGTGAAGTCAGAGTGGAAAGAAGAAAAAAAAAAAAAAAAAAACTAGCTGGGCATGGTGGCGTACACCTGTAATCCACTGGGGAGGCAGAGGTAGGAAGATCGCCTTGAGTTCGAGGCCACCCTGAGACGACATAGGTCAGCCTGAACTAGAGCGAGACCCTACCTCGAAAAACAAAAATAAACACCTAAAGGTAGCAAAAAATAAGTCTACAGACTCAAAATAGTTTGTATCCCCACCAATGAAAGAACAAGGCCATAAAGATCAAAGGGCTTTTCACTGCTTAGCATAACATTAGTGTTAGGAAGTGTATTGCTTCAACAGAGGGGAAAATAAGCTTGAAAACAAATGCAAAGCATATAAGAAGGCAAAAATATAATGCCTACTTCCACTAAGTATTGGTAGGTCTACAAAAAAAAGAAGAAGACAACTATGACCCAAAATGAGAAAGAGAAATGATCAAGTAGGCCCACAAACAGCATCTAAATAATAAGAAAGGGAAAAAGTTATAAATTTTCATTCAGTTAAAAAAAAATTCTATAAACTGGGCATGGTAGTGCACACCTTTAATCCCAGCACTTGGGAGGCAGAGATGGGAGGATCGCTATGAAGTCAAGGCTACCCTGAGACTACATGGCGAATTCCAGGGTCAGCCTGGGCTAGACCGAGACCCTACCTAGGAAATAAAAATCTGTATTTATGTTATAAAGCATTTATACAGATGTGGAGAAGTTCAGCTTCTGCAAAACACACTGTCAGCTGATCTGCAGTGAATTAACAGATTCAGTTGTGTAACAGAAAGAATTAGTAAACTTAAGGACAAAAATAATCCTGAAAAAATATTAGTAGCTTTTAGTGAGTTATAACACTCCTGCAGCTTCAAGTAATTTATTATTGTAATTTGAGTCCCCAAAGAAAAGGGGAGCTAATAATGTTTGAAATAATAGGTGAAAAATTTACAGTTATGAAAACTATAAGCCTATAAACCAAAGAATGAATTTGTTTTTTTGAGGTAGGGTCTCATTCAAGACTATTATGTAATAGAGAGCCCCAAACTAATTTGCTAAATATATGTACTGCTTGTACTGGCATCTATTATCTGATGGTCTCTTGACTATTAAAAGTTGGTACTTGGCTGGGCATGTTGGCACATGCCTTAATCCCAGCATTTGGGAGGCAGAAGTAGGAGGATCACTATTACTTTGAGACCACCTGAAGACTACATAGTGAATTCCAGATCAGCCTGGGCTAGAGTGAGACCCAGCCTTGAAAAACAAAAAAAATTAAAATAAAAAAGCATAGATAAAATAGATGGATGGAGAAAGATACACCATGATAGCACTATAAAAATCAAGTAGGAGAGGCTATATACATTTCAGACAAAGCAGAATGCAAGCAAGAAAAGTGACCAGGAATAAAGAGGGTTGTTTGAGAATAATGGTAAGGAGGGGGCCAGTTCTCCAGGAAGTTAGCCATTCTTAACAGGTATATGACTAATGGCACTGCATCAACATGTATGAGGGGGAAATGGACAAAAGTTAAAGAAGAAATATGTGAGTCCACTATTATAATTGGAGATTTCGTTATATGCCTGTCAAAAAATTGACAGGGCCAGACTATGGCTCAGTGGTAAAGCACTTGCCTAGCATGCTTCAGGGCCTGGGTTTGTTCCTCACACTAGAAATTTTTTTTAAAAGAGCTAGATTTATCAGGCAAGAAAAAAGGGCATACTTGAATTCAATACCACCATCAACCAACTAGACATAATTTACATCTGTAGACTGATCCAGCAGCTGCAGATTGTCCCTCAAGCTCACAGAAAGTGTTCACTAAAATGCACCACATTCTAGACCATAAAATATAACTTAATCAGATCTTTTTATGTATGTATATATGTATGTATGTGTGTATGTTCACGTTTGGGTATGTATATGTCATGTGGCATTCAAAGAACAACCTTGGTTGCCTCTTTTCCTTCCACCTTGTTTGGGGCAAGGTCTTGTTTACCATGTGTGATAATTTGAGCTTTGGTCTATTCGGTTTCTTCCTCCCATCTCACCACAGGTGGACTGGGATTAAAGATGTTACCAGTGTGATTGGCTTTGCATGGATTTTGTGGATTTAAATGCAGGTCATCATGCTTGCATGGCAAACATTTTTACTCACTAAATCATCTCTCTAGTATGACATTAAAAAAATAGAAATCAGGGCTGGAGAGATGGCTTAGCAGTTCAGGCACTTGCCTGCAAACCCTAAGGACTCACGTTCAACTCTCCAGGTCCCACAAAAGCCAGATGCACAGTGACACAATCATGCAATGTCGCACATGTGCACAAATGTCTAGAGTTCGATTACAGTGGCTGAGGCCCTGACACACCCATATTCTCTCTCTCTCTCCTATAAAAAAAAAGTCCAGTCTGTTGGTCTTGCCTCAAAAAAAAGGGGGGTGGGGAGAAATCAGCCAGGCATGGTGGCATATGCCTTTAATCCTAGCACTCAGAGGGCAAAAGCAGGAAGATCGCCATGAGTTCAAGGCCAGCCTGAGACTACATAGTGAATTCCAGGTCAGCCTGGGCTAAAGAAAGACCTTACTTGAAAAACAAAAACAAAAACAAAAAAATGGAAATCATAAGAATGTCCACTCTCAGACAACACTAGAATCAAACTAGAAATTGATCTTGGAAAGATGGAAAGTTAACTGAAGAACTGTAAAAATAGCCAGGCGTGGTGGCACACGCATTTAATCCGAGCATTCAGGAGGCAGAGGTAGGAGGATAGCTGTTTGTTTGAGGGCAACCTGAGACTACATAGTGAATTCCAGGTCAGCCTGGGCTAGAGTGAGGCCCTACTTTGAAAAACCAAAATAAAGAAAAAGAAGAAGAAAATTGAACAGTTGAACAGTACACTTTTTTGTTTTGTTTTGTTTTTTTCAAGGTAGGGTCCCACTCTAGCCCAGGCTGGCCTCAAACTAAAGGCCATCCTCCCACCTCTGCCTCCTGAGTCCTTGGGTTAAAGGTGTGTGCCACCATGCCTGCAAACACAGTACACTTTTAAAGAACATATAGGTCAAAGAAGAAATCTCGAATTTGAAAATTCTGCTAGCTTTATGAAAATTGAAACAATATCAAAAATTGCAAGAAGCTGCAGCAAAAAATAAAACCTGTTATCTAAGGGAAATTACCTTACTGAAGGCATACAAATGGACTTAGTGTAATTCACTTTAGCTTCCATGTGAAGAAACTAGAGAGCGTGCCAAATGAAATCCAAAGTGATCAGAAAAAAAGAATAAAAATCATAGCCAAATGAATAACTTCAGACACAAGAAATAAGCACATAAAAGTCATAAAACCCAAAAGCTCTGTTTTTGAAAAGATCAGAAAAATTACTGTGCTTGGCAGATTGTTTAAAAAAAGGATGACATAAAGGGTCAGTATCAGATATGCAATCTAAAATCTAGAAGAAATGTAGTATAGCTATCACAACAGATCCAAAGGCCATCTGAAGTATACTGTAGGTAACCATGTTGCATATTTGGTAACCTATGTGACATGAGGCCAGTTTCTTAACATAGAACTCACACAAAAAGAAAACAGAGCTGGGCATGGTGGCACATGCCTTTAATCCCAGCACTCAGGAGGCTGAGGTAGGAGGATCACTGTGAGTTTGAGGCTAGCCTGGAACTACATAATGAATTCCAGGTCAGCCTGGGCTAAGAAGAACAGAGAATCTCAGTAGGTCTACATCTATTTTGAAAATTTAATTTAGAATTGAATCATGTTGAGAGGGAATCTGGTAGCTGTGTCAGACAGTTAGGCTGACTGGGCCCCTGACAGTAAAGGCAGGAATGTCTGTCCTCGAAATCTGCACTTGCTAGAGAACAAAGGAACTGACTTCTTATCTGTTGTCTAAATTAGATCTGTTTTTCTACAATCTGAGATCCTCCTGGGAGGGAGGTCCCCTTTCCTAGAATTTGGCATTGTAGTTAGTCAAGTTCAACCCCCAGAACTTGGCATCATGATTCATCTCTTCCTGAGCCAGCTCCTAGCCCAGACTGATCACCACCCACTCTGGCTCACCTGAGAAGAAAGGTGAACCCACCACCATGAGGTTATACATAGATGCATGCCAGGGCACAAGCCTGTCTCTGAGCTGCCAGTTCATCACTCCTGAACCTCTAAGTTCTGCTAAGTCTCCAGCTGGGCAGAGAGGAGGGGAGAACCCCCTTGACCCCTCCCTATCCCCTCCTGCCTTCTACCTGGCAAGAGTTCTCTGTACTTTCTTTTCTCTAAATCTCTTCACATTTCTTCCAAACTCACCACCAGGGCTCTCAGACCATGTGATAGCATCAATTTTCCTTCCCTTGGTTTTGTTCTTCCCTAAATAAATGTAATAAATTAATAATTATCCTTATCAGTTTGTTTTGCCCTATTTTTTGGTAGAATACAAACATGAACTCTGGATTTGGAATTCAAAGGCTTTCTTTGTCACCCCACAGATCCCGTATCAATATCTATTTTTAAAATATTTATTTATTGGCAAGAAAATGGACATGCCAGGGTCTCCAACCACTGCAAACAAACTCCAGCTGTATGTGCCACTTTGTGCATCTGGCTCCATATGGGCACTGGGGAATCAAACTCAGACCATCAGGACTTGCAAGCAAGTGCCTTAACTGCTGACCCATCTCCCCAGTCTTGAATCATATCTATTGATGAAGAAAACCTATTTCACAGAATTCATCCATTCATGATAAAAAGTTGAACATAAAATAATTGAAATACCAGAACATGACAAAACTCAGAAAACATCATACTCATTTGTGACTGAAAGTTTGCATTCTAATATTAGGAACAAGGCACAGATGTCTTCATCACCCATATCCCACATAGAACTAGAAGTATTAAGCTAGTAGGTAAAAGAAAGAAATTCCTGGCTATACAAAAATGAAACTTACCACTTTAAGAGGCTATAAAATTAATCTAGATAGTATTAGGGTCAATATAAGTGTTTGCTGCAGAATAAATATTACATATAAAAAGCTTGCTGTGTGTGTGTGTGTGTATGCTTTAGTTATCTTTCAACTTAAAATTTATAAGGGTGTTAAGTAAATTCTGTGATTTGAAGATAAATAAATGTAAAATAAATTCATGGATAATATGTTCACAACTTCAGGATGGGAAGCATACAAAGTTGTCCTTATATCTCTATCCCTCAGCCACTCAGTTGCCCTTTCTGGAATCTACTCTTGTTTCTATTTTTTTTAAATTTCTGTAGGTATTCTAAATATATGCACACAAATTTGTATATGTATGCTTGTGTGTATATACACAGAAAGAGACTTTCCTCTTGCCAAGTTGATAAGAGCAAGTCTAGGATTTATGGACTACATTTTCATAGAAGTCTGTTTTGACAGATATTTTTTGTCAGTCCTGCTTCCACTGTGTTAGGATGCTTAAATATGAAATAAAACGTAATATATTTATCATTCCTTTAGTATGCACAGATCTTAAAAGAAAGACTGAGAGAATCTTATCATGATGTCCAGTATGTGGAACCTCCATTTGATGACTCCATTGCTGACATAGGTAAAGAATGGAAGAGTGCCCTGTCCAAGTTAAAGTTTGCTAATTCATATAGAATGGAGCCATTGAAGAAATTCCAAGCACATCCAGTAGAAACTAAAATTCAGCAGATTTTAAAGGTAAGCTGGAGGCTGTGAGTATAGCTCAGTCATAGAGCACTTGCTCAACATATGTGAGGTCCTGGATTCCATCCCTTAGTCAAAGTGTGTGTGTGTGTTTTCGAGGTAGGGTCTTGCTCTAGCCCAGGCTGTCCTGGAATTCACTCTGTAGTCTCAGGGTGGCCTCGAACTCACAGCGATCCTCCTCCCTGTGCCTCCTGAGTGCTGGGATTAAAGGTGTGCACCACCACGCCCAGCACAAATTTCCCCCATTATGATACAATAACCTGCATTAATCTCTTCCCTAGAAGAGGAAGTAAATCTTTTATATTTTCTTTCCTTTTTTTTTTTTTTTGTTGTTTGTTTTTTTGAGGTAGGGTCTCACTGTAGCCTATGCTGACATGGAATTCACTATGTAGTCTCTGGTGAGCTTTGAACTCATGGCAATCTTCCTACCTCTTCTGGGATTAAAGGTGTTTGCCACCTCACCCAGCCCTCTTCTCCCAATAATCTGTAGTGCTATGGTGTAAAATTAGCAATATTGATGAGTTAATATGTTTTATGGTAAGTGATTAATAAGAGAAAAATACACATGCTTATTTATACACACACAGGTAAGAAGGAAATACTTATGGTGGTTATGTCCCTCATTTCCATTGTGTTTACATGGGAATACCTGGTATTTATAACTACCTTCTACTATCATTTTTTTCAGTTTCTTTTTTTATTTTTTAAAATATTTATTCATTTGAGATAGAGAGAGAGAGAGAGGGAGGGAGAGAAAATAGGCACACCAGGGCCTCTAGCCACTGCACAGGATCTCCAGACACATGTGCCACCTTGTGCATCTGGCTTATGTGGGTACTAGGGGAATCAAACCTGGGTTAATAGGCTTTGCAGGCAAGCACTTTAACCTCTGAGATATCTCTCCAGTCCTAGTATCATTTGTTTTTACCTTTACCCAGCACCCCACTTGCTCATGATTTTTGTTTGGCAGAGCAACCCAAACCTTCACTCCTCTAATGAAGGCTATGTATAGTTCATACTTGGATTAGTGTTGTTTTCAGTTAACCTTAATCCTGTGACATGGAATACAGAAAGGCACACTGAAGCATCCCCTGTATTCCAGACATACTCGTTGTTACCTCCATTGCAGACTGGTGGTCCAATTTGGGATCAGTCACCCCAGCCAAAAGCATAACTTCCTTCCCAACCCA
Source organism: Dipus sagitta (assembly GCA_036346955.1). Classification (NCBI taxonomy): domain Eukaryota; kingdom Metazoa; phylum Chordata; class Mammalia; order Rodentia; family Dipodidae; genus Dipus; species Dipus sagitta. The sequence goes on from CM070778.1 coordinate 139,074,247, forward strand.
CCTTCTTTTCTTTCTTTTTTTTTTTTTCTTGCCCTTTGTTTCAGAGGCATGCAGAGCCCACAGTTTCAAGGTTACAGTCATCTTCCAATTCAGTGGAGTCATGTTTGTGCTTGCTGGTGAAAACAATCCTCCCGTTGAAGCTATGGCCTCAGAGATGCAAAGCATGATGATACCCAGCTTATGATGGGCCACTGGTGGCAACTTGGTGGCTTGTGTTTCATTTCAGTCTTTACAAAAGCCCAGCAGCAGGCCACAAGCTGTTTCTCAGAGTAACCAACTGCAGACCATGGCAAAGCCTTGATCCTGCAGTTTTCATGCAAGGATCTCCTACAGGCACCATCAGTACCCCTACCCACCACTTAACACTTATAGCACCACTGGTTTCTGTATCGCAGAGCAGCTTACAGAAGTCTGTACCCCAAGAAAAACAATCACCTGTCTGTGTCAACCAGAAAATGTGCCACAGTAACATACACATAATGTGTTATGTCCAAAATCCAAAAAGGCCTATTCGTTAGTGCTTCCTTTTTGGCTATAGGAAGGACCAGATGCAACAGGCTAACCTTAGAAGGGATAGCTTGGTATGTCCTACACCACCAGATGTCTAGAAATCTCACTGAGCTAGAAGGCCTTTAAATTTCAGTTGGGTTTAGTTCTTACCATCAGGCACACAAATATGGTATCAGTAATTCTAGAGTAGTTGCTGCTTGTTTCTCACTAGGTGCAATCAGCGCAATGTCATCTGCGTGACGGATCACTGCAGTATCTCCTGGGAGGGATAGACAATCAAGATCCCTGTAAACTAAATTCTAAAATGGGACTATATAGTTGATATGCCCAGGGTAAGACAGGGAATGTATATTGCTGGCTTTGCAAGCTGAAGGCAAACAGCTTTCTGTGAACCTTATTGATGGGTATGGAGAAAACAACATTTTTCAAGTCAATAGCTGTATTCCAGGTGCCAGAGGATGCTGTTTGGCTCAAGCAATGAAATCATATCTTGCATAGCAGCTGCAATTGGAGTTGCCATCTGGCTGAGCTCTGAACAAGACAGACAGAGGGGCTGAAATGGGCTGTAGTGGCAATCATCCCTTGTACTTAGAGGCTTTTATGGTGGCACTGATTTCTACAGTCCCTTCCAGAGTATCATATTATTTTTGAATCAAGTAGAGGTAATTCTAAATGCTATCATTTGGGTTTTTCTCCCATAAAAACTTCTTTACATGTCAGAGCATCAATGTGGGGATTCTGCCAGCTACTAAGCATTGTCCTTAATTATGCTAGTTCAAGAACTGGCCCAGGATGGGTTTAGGGCACATACTGTTCCCTGTGTGAAATGGACCTGAGTTAAAACTCTACTGACCAGCTGATCTCCGTATAACCTCAGCTTTATAGGTCCCTTTTGCAGTCAGTGTTCTCTGTGGTATGGTTTGGGTCATGCATCAGTCGGCAGCACACCAGCATTCTACAGTTTCAGCCCTGCAGTTACAGGAATTGAAGCAGGCTCTCTATTAGGACACACATCTTCTCCATCTTAGGTTTCCACCTCACCTAAAAATGAAGCTGACATTAGCCTGAGAGTTCCCTCCACAAAGATGGTGGTAGAGACTGAGAAGACTCAAAAGTCACCAAAACAGAAAATTAGAGACGGATGAGAGCTCTACACTAAGGGAGACTTACACCACCACCCTCCAAGGCTGAGGAAAGAGGAGGCAAAATTAACAGTCACAGGATGGTAAGGTGTACTCAAGCATTGTGTCCCCCTAGACTGGTGCATTTATGACCCCACAATGATACTGATAACCCTACAGATGGGCCCTCAGTGGAATGGGGAAGGGGGAAAGGGTAAATAAGAGTATCACTCACTGATAATATGGCCGAACTGCAATATGTTCACATATTAAGGTTCACAATAAAGAATAAAAGAGTCAATCATTCAAAAGGAATGAATAGTTCATGGGACTGGGATATACCAAAAACTGAACATGAGTCATATTTGTCACTAAATATATAAAATATTTTATGCTAAGTATCTAACTGAATAAGTTAATGAATAAAGAATGAAATAAAAAAGGTAGAATTAGAAAAAGTAAGTTGGTATGTATAAAATGGAATATTTTTTCAGGAATATGTGCATTTTGAAAACTTTTTTTTTCTTTTTTTGAGGTAAGGTTTCATTCTAGCCCAGGCTGGCCTTCAACTCACAGCCATTCTCCTACCTCTGCCTCCTGAATGCTGGAATTAAAGTCATGTGCCACCATGCCTGGCCTAAAATAGCTTTATATGTTATTCAAATATATGTTTTCTATCACTTCTTGGCCTTCTGGCTAAGATCAAATGTAAATATATGGTTTCTACTTGTTATATTGGAAACATGTGGCTTGAAAACTGAATTTTTTTCTTAATTTTTTTTAAAGGAAAGTCTTAAAGATATCAAATATGATGATAAAGTCTTCTCTCACTTGTCACTTGAATTGGCAGACCAAATATTGGCAATAGTCAAAGATTTTGGGTACCACCGTTATAAATTCATTATAAAAGTATTGTTTATTCAGAAGACTGGTCAAGCAATAAATGTAAGTGCCCCAGTGTCCTGAAATCCATTCATTAGAACTGAGACACATTTTCCCCCCAGGAATTTGGAGGTCCTGATCGCCTCAAATCATGGATCATTTTATGAAATGAACTATGTAATTGTCAATTATCTGACAAGTACTATCCTAAAATAGTACTTTGCTATCAGTAATTTATTAAATTACATAGTGAGTTTGTATTTCTCTTTTGTTTTTTCAAGGTAGGGTCTCACTCTTGCCCCGGCTGACCTGGAATTCACTATGTAGTCCCAGGGTGGCCTTAAACTCATGGTGATCTTACCACTGCCTCCCAGGGTGCTGGGATCAAAGGTGTGCACCACCATGCCCGGCAGATGATCTTGTATCTTAATGTCATTGAAGTTAATCAGTAAATTTATTTTGGACACTAATATATGTTAGATATGTAATGATGGTAAGATAACAAGAATCCTGGAGCTGGTGCTGCCTGTAACTACAAAGGCTAACAAGAAGAGACAGGAAAAAAAATTAAGACAAGAGCCATAAATCTCAAGGAGTTTTGACTAGTCAAGGAAATTGAGCCAGCCTAGAATGCCATGGGCACTGACAGCAGCTGGTCTGCAGAGAACCTGCTGAATCTGGGGAGCATTGTTGTGTCCCCAGTATGGGCTTGTCACCTCTGAAATAGTGATGAGACCTACTTCTTAGAGGGGGCATAAGGATTAGTATGTCAACATAGAGTACTCAATAGCAATAAAGGTTATTATAAAATAAAGGTGATAGCCAGGACACTCCTTTAATTGCAGCATCTGGGAGGCAGAGGTAAGAGGATTGTATGAGTTTGAGGCCAGCCTGGTACTACAGAGTGAATGCCAGGTCAGCCTGGGCTGGAATGAGACCCTACCTTGAAAGAAAGAAACAAACAAACAAAAAAAGGTTATATTGAATAATGTTAACAAATGTTGCATCTGAAAGTTGTTTTTACTGTTATGTATAAATAAAAAGATGATGTTACTAGGCTGTATGGGTACATAGGTAGGGTAATGGTTGATTACATGGGAGTTGGAGGGAAAAGAGATGCAGAACTTTTGTGTATAGCCATCTGAGATGTCATGGAGCAGGCAACCACTCACTGAAGCCTGGAGGATTTGGACAGGTGAACAGCTGCTGGTGATAAAAGAGACAGAAACAGAGGTGGTCCTGGTGTCCAAGGAGGAAGTCCTACATATATAACTCACACATTTAAGCATATGAAGGTTCCAGATTGTGGTAATACAGCTGGAACACCAAGACTCATGCTGCCTGTCATACAAAGGCCTATGAGCAGAAACAGGATTGAATTTTTAAGCTGTGCTTTATTCAGAGATCCAGTAATCTAGAGGACAGGAGGTTAGCACCCTAAAAACTGCCTTCCATCTCATCTCTAGCCAGAAGATTATATACAGAGAAGGGGGACAATCAATCACTTCAGAGCTCAGATGCTCCTCTAGTCTGGTGGTGAGCCACATTTCTCAGATTTGTGATGCCTGTGTTTCTTGTTATCATTTGAACTCTTTCCTCATTCTATGGATGCATGGACTCAGACACTTCTTGAAATACTGAGTCTGGTTAGTATTTGCAAGTATCAACCTTGTACTCCTCCAGGAGCATATAGTCTAGGAGAGGGGCAGTTAAATCAGAACAAGCAAACCCTTAACGATGTGTACAGGCTAAATTTTAACAATTTGGAGTACAAATGAATCTATAATACAGACTATAATGATGTCCCTATTTGTCCTTCCTGTTCCTCATCAGTAAGTGCTCTACATAGAGAGATATGATGGGGTGTTAGAGTGGCTACTTAGAATTGCCCAGAGAAGGGAAGGCCAGGTGATGCCAGGTGAGAGGAACCAGCTGTGCCAAGCAAGGGAGAATGTGCCAGCAGAGGTCTTAGGCCCAAATGAACTTGGTGTACTTGATCAGTAATAGGTGTGGGTGCTACCTTTGGCTAATGGAGCATGGTAGAATGGGTGTGATGGAATAATGAACAGCCCAGAGCTCTGGATCTAAAAGGACAGCATCCTGTCACCATTCTGTGGAGCAGCTCAGCCCAGGCCAGCTGTGTGCACTTCTGCTGGCCTCACTCATGAACTTTGCTGCTTGTGGCTTGGCTGGGGTTGAAAGATCCCAGAGGATCTCTCTCTCTCAGTTGTCTGATGTGATGCTGGCTGCTGGCTAGGGCCCTGGGTTCTACATGTGACTATCATCCCATAAACTGAGTGGGCTTCCTTATATGGACATCTTGGCACAGCATCCCTCACAAGTAAGATCAGAAACTACAAAACTTCGGATGGCTTTACTTGAATGTTGTACAATATCATGTTTTGTTGGTCAGAGCAAGACATAAGACCTACTCATATCCAAGAGGTGGGGAAACAGTCTCTTGTTAGGAGATGCCACAAGGGATGTATGGCCATTTTAGAAATACTACAGAGTAAAAACTGTATTAGATCACCCGTGGGTATGCAAGCAGAGTATTCCTTACCATTCTCAATCACACAGCAGACCTTTTCTGTTGGTGTTTCTACTAGACCCTGTTACAAGGCCCCTGTGCTAGGGATCCACTTAGATAACGACCAGCAAAAACAGAGTACAAATAGCATCACTTTGGAGTCTTTCTATGAAAGAGAAAATTGGGCAAATTATTTTTCATTTTTATTTCTTTGCAATGTAAGGACTGGACCCAGGGCCTTGTGCATATTTGACAGGTGTGTTACCACTGAGCCATACCCAGCCCCACAAATTACTTCTTAAAGGCAACTTTCTGAGATACCAGTGCAAAATTTAAAGAAATCAAACTAGTATGGATTTTTAAATGAATGCAGTTGATCTAAAGTTAGTCTTTTAAAAATTTCTCTCACAGATTGCCAGCAGATGGATCTGGGATGTGGCATGGGACAGCTGGGTACAAGCAAAACATGAAACTGAATCTTACGTGGCATTGGTCTTGGTATTTGCTCTCTATTGTGAATAGCTCAGTACAAGACTAAAGTTGTTTACTCCACAAATTTTCAAAAATAAATGACATGTCTAGATTTATGAGCCTCAAGTATTCTTTTCAAATAAGCAAAATCTAGTTGCTCTTATTACCATTATACTACCCCAAAGTATTAGAAGAGGTGAGCAAATGTATGAATTCCAAATACAGGGAAATAGTGATCATTTCTTTTTAGATTTAAGGAAGTTAAGATTTATGCAAACAGTGGATACAATATCCAGACTGAGATTCTTCTACCATGGAACAGTGGGTGAATAATGGGGAGGCAACTAGAATAACTAAGATGATCAGTATGATTTTCAGTTAAAATCTGAACTGAAAAAAAAAACTGTCAAATTCACTGATCAGTAAAAACACATATCCATTGAAATATCTATAAGCATGAAGACAGAAAATATAGATATGATTTTCTTTTCACTATATGGGGGTAGTGTTGAGGAGCTGAGCTGAATGGCAATTCTTTTCTGAATACAACCAATTGCAATTGGGCACAGAGAGCTTAAAACTTGGCTGGGCTCATTCACAGATGACTCTAGGGTACTCTAACATTGGAAGCTGAACTAACACCCACTCTGGGACTAGCACTTCCATACTTGGAACATAGACTCTACAGTTGTTGCACAGCAGGTCTTCAAACAAGGAGCTATTGATTGCTAACCCTGTCCACAGCAAAAGTATTGTGACCATTTCTATGGCCACTCCCACATTACGACCCTCACCCTTTTCTTCCTCTAGAGGCTAGCTACACTGAGGCTGGCACTAAGGCCTCTGCCATGCTATCCACACCATTGTCCATGTCACCTGGAAGCACTTCATTGCAAGGTGATGATAGGGTGGTCTTGCCCCAAAGCCTCCGGACCATTACAGCTTCTGCACAACTCTCCAGTCTTTAAGGAACTGTAAAGATTGAATGCCTAGACTGTTACATAAATGTTTACATAAGTCACTATAAGAAATCTGAACATCCCTGGACTGACTCCTGCATCTCCAACTTTTTATGGTGAGTTACTGAACATTTTTCTTGAGGGAACAGTTACTGGGTATGTTGCTGAGGTACACCATCAGCTCTTCCATTGCTCTCTGTGATTTCAGTGTCCACATAGATAAGCCATCTAGCACAGCTGTCCTCAGTGCGTGTAGTTCTCATATGTAGATTTTTGTATCGTAGTTAGTTCTATAACACCAGCTCCCCAACCATATGCATATTAATTTCATACGGCTTTCACCTCTCACTACACCATGTAATTAACTGATGGACATCATCTGAGCTCTGGTTGCTATGATGAAATGCCATAGCTTGACCAACATTTCTTTCTTAAGGTCTAGAGGCGGGAATCTGAGAGCAGTGTGGCATTGTGGTAGAGGGCTTTGTAAGGGCTCTCATCCTGGTTATGTCCTTACATGGCTGTTCCTTGGTGGGTACGTGGAGGGAGAGAGAGAAAAGGAGGGGGAAAGGGAGAAGAAGATGGGGAGTGGAGGAGGGCAGGTTTGTGGGTCTCCCTATTTTGTTTATTGAGGTAGTGTCTCACTCTGTGGTCCAGGCTAGGCTCAAACTCACAGGGATCCTCCTGCCTCTGCCTCCCTAGTGCCGGCTCTGTGTCTTCCTAGTTCTATGTAAATACTAATACCTATCATGGAGGCCTGCTGTATGACCTTGTCTAACCTTAATCACTTCCCCAAACCTCACTTCCAAGTTAAGGTTTCAATATATGATGTTTGAGGGTATACAGAAGTTTAGTTCATCATAGTTTCTTGTTTCTTCTCATCATTGTTTCTTTAGAGTCTTCCAGTTACTGGCTACTGCACACCTGTTATTCCATTCTTCAGTTTATGCAGACTGCATAGCACACAGCAGTGTTGTCTTCTTCTGCAGGAAGAGATCCTGCATGGATTATCAAGGGACTGAACAAGCTAAGTGAACTGTGATCGTCTCAAAACAAAACTGAGGGATAGATAATTTTGACATGACAAGAAAGCAAAGAAAGGTTGGGTGAGGCCTGGGCCCTCACTAAAGGCCCTGGGGGTCAGAGGAGGACAAGACTAGGAAGTAGGAAAAACGAGGCCAAGCTGCTGCCACATCTTTTAATTTACATTATTCTAGGAATAGAAAGCTGACGACAGCCCAGCACCCTGCTGCACTGAAGACCATCATAGATAAAAGTTCCCAATCCACAGACCAAAGGGCTGAAGTTATTTGCTATACAGAAAGAAAAGGATATTTACTAACTGGAACTCTTTACCGCCAGTGAGGTCTGCTCCCTTGTTCTAGTCAGCATGAGCTGTTTGCCTAGTGAATATACCAGCACAGCTACCATGACATCTGCACTCAGATTCCATGAATCAGTTAAAATGAATGATAAAAAGATGAAGAAACTTCACACTAAAGGAAGTCTTGGAGATAGTTCACAGAATTGAAATGTAAAAGATAAAGTGTTGGAAATAGCCAGGCATGGAAGCACACGCCTTTAATCCCAACACTTGGGAGGCAGAGGTAGGAGGATCACTGAGAGTTCGAGGCCACCCTGAGACTAAATAGGGAACTCCAGGTTGGCCTGGGCTAGAGTGAGACCCTACCTCAAAAAAACAAAAAACAAAAAAACAAAACAAACAAAAAAAAGTTGGAAGTCAATTGAAATTTAGGAGTATGAAAATTCATTAAGATATTGAGGTAAACTACAGGAAGAGGAAAAGACAAACATCAGTTAAATTGGTAAGACTTAAATTTTTAAATAAATATTTGTATTTGTTTGAAATTAGAAAGAGACAGAGAGAGACACCCACACAGAGACAAAGAGATAGAGAGGAGAGGGAATGAGAGGGAATGGGCATGCCAGGGCCTCTTGCTATTGCAAATGAACTTCAGATGCATGTGTCACTTTTATGCACCTAGCTTTACATGGGTACTGGGGATTTTAACCTGGGCTGCCAGGCTTTGCAAGCAAGCTCCTTTAACTACTGAGCCATCTCTGCAGCCCCCGGTAAGAGTTTTAAAAAATATTTTATTTATTTATTTAAAAAAGAGAGAGAATGGGTGCACCAGGGCCTCTAACCACTGCAAATGAACTTCAGATGCATGCACTGCCTTGAGCATTTGGCTTTACGTGGGTACTAGGGTATCATGGGTCATGAATGTCAAGGCCAATTTCTGTTTGGAGTGTTTTATTGCAAGCAGTCCTCCCTTTCCTTTGGCTCTTGCATTATTTCTGCCACCTCTTCTGCAACGGTCCCTGAGCCTTGGAGGGTGTGATAGTGATGTCACATTTAGTGCTGAGCACACTACTGCCACTTTTTATCACGTTGGTTAGCTTTGAGTCACCGCAGTGGTCACCACCCTCTGAAAAGAAAAAAGCTTCTCTCATCAAAAGTGAGAGTAGCATTAACATATAGGCATAAACACAAGTGTTTAGAGGACAGTTTGGTGGACAAAATGTATCCACGTAGCAAGACAACAGTAGTAGTTTCCCTCCCCTGGGCTTATGACCTCCCCATATAAGGTTTTCAGTAGCAGGCAGGAATCACCTCTGCTAATGAGGGTCTCAAGTGCAATCAAAGAGCAGTGTCAGATGTCTTCTTCATGTATCCTGGGTTTGGGAATGAGGAGCAGACTGGCGCAGGAGAACCATTTCTGCCCAGATGCCTGGAGGCAAAACAAGTCTCTCACCGTGGTGGTGACAAGGAAACCCCTAAACCTTGCCTTGGGCAAGCAAGGTCAACACCAACACCTTCCCAGCACCTTGTCCTTTTAGATTTTGGAGCTCCAGCTCGTGTCAGGCCGCTCCCCTCGACCTCCGGATGCCCTGTGCCCTCTGTGCTCCTTTAAGGCTGGGCTCTGACTTCGCAGGGCCCTGGTGAAGTCCAAGACTAAATTTTTTTGGGGAGAGGGATTCGAGGTCGGGTCTCACTGTAGATCAGGCTGACCTGGAATTCAGTATGGAATCTCAGGGTGGCCTCGAACTCAGGCGATCCTCGTACCTCTGCCTCCCGAGTGCTGGGATTAAAGGCGTGCGCCACCACGCCCGGCTCCAAGACTAATATATACAGATATGGCCCCAATACCATGGCTCCCACCTTCCTGGACCAGCAACCTGGGTCCGTGAGTGCCCGCGGGCTCTGTCTTCCCCTGACTGGGGATCCGCGAGGGCCATCTCGGGCTCTCCGGTCTTCTGGCCTTGCCAGGGCCCGTTCCGCGAGGCGGGGCGGGGCGCGGCGGGCAGGAGGAAGCTGCAGGACAAAGGTGGGTGTCCGGGGACCCCAGTGAAGAAAGGCGCAGTGCAGGGGGCGGAGGGGCCGCAGACCCGCGAGCGGAGGAGGAGGCGGGGCGGCGGGGCTGGGGACCCCGGCTGAGGGAGGGGCGGGACGCCGACGGAGGAGGAGGGCGCTTCGGAGGAGGAGACGCGGCTGGGATCCGGAGAGGAGGCGCGGGCCGCCCCGCCGCGGGCGCGGGTCTCGGGAGCCGGGGAGGAGGGCCGGGGGCGGGGCGGCGGCTGACGCGGGGGGCCGGGCCGGGCCGGGCCGGGGGTGCGGGCGAGGGGCGACGAGGCCGAGCGGCGAGGCCGGGGCGGCGGCGGGCGGGCGGCGGGCGCGCTGGCGGCCATGGCGGTGGCGCTGGCGGGCCGCGGGGCGCGCGGAGGCAGGGGCCGGCCCCCGGGCGGGCGGGCGGAGGGGGCGGGGCCGGGGCGCCGGGCGGCCCGCGCGGCGGCGGCGGTGGCGGCGGCCGGGACCAGGCGGCGGCGGCGGCGGCGGCGGCGGCGCGGCGCGCTCGGGCTGATGGCGGCGGCCGGGCCCGGGGCGGCGCTGTCCCCGCGGCCGTGCGACAGCGGTCCGGCCACCCCCGGCGCGCAGTCCCTGAAGGTGAGCGGCGGCGGCGGCGGCGGCGGGCGGAGCAACAAGTGCGGCGCGGGGAGGGCCGGGGCGCCGCGTCCTGCGCCGGCCTCGCGAACTTGACGGCCGCCGGCGCAGGCCGCCCGGGACGGGACTCGGGGAAGCCGGGCGGCCGGCGGCTCAGCCTTCCGCGGGGCTGTGCGGGCCGCCGGCTGCGGGACGGTTCCCGCGGGCGCGGGGCGGCGGCGCGGCCGGAAGTCGCCTCACCTGGCGCGCGGAGCCGGCGCGGCCGCGGCCTCGGCACCCGCTTCCCCCAGTGAGGCGTCTTCCGTGTGTGCTGCCCGTGGCAACTTCGTTTCTGAGGGAATCAGTTTCTTAAAATGCTCGCACATAAGACAGACGAGTACTTGGGTGCTTAAAACGAATTATGACTCAGGTATGGAACTTGAAACTTTGCAATTGTCACGTTTACCGAAAGTGTAAATTCTTAGGTCTGCCCTCCAGCTCGCACTTGGTTGCTGGTCTTAAAGGAATATTCAATCTGAGTTCATATTTTATGAGCAGTGAAAAAGGCAATGTTTTTCTACATTTTACTGTTTGAAACAAAAGTATGTCTGAGTTCCACGGAGCCAAAACACTGAAGCGTGAGGCTTTATCACCATAATCACCACCTTGGCGCTAGTTCCATGCTACTTCTTGCTCTTAGTGTATGAACTCGTGTAATCATTGCATCAGCTGTGTAACCTGGGCGCGTGGTGGTCCCTACTTTTCAGATGAGAAGCCCCCAGCATTACCTGCCACAGGGCTGATAAGGGGCCAGTGCCCAGTGCTGAAAAGTTTTGGAAGTGCTAGTGATGGCAGCCAACGCTGGGCCCTGACCCAGCACTGCCTCAGCTCTCTTTTGCAGGCTTTCATTTTCATAGGTAGCAAGTGGGCCATGATAGTTAACAAAATTTTGTTAGTGTTAGAAGCTACATTATTTTGACTAAAAAAACAACAAAAAAGGGACTTTTAGGCCTTATGCCTTGAAGAATATGTAAATAAGTCACTTTATTTATTTATTTTTTTGGAGGAGAATAAGTCATTTAAAAAGACATCTGATTGCTTATTCATTTTCTTATTGGAGTGGCTGAACATTGAGGTGCTGGTCACACACACACGTACTGGAGATGTTATACTAAAGTATATATAAGTGGTTCATTTTTGAGTGTGTATTGCAGTATCATAAACTGATAACCCCATATTAAAGTATATTTTAGCTGCATTTTACAATAAAAATATAGTTAGCATGGGTAGCCTATTCTGTTCCGATTTTCACAGCGCTATTTTCTTTTTTAAAATTTTTTTATTTATTTGAGAGCGACAGACAGAGAGAGAAAGAGGCAGATAGATAGAGAGAATGGGTGCACCAGGGCTTCCAGCCACTGCATATGAACTCCAGATACATGCACCACCTTGTGCATCTGGCTTACATGGGTCCTGGGGAATAGAGCCTCGAACCGGGGTCCTTAGGCTTCACAGGCAAGCACTTAACCACTAAGCCATTTCTCTAGCCCGCTAGTTTCGACAGTAGCCAGAATACATTACTATGGGCAAGTTCAGTTGTAAGTTGAATGAAGGCTGTAATGATCCTTATATTTTCCCCTCCTGCCCCCGCCCAAGCTGGGATAGGAAGGCTTGCTTCAAATTTAAATTGATGAAAATATCAAAAGCATTTTTACTCCTGTTGATAAGAAAGTGAAAGTAGATTGTATTGTGAAAATTGTGATTGAACATGTTTTTTTTTGTGTGTGTGGAAGATGTTTTCAGTTTTGTTCCAGCTCTTGCTTATTGCCATGTCTTCATCTTCTTAATCATAATAGAAAACAGCATATTTATAACTAGTCCTTAGAAAGTCTTTCACATGTTGAGACTTTAAGGAAGTCTAGAAAGATACATAAACATTCTTTCCTTGTTCACCCCGCCCCCCAACACCCCCAGGCTGACCTGGAATTCACTATGTAGTCTCAGAGTGCGATCCTCCTACCTCTGCTTCCCAAGTGCTGGGATTAAAGGCGTGTGCCACCATGTCTGGCTCCTTGTTTCTTAATTCATTCTCCTTCTTATATTTATTTGATTCTTTTCAATATACAGGATGATAATGAAGATAATTCAAATGATGGGACCCAGCCATCCAAAAGGAGGCGGATGGGCTCAGGAGACAGCTCTAGGAGTTGTGAGACTTCAAGTCAAGACCTTGGGTACTGTCACTTTACTGTTAAATAGTCTTTTGTGGGTGTGTGTTGGGTGGGGAGGGGGATATCTTTCTCTTTGTATTAGCTCTCTTCTCCTAACCCCAATTCCTGGCAAAAGTAGGTATTAAAAATATGTCTACTGTTTTGTTGGACTTGCTCCTCAGAGCCATTAAAAAATTATGGTAAAAATAAATACATAGAATTCACCATTGTAATTTCTTGGAATTGTACAATCCATGGCATTAATTACATGCACAGGGTTGTGCGACTATTACTACTATACATTTTCAAAACTTCTTCATTAACTAAAATTATATAACCCACCAGTAACTCTCCTTCCTTCCCTCCCATTTTGTTTATTCACTTATATTTTGGTAGATATTTGAGGTGTTTCCACCTTCTGGCTGGGGTCATTAGGATCTCTGTGGCATTAATAATCCCTATTGACTCCCTGGTGACAAATGCCTAGAAGAATATCGGCATTATATGGCAATTCTGTGCTTAACTTCTTAAGCAGTATATCATTTTGTATTCATAACAATGCCAAAATTCAGATTTTTAACTTTGTTGTTTGCTTGCTTGCTTTTCTTTTCCTTTCTTTTCTTTTGTTTTCCCTCCCTTTCTCCCTCCCTCCTTTCTTTCCTTCCTTCCTTCTACCTACCTACCTGATTTTGTTTTGCATATCCATGACTAGGGATGCTTGCTGAGCATCTTTTCATGTGCTTATGGACCATGTGTATTTTTGGAGAAATGTCAGTTCTAGTTCTTTGCCCATTTTTTTTTGTTTATTTTTATTTATTTATTTGAGAGCGACAGAGAGAAAAAGGGCAGAGAGAGAGAAAGAGAATGGGTACGCCAGGGCCTCCAGCCACTACAAACGAACTCCAGTTGCGTGTGCCCCCTTGTACATCTGGCTAATGTGGGTCCTGGGGAATCGAGCCTCGAACCAGGGTCCTTAGGCTTTACAGGCAAGCGCTTAACTGCTAAGCCATCTCTCCGGCCCCTTTGCCCATTTTAAAATTTTATGTTTATATTGTTGAATTATAGGAGTTCTTTATGTATTTTGCATATTAATTCCTTATCAGATATAGTTTGTAAATATTTTATACCATTCTATGGCCTTTGGACACTCTCTAAAAATTTTTTGTTTATTTGAGAAAGAAAGGCAAGAAGGACAGTGGGCATGCCAGGGCCTCCTGTCACTGCAAATGAACTTCAGATGCATGAGCCACTTTGTGCATCTGGCTTTATGTGGGTCCTAAGAAATTGAACCTGGACCATCAGGCTTTGCAAGCAAGTGCCTTTAACTGCTGAGCCATCTCTCCAGTCCCTGGATACTCTTGATAGTTCTTTGATGCACATTTTTAAAAATTTTGATGAGGTCCAAATTTGTGTGTGCATGTGTGTGTACATGTTTGTGGGCATGTGAATGTGTGGGTGCATATACACACTTGGGTGTGGAGGCCAGAGGTTGGTGTCAGGTGTCTTGCTCAGTCATTTTCCATGTAGTTTTTTGGAGACAGGGTCTATCACTGACTTGAAGGTCACTGATTTGGCTGGACGTGCCGGTCAGCAAGTCCTGGGGCTGCTCCTTTCTCTTACCTTCTCAGTGATGGCATTATGGGCACAGGGTGCTCTGCTCATTCATTTTATTTATGTGCTAAGGCTCTGAACCTCAGATCTTCATGCTTGCACAGCAGACGGTTCATTGACTAAGCCATCTCCCCAGCCCTCTCTTCCTTCCTTCCTTCCTTCCTTCCTTCCTTCTTCTTCTTCCTTTCTTTCTTTCTTTCTTTCTTTCTTTCTTTCTTACAGCTTGTGCTTTTGGTATCATATTTAAGGATCCATTGCCAACTACCAGTTCAGGTCTTCTATTCAGGCTTTTTAGTCATTGTGAGTTAATTTTTATAGGTGATGTGACATAAGGTACAGGCTTACTTCCAACAGTTTTGCATGTGTATATGGTTTTCCAGCTCCAGGTTGGGAACAGTGTTTTGGTCAGGCACATGAAAGATTAATACTGTCACATTTCTCCCTCAAATCTAGATGTTCAGATGGCTCAGATTCTGATGTTACTTTTTGCAGTTTAGGGTTGTCATTGAATGTAATATATTGAAACTTTATCTGGGTTTGTGGAGTATAAGAAATAGAATTACAGTTTATTGTCCAGGTGACTGAGAAAGAAATCACTGACATTCTGCTTTCTCATATGTCTGTGACTCAATGAGCAGCATAAAAGACTTCTAAGTTACTTAAGTTTTACGTTACATGGAAGAAATAATTGTTATGAGTATTGTTCCAAAAAGAATGACCATCTTGCTTTGTTCTCATTGTACTTTAGACTGAAAATCCATCTGTCCTTGCGTTCATGAGTCTTGGTACTTTGTGGTGGAGAGAAAGTGTCATTTCTTCAGTGTTTGTTGGTGTGGAGTTTTGGATCATTGGTGTAGAGAACGTGTCATTTTCAGTGTATTTGTTGGAGTGTGGGGTCATTGTTTCTGTTCCTTCTACCTGTTTTGTAATTTTCCTTGCTAAACACTAAATAATCATAACAGAATTTTAATACTTAATTGTTTTAAAATACCCTGGGAATTAAATGTGATTAGAGTTTAATCAAAGTCATATATAAGGCCTAATATGTGCTCTATGTCTTAGCTTTAGTTACTATCCTGCAGAAAACTTGATAGAGTACAAGTGGCCACCTGATGAAACAGGAGAGTACTACATGCTTCAGGAACAAGTCAGTGAATATCTGGGGGTAACCTCCTTCAAGCGGAAGTATCCAGGTACTGAAGCCTAGTGTATGTAATGGATGACAAATGAATATTTTCTTAAGGGTTAGAGAGGCTTTATTAGATTAAGAGAAGGAAAGAGGGGGAAGGACAGAGAGCTCCTGCCACGAGGGATGCAAGAGGGCTAAAGCCCATGTGGGTGCAGGGGTGGGGAGATCTCCCCTCATCTCAGTCCAGGCAGACAAGGAGGCTTACTAGGACCTGGAAGGTCATGAGAGATGAACAGCCAGCAAGGAGAGACCTGCCTACCTGGTAAGTGGCTACTTATAACCTTATTGTGGTGGGCCTTACCTTTAGGCTCAGGTGAGCCAGAATGAGGGCTGATTGGTCTTGGTCCAGGAGCTGGCTCAAGAGGCCAGCCATGAAGCCAGTTTTGGGGGCTGAGCTTAACCAACCACAATAACATCTGAATTTTAACAGATAGGCTGTCTTCTTGCAAGTCTTGGTCATGAATTATTTTTGTTTTGTATATCATGCTTGATAGTTTTTACTTATTACTGTCATTAACTATCTGTTCTCACAATTGACATTTTCTTATATCTCACCAGAATGAGAATAATTTTCTATGGAATTTTTTTTGAGATAGGATCACTCTGTGTTGCCCAGGCTGGCCTTAAACTCACTGTGTGGGACAGGCTGGCCTTGATCCTTTTACCTCAACCTCTCAAATGCTAGGATTATAAACATGTGCCATCATGCGTAACTATCTGGGGAAAATTTAAGAAAAAAAGCAAATATTTTGGTTAAGACAAGCTGTTCATAGTTAACAATGTTAATATAGTTACTTAGGGCTTTTTAATATTAATCTATTTTTAATTTACTAACATTTATTCCCTGAATTTATAAGATTTGGACTATGTAACATGACGTAGTAATAGTCTTTTGTCCTTCTTTTGGAGATTTAGAGCGGCGAGATTTGTCTCACAAGGAGAAGCTGTACCTGCGAGAACTGAACGTCATCACAGAAACTCAGTGCACACTAGGTAATCAGTAACTCCAAGGGCACTTTTCCAAGCTGAGCACTTGTAGCTGATATTGGATAAGTGTGTCCTTTCTTAAAATAGTGTACAAAGTTAACAAAATAAATAGAAGTATTTATTTAACTGTTTATGTTGTTTACTTCATTTTGGATTGTTGTTCAAATGTAAGGGACATGAATGAAACTTCATAGCAATATAATTTCTGCCAATTTTCACAGAGCTATTAAAATGTTTGTATTTCATGTATAAAATTTGCATCCAAGTCTAGATCTTACTTTGTTTTTGAGGGGTGCTGGAAATACAACCCATAGATTCTTATCTCTTAGCAGGTAAATTTTGTCACATTTAGTTCTATATAATTATCTCCATACTTTATTTTTAATTTTTCTTTTTTAAAAAATATTTTATTACTTATTTGTTTTATTTTGAGAGAGAGAAAGACGGGGGCGGGGGCGTCAAGAATGGGCGCACCAGGGCCTTCAGCCATTGCAAATGAACTCCAGACGCATGTGCCACCTTGTGCATCTGGCTTTCGCCGGTCCTGGGAATCGAACTGAGGTCCTTTGGCTTTGTAGGCAAACGCCTTAACCGCTAAGCCATCTCTCCAGCCCTATTTTTTCTCTTTAATAAGTATTTGATGCTTAATTCATAAATATTCATTCCAGTGATTGATAAAATTTGATATGAGTTTTAAAATTTATGTGATGTGTAAATACTGATGAATTTTTTGATATGTGAATTGCTTGTAATGTTTCTGGTATATAGAATTTGAAGATTAGGAAATATACCTTGAGAAATAATTTTTTTTGCATTTTTAATGTTCAATGTTAATAATGGCTAGTATATATCATTAACAATCATTTCTAAGTAAAGAAAAGGATATAGCTTATAATATACTAGTTAGGTCAATTAATTGATTTCTTTGCCTTTTCAAGTTAATCTTTTTTTTTTTTGAAGCAAGCCAAACAAACTGCCTTTTATTTTTATCTTATTTTTATTTATTTTAATTTAATTTAATTTAATTTTGTGTGTGTGTGTGTGTGTGTGTGTGTGTGTGTGTGCGCGCGCGAGAGAGAGAGATTGAGAATTGGCATGCCAGGGCTTCCAGCCACTGCAGTCCAACTCTAGATGTGCATGCCCCTTTGTGTACATGTGCGACCTTGTGTGCTGTGTCACTTTGTGCATCTGGCTTATGTGGGACTTGGCGAGTTGAACATGAGTCCTCAGGCTCTGTAGGCAAGCACCTTAACCATTAAACCATCTTACCAGCCCAAGTTAATCATTTTTAATTGCTTAACTTTTTATTAGGAATGATAAATTTTCTATTTTATTTTGCTTTAAACTATTGTAAAACTTGTAGAAGCTGAATACTTTGACAGAAAAGCTAGGTGTGAAATGTGGTTTTGTCGTTTACTTGGTGGTAAAATATTCTTTACTTTTTTCTGTGTGTCTAAAATAGGCTTAACGGCACTGCGCAGTGATGAGGTAATTGATTTAATGATAAAGGAATATCCAGCTAAACATGCTGAGTATTCAGTTATTCTACAGGAAAAAGAGCGTCAGCGAATCACAGATCATTATAAAGAGTATTCTGTAAGTGATGGACGTGCCCCACACCTGTTTTGGGCTGGGGAGAATAACATTTCACAAATTACTTATGATTGCAATGATTTTATTTTAGCAAATGCAACAACAGAATACTCAAAAAGTTGAAGCCAGCAAAGTGCCTGAATACATTAAGAAAGCCGCCAGAAAAGCAGCTGAATTTAACAGCAACCTAAACCGGGAACGCATGGAAGAAAGAAGAGCTTACTTTGATTTGCAGACACATGTAGGGTGACTTAGTTGAGCAGTTCCTGGACTCCTTTGTTGTCATTGCAGAGTGCTCGTCACTCCTCTTATTAGTGTGTGTTTTGCTACTAGCTCAATGTCCATTTTCTCCTAGAAACAATGCTGTTTACTTTTTTTTTTTTTTGGTGAGATCTCTTGTTATGGATGGTACTCTGCTGAGTGAGACTAATAGTAACTGCATATCATACTTCATTGGTGTTTATGAGAACATCCCATATTTGCTTGCTTGATTTTCATGGTAGCCACATGAGAGTGAACCAGCATCTCCCTTTTGTCATAGAGGGAGCAGGTGGGGTACAGAGTGGTTTCCATGTTGCCACTGCATGGTGAGCCAGAGACAGCCTACCTTACTCCAGTTTGCTCATGGAGAACACTAGGCGAAACTCACTGTACCTTAGGTTCCTGCTTACAGTGCTACTGATACTGGTAGATCTTCTGTGGGGCAGGAGCATAGGTGTATAGTGTATAGTGGACATCAGGGTTCTTTTCCAGAAGCCTTGATTCCCAGCATGGAATCAGTTTTCGTATTTTTTAAAAATTTGTTATTTATTTATTTATTTATTTTTTAGTTTTGTTTATTTGTAAGTAGAGAGAGAGACAGAATAGGCATGCACACTAGGGCCTCTTGTGCCTGTAAAGAAACTGCAGTTGCATGTGCCACTTTGTGCATCTGGCTTTACGTGGGTACTGGGGAATTGAACTCAGATCCTTAGGCTCTGCAGGCAAACACCTTTACCACTGGGCCATCTTTCCAGCCCAGTTTTCATATTTCTTCATGTTAACACAGGTTATCCAGGTGCCTCAAGGGAAGTACAAAGTGTTGCCGACTGATAGAACCAAGGTCAGTTCTTACCCAGTGGCTCTCATCCCCGGACAGTTCCAGGAGTATTACAAGAGGTATTCAGTAGTTTCAGTATATGGTTTCAGAGTCAGGTGAATTTATGTTTATGAATGATACCAGAAGATGTGTAGGCTTTATGTCTCTAATCCTTTTTTTTTTTTTTTTTTGAACAAATGAACAGTTCATGAACTAAATGAGGGTATGGAATGTGACACAGTACAAGTAAGACACTATGGTGGGCATGATAGTATTGCTCACAAAAAATTAAAAATTCACAAGAGAAAAACCACTTTCATCTTTATAAAGTAAGATATTTTATATATTTATCTTTTTGGGTTCTGTGTTAAAAACACTTTATTCAGAATTCCAATACCTGATGATGAAGCATGGTGTGTTGTCTACACACCTGCCCATCCTATCTGGGTTTTTCACAGGTGCCAGAGATTCTGGAGTACTTCAGTGCTCAAAAGTCCAGTCCAGTCCAGGGTCCAGCATCAGATAACTAGAATCTCATGTTCAGCTCCAGACCTTTCCTCAGAGTGTGCACTTGACACTCGTGCTGTAGTACAGCAGAGACTTGAGGATGGGCCCCAGCCTGCTTGCTACTTGTGTCCTATACTCCTCTTTCCAGCCCCAGTATAACAAACCTCCCAACACCAGGGCTAATGGGTTTCCCTGCTTTTAAATTTTTAGTGTTTTTTTTAAGTGTTTCCTTCAGCATTAAACTTCATTGTGGTAATGTTTGTTCTCAGGCTGATTTAAAATAATATAAGATCATATTGGCCATTTGAAAGACTAATTTAAATTATGTGCAGATATGTTTTTGTACTTTTTGTTTTTTGAGCCAGGAAATTATTAAAAGTCCTATGGCAGTGTACCAGCCTCATTATTTTTGGTGCTGTCTTAGCAAGGGTGCTGTTAGCCCAGGGACATGATAGCTTATTGAAGGCCAAGATGGCTATGTGCCATCTGGCATGGAAAGGGATTGCCAGTCTGGCTCCAGACAGAAGAAAGGTTAAATGTTAGACCACATGCTTTGCGATTTGGGTTGAAAAATTTTGTTGTTGAAAATTGTTTATTTATTTTTTTATTTTATATTTGAGAGAGGCAGAGAGAGAGAAACAAAAGGCAGATAGAGAGAGAATGGGTGTGCTG
Source organism: Dipus sagitta (assembly GCA_036346955.1). Classification (NCBI taxonomy): domain Eukaryota; kingdom Metazoa; phylum Chordata; class Mammalia; order Rodentia; family Dipodidae; genus Dipus; species Dipus sagitta. The sequence continues at coordinate 139,094,510 of CM070778.1, forward strand.
CTGCTGCAAATGAACTCCAGAAGCATGTGCCCTCTTGTGCATCTGGCTTACGTGGGTCCTGGGGAATCAAACCTGGGTCTTTCAGCTTTTCAGGGTAGCACTTTAACTACTAAGCCATTCCTCCAGCCCTTTTTTATTCTTTTTATTTTTTATTTTTTCTCAAGGTATGGTCTCACTGTAGCCCAGGCTGACCTGGAATTCATTATATATTCTCAGGGTGGCCTCAAACTCCTGGTGATCCTTCTACCTCTTCCTCCTAAGTCCTGAGATTAAAGATGAGTGCCACCATACTTGGCCAGAAGTTGTTTCTTAAGTGATATTTTAAGTAATATATATGCACACATACATACATGCACATACACCATGCCCTGCGTGGAATTATTTCACCCTCCTGCCAGTTTTGGGAGGTAGACTGTTCTGTGCCTGGTTTATAGGTGGAAGGGTGCAGGGGAGAAAAGTAGCACTGGCTCAGGACAGGGTGAAGCAGGTGGTGCCTGGGCCTGTGTTCAAATGTTTCTCTGGGCTGCTGTACTTTGACCTTGTCTGATGACATTATCATATTTTGGGGTGAAGGTAAAGGGGAAAGACCTTACCTCTTCATAAGAAGCATCAGATGTATACTTGACATGGTCAGTCAAATGAAAAAATGTGCTGTTTTTTTAAAAATTTATTTCTTATTCACAACTGATGATGCAAACAAATAATTACTGTCCCTGCTTTTCTAAAATGTGTGGGAGTGGGAAGTTTAAGGCTAATGTTACAGCTTAAAGAATACTGTTTTCCTACTTAATACAGGAAAGAGTGAAAGCAATGTCTCTTAATTAGGTATTCACCAGATGAGCTTCGGTATTTGCCATTAAACACAGCCCTGTACGAGCCTCCCCTGGACCCAGAGCTCCCAGCACTAGATAGCGATGGTGATTCGGATGATGGAGAAGATGGCCGAGGGGATGAGAAGAGGAAAAATAAAGGCACTTCGGTAGGAAAACTTAACTTAGCAGGAGACATCCTGTATTTCCTGATTTGATTTTCTGGAATTTTAAATTGAATTCTCTTACCAAAATCTTTGTAAAGGACAGTTGAGTATAACTTCCAGATAGTTTCATTGAGACTATTTATTTATTGTGTGTTTATATAAGTAATCTGTGCATGACCTTTGGTAGATTTTGTTTTGAAAACCTTTATTGTGAGCAGAAGGATAGGCAGGCAATACTGAACATTAGTTTTCTCTTTTATTCAGCTTGTTGATAAAGCTTAAAATATTAAACCAAGTGGACTTTGGCCCTTTGCCACAAAGAAATGCATTTTTATTAGGCTGGAACAGTATATTAATTTGTGCTTCTGTTGCTTAATGTGAGGCTTCCTGTAGGAAAACGTTGCTCTTCTTAATATGGTGTCATTCATTTAGTTTTCCTTGGTGACTTTTCATAGCAAAAAACTTAGCTACAAGGCAGCAGGGAAGAGGGTGCACTTGGGAGCTTAAGAACGGCAGCAACTCTGAGGTAGTTTAGGGTCCAACTTCAGTAATGCACAGTAAGCCACTGGCCATCTTACATCTTACACTGTAACCAACCAGAACAAGTGCTAGTATTGTGTGTGTCTTACATACTTAATATACATGTTACACAAAACAAGATCTTATCCAAGTATTATAGTGGTTATGCCACTTGTCATTTGCTAGAAGGGAACTATGGCAAGTTTGAAACATGAATCTAACTTCTTTACACTATTCTGAGGAGTATAGATTAATCTGATACTTGGAGAAAGCAATATCAAGAATTTTAAGTTTCATAGAACTTGGAAAATTTGCTAAGAGAATTCATCCTAAGGAGTTAACCTAATGACAACAAAGTTGAAATAGAAAAGTTGATTTGAATGTTAGCAACATTTTTCATAGTGGAAATTAGAAAAGAATTTTATCCATAATGGTGATAACATATACATTTACTCAATAGAGCTATTAGAAAATTCATATCATACTTTACCAAAATGAAGTATGTTTATACACATAAGCATTGTGATTATGGACATAGTGTCATTGTGCACACACAATCTGATGATGTGAATCACACTGCTGAAATGAGGGAACATTATGAGACTGGGGGGTGTGTATGAGAGAGAGCTTGGGTGTCTGCACAATATAAGCACATGACTGGAAACAGATAAGGAAGGTGTGCACATGTGCCCAATCATGGCAGAGTGCTTTCAACTGATTGTTGGTAGCTTAATTTTATCATGTACAATTTTTTAAATTTTTGTGAACACAGAATTGTTATTATAAAATGAATTAAATGGTCAGATGCTGAGGACTTTAGCTTTGAGCAGTTAAAATATGCCAGATACTATTGTGGATAGGGCCATGTCCCTGTGTCATTTACAGTCATAAGAATTGTGTATCTGTAGGACTTTCATAATGGTATTTATTACTTAAAGGAATTACACTTATTTTTTACTGAGGGAAAGCAATGTTCCTGTGGCATGACACATGTTGAAGGTGCATAGTGTAATAGCTAAAGCTGATAATTCCGTTCTTGTTGACTTATATCAGAAAACAGTTGATTGGGGCTCTTATAGAAAGGGTTAGCTTTAAGCATGTTAGAGTTGTTAAGTAAGAAAGGTGGGGAACTTGTAACTTACTCCCTACTGGAAATAAGTTTATTAGAATGATCTTTATGTTTTTCATTTGATGAAAATTTAAACCTTAAAACATTCTGTAGTATCAAAAACTTCAGACTCAGCCCTGTTGTAATTTGAAGGAACTTTTGCTTCTCTTGCTCCAGGACAGCTCCTCGGGCAATGTGTCTGAAGGAGACAGCCCTGCTGACAGCCAGGAGGACCCCTTCCAGGGAAGGCAGAAATCAAAAGACAAAGTGGCTACTCCAAGAAAAGATGGCTCCAAACGTTCTGTACTGTCCAAATCAGTTCCTGGGTACAAGGTAGAAGAAAAAAGCCCCTGACTCAGCTTCTTTCCTGAGCAGCCTTTCTCCCTGAACCATGTTAACTCTGAACCTCAGACTGTGGAGCTTACTTGCTGTGCCTCCCTTGCTGTCCCTGTGGTGTGCGCCTGTCCACTGCTTTCTTTCGCTTTATTTCTCTGGTGGCTTTCCTGGCACTTTTGGCTATAATATTACTTCTCTTTTCTGTAAATGTACAATTTATGATTTTTCCCTCTTTAAATTATAACCAGACAAGTATGTATTTTTAACACATTATTTCAAGGCAGAACTTGATACTTAATTATTATTATTATTATGACTATTTTTTTGAGCACAGGGCATAATTATCTAGCATTCTGAATATCTGAGCAGTTGATGGAGCTGGGGTAGATACACGCCACACTAAGTGGCATTTCTGTAGTGCCTTTCATTAAGAAGATCTGGGCTTAATCTAAGGATTGTTTAATCCATCTGTCAAGTTGTACCAAGTCCAGGATAGAAAATAGTGAAACTTACTTACACGTTGGTAGCTTTTAGCCTATCCTTTGACATCCGATAGTCATTCTATGAGAAGGACTGAAATCTGTGTGTTAGATATTGGGTCTGATTATTAGTAAGGTCACATGTCAGAAACTACTGTTACTATTTTTAACGTTTCCTTTCTGTCTGCCTCTCCCCTTTGGAAGGTTGGGTGAGAGGTGAGGAGCTGTAGTGGTACACAGAGACATAGGAGTATCATAGAAGGAATCGAATTCACGTTGTATCTTGTGGATGGTGATAGTAAAGAATACAGTTTTTTTTTTTCTTTTTTTGGCCTGGTATGTGGTTGGATATGCATTCTGCTAGGATTGTGAATGTGTATTGAAGGAAGGTTTCAAGTAAGGTGATGAGAGCCTGGCCAAATGGAATTGTTAAACACCTGTGTGTCAGCATTTGTGACTATGTCATATAACCCACAGGAACAAGTGGAAGTGAGCTGTGATTTATCTCTTCCTCAGCCTCACTGGGAAACTTCCCAATATTTCATTGCTTTTCATTTCATGAGTGAAAGAAGACCGAGTAATTTATAATCCTTATTTTATTAGAAAAATTGCCTGTATGTGATTAACTTAAAAATATAGCCATAGCCAGTGATTGAAGCCTCATTCTACAAGTGTTCCCTTTAATAGATTGTGGTTATATGATTTGTATTTATTTTTACACATATAGCTTATATAGCTTATCTAAGCCCTTTAAACTAAAGATTTAAGTTATTGCTTAGTAATCAAAAGCAAATGAACTCCAAAGATTACATTTCAGAAACAGCCTGTATGAGCAAGTGTTTCACTGGTCTCAGAGCTCCCAGCGGGAGCACACTATCAAAACACACTATCCTGTCAGGTCTTCAGTGCTGAGTAGGGCATTCCAGCAATGAGCCTGTTTGATCATGCATCATAATCTAGAGAATATTGAAATGGATGTTTTAATACAGGCTGGAAATGAATCCATAATATCATTGATTTAGTAAATAAATCATATAGCTCAATCCTAGTTAATAGTACTCAAGGGAGACTGGTATGCAAAATATGCATTTTATAATCTGTGAACATTAAAAAATGTTTCAGGTGTTTCACAGATGGGAACAGCTAATATCTAGACAGTATATATTAATGTGAACATGATTATTGAAAAGTATTAATAAGCCAAGTTGTGCCTAAGCATTAGGGTACTTCAAGCTGAAGCTCACAGACACTCACAGACAGACACACGGACACACACACACACACTTTAAAATATGAGAGGTAAATAAAAGGATAATGTGTTTGATGGACTAGTGCTTGCCCTTGATTTGTAGGACAGTATTGCTTAGGTTACATTAACCTTAAATTAAAGAAAGCATAACTGTTAGGATTCAGGCCTATGTGTATATAATTAAAATCTATACTATACTAGTGCTACCATCAAGGTCTCACTTCGTTTTTGCTATTTTTCAAGAAGAGAAGTTCATGTAAGCCTTTCATTTGAGGTGCTGAGGACTGTTAAGAGTGTTTTGGTTTTCTTGTGCTGGTGAAACTTTGATGATATAATTACTTGAGTAGACGAGAGGGTCTCAGTAAGAACACTAGGCTGTGTCCTACTCATCTTCAGGGGATTTCTGCACGTCATTTTCTTCCTTCAACCCCAAAATTCATGAGAGAGGAGCCAGGCTCTCTAGATCGCAACCTTCACTTTTTGTGAGGTCCTGGATACAGGCTCTGTGGCTTGGAGCCCAGATGACTGACATGAACATGTGCTGCTTTCTGTGTTGTCTGCAGCACCGTTGTAGTCAACAGTACGTTGGTCTCTCTCCTCATGTGTGTCTTGTCCTCTTTCTTTCCCACTTCTCTCCCTCCCCTTATCTCTGTCCCCTTCTCTTTGACTGTTTTCCTTCTCCTGTCTTTCCCTCTTCTCAAAACATGGAGATCATTGGGTAAGAAAATTTTTCAGTGATTTAACAGAACATTATTATGATCTTAACAGTAAACCTTGAATTTTCTTAGTGTACCTTTTAATCATAGGCATTATGTGTATTTTCATGATTGTAGAACTTGAATTGCTCTAGAATGTGAATAACTACACTTGTGTTTTGTTCCTTTTGAATTGTTTTGTAAAGGGTCTCCTCTGAGGAGTTCTCTTTTCAGAATTTAATATTGTGTGGTTACCTCCCTGACTTTAGTGAAAGATATTAGAGTGTTTACTTGCCCGTATCTAACTTTAACTACAAGTATTAAATGTGTATACCTTTTACATTTAGTACAGGTATCATAAACCAGAAAGGATTTCATAGTTTTGATTGTTGACTTAGCTTTCCGCTGAGTATTATGACAGTTACTGATGGGATCCTAACTGAACCAGAATGTGGACCTCAGAAGTGCACTATTCTTTACTGAGGCCAAGGAGCACACAATGAGACTGCCTAGGGTGCAGCGGGAACAGCAGTGGGTGCCTTCTGCCAGGTGCTGGGAGAGCAGGGTATACGAACACATAGAGAAGGTGGAGAGTAGTTGATGGGGTTGTTTTATTTGTTTGTTTAACTTCCATATTTATTATTTTGTAGAGATATCTGTGACTGTTTAGTTATTGTTTTTATCATATTTATGTATAAGGTTGACTTTTTTAAATAAATAAGCCAAAAATTGTTTTTGAATGCCTCTGTCATCTTTTGCAAATAATTTAAAAATAAAAAAAAAAATCAAAGAATTAAAACCAAGTTTTTTTTTTTTTTTTAGGTCTAACAGGTGATACAAGGGCCAGTGAGACATTTAAAACATTACAAGAAGTTTGAGTTTAGATTCCTTTTTGGGGCAGCACCATAGGAAAGGGATATATAAGAATTATTGGGCTGTATTGGAATAAAGCAGAAATACAGTTCTACCTTAAAGCATTTCTCTTGCAGCTCATTTATATTTCCCCTACCCCCATTTCATCCTTGGCCCTCTCTTGCTCTTTTTTTTTTTTTTTTAAAGCAGTTATTTATGCACACCTACAGTGAGCGAGCTCTATTGTGAAGGTCAAGGTTATGATGTACAGGTACCCTCCTTGTCCTGGTAATTTTAGGCATAGTGAAACCTTTTATTGCCAAGTATATTTAAACCCGCAGTACTACATATTTTTATGCTGAAAGATGATTTAATATTCAGAGTATGTGTTTTGTATGTTTCCTCCTTGATTACAGTTTTTGCTTGTCTGAAAAGTTTTTTTTGTTTGTTTGTTTTTCGAGGTAGGGTCTCACTCTCACTCAGGCTGACCAGGAACTCACTATGTCATCTCAGGGTGGCGTTGAACTCATGTTGATCCTACCTCTGCTCCCGAGTGCTGGGATTAAAGGCGTGCGTCTCCACGCCCAGCTTGTTTTCTCCTTTTTATAATGCCTCACATTTCATGGTGAATGCTTCTTTCCTCTAGCATAGCTCTTTAGACATGCAACGAGAGTATTCATGCAGCTCAGTTTTCTACATTTATGCATGAGGCAGTGTATAAAGGAGTCATCTTTCAGTTAGTTAAAACATTATAGTTTTTTTAGATCCAGTTTTATATTGGCAAATTTTAAAACATTTTTTATTTTTATTTATTTATTCATGATCAGAGAGAGATAGAAGAGAGAAACTGGGTGTACTAGGGCCTACAGCTGCTGCAAATGAACTCAGATGCATGTGTCACTTTGTGCATCTGGCCTTTATGTGGGTACTGGGGAATCAAACCTGGGTCATTAGGCTCTGCGGGCAAGCACCTTAACCGCTGAGCCATCTCTCCAGCCCAAATTTTAAAACATTTTTTAAAAAGTGAATGTTAAAGCTGCTTAAAGCTTAGGCTAAGATTTAATGTGTGGTCATTTGGCAGTTGGATTTTAATAGTGTCATTTGACATTGTATTTCATCTTTCCTTCCTGGTCTTTATACAGATGCACTATGTGGAGTGTAGAGTGCTGTGTTTAATCAGCACAAGGTCATGGTGCTTACAGAGTACAGTATAGGATTTCATTAGTTTTATTTTCTGGCCAGCTCATGCCCAGTTATATCTTTCTAAAAGGTTCTTTTTATCAAGTTACCAAAAGTAAAGATAAGGCAATAACAGAATTTGGCATGAATTTATAGCCCTCTTCTACCCTTCCAGCCAAAGGTCATTCCAAATGCTCTATGTGGAATTTGTCTGAAGGGTAAGGAGTCCAACAAGAAAGGAAAGGCTGAATCACTTATACACTGCTCCCAGTGTGATAACAGTGGTAAGTACGGAGATGTCTCCTAAGATTTTAACCCCACCTTACGTCTTGTTTCAAAAACCAGCATTTATAGTTGCTAGATATTTCCAAAGAATCATCAGATGGATAGGGTAACTTGTGAGGCATGACAAAGTTGATGTATCATCTACATTGTAGTCTCATATTAAGCATGATCGTCATCCTTGAGAGGTCAGGAGCAAACTAGTATTTTATATGTCATATTAAGTTCTTTTGTAAAATACTACTAATGTTGGTTTTGGTTTAGGCCATCCTTCTTGCTTGGATATGACCATGGAGCTTGTTTCTATGATTAAAACCTACCCATGGCAGTGTATGGAGTGTAAGACATGCATTATATGTGGACAGCCCCACCATGAAGAAGAAATGATGTTCTGTGATGTGTGTGACAGAGGTTATCATACTTTTTGTGTGGGCCTTGGTGCTATTCCATCAGGTAAAGATGAAATACAAAAAGCACATTATTGTTGTGTGTTGAGACTCTTGTCAGCATTTTTTATGTGTGCATGATGTGCTGCCTAGCCTTTAGACCTTTATGTTCCAACATAACTGAAGCTGCGACTGCCTGGGTCATCCTCCTTAGGCAGTCCAAGGAAGAGACAAGTGACATGGCAAAATGCTCAGGCTAGGTTTGGAGAGTAGGTAGTTTGATGTATAGAATGAGCTGGTGTCTTCCTACTAAATAGCTAAAGTAACAGAGTACCAATTTCTTTCAATGCTTTATTTTTTATCATCAGTAATTTAGAAATTTAACAAAATGACCACTATGCTTTTATTCATACTAGATCATATTTCTATAAGGTGAGGCAGCACAATTCCAGGTGACTTCAGGATGACACAGGATCAGAGCAAATCAGACATTGTACTAAAATATTACACAGATAATTGTGTAATTTTAGAACTTACTTGCATAGTTAACACAGTAGAGTACTTTATAAAACTAAGTTTTCTGGACTCACTTAGACTTAAACAATCACTGAAGGTCCTACAGGAATTCAGATCAAGCTTGTAATATGGTTGTTTATGCTAGTTTTAAAGTGCTGTCATACTGTGCCATTGTTCACTAGAACTGGACAGTGTTAGAGCAGTAAAAAGAAAAAATAAATAAAGTAAAGGCTAATGAAAAAAGGCCAAGTTCAGCAACAGGTTTTGTTAGGAATTGTTGAGCCTTTAGAAGCATGATAGTGTTCAATTTCAGGAAGGTTTACAATAGTTAATTTTAATGGTGCAAATGATTGTATAGCATCCTCCATCACCTTGCCCATGCACTGAGTTTCATATAATATTGGTTATACTGATTATGCAAGGGTCCTCTCCACTGAAAATCCCCAGAGCTATCATTATTGACAGCTAAGGAAGGAGTTTAGATGGCTTAATACTCAGTCCTGTAAAAAAAAAATTCCACTCCATATTAACTAACAATTTTTCTCCTAGGTCGCTGGATTTGTGACTGTTGTCAGCGAGCTCCCCCAACACCCAGGAAAGTGGGCAGAAGGGGGAAAAACAGCAAAGAGGGATAGTTTTTTGACCCTAATGTTTGGAATACTTGGTGCAAATTTATTTACATTTTCATTTTTATGCCAATAAAACTTTTTTTTAACTAATTCTGACCTTAAAATCTGCAAGTTGATTTATTTCATTATCAGTCATTCCAACCCTGAAAAATAAGTCCAGGCAGAGAAATGGTTAATTTTCCAAAAGATTTTTTTTTTCAATCTCCAAGAGCTTTGTCTTTCTCCAAGAACTCAGCAGAAATATTTAGCAAGCTAATCTGAAGTATTTATTCCTCTGTGAGCCTGAAAAGTTACCATCCTCTTGATCTGTGGTGGTGGTTTCTGGCTTACCCTAAGTAGCATCACAAAATTACCTGATGACCAGAGTTCTCACCAGCCCAAGCTGATGAAAGTGTCAGTGACCTAAGACTGTACAATTGGATCTTGAGGAGTGTCACCAACTGACACAGCAACAATGTTTGTACATGCCTGTCACCCAGCCAGAAAGGGTTGCTTGGGTAGCAAGTACCACATGTTCCTACTGTGGGCCCAGGCTCTGGGAAGAGCCTGTATTTCTGACGTGGTTGTAGTCCCTCTGGAAAGCCTGACATGCTGAACTTGATTAGAATTGTCTAAAGTAAAATTCTAAAAGTTGTCAGCCTTTGATCTGATCTGTACCAGATCTATTTTCATTGATATAATCTGTTACTGCAATAATTTTTTTATTCACCTGACTAATCAAAATGTGTTTAAACTTTTTATTGAGCATATTCCTTTTACAGGAATTTTTATCTGTAAAACAAATACTGTGCTTGCTTGTGTTTCCTACTTGGGGAGTAACTGAGGTAACATCTGTATGGCTTTATTTTTCCATCCCTAGTCTAGAAAAGGTAACCATAATTTCACCAGGTAAAGTACAAGGTCCACAGCAGACTAGTTGCCCTAACGGATTAAGGGCACTGTACTCCAGGGTATGCCAAGCAATCAGAAGAGAATTTCAAGTACTAGCTTCAAAATGCTTATCAGTATCGTCCAGAGGACCGACTCCTCCTCTTGGGGCGCCTCCTGGGGAGCATAAGCTTGTTTCTGACTGGCACCTGTGGGATCAGCATAGGCGGCCTCTCCCAAAGGGTACTGATCAACTGTTCTGTCATAATATACCTTCATCTCAAATTCGCTCTCGAGATGTGATGGATGGCCATAGATGCCTATCCCCACAGGGCGCTGGAAGTGAGCTGGTATAGAGACTGTGTCCTGGCCACAGGTGACAGACTGAAGCTCATACTCATCGAAGCTGGGGTGCAGAGTGCTGTCCGACACATACAGGTCCGCATCGCCTCTCAGGCTCTGCATCTTGAGAATGATCTTCCCCTCGTGGCTTAACCGCAGGTAGCTGTAGTTCCCGGCCCCTATCTGGCCCTGGACTACGTGCAGTAGGAGCCACTCCTCCGGGACATCCTCCTCTTCCAAGCCCTTCACCAGGGCTACAGCCTGTGACGCCAGGAGCACCAGCAGGGCGCCCCTCCAGGGAGCGGCCATCGCGAGGGCGCTCAGCAAGGGGACGCTTTCATCGGCTGTCACTGTAGAAAAGCACAGGGATAGCGCTGACCGGCGGGCCGAAATGCAGTCTCTCGGATCCCGGCGAGCAGACCCGGGAGCGGAGCAAGGGAAGGGGAAGAGGAGAAGGGCATGGGAAGAGGGCCAGGGCGAGCAGACAGCTAGGGAGCCGGGGCAGGGGCTCAGGCGGCTGGGGAAGGGTGGGCTGCGCGGCCCGGGCTCACCACCACACCGCGCGGGCTGGCAGGAACTCGCCGCTGCAGGCAGAAGACAAGCCGCGCCGGAAGTGAGGTCTTCCGGAAGCACTGTGCAGCCAATAGGCCTGCACTCCGGGAAGTGAGGCGGCGCTCGGCTCTCGCGAGAATGATGAAGGGCCTGGCGTCACGGGCCCGCTCGTGACCATAGCGACGGGACTAGCTGCGGGGGAGTTCTGCGCGGCCGGCCAGGGCCGTCCCTCCGTGTGTGTTCCGGCTCGGCTTCTGGGTGCTGCCCGGCCGGCGAGGCCGCGGAGGAGCGGCGCGTGCGTCGTGCCAGCGCTGCTGTCTGCCCCAAGCGAGGTGCGGCTGGGGGGAGTCCAGAGCTTCGCTGAGCCCTGGAGGCCGCGCGAGGGTGAGCCGCCGTGGTCGCCGCCCGCGGAGCCCGGTCGCAGTGCGGCGGGGCCCGGGCCGGCCCAGCAGCCTGGCACGCCCTGGAGGAAGCCTGTCGCGCTGAAGGACCAGGTGCCTGCAGCATCCATCCGCATGGTTTTGGGATTTGTTTCAAACCATCGCGGAAGGAAATGAGGTTTTAAACTTCAGCGTCAGAGCTGTTAGTGATTTTTTCATTAGGGTTCTCAGTCCGTGTCCAGTGCGGCCACTACATCCTACAGCCTGCTTCGGGCTGGAGAGATGGCTCAGCGGTTAACGCCCTTGCCCGTAAAGCCTAACGACCCGGAGTTCGAATCCCAGTACCAAGATGCACAAAGTGGCGCAAGCGTCTGAAGTTCGCTTGCTGTGGCTGCAGGCCCTGGTGCGCCCATTCTTTCTCTAGTTGCATAGCGTGGTGGTGCACTCCTTAAATCCCAGCTTTCGAGAGGCAGAGGTAGGGGGATCACTGTGAGTTCGAGCCAGCCTCTGAGCTACAAAGTGAATTCCAGGTTAACCTGGGCTAGAGTGAGACCCTACCTCGAAAAGAAAAAGTTTCTCACAGGAGACTATGATTCCAAAATCACGGTCGACTTGGTGTTTGTTTACCACTGCTTCTGAGTTCACAAATGAATGGCCTCATGTGGTCATTGGGTTAGCTCTTGCGCAGATTCCACCCAGGATTCTCCACCCTCATCCCCTCCCAGCGTCTCCATTCCTAACACCATTACCTTTAGAGAGGGTATTCAGCATAGGATTTTGGGAGGATTAATTTGGTATAAGAGCATTCAATGTAACCTGTCATAGTGGCACGAAAGGGCAAAATTAGTAGTTTGAGGATGGTGGTCTGTACACTAGGTAACAAAAGCCGGGTACAGGGCTGGAGAAACGGTTTAGTGGTTAAGGCACTTGCCTGCAAAGCCAAAGGACCCAGGTTTGATTTCCCAGGACCCACATCAGCCAGATGCACAAGATGGCACATGCATCTGGAGTTTGTTTGCAACGTCTGAAGGCCCTGGTGTGCCCATTCTCTCTCTCAAATAAATAAATTTAAAAAGCAGGGTACAGATTATTTTTCTAAATCCAGCCAAATGTGAAGAGTTTTATGATCTTTTAGTATATCTAACAATTTGGAAAAGAAATTTAAGCTAGCTAACACCTTCATGGAGCCTGTGAAGGCAGACAATATCATGTGACACATTCTTTGTTAGCTCTGTTACTCATTTTATCCTCCATAGCCACGTTTGTCCTCAGAGGTCCTCTAGTTGGTGGCTATTGTGGTGGACTTTACCTTTTGCTGTAATGTAAGTAAGCTTCAAGGGTAGTTTATGGTTTTGTCTGTCATTTGCTGTGGGGGTTCATTCTGCTGTTGAACTGCCTTATCGTATTTTCCTAATTCAAGTAGCATGCTTCAGCCTGTGCAGCTACTAAGAGGGAAACATTTTAATCTTATATAACCAGAAGGAAAACAATTTTCTTTTTAAAATGCATGTAAATGTATATATGAATAACAAGTTTATAACTATTGTTCCCCTTTAATAGAGAATAATTCTTGTTTTTACGTATTTTCTACAATTGATATGAACTATTTTTGTATCAATAAAAGGTTATTAAATGCACAGCTCCCAGTTTGTGTGAGGTGGCTGCTTTGTATACTGACTGAGCTTTAAAACCATGGTGTTGCCCTGGCACTTATTGCTGAATTTCTTTTTATGTGTATGTATATATGTATGCATATGTATGTGTGTTTGTATATTTGTGGGTGCACATGTGTGTGCAAGAAAGTGGAGGCCAGAAGCCAATGTGTGTCTTCCCTAGTCAGACTACCTTATTTTTGAGACAGTCTCTCTCACTGAACCTTGAGCTCACTGATTAGGGTAGACTAGCTAGCTAGCAAACCCTAGGACTCTTTTCTGTCTTTGCCTCACCAGCACTAGGATTGTGGACATGTGCTGTGATGCCTGGCATTTTATATGTTGGGGATTGGAAGTCAGGTCCTCAGGCTTGCACTGCAAGTGCATTACCCTCCCACTGAGCATTCTTCCTGGGCTGTCATCACTTCATTCCCTGAGATGCATGGTAATCTTAGAAAAATAAACTTAGCTTTTCTTATTAGTCAGCTAATGTGCTTCCTTCTTCCCTTCCTGGTGTGTGTACAATTTGTATGTGTGTGAGTGTGTGTGTGTGTGTGTGTGTGTGTGTGTTCTGGGGCGTGTGATCCATGTGTGCATGTGGAGCTAGAGGACACCCTCAGGTGTTGATCCTTGCCTTCCACCTTGTTTGAGGCAGAGTCTCCCCTTGTTTACAGCTGTGTTCACCAGGTTTGCTGGCCCGTGAGCTTCCAGAGGATTCTCCTCTCTTCTCCTATGTTGCTGTAGGCACACCTGTTACAGATGCTCATGCCACTGAACTCATGGACCCAGCCTTGCACAACAAACACTTTATTCACTGAGCCATCTTCCCAGCCCCTTATTTCTGTGATGTGTGTGTGTGTAGGCTGTTTGGCATGTGCTATTCCATGGGTTATCTCTGAAGAAGCACAGTAGGTCCAGCAGGTAGAAATGGAAAACCTAACATCAGTGTGGTGTCTACAGTGTTTAAGTATTGTTTTTGTAATTTAAATGTTAGTAATTCACACTGTCAGGGTAGGTTCAGTAGTATTGAATAGCCCCTAAGAGTAACAGTCTCTTCATTGTTCACCTTTGTGGCTGCTTTCTGTCAGATACTTCTCTCAGGCAGCTTTTGCACCTTCCATACGCCCTCCCAAGCCTCTCCACTGTTGAAGAAGGAGAGTCATTTAGAGGAGGCTTTCATGAGCCATGCTTGTGAGTAACATGTTACTCATGTTTGCTTACTGTCTGTCCCAGTTGCCCTTGCCAGAATGCAGCCATGTGGTTTAGTCTTAACTGCAGGGATTGCTGGGTAATGTCTGCTAATCCTATGTCCAGAAGGAAAGGGCAATATCAGAAGTCTCCCTTCTGATAACAAACTTCTGTTTCACTTTAAATTCCACTTGGAAAACATAGTCACAGCCTCCCAGAAAACTTCTCTGGTCTGGGCACCCAGCATGGTGAGGCACATGCCCCTTCCTTGGATGGTTCTTTCATAGGGTCTGGGTGAAAACCTCTGAGCTAAGAAGACAGTATGGGGTCAGGTTGCTGCTACAGCCTGATTAGGGCAGTTCTGAAGTCCTACTGGGTGGAGCTGGGAAGCCCTCCTTGGTTGCACTCTGATTCTGACCATTATTTTGTGAGGGCCTTGGTTCCACCCTGACTGTTTCTCTGCTGTGGCTGCCCCCGAAGTGGCTCCTGAGGGTATGTTCTAAAGTGGATGGCCCAAGTCTTGGAACCTTTGGGATGAACTTGGAGATGGTCCCTGTGGAGCTGTCAGTTTCTCTATGCCTCTGATCTCATGGTTCCCTCAAATACACAGTGGGCTCTGGCTAGCTCCACATGAGGTCACCTACGTACACCGTCATTCTTCCTGGTCTTTTCATCAAACTTGTTTCGTTCTTTTTAAACATTTGCTTCTCTGGTGGCCAAATGAATACCCTTGATTTAGTCTTTGCTGAAAGGCCTTGACTGCCCTTTGTGCCTCATTTGGGCACCTCGAGGTGCTCAAGTGCAAGCTAGAGGCCCCTGTGCTTCTGAACACTTGCTGTCTTCACCTGCTCCCATGGAGCTTTGTCAAGTTTATGTGTGGGTTATTGATACTTCCTGGCCATTTCCTATAGGGCTCATGATCAGCGTACATGTGGTTCAGCCTTCAGGCTGTACCCATACAGTCTGGCTCCATAGTTTGCTGCTGTATAACATGAATCTTGGGCCAGCGTCCTGTGGGGGTTTCTGTGACCCCCACTGAGTCACTGAGTAGTATCCCACAGAGTCATTGATTGTGCATGTTAGTCAAGGAAAGCTGTAGGAAATAACCTCAAAATACCAGTAGTTTAATACAGCAAAGACTGTTTCTTGAATACATAGCAGACAGGCTGTGAGTCCTGTCTTGCACCTGGTGTCAGTTCAGGAATCTAGGTATCTCACCCTGGGGCCTTGTCATGTGTCCTGGAGAGAACAGAGGACCATTGTAGATCAAGCACCAGTGAGGTGATTGTCTTGGGACTGTCCTAGCTGGAGATTGGTGGCTCAGCTGCCCTTGATTTCCAGAGAGCTGGGGAATGTAGGTTTTGCCACATTTCTGTGGCTCTAGGGAAAAAGCCTAAAGTATCCAGTGAAAACAATTTTTAAAAACTTTTTTCAGTTTTATTTATTTATTTGAGAGTGACAGAGGAAGAGGGAGAGAGAGAGAGAGAGAGAGAATGAGAATGGGTACACCAGGGCCTCCAGCCACTGCAAAAAACTCCAGACGCATGCGACCCCTTTGGAAAAGCAAACATTTTTACAGATAGAGGCAACCTTACTCCTACCATCAGGTTTAGGGGCCATCTGGCTTCTGCTCAGTGGGAAGACAGTCTGGGACTAAGCTAGCTAACCTGGAAATCAAGAACTGGAGGTGTGTGCGGCTTAGTCATTTCTGACTATCCTATATTGCTGCCAGCAGGAAAGGCAATTGTAGCTGAAAACACCAAAGATCATAGCAGGAAGGTGATGTGGGTGTTGGGCCTGGCTGACCCTGGGGCTTTGGAACTTGTGCTCAGTGCTTTTCCTGAAGATGAACCATGTATCTACCACAAGCAGGCTTTTCCTAGTTTTCAAGGTGTTTTCCTGTGACCTCATTGCCCTGGTGAGTCTTGGAATGACAGTGCATGCCCACACTGTTAGATTGTAGTTCTGGGTTTCAGAAGTCCAGGATGGGTTTCATTGGGCTAAATCGAGATGTCATCAGGGCTGTTCCCCCTCGAGGCTCTGGAGGAGGTTTGTTTTCTTGCCTTTTGGGCTTGTAGAAAGAGCTGCCTTTTGTGGTGCATAGCTCCTTTGTGTTTGGAGCCAATCCTCAAGTCACACCCCTGAGTCTTCTCTATCCCTCTTGGACACTGTAGGACCCACCCTGTGATTATGGATATGCAGGACCCCTCTTCTTGAGATCACTTGACCCTCTCCAACTCCCTTTACTATACCACCTAGTGTTGTCAGTGTCCCAGGATTAGAATTTGGTGTCTGGGGGTACTTTGTGTCTACCATTGTGCTCTTGGGTGTTTACATTATAATCTGCGGGCACCTGTTGCTATGGGCAACATGAGAACTCTGATTGTTACCCTCTGCAGTTCACACTGAGGATTAAGAATGTGGTCTCTGATTCTTCCCACATGATTGGATAAAATTTAGTTCAAAGCCTAGAGAAAGTCACAGCTGGAGTTCTACATCTGATTTAATATTTTCCAACAGAATTTATGATATTTCAATACCATACTGTTCTTACATTCTCATAAATGGTACCACTTAGGCCAACAACCTAAGAGGCATGCTTGCTCCCTCTAACTTGTCCTGAGCACCCATTTGAGAGTCCTTAGCATACTCAAGAGTCATTAGCACCCACTGCAGAGCAGGTCCCATTGGTGATGCAGTGCTTGCTGCTGTCTCCCCTGCTGAGGTCCTAAACTTGGGCCCTAGCACCGTCCGCCTTCCCCAGAATAGTAGCAGAATCCCACACTATTACCTTGATGTAGCCTCAGGAATCTGTTCATCGCCAGAAACTACAGTGTAGGCTCTATGGATATATCTAACACTGTCTCTTTGCAAAGCATCTGTCTCCACATTCAATGTGCAGGCATCTGCCCTGGCTGGTGCTGACCTGCTTCTTGTCAGCATTCTTCCTACACCATTAGCCTTGACTTCCTCTTCTAGCCCTCACATCAGACTGCTTCTCTTGGCATTTCTGTGTTGTCTTCTCCTTTGCCAGCTTCCCTGTAAGTTTGAAGCTCACATTGGTTTTCCTCTGCAAGATTCCTTATCTGAAGTATGTACAGTTCACATTTCATCTTCCCCCACCCCATTACCTTGTCTGTTTTCCTTCATAACACTTGTCCATGCAACAAGTTGCAAGTTTTTATTATCTATTATGCATCACACATGATTGTAGGTACCGAGCAGAAAACCTTGAATTGTGGACATAGGATTCTTCTAGGGCTTAAATCTCATGAAGAAGACAGACACTTGCTATCTTATCACTCCAGTGAACAGGTGCCCACAAGGTGAAATGGTTGCATGTGCCAAGAACCAACAGTGTGGGTCTGTCTGCTCCTAGCCTGCTTGGCTAAGGCATGTCTATCTTCTTTTTCTTGATTGTACCCACTGATGCTTGAAGGGCAGGTCAACTGGAAATAAATTGCCTCATTTAATTTATCTTTACATATTTATATTAGAAGCAGCTAGGATTTTTAAGTTGTATTTTCTTTATTTTTAAAAAATACTTTGTCATGAGAGAGAGAAGAGATAAAATGAGCAAGAGAGGGAAGGGCATGCTGGTGCCTTCTGCCACTGCAAACAAACTCCAGACGTATGAACCACTTTGTGTATCTGGCTTATGTGGGTACTGGAGAATCAAAACTGGACTTTCAGCTTTTTTAAATTAAAAAATATAAATAAATTTTTATTTAGTATTGACATTTTGTATGGAAACATCATGTGTTGGTACCCTCTTTTCCCTCGTCCCTGCCCCTATTCTGCTGTGGATCCTCCTTAGTGGGGTTGCAGGTATTCCCTATGGGGTTGTGGGTTATGTGTTGTGGGAGCAGTAGTCAGTTATTTTGGGGGGAAGGGAATGCCTCTGGGCATTGGGGGGAAGGGAATGCCTCTGGGCATGATGTCTCAACCTGTGCCTCTTACAATCTTTCCGCCCCCTGTTCCACAAAATTCCCTGATCCCTGGTGGGTGAGTTTTAAGTCTACTTAAGTGATAAGCTCTTAAGAACCTCTAGATCTCTGCTTTGGTAAGTGTTGAGTATTGTCAGGGTCTATCTCCTTCACCCTGGCACTGATTGTCAGGCTCACCATGGAAGCAGCTCTCTTGCTCGTCTCCCCATTCCTCTGTGGTTTCAGCTGTGGCTTGACTGAAGTGCGAGGGGTAGTTTATTTTCTCTGGTCTCACTACCTTTTGAAAAAGAAGAACAGATGCTTCAACAGAGAGTGAAGTCAGAATAATTTAAATGCGATAAGCACTATTAATTTAGGGAGAATTTGATGTATGTAGCCCCTCTTTAGGCAAAGGCTAGTGAGAACTTGACACTGGAGAGCATAATCTTTGTCTCCATAGGATTTTGACCTGGTCCCCAATTCCAGATATGGGTTTGTTTACACTGAGTGGATCTCTTAGCCCAGCAAAAAGCTAGTGGCTACCCACCAAGGCTGTGTGCCACTATTGCACTGGCATGTACATCCTGTCAGGTGTTTCCTTCTGAGACCTCTGGTTGGTCAGACTGTTGTTGGCAACTTTTCCCCAGTAGCTCATGTAGTGCTTTCCAAGCACTAGATGGGCTAACTGTCTGGGGACTGCCTCTTTTCCATATTTCAGCCAGGTCTCTCCATTCTGTGTATTAGCAGTATGTGGTATCTTCATTATGGGAGTGACACATACCTGGGTCTCTGCTTGTGTGCTCCAGAGTTTACCTGTTTTCCAACTTACTAGGAGCTGTGCGCTACTTGATGGTTCCCACTGAGCTGTTCCTTCCTGGGCAGCCTGGCAGCGATGATGCTCTTCTGCTTGCAGGAGAGTGTGATGACCTATATGTTAAAATAAATTGTGAGTATAAATCAGAGTCATCTGCAATTTTACTGTTTTAATGTTGTAGCTGACCTCAAAAGAGCTCGAGTATGGGCCTTTATCAGATGCCAAAGCTCAAGTTGGTTAGGTCTTTACACAGCATCTCCGGGGTCCAATTTTGGTGACAATTGGTTGCCCTGTCTCTGTATTTTCTTTGAATCTCATTTTCTAAAATCACGTTTTTAGTTTTCAGTAAGGTTCAAGCATGAAGAAATTTTCCCCTGTGATAAGAGAGTCTAGAGGGATGACTGGGTTGTGGCTAGTGCTTAGTTTAGAGAGAGCTGTGGCCATTATGATCAGAAGGCTGGGTGCAAGTACAGCCCTTGCCAGCAAATACAGTGGCTATACCCTAACTCATCTGTGCCTATATTGGGGCATGGGGGATAGGGGCATCCAGGGTGCCTTCAAACTGCTGCCATGTGTCTAAGGCGATTATGTTCATGAAACTATTCAGAGTGAAGCAGGAAGAAATTCTGGATTTTTTGCCAACTTATACTTTGTGAGACTTAGACAGTGAGTTACTGATTATATAACCCATGAGAACCTAATTTACATCACATAGAACATTGATAAAAACAAGAACACATTCCAAAGATGCTCTAGGGGACCTGGGTTTCTATTACAGGTGCCAAGTCCGTTCATTCAGGGGCCTCTTTTAGTACTGGCCTCTGTTCTTTATTACAGTCTAGCAAAAGACCTAGAAGGTCAAGGAAGACCTTTGTAGTAGGGAGCATGGGGGAGGAGTGGGAGCCTGGCACACTTAGTGGCGTCTTTTCCTTGGTCGGGGGGTTGGTGGGCACAGTGGGTGTGTACTCATGCTGGTAACCGTGAACAGATAGTGGATTTCCACATGTGTTAGATGCTTCCCCTGTATTCATCTCATGTGCTTTGTGCTTTCAGGCTGAAGATGGACAGCCCCTATGTTGATGGTTGTTCGAGCGATATCGTTGTAGAAAGATACCTGGTTGAGTCCAAGAAGTCTGAAGCACACGCTCAGCTTGCTTGCAGCACACAACACTGTGCCTTCCCTTTGGATGGGAATCGTCTGTGTGTGTGGAGGCCCAGGGGCCCTGCTTACCAGGCAGGTCATGGGTCAAAGGTGGATCTGGTTAAGCCTAAGATCATAGAGGTCTTGACCTCTGTTTCTGATGATGACTCTGTGGATTTGGCTACTAACTATGTAGAAAAATGTTGATAAAGCAAAACTATTAAGTTCTTATTTCTAGAATACAAATTGCCTGGAATTACTTTTCTAAAAAAAAAATCTCCAGTAAGAACATGAATCGGGGGGTTGGGGAAATGGTTCGGATGGTAAAGCACTTGCTATGCAAGCATGAGGACCAGAATTCAGATCCCCATCACCCACATACATGCCACGTCAGTGTGGTGGCAGCTAGACTAGCTGAATCAGTGAGCCGCAGGCTCCAGTGAGAGACTGTGCCTCAGTAAAAATAAAGAGGAACGCCGGGCATGGTGGAGCACGCCTTTAATCCCAGCACTCGGGAGGCAGAGGTAGGAGGATTGCCATGAGTTCGAGGCCACCCTGAGACTCCATAGTGAATTCCAGGTCAGCCTGGGCTAGAGTGACACCCTACCTCGAAAAACCAAAAAAAAAAAAAAAATAATAATAATAGTAAAGAGGAAGCCATAGAGCAAGACCACAGGTGTCAGCCTCTGGTGTCAACGTGTATACACCCCTCCCCACATGCATGACCACATGCATGCACACATGAACTTGCACTACATATACACAAACATACACGTAAGAACAAGACTAGGAAAAAGTTAATCGTAACACAAGCCTCCTACACTTTTTCCTCCATCTTGAGCATTCTTACTTTTCAGTGAAGTATAAATTGCTTAGGAAAAAAGTGGCCCACGTACTGAGCACGGCCATCTGGGCAGTGGCAGCCAGCGAAATTGGTATGTGAAGTTTCTGTGTGAGAATATTTTCTGCTGGAATTCCCCAGACTGAGACCTTCTTTCTATCACTTGCAACTTCCTCTGTAGTGTGCTGGATGCCACACTTTCCATGTAGGCTTTCTGTGACTGAGGCTCTTAGGGGCTCAGAAGCACACCCGTGCTTGTGTTTTCCTATGCCTCAGGGTATTCTTTTCCTGGCTGGATCTTGTCAGATTTTGTGTGTTTGTTTTTCCTACTGATGTTCCACAGTTCTTGCTGGACAACACTCATGCCTCTTGGCACACTTATCAGGAGTGGCTCCTTCTCATGTAACTCACAGTGGGGCGCTTGTGGAGGGTCTCAGCTCCAGATTCCCATGGTGCAGGCTACACATCTCAGGCCCCTCTGCACCCAGGCTGTATCCAGTCCCTGGTGGCGCCTCTGAAGCTTGGTCCATCTCTCTCCAGCTCTACAGTGCCCATGTCCTGGAGAGGATAGCATCTCCCAATAATACAGTCTGTTTTTATTTTCTATACTCTTCTTTTCACCAGGTCACAAGGGAGTCACTTCTAGCCACCATCCAACCCAGAAGTCTAGACTTTTTTAAAAAAACTATCTTTTATGTGCCTAGCTACTTGATTATATAGAATAAAATGGTGACAATTTTCATGTTTTTGTCTAGTAATTCTAACCTCTGGTTCAGTTCTGAGTTATTTTCTATCCATCCAGATTACTGTAATCTTTCAATATTATTTCTTTTTAAAATATTTTATTTTTATTTATTTTATGAGAGACAGAAAGAGAGAGAGCGAGCATGCCAGGACCTCTAGCCACTGTAAATAAACTCCAGACCCAAGCACCACTATATATACCTGGCTTACATTGGTACTGAAGAATCAAACCTAGATCCTTAGGCTTCACAGGCAAGTGCTTTAACCAGTAAGCCATCTCTCCAGCCATCTTTTTGGTTTTGATCCAGTGGAGTCTTCTCCTATGCCTGGGTATTATTTTTATTTTTAATTAATTAATTAATTCATTTATTTGAGAGAGAGAAAGAGGCAGAGAAAGAGGAAGAGAGATAGAGAGAGAATGGATGCACCAGGGCCTCCAGCCACTGCAAACGAACTCCAGATGCAGTGCCACCTTGTGCATCTGGCTTACATTGGACCTGGAGAGTCAAAACGGGATCCTTTGGCTTTGCGGGCAATCACCTTAACCACTAAGCCATCTCTCCAGCCCTGCATGGGTAATTTTGATTGATTGCTAGATATTGTGTATGAAACAATGTAGAGCTAATCTGAGACTCAGAATCATCATTTCTATCCAGCTTCTGACACTGGCCTCACTGAGGTCATGCATTATAGTTTCTTCCTGAGTTTGGTGTTTCTGGTCTCTCATGCTAAGCCTGAGAGCTGGCATGCCTAGCCCTTCCACTTTAGTAGTTTGTCTCCCTAACAAAACTGTGTTAAAATCCATTCATACTTGTTTTATATCCTAAGAGTCTCTGGTGTGAAGTTCTTCACTCTATTTCAGATTTTTATTATTATTATTATTATTTTTTTGGTTTTTTCGAGGTAGGGTCTCACTCTAGCCCAGGCTGACCTGGAATTCACTATGGAGTCTCAGGGTGGCCTTGAGCTCACAGCGATCCTCCTACCTGTGCCTCCCGAGTGCTGGGATTAAAGGCGTGCGCCACCACGCCCGGCTATATTTCAGAATTTCTATATAACATGACTTAACACAACAGAAGTGTCTGCCCTTCTCTCCATACAGTATTTCTGCTTTTATTTTTAAAGCCCAGGTCGACCTGGAATTCACTCAATAGTCTCAGGGTGTTCTTGAATTCATGGGAATTCTCCTACCTCTGCCCTGCAAGTGCTGGGATTAAAGGCATGCACCACCATGCCTGGCTTTCTGCTATGTTTTTGAAAATGGTGCATTTGATTATACTATGTCTGTGTTCTTAGCCTTTAATATATTATAATATATATAATATAATATAATATTATATGTTATATATTATAAATATAAATATAATATTATATTATAATATATATATAATATATAATAATATATATAATATAATATATTAGCTTCTTAGTGGCATTTTCTAGACCATCAGACATTTTTAAAAAAAATAATTATTTATCTATTTTGTGTGTGTTTTTCTTTGGGGTGCATGTGTGCCAAGACATGCTTGTCTGGAGGTCAGAGGACAACCTCCAAGTGTCTGTGCTCTTCCAACTTCTTTCAGGCAAGGTCTCTTGCTGCTGCACACAATGTCAAAGTAGTTGGCCAATGAGCTTCAGATTCTTCTGGCTCTGCCTCCTATTGTCATAGGCACATTGGAATCACAGATGCATGTGCTAGTTTGAATTCAGCTTTATGTGGGTGCTGGGGAGGATTGAACTTAGGTTTAACAAGTTTTGTAGCAATTGCCTTTAACTGCTGAGCCATCTCTCCAGTCCTGATAGTTGCTTTTGTAGAGAATGTATTTGTAGAATAAGTGCCTCCAGGTCCTGTGATCATTACCTCAGTTTTCTTCACTGTGATGTTGATATCACAATTCTTTAGCTTCCTGATGTCTTCAAAAAAGCTTTTATACTTTTTCTAGTTTTCTTATCCAGAATGCTGATGCAGAGCTAGCCTTTATTATTGGAAGTGGGGTTTTCCTTGGTCTGTTTTCCCAATGATAGTCCTCACCCCAAATTCCTTGTTATTGTCAACTTCTGTGCACCTTAATTTACCATATACCAAAGGACTCATGACCTATCACAATCTCATCCTGCCTTCCATCTGCATTTGTTTTCCTTCTCATGCCATCAGGGAGTCTCTGTTCATCTCCTTTCCATCTGCGTCAACACAGCTGAAGGCCAAACCTATATGTGCTCCTTGACTATGTTTCCACATTTCCATAACTTACCTAGGCCCCTGTGCTAGTCTCTTTTCCATCCTCATAGCAATGTTGTATTTAGAAACACAAATATGTCCCTGCACTCTGTACATGAGTACCGGTTTCCAGTTTTCTGGCAAGCTATCCAATCTTCTTGCACTATGTCAGTGGCAGTTTCTGGCCTCACTTCTTGCTGTATCCCAGAGTGCCTCTGCATCTCTAGCCTTCCTCCTCTGCCAGCTCCTTACTCCTTAGTTTAAGTCCACCCAGCACCTGTTCTGTATTCACTGATGACTTAGTATGCATTTGTTTAATAAACATTGTGTCAGTGTGTGATATTTAGTAAAAGTGATGTAGGTAACTTGAGAGAATAATTTAGCAGTGTGTGGAGGAGCTTTAATTATTTAATTAAAATAAGCACATGTAACAAATATATTTGAAGAAGTCAATCTATTTAAGTTTTTAGGTTTGAAGTTACATGGTTTTGCTATATATTTAGATGTTTTGAGTAACTTGTGATGATTTTTGGTTCTTTTTTTTTAGCTTCTAATTCTACAAGGACACCATCAGCCAATTACAGCTGTGGCTTTTGGAAATAAAGTAAATCCACTTCAGCTCTGTTCTGCATCACAAGATTATGTTATAATGTGGAACATGGATGAATGCAAAGAGAAGGCACTGCAAGGTAAATGAAAATCAAAACACAGTTTTAATAATATTCATGGGGAGTAGGAGGGATGATAGAACACTGGCTTAGCATGCACAAAGCCCTGGGTTAAATCTCCAGCACACAAAGGAAAGACTCATCTTTAAATACATATGTAACAATTGAGGAGGGAGGAGGGAGTTTTACTTCCTACAGTAATGACAGGTAGCTGAGTGTGCCTTGTCATGAGCCCTGCAAACCCTTGCTGTGTGCTATGTGTATGCAGAGGCTCAGTGTTTTTGTTCTTTGGTACCTTCTTATTTAAACAAGTTTTATGGATCTCTGAAGACTTATGGACAGGTTTTAGTGTTCCTACCTCATAACACAAGTATCCTATGTGCCAGATGTATTCTGGGCTGGAAACAGTGGTGCGGGAACAGGGTTCGCCACCTGAGGCGGTGGGGGTCATTACTCAGACTGAGACAGACAGCAACATGTACTCAGGCAGGCGAACAGCTGTGAGCTGAGGTGAATGTGGAGAATACAGAGAATGGAGGCAGGAGTCCTTTTCTGTTGTGGAGCTTCTGCAGAGGCGACACTAGAGCCAAAGATGGAGGAGTCAGCTGGGGACTGGAGTTGGAGGCAGTAGAATCTGTGTGCAGAGGCTCTGGGTGTTAAGGGCCTGGCTGGTGGAGACTGAGAAGATGCATGTGTGAGTGGGACATAGCGTGTTAGAGCAGCTTCCCCAGCGGAGGCCAGTGGGTCGGGTGGGGCCAAATCAAAGATTTGAGTTTGTAGGGTTACACTAAATGATGCCAACTGACCACTGAACTGTGGAACAGTTTATGTCCCACTTCCCTCTTACTGTGTGTGACCTCTGCAGTTTCAGTCACATTCTGACAGCACAGAACATGCATGTGCACACATGCAAGCCAGCACATGCAGATGTGCACCTAGTGGACCCTCGGTGAATGGTTAGTGCCTCTGGAGGTTTCAATATATAGTGTTGCATGTTAAGAACAGCTGCATCCCTGAGGCTGTCATGTGTAAGAAGATGGTAGTGTCCTGAGGCCTTTGCTTTCCACCAGAGCCTCTGATGGATTTTGGTGCATAGTGGTCTGTTTCTGGGGACATGAGTAGAACTGTCTGTCCCTGAATCACAGCACCTGTGCTCACTTGGCTTCTGACATGGCATGTGACATATTTTTCAGACATCTAACTTGATGTGCTGAGGCTGGGGACAAGAAGCTTGCTGCTCCCCATACCCTGGACTTGAGGGGATTATGAGAAGCTACAAGTTCTGAGTGTAGCCCTGTGACCTGGACAGTAGCTTGAAACCTGACTGTGTTTGGTTCTTGGGTGCATTGTGAGGGTAGCTGTGCTCACTGCACTTCTGGGTCTGTTGTTTGTTTTTGTGCTTGGAGGAAAGAATGAGATGTGGTTGATTGCCTCCACAGTGGTGAGTGGTCAGTCTCAGGCATCTGAGCCTGTTGGCCTTTGATCCCCATTTCCTTGCTGGAGTCTCATTATCCAGCTTCTTAATGTTAGGATATAGGCTTTTCCTCTTTTCCACCAAAACTTCCCTTGATGATTTCATCCAGGCCAATCATATGTTGTTATCCTACTCCCTCTCCCCGGCTGGACCCTTTCCTGAGTCAGTATGCAGATACCTCCCTGCTGGACACTCCCTGTGGTGCCTGGAGCTGCTGTGCCTGCCCTGCATACTCTCCTAGCACCCTCCCATTTGGGTTCAATAGAACTCTGTCCTTCATCGCTCAGGTCAGAACCTCTGGGTTATCCCCACCTCACTCTCCACATCCCATTGGCAAAT
The DNA here is from genome assembly GCA_036346955.1 of Dipus sagitta. Taxonomy (NCBI): domain Eukaryota; kingdom Metazoa; phylum Chordata; class Mammalia; order Rodentia; family Dipodidae; genus Dipus; species Dipus sagitta. The sequence continues at coordinate 139,120,862 of CM070778.1, forward strand.
GCCCTCAGCTTTCCCTCAAGCCCTGTCCATTTTCTCTCACACATGCACAAGGCTTGTGCTGCCTAATCCCCCATCTGGATTCTCACTCTAATTTCTCATCATCTCCTTCTGACCTACTCACCACATGTTGGCATTTCATTTTCAACCCAGTAACCAGAAGGTCTTTTAGAGGTTAGTCTGATTATGTCCAGCCACTGCTTAACTCCCTGCATAGAGACATGAGCCAGTACCTGCAAGTGGAGGCTCAGCACTCCTTAGTCACTGCTGAGGCTGCTGTGTCCTTTTGGTCCTGACACATGTGTTTCCTTTGCTATAAGCCTTTTTTGGCCACCACATGGAGCCTATCTTCTTTTCTGCTTGGTCTCTTTCCACAATGCATCCCCCTTCTAATAGTCTGTGCAAGCTGTTTATGTTGTTTCCTCGGGATGACGATGTCTTCCCCTCATGACTGTTTTTTTTTTTTTTTTTTTTTTTTTTCCGAGGTAGGGTCTCACTCTAGTTCAGGCTGACCTGGAATTCACTCTGTAGTCTCAGGGTAGCCTTGAACTCATGGTGATCCTCCTACCTCTGCCTCCTGAGTGCTGGGATTAAAGGTGTGTACCACCATGCCGGGCCCCTCACCTCTTTTTTTAATTTTAGAGAGAGAGAGGGAAGAGAGAATTGGTACACCAGTGCCTCAGCCACTGCAATAGAACTCCAGATGTTTGTACCAACTAATGGGCATGTATGACCTTGCGTGTGCCTCAACTTTGTGTGTCTGGCTTACATGGGATCTGGGGAGTTGACCATGGGTCCTTAGGCTTTGCAGGCAAGTGCCTTAACTGCTAAGCCATCTCTCCAGGACCCTCCACCTCTTGTGTGTGTTTTCCACCCGGGCAGGCACCTGTCTCCTTGGTGGCCATCTCCATAATTCCTGGAGAAAGGCTGGCGCAGGAGCCTGGATGAGTTCATGGGTGAGGCCTGCCCACAGTGGCACCTTGTGGCACATGCATGCATTTCTTTCTTCTTAGTCTTGGTTGGCTGATGACATGTCCATCCTGCCTGACAGTGGTTTCTGAGGCCCAGGAAAGATGGCCGGTGGCACATTCTCTGCTCACACACTTGTGGCCTGGCTGGTTGGGCCTCACTTGAGGCTGCAGGTTGTCTGGACCAGCTTTTCTCCACATGCTTTTTGTCACCTTGGGACATGCTGGCTGCCTTAGAGGTTTCCTCTTTGTGGTGCACAGCTATAGAGGCCAGGTGCTGATGCACACTGTCCCTTTGTTCCCCTTACATTGGACAGAGCAGGTCATGGCAGAGCATTGACAGTGATGGACACAGGTTGATGAGGTGCAGGGATTCAGCACTTAGTCTCCCAGGTGCCTGTGGCCCTCTGGAGACCTGTCCTGGTGACCTGAGGTGATATGCTTCAAAAAAGGGTCTGGGTTCTGTGGTTGATATACTTTCAAATAATCGTATCTCATCACTGCCCACTGCCCTCTGTACGTTACTTTATTGGACACTAACTCTGAAATCCACTGTAGGGCTGGCTTCTCGAGGAGTTATCCTGGGCACCTTGTCAGAAGCAGTGATATGTGTGAGATTCAGTCCAGATGATCATGCTATTGCACTGTGTGCTGGGAAGAAAATATTCCTGCTGGATGTGGAGGTAACAGTGACGCACTGTGTGGGGCTGTAGAGTGGAGCATGCAGCTGGGGTGCCTCTGGGGGATTAGGCCTGCCTGCCTTTTCTTTCCTGCTCTCTTTCTTTAAATGAAAGTTTAGTTTGTGATATTCTTATAAAAATGTTGGGGAAACAAAGGACCTTGAGATTGGAAAGTCATTGAATCAGCGTTGTTTACATAAACCATAAAGATATCTTTCAGCAAACATGTTTAGTAAAAGGAGATTTTTGTGAGTTGTCTCCTGACTCAGGGATACTTTCAGAACATCTTGGTCTTAATCTATTTACTTGAAACAAACCTTTTTTCTACCTAGCATTAGAATTCTCACTTATCTTTCAGTTAGAACTAGTTTATAGTAAAGGAAACCTCTCCTAGGTTGGGCATATCCAGCTGAGAGTTTGTTGGGTGCTGTATTAACCTAACAAATTGATGATAAGATGGGGTACCAGGCACTGGGTAATTTCTCATAAACTCAGGAAACACAGACCTCTCCATATCCCCCAGGCCACCTTCTGCCTCCTGACATGTGACATTCTGTGACAGCTCAAGAGCTATGCCTTTCCTTGAAGCTTTCAGGCAAGGAAGGCTGTCTATCATGAAGCACTGGGTATTTATTCTGGGTCCAGTGTCTGCCAGGCATTTGGGGACACAAATCAGCACATTTCTGTCTTCGGACAGTTGGGGGATAACTGAGAAATTGAGGCTTATACTGAAGGACTTCCTATTCTACCTCACATAAGTCACAGCTTGGAGATGGGGTGGCTGAATGAGTGGCTTCCAGGTCAGCAGTCTACGGGATCATCTTGGATAAACTGGTGTCTCAGCTCTACATACTTAAAATGTTTGCAGAAACATGCTGGGGTAGTTGAACCAATCAGCACTAGGCCACTGTACCACATCGCAAATCTAACCACCAAAATGGGAAGATTTGACTCCATTGTGTCAGGACAAGGGAGAAATGCAATAAGGACATAGTTAAGATTGTTAGTGTTTGAGGGAGGAAGTAGCCAGAGAGTGAAACTGATTGATGCCAGGTTAGGTTCCAGCCACATACCTAGAAGTCATGAAAATCAAGTGAGGCAGAAGTTTGTAGCCTGTGTCACCAGCAGGTGTGCAAGAAGGCTCCCAAGGGTGAATAATGTAGCCAGCAGAACTGCTGAGCAATGGCAAGTCCACAGACAGCTCATGCCGGACATGGGATCCTACCAGGACCTGCCATGGGACTGTGACTTCTGGCAGGCCCTGGTGCTCTTGCATCCATGTTGCTCAGCTTGTGACAGTGGCTTCTAGGAGATGACTTGAGCTGTGAGAGAGTTAGAATTGAAATTGAAGGGAAGGACAGTTATTTCCTTAGTAGCTGCAAACGTGCTGTCTTGTAACATTTAGTCTCCTTACAGAAAATAGCCGTTGAGGGAGGTGGAAGATAGGATAGATACATTCACATAGGAGGTGGAGAGGTAGGGAGGGAGGTAGAGACAGACAGAGAGACAGACACTCAAAAACACTGACAGAAAAAGACAAAGATGGAAGAATCAGAGACAGAAATGGGTAATGGAGAGTAAGAGGTTGAGCACCATATGACTGCTGAAGGGAGTCTGTCAGAGAAAGCCACCTGGGGACAAGGTGCACAGTCATGCTAGGAAGCTGATGTTTGTGAGATAGCAGCTTTCTGTTATAACTTAGCTTTTCTCAGTTCTTGTTTTTCACACTTGCTGACGACATGCCTCACTTGGAGGTGGGGGATAAGCATGGTGACATTTAACTTGATATTCAGTAGTTCCCAGTTCAGAAGAGGGGGCATGCAAAGGAGAATTTAGTCTCATCTTCCTTTTCTAAAGGATCTTTTCTGTGGTGCAATATGACTTGTTGGTGTTGGTAATTTCAGGAAATTCCGTGAGTAATCTTTCTTCATGAATCCTCCTAGAAGCAGTCTGTGCTGGTGGAGCTGAAGGGCCACCGCGGCCCGGTGACAGCAGTGGAGTTCTGTCACTGGCAAGCACATATCCTCATCTCTGTGTCTGAAGACAGAAGCTTTAAGGTAGGGTGGGTGTCTGGTGGCTCTTGGATGTTAGGAGACTGCTGTGGACACATTTGCATGGTGCCATTTGATGATCACCACCAAGCAAGTCACTTTTTGCATACCACTCACATGAAGTTGCTGCTTTCTTCCCGGTACAGAAGTGGAGTCTGGGCACTCTGGTGGGGCTTGACAGCTGGGCTGGGCTGCTCCTTAGCCCATTTCTTGGTCCTTCAGCATTTCAACACTGGCTTGAATTGACTGCCAGAACCTCCTCAAGTTCAAGACCTTGAGTGCCACAGTTTATGTCCACAATGTTTCCTTCCTAGTGACCCAAAGCAGGAGGACCATGTCCAGAATCAGAGGATTTGATCTGAAATAAACTGGTTCAGAAGAAAATGAACCAAAGTTCAGGTTCACTGCCAGGCTGTCCCAGATCAGCTAGTGTTTGATGGGTAGACATTATACATTGTCCTAAAAAAGAGTTAAAGGTCATGCATATGTGCCAGATGAGAGAGGTTATGAAAATATCATCTTTGGTCCTTGTGAAATACTTCCCTGGTGAAACCTGCTTAAATCACCATGGGTAATTTCCCTACATAGGAGCAAATCCAAGCTACTTTGATTGCCAACTTGCTCGTTGAACTGTGTTGTGCTTCAGTGTTCTCATATCTTAAATGAACTCAAAGGAACCTCTTGTTTCACTGGTGGTCATGAGAATAAAGAGAGTTGATATTTTGGAATGTTCTTGGAGCTGTGCCTGGCACAGAGAGTATAGCAAGCACATGTGACCATCATGCCTGCAGGTGAGTGCCCTCTGCAGTTGGGGCCCATGGAAGTGATCTTATATATTCTTCACTTGACCTCTCTCTGGAGTGTTGATTCCCAGGAGTTGTAACCCTCTCTTAGTGTATGTCTTCATTACTCCCAAACCCACAGGTGGTTATCTCCCAAAGTGTCAGGATTTTTTTCACCATGACTTTGACAGCTTGTTTTAATAATGGTTCAATAATGAATAGTATGGATTTTAATTTGTATGAATGCACATGCAGGTGTGTGTGTGTATGTGTGTATGTGTGTATGTGTGTAGGCCAGAGGGGGACAAACAATCTCTAGTGTCATTCCATCACTGTCCTGGAACTTGCCAAGTAGGCCAGACTGGTTTGCTCGTGGCCCCTCCTATTTCTACCTCCTTAGCACTGGGATTATAAGCATGTGCCACCATACCTGGATTTTTTTTAAATGTTTTACTTTTAAAAAATTAATTAATTATTTATTTATTTGACAGAGAAATAGGGAGAGAGAGAGAGACATAAACACGAAGAGAGAATGGGTGCACCAGGGCCTCCAGCCACTGCAGATGAACTCCAGATGTGTGCACCCTCTTTTGCATCTGGCTAACGTGGGCCCTCGGGAGTCAGACTGGGGTGGCGAACCTGGGTCCTTCTGCTTTTGCAGGCAAATGCCTTAACTGCTAAGCCATCCCTCCAGCCCCCCCCCCTTTTTTTTTACAAAGGTATTAGGGATCAAACTTAGGTTCTTCATGCTTTCAAGGCAAGCAGTTTATCAACTAAGCCATCCCTCCACCTTAAAAATTTAATTTTCTGATAATTGTTCATATGGATTAATTTGTTTATTAATTTAGCATTTTAGCAATAATGGTAATATCTTTTCCTCTTCTAAAGAAATGTCTTTTGTCCAAAGGTCTGGGACCATTCTGTGGGAGCATTAATATATAGTTCGTGCATTTTAACAGGTAAATGAAAAACAATTCTCTACATTCTTGCTGAACAAGCTATGTAGTCAAATTGTCTAGTTGCTTCCTCAAGTGTATCTATTATCCTACAGGTAGAGGTGTGCAAGTCAACCTTACTCACAAATGTCTATCTTCTTCATCTGTTCTATTGATGGGTGAACTTCACAGTCAGTGTGTCCTTTTTAACTTACGTAGGGAAATTTCAGAATACACTTGGCATCTAAGCCTTGTCTCAGGGGAGTTTGTAGACCATGTTGGCCCTCAGATAAGGTACTGTCTTCTGCTGCCATGTGGAAACTAGCCCAGAGCTGAAGAGTTTTGGAGGGATGACCCTGCCTGGTCCAGTTAAGATTGAGGATTAGTCAGTATGTGATCCATTGGTTAGCCTGGAAGCATTAGTACACCTAGTGAATTCTAGGGTAATTATGCATGTTTCTCAAACCAACATCTGATTACACAGGTGCATGGCCACTTTCTGTGGTGTGGGTCTTCTGAAGACTGGAGGATATTGTTTGGGACATTTTCTTTATTTTATTTTATTTTATTTTTTTTTTACTGATAACTTCCATAATTGTAAACAATATCCCATGGTAATTCCCTCCCCCCCCACTTTCCCCTTTGAAACTCCACTCTCCATCTTATCCCCCCCCCCCAATCAGTCTCTCTTTCATTTGGATGTCACGATCTTTTATTCCTATTATGATGGTCTTGTGTAGGTACAGTCAGGCAGTGTGAGGTCTTGGATATCCAGGCCATTTTGTGTCTGGAGGAGCAGTTGTAAGGAGTCGTACATTTCCTTTGGCTCTTACATTCTTTCCACCACCTCTTCTGCAATGGACCCTGCGCCATGGAAGGTGTAATAGAGATTTTTCAGTGCTGATCACTCCTCTGTCACTTCTCCTCAGCACCATGGTGCCTTCTGAGTCATTCCAAGGTCACTGCCATCTGAAAAGAGAAGGTTCTCTAACCAAAAGTGAGAGTAGCATTAATATATGGCTATGAACATTAAGAGAAGTGCTTACTGGGCACTTTGGTGAGAATAATATATACTTTTAGCCAGATAGCAGCAGACGTTAACACCTCTAGGGCTCATGACTACCCCTGTTGGAGGTTTTCAGTATCAGGGATGTATTCCCTCCCATGGAGCAGGCCTCCAGTCAAATTAGAGGGCAGTTGGTTTTCCCTATGACATATGTGTCACTATTGCACCTGTTGCTCATTTGGCCTGGTTGGCAAAATATAAGGCTTGCAGTGTCCACTGTTGGGTATCTTCACTAATGATTTCTCTCTCTCCCATTGAACTGCATGCAGTGTGGCTTTTTTTTTCCAACTCTGTCAGCTGGTCTACATGGAGGAGGTTTTCAGCTCAGCTCCAGCAGAGTTTCTCAGTGAACTTGCAGGCCAAGTATGTGGAGTCTTCAGCAATAGGGTTTTACCATCTATTCCTGGTGGGAAACTAAGGGCCTTGGCAATGGCCTGTAATGTTTTGAGGGCATCAGGTACCTCCATGGCCAACAACTCACTGGAAGGTATCCCATCCCTGGCACTGAAAATTTTCTAGTAACAATCTATGGCTCTTGAGTGTTCCGTTGTCCAAAAAGTAGATTTCCATATATCCTCTTAGATTTTGGTTACCCTCCCTCTATCTTTCCTTTACTCAATCTTTTCCCTTGACCTCACTTAGGCCTTTTCACCCCCATTAAGCTGTTCTTCTACTTACATATATACAATACCATCCTATTAAGTCCCCTCCCTCCCTTTCTATTCCCTTTTTATCTCCTTTATAGCTTACTGGCCTCTGCTACTGAGTTTTATTCCTACTCACATAGAAATCCAATCATTTGTAGCTAGGATCCACAAATGAGAGAGAACATGTGACATTTGGCTTTCTGGGCCTGAGTTACCTCACTTACTATAGTCCTTTCCAGATCCATCCATTTTCCTGCAAATTTCAAAACTTCATTTTTCTTTACTGCTGAGTAGAACTCATGGGTACTGCATTTCCTTTGCATCCCATGGGGTTTCTTGGTGTGTGTGCTGCTGTTCTGGGGATGTGAGAAGACCAGCATAAGGGTGTTGTTTTGTGTGATGAGTCTTGTAAAAATGCCCAGTAAGGAAAATACATGAACCTTGATGACCTGGTAGAGTTACCATTGTATTTTCCTCAAGATTGAGCATTCTTCCTAATCCGGTTTACCCATGTGTACCACATGAGCCAGAGGCACAAGGTGCTGCACATGTCTGCAGTTTGCTTGCAGTGGCTGGAGGCCCTGGTGTGCCCATTCTCATGTGCAGAAGTTAGATTTCTGATGCCACAGGGCTGGTTACCAATCTTGAGGGCAAAACTTACTTTTTGTAAGTTTGTTGGATATTCCTGAAGTTAACTCTGTGGAATAATTTTGCTGTCAAGGACACAATTATAGACTTGTCTTTGATGTTATTTATAGCTTAATTAGGACATAGAGTGCTTTCTAATCTCTTTATCTAATTGTTCTATATTAGTTTATGTTTTAAGTGGATAGAATTTAGGTAACATTCGTAAAGTAATACATATGTTTAATTGTTGTTTTCACCACTAACTCCATAGCCTCACTGTGCCTAGCTGGCGGGACCTGCTCTGTCCCATATGAAGTGCTGACTGAGCCTCGCTGCCTTTCTTCAGGTCACAGACTGCCTGCTGGCAGTTGCTATAGGACTGCTCTCATGTACCATGCTTTGTCGGGTAGATGGGGTAGGATCTACGAATGGTCAGCTCTGATTTACAGCCTCCATGCTTTTTATTTGGAGCATATTCCCTCCTTCTCTTCTGCTCACGGAGATTTGCAATTTTATATTTACTCTCAGTTTTTTCTTCCTAGTGAGAAAATCATTTCAGAGTAGTGCAGACTTGATTAGAAGAAGCGTGTCCATGCTGACTGCCCTTGTGCTCTCTCCATAGCATATCCTCTCCTGAGTTTACTCATCGATGAGGACAGCCAGCAGCTGATTACTGGCTGTGCTGATGGTCAGGTGGGATACCGCATGGTTATGGCCAAGTTTCAAACATGGCTGAATGTGTGTGCCCAGGGTGTTGTCTCTGTGTTACTTTGTCACTCTTAGTGTGCTGGACCATAATCCTCTGTGTATCTTGGCAACCTGATGCCTCCGTCCCAGTTCTGTAGAGAGGCCCACAATCTACATACCTTAGAAGTTTCATGTGGGACGTGAATGTGGCAAAGTTGATAACTACTTGCTAAATAGTTAAGATTGTATGTTTTTTTAAAAATTAAAGAATGTTTTACTATTTATTTATTTGAGAGAGAGAGAGAGAGAGAGGAGCAGATAGAGATAGAAAGAATAGGCATGCCAGGGTCTCCAGCCACTGAGTAGCAGACAGATTCAGGTTTACTGAGATAAGCTTCCAGACCAGGCACAGTTATGGAGGAGGGGTATTATTGAAGCTTACAGATCCAGGGGAAATTCCATAATGGCAGAAGAAGCTGGCCTGCCTTCATAGGCCCAAGCAGACAGAGAGAAGCACAAGCCTAAAAGCCAAAAGCCACAGCATACTTCAGGAACTCCAGCTAGGCACATTTTGCATATCTTTAGATTGAAATCTGAAACCCACCACCACACCTTAAGATCCACCCAGTGACACTGCCTCCAGCCAGGTGGCTGCAGATGCAAACTACAAAGAATAAAAAACTGAATTTATTGGGGGCCATCTATTCAAACTACCACACACTGCAAACAAACTGCAGACATGTGCACCATCTTGTGCCTCTGGCTCATGTGGGTACTGGTGAATCGAACCTGGGTCCTTAGGTTTTGCAGGCAATGCCTTAACCAATAAGGCATCTCTCCAGGAAGATTGTCTGTATATGTTTTTGAAACTAAAGATAATTATTTCAAAAAGTTAAAAAAAATTAAATTCTTTTTTATTTTTTGTGTGTGTTTTTGATGTAGGGTTTTGCTGTAGCCCAGGCTGACCTGGAATTCACTATGTAGTCTCAGGGTGGCCTTGAACTCAAGGTGATCCTCTTAGCTCTGACTCCCAAGTGGTGGGATTAAAGGCATGTACCACCATGCTGGGCTTATTTTATATTTTTAGTTTTTATGTTTTATGAGAGAGAGAAAGAGAGACAGACAGACAGACAGAGAGAATAGGTTTGCCAGAGCCTCTAGCCACTGCAATTGAACTCCAGACACATGTGCCACCTTGAACATGTGCGTGACCTTGTACGTATGTGTCACCTTGTGCATCTGGCTTACATGGGTTCTGGGCAGTTGAACCTGGGTCCTCAGGCTTTGCAGGCAAGTGCCTTAACTACTAAAAAAGTCTCCAGCCCAAGTTTTTTTTTTTGTTTATTTTTATTTATTTATTTGAGAGCAACAGACAGAGAGAGGAAGAGGCAGATATATATAGAGAGAGAATGGGTGCGTCAGGGCCTCCAGCCACTGCAAACAAACTCCAGACACGTGTGCCCCCTTGTGCATCTGGCTTAACGTGGGTCCTGGGGAATCTAGCCTCAAACTGAGGTCCTTAGGCTTCGTAGGCAAGAGCTTAACCGCTAAGCCATCTCTCCAGCCCAAGCCCAAATTTAAAAAAAAAAATGTATTTTGGGTTATCTTCTCAAAGCATGGATAAAGAGCATTGATATAAATATGACAGATAAACTTTTGAAAGCCAACAAGGCTTGTTTTCTGTTCTTCAAATTGAACTGCTGTTATTCTGTGTGTTGCTGCCCACTTATATGGCTTGGGTGCCATAGTATGTACTGTGTTGGAGCCTGGGGGTGGTCTTGGAGACCCATAGGTGGTTGTCTTGGGTAGTATTGCATGACAAGGTTACAGTTCTACCTGATTTCACGTTTTGAATGTCCTACCCCTTATAAGCAGGTAGTCCAAGGCTGTGGTGCCTTCCAGGGAGAACAGACCTAAAAAAGGGACATATCTTGTGTGACTCATTGGCTCTAGACCCTGTTTTCTCTTTTGGGTCTTAATAATAAGTACCATTATCTAGAGGTACATGTCTCTATGTTTTGCTTTTGTAGCTGCAGATCTTCAGTTTGATAGAGAATCATAACTACCGCTGTGTGGCACATGTGGACCTGAGGAAGAAAAGTGAGACCTTCTCCACCCAAAGGATGAAGGCGGGACTATGCAGCTGGCCAGGTGTGCTGCTTGGGTCCCACAGGTCTACTGGGTGGACACGCATCTAATGGGCACACATCAGAGCCTCTGTGGGACAGAGTGGGGAGGGATATAAAGGAAATGATTTTGGTTTGATTTTGGAAAGGCCAAGGGTCCTGACCTCTGACACCACTGAGGCTTGCAAGCCCAATGTACCACGGTTAAGACTGGCTCACAAATCAAAACTTCTGCTGTGTAGGGAACAAGGGCCCAGAGAATGAGGGGACAGAGTTGTTATGGGAGTGGGAGCCCAGGAGGGCAAGCCCTCCAGCTGTCAGGAATGGTTCATGGGAACAGGCTGGGGCCTGGCTATTTAGGTTATTACCTTACCCACCTCAGCTTCATATGCAGGCCTGTCACTTTCTTCATGTTTCTGATCACACATCCACCAGTCATACTGTCTCCACTCTTTCCTGCCCACTGCAGATTCCACCCCTTCTCCACCTCTGGCTCTTCACCTGTTTTGCTGTCCAGAATCGCTCACAGTTGTTCATATCATTCCTCTTCACATGTCTTTCACCCTGCTGCAGGTCATAAAAGGAAGAAGTGTGACTTCTTTTCTTAGTGAGGCTGAGAACTCTTTCATAGGCCTGGAGTACTGATTTTCATGTCAGGTTGTTTCTCTACATGTTTGTCCTCATGATTTTTCATTCTTTCTTTAGTTCGCATTTTTTTCCTATGGATTGAAATGAGTTATTTTTCTATTAGGCCAGAAATTGCTGTCCTATCCATATCCCTGTTTTTCCTAATGTATTAAGTTGTGGTTTCTGTTATTTTTCTTATAAATACCCATTATTCTTATTTTATTTATTTGCAAGGAGAGAGAGAGAGAGAGAGAGAGAGAGAGAGAGAGAGAGAGAGAGAGAATGAGAGAATGGGTGCACCAGGGCCTCTAGCCACTGCAGACTAACTCCAGATACATCATGTGCCACTTTGTGCATCTCACTTTATGTGTATATTGGAGAATAGAACCCAGGTCATTAGGCATTGCAGGTGAGTGACTTAACCGCTAAGCCATCTCTCCAGACCAAATACCCATTTATTCCTTAGGTTCCTCTTAGACCCATTTCATGAATTACAGTTACCCCATTTCCCTGCTTCCTTTCTTTGGCTTTATGTATGAACTTCTATCACTACTAACTAACTATCTACTCAGAATCTGGGGTGCAATTCTTATTTTTAGCCTATTTTCTAGTGTTTAAGCCTCAGTATTTTTCTGATTTATGACTCATTCTAGAAACATGCACTTTCTGAGACATCCATATGTCAGATATTTTCCTTTGATTTGACTAGCAAGCACTTTCACTCTGATCATAGTGATTCTGTTCCCTAGGGGACAGGCAGTGCCATCATAGACATGAGGCCGATAAAGAAGAGGCTGAAGCAACATACCCAGTCCTGAGACTGGCACACTGCAACCTTCCCCGTGCTCCAGATTCCGTATGTGGCGTGTACGTATGATGAACAGGGCCAAAGCCATAGGCAGAAAGTGTCTTATTCCCTAAGTCAGTGTTAGGTTCAGTCTTTAAGGATAAGTAAGATAAACAAATTGGTATGTCTTTCATTATGACATTAAATGTTCCTAGAATTGCATATATATATATATATATATATATATATATATATATATATATATATATATATATATTTGGTTTTTCAAGGTAGGGTCTCACTGTTGCTCAGGCTGACCTGGAATTCACTATGGAGTCTCAGGGTGGCCTTGAACTCACTGTGATCCTCCTAACTCTGCCTCCTGAGTGCTGGGATTAAAAGTGTGCACCACCATGCCCGGCTAGAATTGCGTATTTTTAAAGTCTTAGATTTGATAAATTTCACCAGCCTTATTTAAGCCTCTTTAGCAAAAGTAACTAGATATTTTAATCTTGCTTACTGTGGTGGTTTGACTCAGGTGTCCCCCATAAACTTAGGTGTTCTGAATACTAGGTTCCCAGCTGATAGAGATTTGCGAATTAATGCCTCCGGAGGGAGTGTGTTGTTGGGGGCAGGCTTATGGGTGTTATAGCCAGTTTCCCCTTGCCAGTGTTTGGCACACTCTCCTGTTTCTGTTGTCCACCTTATGTTGGCCATGGGGTGATGTCCACCCTCTGCTCATGCCATCATTTTCCCCTGCCATTGTGGAGCTTCCCCTCGAGCCTGTAAGCCAAATAAACCTTTTTCCCAGAAGCTGCTGTTGGTTGGGTGATTTCTTTCAGCAATGTGAACCTGACTGCAGAAGTAAAGTGGGACCAGGAGTGGGGTTGCTGCTAGACATCTGACTGTGTGGCTTTGGCCTTTTGGAGCTGATTTTCAAGAGGAATGTGGAAGGATTTGAAACATTGGCCTAAGAGATGCCTTGCAGTGCTGTAAGTACAGCTTGATGGACTATTCTGGCCAGAGTTGAAAGACCTAAATGCAGTAAGAACTATGAACTGTGAGGTTTGGCTTATGAGGGTGAGAAAGAGCTTTGCTAGGACTGGGCTAGCAGTTTGTGTGAGAAACTTGTTGTTATGCCCGTGTCCTGAGAAGTTGTGTAGGGTTGCTTTGTGTAGAAATGAACTGGTGTGAGCAGAGGGATATGGCACAGGGAAAAAAAAAAAAAAACTTTGGGTGAACTGCTGCCCGTTCAGCTGCAATTGAGGGATTGCAACCTTTGAGATTGGGCCAGCTGACCTGCACTGGGGCAATGGGAGGAATATAGACTCTTTTGAGGGGGCCTGAGTGCTCAAGGAGTGTCCTGTTCTTCAAAGTCTGCTTTATTCCCCCCTGGATTAACAAATTGGCACCCTACCTGGTATTCTGGAGTATAAGAAATACAGGAAAGAGAGGGTCATTGAGTTTGCAACACGGTCTTGTGTTTTGGAAATGGCATAGGCATTGTGAATCAGGTTTGCTGGATGCCTGCATGGAGACCCAGTGGGGCCTTGAGGATGAACTGTGGATTGCAGTGGAGACCCAGTGGAGATGCCAGGACCAGGAGGTGGCTGCTAAGGAAATCTGCCAGCACTGTTGAAGTTTTTCCAGGACTGTGAGTAGCCTAGCTGGAGGGGTGGAATGGAATTCCAGAGACTTGTTGCTGGTTAGAATTATTGGACTTGGAGATTTGTCACTGGCTAGAGTTGTTGGACTTGAGCTACAGAGTTTGGTGTTTGCCCTGTTTTAAATCATGTATTGCTTTAATATTTCTTTGCTATGCCCAAGGCTAATTTTTGCAATGTGAATGTTTATTCTGTGCCATTATGGTTTTTTTGGGGGGGATTTTTTTGGTATTATGGCTCAAAAGACCTTGGACTATGGGGATGTTTGAACTTCATTGGGATTGATAAAAACTATAGGGACTTTTTAGTTGGACTGAATGCATTCTATTTTATATCACGTATGGATATTGGTTTATGGAGGCTAGGGGCGGAATGTGGTAGTTTGACTCAGGTGTCCCCCATAAACTTAGGTGTTCTGAATGCTAGGTTCCCAGCTGATGGAGATTTAGGAATTAATGCCTCCTGGGGGAATGCATTGTTGGGGGCAGGCGTATGGGTGTTATAGCCAGTTTCCTCTTGCCAGTGTTTGGCACACTCTCCTGTTGCTGTTGTCCACCTTACGTTGGCTGGGGGGTGATGTCCACCCTCTGCTCATGCCATCATTTTTCCCTGCCATTGTGGAGCTTCCCCTTGAGCCTGTAAGCCAAAATTAGCCTTTTTCCCAGAAGCTGCTGTTGGTTGGGTGATTTCTATCAGCAATGTGAACCTGACTGCAACACTTAACCAAACTCTAGGCAGATGTTTACCTCTGTGACAGGGCTTTTTCCTTGACTAGGGCATGACAGCCCTACCTCATTCCAAACTCCCTTTCACCCTGGTGTGCCCTGTCTTTAATTTATTTAAAAATGAGTTCAAATGTATTTTATTTCTGAACCTGATAGAAATATTGTAAATAGGTAGGGACACAGGAGGCATTAATAGCCATCCCCAACCTGGCCCCCAGAAAGCTCAGCTGCCTTAGAATCTGCAAATTCAGCTCTAGATGGGGGAGGCTGCTTTGAGAGGGAAGAGAGGGCAGGGCTTCCTCTCTGCATTGCCTGGGCCCTGCGAACTGAGTACTCCCTGCAGTTTCAAACCACAGGGGTAAGGTGGGGACAGGAAGACAGGCTGGCCTTGTGCTGTGGGGCTGGTCCCTGGTCTGGAGGCACAGTGCTCCTCTTCTGCTACCTCAGCACAGCTGGCGCTCCAGCAGGGTGGAAGGGAAGCCGGGGTCACACCATGGCTTGCTGCTCCTCCCACAACATGGGGGTGGGGGCAGGGGCATTGCCAGGGTCTGTAGTATGGCCTGAAGAGGGGCAGCTGTTAACTGCTTCAATGGTGAGACTGGCAGTGGAGTGAAAGGGAAGAGCTGGAGAGTCAGACCCTGCTAGGAGAGTGTTTCTGAGTCTGAACCTAACATTGCTCCAGTGAGGTTTACTGAAGCAACAGACTCATGTTTGTGTTTTGATGAACTCTGCCACTATGGGCAGGTACTTCCTCTTTAAGCTTGTCTCCTCCTTTACACACTTGGCTGGCAGCCCCCTTAGGTGCAAGGACTGTGATAACACTAAACTGAGCACATGCCTGGACCCTCACATGAGCCCCTGAAGGTCTCATCCACAAATCCCTCTTGTAACCTCAGAAGAAAACACAAACCATTCTGATGTGAGTTGAGCTGATATCATACTGAGCACTGGAGTTGTATGTCTCCAGTAGTCATGAGTGGCTACATCAGAAACCCAGCATAGATTCCAGAGTGTAACTCCATGTGTTTGGCGAATGACTGCAGTGTTTAGACAGCTTCTGGGTCATCCACACTTGGGTGTTAGTACCTTAGTGAGATGCTACAGAACTGACTTGAAGGAAGAAGGGCAGGATGTGATCTTTTCTTTTTCTTTTAAGGTTAGACTTTCTTCTGAGCATCCCACATACCTATGGATTGGAAGTTCAACTGGTTTATTCATACTTAACCTGGCAAATTTTGAATTGGAAGCTGTTTTACATTTCAAGGGTAAGCTTATGAGTTCAGTAATATCAGTCATACACTTCAGGTACATTCAGCATAGTTAGCTGTTCCTTTTAATCATCCAAGTGTGTCTCTTAGTCTCTGTGAACCCTCCCTCCATCCATGTCTGCCAGGCTCCTGTAAGGCCCTCCTTCAGTTCACATTGACAGGCTTCTAGACAAAGGCTCTCACAGGCCTTGTTCCTTCTGTCAGGATGTGGACATGTCCCTCCCTCTGAGATTTAGACACGGGCCTAGACAATCTATGGAAACTCAGATTCCATGTGTCCAGCCTTTATCTGAGGTGTACCCCTCTCCATCCCTGATTCTTGCTCAGTCTGTGCCCCACAGAAAGAGAGGGATACTTACCCACACCTTCTCTGCCCTACAGGTTGTCCCCTGGTATAGTTGGCCTCAGCTTGTCAGTCCCAGTCCCTCCTTTAGACTTTGAGGCTTCTGTAGTTCTCGTGGTGGCCTTTTTTTTTTTTTTTTTTTAAACAAATGTACTGTCCTCCAGACTCTCTCTCTGGTCTTGTCCTATGCTCTGAGGATGGAACATGGCTTTTTCGTCATTCTCTGACCTTTCCAGCCCTCTGTTGGGTCTCTGTGGCTTAACACACATTTCTCTTCAACACCTGGGTGCCCCTAGTTTGCCCCTGAGGTTCAATGACACTGCTACTATTCCTCTAGGATATGGACTCAGGTTACAAACTCTGCTCTCATGAACATCCCACAGCCTCACTGTACCTGTGTGGGTGTTCTGGCCCACAGCTGGGCTCTTCACCAGCTAGCTCTGTGACAAAGGACCCCTCCCTTTCTATGCTGTGTCCTCAGCTGCTGGCTCTGTGCTTGGTGTGTGTGGCATTTATAATTAGGCTGATGAAATAAGTCAATGCCTTATTTCCCTTTACTTACTCTTCAAACATTATTTATCTTTGTTGAAAAATCAAGATTTTCAGAGCCTGTACATCAAAGTTGCTGGGTCATGTGCATTAATGAGTGACACTGACAACCACAAGGTGAGTTGAAAAACCTGTGTGATGTATGTTTCTGTCAGATGCATCCATCTGTGCTTCTGATGTATGCCTTATTCATTATGCCATTGTGCATACAGGCTTATTGAGTGGACTTCTTATGTGGCAAGTATGACCTAGCCACTGCTATGCATGGCTCGCCCATTGTACATGTGGAACAGACCTAATTGTTATGCTGTATTCATGACTGGAGAGATGGGTGCTCACCCATGGGCTTCTCTGGCCCAGTCATGCTGTTAGTCACTTCTGTCTCCACAGGCATGGTGCACACTCGCATCCATGTTTGGAAATAAGATTGCTGTGTTGGAAATCAGTGTGGCTGCTCTGCTGAACTCTCAGCAGTGCCCCTGCCCAGACAAGATGCTCTCCATGCTGGCAAGGTACAGTCTTTTGTGAACAACATTTATATTTAGGCTTTTGACAGTTAATAGCATTTGGACTCCCTTTCACATGCATAAATACTGGTAAAGTTTACAAAACTGTCACCTACACTGATCTTATATGAAAATCTAATTGTTTATACCATCACTTTTATCCTGCTTAAAACTAAGCAGTCTGGGCTGGGGAGATGGCTCGGTGGGTAAGAGTACTTTTCACGTAAATGTGACTCTGAACTCAATCTCCAACAGCAATGTAATAGCTGGGTGTGGACATGCCTGCCTGTAACCTCAGGCTTATGGGGAGCAAAGACTGGAGAACCACTGGGGCTTACTGGTCAAATTGTCTGACCAAAAATGGTAGCTGTGGGTTCAGAGACACTTCACATCAGGGAAAAAGCATGAAGGAATGATAGAGGAGGACATTTGATGTTCACTGGCCTCCACAGGCATACTCACAGGGTGTGCACATCTGCACATACACATGCATACACTGCGCACATCCTGCACCATCACATATACTACATACAAACACAACAAAAACCCAAATAAATGGTTCACAATTTAACACATACTACTTTATCTCAGCATAGAATGTAAATCATAAAACCATTTTTATAAGAATCTACAAATATTTTCTTATAAAGATAAGAATGGGCTTGATAGTTTTTGTTTCTGAATATCATATATGAGTTAGCCATTGGTATCTGTCCTTAAAATGTGTGTTTTATTGGAACAATTTCAGCATACTACTCTTTACTCTTATAATATGATTTGTTTTTATTTTAGCTCCTGTGTCTTACCAACTTCTCCACTGTATTTTGGAATTGTTAAGGAACAGTATCCTAAGCCTGCCAATCACAAATAGTTTTTGTTTCTGAATATCATACATGAGTTAGCCATTGGTATCTGTCCTTAAAATGTGTGTTTTATTGGAACAATTTCAGCATACTACTCTTTACTCTTATAATATGTTTTGTTTTTATTTTAGCTCCTGTGTCTTACCAACTTCTCCACTGTATTTTGGAATTGTTAAGGAACAGTATCCTAAGCCTGCCAATCACAAACCATCTGGTTAGTAGAATGTCCTCTGAGACACACAGGCTAGGTACTCCATCCCATACAGTCAGCATTGCCACATTGCTTTGTGTATTCACATCAGCCAAAAATTCAGTACTGTTTTTCTGCCTCCTCCTATTTATTGCATACCTTTAGGTGGGGACCATGCGCCATGCACCTCTCCCTGAGTTGGGCACAACTCACAGGTACTCTGGGACATGCCTCAGTGCTGACATGGCTTCTAGGGGGACTTGCAGCAGTGCCTGTGCTGGGCCCTTGGTGTTCACATAGCACACTTCAGTGCCTATTTCTGAAATATCTTGCCACAAGTGCATTTTGTTACAGTGAGCAATAATTCCTTGTTTATTGTATTAGCCAGCCTATAACAAACATTTACTGGTTGTCTCAAAATAGTTTTTGATTGGTTTGATGTAAATTATAGTCAAACAGCTCATGTGCTACTTAAAAAAGGTTAACTTCCATTTTAAGATGGTAGATCTTACTGTACCCCAGTCATTTACTTGTTGGAATCATGAGTAATTCCTTCTTTTTTCTTTTCAATGATCAGTATAAACTTTAGCACAGGCTGACCTGAAATTCATTATGTAGTCTCAGGGTGGCCTCAAACTCATGGTTGATCCTCTTACCCCTGCCTCCGAGTGCTGGGATTAAAGGTGTGTGCCACCATGCCCAGCTAAAGATAAACTCTCAAGCAGTTTTATTCAGCCTGTTCATTGAGAAGATCAGGACCCCAGGGAAAGGTTGTTTACACTCTGCATGCAAGCGCCCTCACCTCCTACAAAGTCTGTCTTTTGCATTACCAGGCATCACACTCTCTGAACTCCTGACTGGGGCTCTTTTGAATCTCCAGGTTGTGCTTGCAGGAGGTGCTCCATCTCCTTTGTAGCTCTGCGTCCCCATCATCTGGAGACCCCCTCCTGAGGAATGTGCAGCCATTAAACCCTTAACTTTGATCTGTGGGTGGCTCAGGTGGCCCTTATATGTGGCTCTTAGTTGTCCCCGGATAGGCAGAGTTCCTGTCAGGTTGAGTCTGTGTGTGCCATGATTCATAAATTATTCAGTCCAGCAGGGACTCTGTGCTGAGGTGTTGTTCAGGTATACATACTGTTATTTAATACAGTCTACAGAATGAAAACACAATCCCGTTACTTTATTGTGCCTTTAATCTCCTTGATTAATTTTTGGTTTGTATTCTTTGGTTTGATTTCTGTATGGATTATCTTAATTTTATAGGTCAGAAGCTCATTCTGTTTGAGTTTTTCTGTTTTTAAGAGACTATGTTTTTTTTTCTGGCAAGTGAAATGGTGATGTTAAATATTTTCTGCTTCTTTCAAATTATTTTGCATAGCTGTGAAGAGCATTGTGAGGGACCAGCCCCTGGTTTTCCACTCTAAAGTGAAGTCATCTGGTTATATGTCAGCACCACAGTGAGTACTGGTCGTTCATCTCAATGGAAGAAGAGAATTGCAAGCATGTCATAGCTGTGGAATTGACTCATGACACTGATATGTCCTGGTGCATCAGACCATGGGTAGGAGAGACAGAGAAGTTAAAATCTGGTGGCTTAGACCTTAGAATGCCACAGTCACTACAGGGTCAAATTGCAATAGTTGACATTTATTAAGCATTTACTGTGTGCTGACCTCTGATTAATCCTAATCTTTGTCAAATGATAGGTTGGCCTGGAAGATGAGACATGGTAGGATGTGGGAATGAAGAGAGATGATCTTTTTTTTCTTTTTTAAGAGAGATGATCTTAATAGTGATATAGCCCACCAAGGCCACACTACATGACTTTGACCAGAACACAGCTCTGTTCTATATCATGACATTAAAACTTGGGGTGTTCAATATCTTTGATGTCAATTCTGACTGTGTGAGGCTTTCACAGACAGGGAAATACAAAGCAATTTCAGAGAACCTACAACAGAGTCTGGGAGTTCCCCAGGCCTTCATGAGCTTTAAATTTCTCAAAGGCAAATTATCTTTTCTTTCTATAGGCTCACCATTTTCCTACCTCAAGTCTAGACCTTGCATATGCCTTTACATTGGGGTCAAAGAGGCCCTAGTGCCTGGAACATCCATGGAGTCCCTGAGCCCAGACCACATGGCAGGCCTTTGGAGGGCTCTCTGTTTTCTCCCGGTTGGTGCTCCCACTTCACCTCTCCCAGCCTCCACCCCTACCTCAGCGCAGGGGCCATATTCAGGATTTCCCCAGACCTTTGTCCCAGGCCACCCTGTGTTTAACTGCAGCCTCCTCACCTCTCCCGTTCTTTCCTACCACATTCTTTCTCTTTGTTCTGACCAATATGTGGATTGTCTTTTACTTATTGTCTATCTTAAGAATCCCTATACCATGTACAGCACTTGGCACTCATGTTCTCAAATATGACACTCATGCGTGGATAGATGGTGGATGGAAAGAGGGAGGGCTAGATGGAGAAGAGATCACAGGATGGAGAGATAGATAAGTAGATGGATAGATAGAAGTGAATGGATGGATAATTTCTGAATTCATTCCTCAGAAAAATGATGTAGCATTTTTGGCTATGAGGTTAAGTGTGGACTCCAAGGATCCACTGTATTAAGACATACTGGACTATATGTGGGACCAGAGGTGGGGTGACTGTCAGACTACCATTACCCAGATGGCTCCTTAGGACTTAGAACTAAGTAGGATGTTAGATAGGGCCACCAAAGAGCAGTATAGAGCACAGTGACTTTTCTGAGGCAGGATAAAGGACAAATAGGGACTGGAAAGAGGCAGCTGAAAACATTTATACAAGTTTGTGTAGGGCTGCTTTTCCCCTGTAAATTGTAAATTTCTCAAGAAATATAGACTTTTAATTGTGAAAAGTGATATGCACATGTACATACATACATAAATATACATATTTATTTATGAGTTTTTTCTACAGTGCAACCATGTTTTCACCAAAGACTAACATCAAGCATGATGGCAAAAGATCTTTGAAATGCAAGAACAATTGCCAATGGTATGTAATAAAGTGCATGCATTCAAAACAAATTTTAAGTAACTTAGAAACATACTTAAAGTGCTTTCATAAGTTCTTATTTAGCAGGTATAAGACTGTACATGTTATATGCAAATATGTACATAAATGTAAATATCCCTAGATCACTAATATGTGTCCTTTAAGTCAAACTTAATGATCTCACGTCAATAATTCTTTGGACATGCTGCCATTTTTACTACCCTAACAATTTTGACAAATGTAATTTTTATTAAAATGTTATTGTAGAAAAGTACTGTGGCTTTTTAAGAAAAGAAACCACATCTTAGAGAGAACATATGGTATTTAGAATTCTGTGTCTGGCTTGTTTATTTAACATACTTTGCTCCAGTTCCATCCATTTTGCTGCAAGTGACAGGATTTCATTATTTTTTGTGGCTGAACACTTCCCAGTGTGTATATGTACCACATTTTCTTCAGTTATGTGCTCATGGGCCTCTAGGTTAATTCTGTATCTTCACTGTTGGGAATAGTGCCTAAATAAGCATGAGCAAGCAGGGGTCTCTCTGGTGATGCTTTAATTTCCTTTCGGTGTATACCCAGGAGTGGGATTGTTGGGTATATAGTAGTTTTAAGTTTAGGCTTTTAAAAATATATTTTATTTATTCATTTATTTCAAAGAAAGAGGGAGGGAGGGAGAGAAGAAGGGAGAGAGAGAGAGGAGGGGGGCAATGGGCAGCATCCAGTCACTGTAAATGAACTCCAGATGCATGTGTCCCCTTGTGCATCTGGCTTACGTAGGTCCTGGAGAGTCGAACCAGGATCCTTTGGCTTTGCAGGCAAGTGTCTTAACTGCTAAGCCATCTCTCCATCCCAAATTTAGTTTTTTTTTGAGTCACTTCTACACCATGATTCCTAGTGGCTACTCCTAATTCATATCCCTACTCACAGTGGATAAGGGCCCCTTTCTCCTCTCGTCCTAGCCAGCATTTGTCATTTTGTTTTCTGACATCACAGCTCACTAGCACTTTGGTGCCCAATAATGCTGAAAGCTTTCCACATACTTGTTGGTGCCTTGTAGTTCTTTTATCGAGAGGAGTCTATTGAGAGCATTTGCTTACTTTTAATGGGTTTTTGATACTATGGGTTTGTGTTTACCCCTGTATGTTGATGTTTTGCTTAAACCTTTTAGCTGCTGTTTTTCCATTAGTTAGGTGACAATGTGCCTACAGCACCAGATGTCCAAGCATGCTGGACATACTTCATGCTGCCATGTGACCCTGGCGTCACAGAGCCGCCCAAACTCTGAGGCGTTTGGTAATCTTTCCTGTGAGAAGTCCTGCTCTACATACTGAGTAAACTGCTTTGTGTATGGTTCTGGCTCTGGTGGGCACCTATAGGGTGAGGCAGAGGGGTGTTAAGGCTCCTAAAGGACCTTGAGGCTTAGACTGGAGTTTGCTCACCACCAGTGTGATGTGGGGAGGGTGACGTCGTTTTGCTGGAGGCAGGCCCACCTCACCAGCTCCTTCAGAATGCGAGTGTACAGACAAGCAGCTCTCGATTCACAGCAGTGTCTACCATCTCTGCCATGGCTGAGTAGACAGGCAGGCTATGCCCTGTTGACAGCCTGAAGATCTAGACAGCTGAGAACGCCAGGATCATACTCGTTCCATGAGGAGAACTGGCTTTCATGGCTCAGTGTGTCCTTAAATGGCAGGGTGCTTCTGCTGCACTTCCTCTGCCTGGCCTGTGAGGCTGGAGGGAGCTACTCACTCCTTCATCCTCAGGGAGACAACCCACATCCAGTAGGGCACTATTGCCACTGTGCTCAATACAGCAGTCCTTGCATTGAATGCTTGTGCCACTGTGGGCCCATGGGAGTGCTCTGGACATGGTCACAATAGGAGAGGTTGAGCCATGAAGTTCTCTGGTTGAGTGTGAGAAATCCATTATTTATTTATTTATTTATTTATTTATTTATTTATTTCTAATTGACAATTTCCACAATTGTAGGCAATAACCCCTTGGTAATTCCCTCCTTACCCCCCATTTTCCCCTTTGAAATTCCACTCTCCATCATATTCCATCCCCCTCTCAATTCCCTCTTTTGTTTTGATGTCACCATCTTTTCCTCCTATTATGATGGGCTTGTGTAGGTAGTATCAGGCACTGTGAGGTCATGGATATCCAGGCCATTTTGTGTCTGGAGGAACACTTTCTAAGGAGTCCTACCCTTCTTTTGGCTCTTATATTTTTTCTGCCACCTCTTCTGCAATGGACTTTGGAAGATGTGATAGAGATATTTCAGTGCTGAGCACTCCTCTGCCCCTTCTTCTCAGTGCTATGGTGCCTTCTGAGACATCCCAAGGTCATTACCATCTGAAAAGAGAAGCTTCTCTAACCAAAAGTGAGAGTACCATTAATATAAGGGTATGAACATTAAGAGAAGTGCTTACTGGGCAGTTTGGTGAGTATAGTCTATACATTTAGTCAGACACCAGCAGACGTTACACCCCTGGGGCTCATGGCTACCCACTGTTGTATGTTTTCAGTATCAGGGATGTATTCCCTCCCATGGAGTGGGCCTCCAGTCCAATTAGAAAATGGTTGGTTTCCCTCATTACAGACATGCCAATATTGCACCCGTTGGCTCATTTGGCCTGGCTGGCAAATTTAAGGCTTGCAGTGTCCACTGTTGAGTATCTGCACTGGTGATGAGAAATCCATTTCTAACTTAGGATATTTTCAACTTGTGATGGGTTTATCCAGCCTCAACCCCACTGTTGGTCAAAGAGCATTTGTAAAACTAATATTATGAGACCAGGGTGTAAGAATACGAACTAAGAAAGCAGAAAGTTTTCTGATCATGGACCCTCACCCCAGGATCAGCACAGCATCCACACTGGTTTGTCTAGCATGAAAAATCCTTGCTGTTTTATATAGTCACATCCACCTAGTGTTACTTCAGATGTTGGCAAGTCACACATGTGGAAGTATTCTCATGAGACTATGATGCAGCTGAAACCTCCTCTTGTCTATGGCTCTTGTAATCTCATAGCACAGTTCTTCACTCATGTGCCTGTGGTGGTGCTGGTGTGAGAAGTCCTACTGTGTACAGCTAGTCACATGAGCATGTAGCATAACACGTGTAGTTATGAACAGTCAATGAAGTTTGATGATAGGCGTAAATGGCCATTTCACTGGTTTATGTATTTACTAGCTTATGCTTCTCATTGTTAGTATAGAATATAATTTTAATGATTAAAAATAAAAATTAGGGACTGGAGAGATGGCTTAGCAGTTAAGACACTTGCCTGCAAAACCCAAGGACCCAAGTTCGATTCCCCAGTACCCACATAAGCCAAATGCACAAAGTGACACATGCATCTGGACTTTGTTTGCAGTGGCTGGAGACCCTGGAGTGCTCATTATCATTCTCTCTCTATCAGCCTCTTTCTCCCTTTCTCTTTCAAATAAGTAAATAAAAATATTTAAAAAATAGAATAAAAAATAAAATTAAACAACTGCAGTGTTATTCTGGCAGACGTCTCCTCTTGCCATGTCCTTGTATGATGTCATTTTCCTTCTTGTAGTTTTGCTTGCCATGGGGGTTGGGAGCACTGGAATGCTCCCTCTTGTCACTGCATTGCACAGCCTCACTGTGGTGTTGTACCAGCTAGGGTTGAGTGATGTATGTTGTGTTTGACAGTGACAACATTGTCTGGTAGTGTGTCTCTCAGAACATGTTCTCGTCCTGTGTTATATGGTTGTATTACACACATGTCTTTGGAATAGAGTTCTATTTAAAAATATTTTTATTTATTTATTTGAGAGAGATACACAGAGAGAAAGAGGCTGATATAAAGAGAGTGAGTGAGTATGGGCACAGCAGAGCTTTCCCATTGTAAATGAATTCCAGACATATTTGACACTTTGTGCACCTGACTTTATGGGGTGCTAGGGACTCAAACCAGGGCCATCAGGTTTTGCAAGAAAGTGCCTTTAGCCACTGAGCAATCTCTTCAGCACTATAGAACTCTACTTTTTGTTTTTTTTGAGGTAGGGTCTCACTCTAGCTCAGGCTGTCCTGGCATTCACTATGTAGTCTCAGGATGGCCTTGAACTCACAGTGATCCTCCTACCTCTGCCTCCCAAGTGCTGGGATTAAATGTGCACCACCACGGCCAGTTTGTAGAACTCTATTTTAAAGAGTTGTTCATGACTATGAATGTAAGAGTTTATACAGATTTTCAAGTAGACCCAAAATGATATATGCAAGTAGAGGGAAATCTACTTTATTTTAATCTCACTTGAAATGATATCTTCTTGGTTTTTACTGTCTATGGCCTTCCTTGAAGTGAGGAATACTCTCTGGAGAGACCATCGTCCCTCAAAGTCAGCAGGCAGGTTGCTGTGGCCCAGGCGCCCGTGGCTGTGAACTGCCTGCAATTCTCAGGTAGGCTGAACCCCACAGCAGCATTCACTTCTCTCATCTCGCAGCCTGATTATGCCCTGATCCTAAAGTGAATTCACTTTGGAGATCTCAGTACTGATAACCCATGGCATGGTTTGAGACCAGAGGAAAGTGAGGCAGCAGTTGTACCTGATGAGGGCGATGCCGAGTGCTTCCTTCCTGCTGTCCTGTCAGGTCACCCTCCTTACACTGGATCCCAGCGGGTTGACTTTTCCTAGATAGAGCCTAGAGTCACTAGTACTAGGTTATGAGGAGGCCTTGATGCTGGGCTGTGAATCATGTCTCGAGATTCTTTGGCTGGTCCATGTTCCCCAGGGCTGAACAGTTTTTGACTCTCCAGTAGCTGTTGTGTTCCTACTGCCTTCACAAGCCTCTTATCTGGGACCTCACAGTTTACTTTATAACACTTGAAAGAAGTGAGGAGGTGGGCTGTGAGTGCCTCAGGCTTCATGGAGGCTACTCCAGACCCTGCCATATCCTGTGTACCTCACCTTCCCCAAAGCACTTTTGGTGGATCTCCTAAAATCTGTCGTGGTTTAAAACTCTCTCAGATGCTTCTGTTTTTGTTTTTTTTTAAGATTTAAAAAATATTTTTATTTATTTATTTATTTATTTGACAGAGAAAGAGGGAGAGAGAGAGAGAGAATTGGGTGCACCAGGGCCTGTAGCCACTGCAAACGAACTCTAGATGCATGCACCACCATGTGCATCTGGCTTACGTGGGACCTGGAGAATTGAACCTGGGTTCTTAGACTCTGCAGGCAAGTGTCTTAACCACTAAGCCATCTCTCCAGCCCAGTTTTTGAGGATGTATTATATAGTGCTGTCAGTGTCTCATTGATGTTTGGCATGCTGTCTTTTATAGATCAGGACATTTGGTAGAGATTTTAACTTTGACTATTGTAGATGAAGTCTGTAATGTATTTCAACCTTTTTATAGGGAAATGTTTAAATTTAATTGCATAGCTGAATATGCCTCTTAACCAATATGTTGAGTGAAACAGGGCCTGGCTCAGTGTTTGTGAGAGGCACTGGGGAGCGTGCTAGGTTCCCAGCTCCTGCTGTGAACAGTTTGGAGCTCACTCTGACCCTTGGCTTCTCTCTTTTCTGAGTGGAGGGTTTTAAGCATCCCAGTGCAGGTGCTCTGTGAGATCTTGGGGAGATGGTGTGAGGTCCTGGTAAGGGATTATCTTGGGACTTGGCATTCAGTGAGCCATCCTTGAGGACAGTGGGTATACAAAAGGCCAGAGAATCTTTTTACCTGCTGTTTCAGAAGTCATAAAGTCAGTAGCAATTGCATGAAAATTCTCCACTTTACCTATTGACTTATCAATGAGATTTATACATAGGGAATTAAAAAAACTTTATTTATTTAAGAGGGAGAGAGAAGAGAGAGAGAGAGAGAGAGAGAGAGAGAGAGAGAGAGAGAGAATGGGCATGCCAGGGCTTCCAGGCACTGCAAGCAAACTCCAGACACATGTGCCACCTTGTGTATTTGGCTTATGTGGGCCCTGGGGAAATAACCTTGGGTCCTTTGGCCTTCCAGGCAAGCACCTTAACCACTAAGCAATCTCTCGAGCCCTAGGATTAAATTTTTTAAAATTTTCTATTTATTTATGAGAGAGAGAGAGAGAGAGAGAGAGAGAGGGAAGGAGGGAGGGAGGGAGAATGGGCACTCCAGGGCCTCTAGTCACTGCACATGAACTCTAGACGCATGTGCCACCTTGTCCATCTAGCTTATGTGGGTTCTGGGAAATTGAACCTGGGTCCTTTGACTTTGCAGGTAAGCACCTTAATTGCTAAGTCATCTCTTCAGCCCCATGTTAGGATTTTATCAGAGGTATTTATTTTCTTTTAAACAGGAGATGGACAGCAGTTGGCCTGTGGCTTAGCCAACCATCTTACCCTGGTCTTTAATGCCAGCCTTTCTAGAATACCTGTTGCTTTTTCAGGTAATTTTAATCTTTAGTAAAACAGAGTGTGAGGGAGGAGGCCTGTGGCTCTGAATGCTAGCTGCTGTATGCCTAGTTTGGAATCCATGGGCGGCACTTAGTTACTGACCTCCTTGCTTTCAGTGCATGGTCAGCACTTCTTACACATGTACACTTGTTCTGAGTCAGGGTCCAACCAGGTCGCTGAAGAAATTGGCAAAGAGCATATATTAAGATCAGTCAGCACCTCTAAACATTGCTTGTAGTATTGGTTGTCTATGCTATTCAGGCCAAAAGGTCCACCAAGGCAGAGGAAACCTAGTCACAATGCTTTAAGTGGGAGGATTACATAGTTGTAATATTAGCTTTATGGTAAGTTATAATTAATGAATTTATCACCTCACAGCAATAATCTCAGAAAAGTTATTTTGTAAGGTCCATAAGAAATATTCCCGTAGTTCACTGCCCTATTACATTCTTACAGTTCATCTCCACAGGTGTTCAGATGTGGCCTGCCTCCAGAACAAGGCATTAGCCAAAGCCATTCTCCTGCCATTATGGCTCTCAGAGGTGACCGATACTGCAGATGCTCTTTGATAAAATAGTCACTGCCATATTCTGGTTGTGAAGCAGCCTTGACAAATGTTTGAGCCATTTTAGATGACCTTAGCTCTTTTAGGAAGACTTCCAGAACTTGACACAAGAGGGCAGCAGAGCTATGTCACAAATTATCTGCTCAGTAGCTTTTGGCTCTGCTCCTTGAGGTCCTGTTTCAGAGCTGAGCTGCTTACTTATAAACCCCTCCCGGTTTTTCCACTTTCGTCTTGGTTGTTTCTGACCAGTACGCTATAGTTAGACGGATTCCGTCTGTCCCTTCAATCATGGGGCGCAGTTCCTTGTGCTGGGACCAACCTGAAGTGGGAGCTCCCTGCTTGGCAAGAGACTTCTCAGAGCAGGGGCTCCTTCCTCTGCTGTTTGCATCACAGGGGGCTCCAACCACTCTCAGAGTCTTGGGCTCTCAGTCTGGGTGTGAGCCTGATGCCTTTCAGCCCCTTGTTCTCTGTCTCCACTCCACTCTCCCAGGGCAGAGCCCACGCTGCACGTCCCTGTCTCAGCTCCTGTCACTCCTTGGGCTCTTGGGATTTTCCAAGCACTCAGGTGGCCTGAGGAGACTATTTTAAGTTTGCTTCTGAGAGGCTGTGAGGACAATACAGGGTCACAGAAGACATGGTGTCCCCAAACAGAAGGAATCTGGGTAGGTGGAGGGGTATGGCACTGAAAAGCTCTGATGGGCCTGAGGGTCAGTCTAGGCCCGTCTGGCCTCACTGATGAGTGTCCTTGTACACATTCAGATGCCTGCAAGTGCACTGGCATCTGCAGAAACTAGCCTCTAAGGTGGCATTTGCACAGCCAGACAAAACTCCCAGCTGGTGAGAGTAAACGGCCAGTGTCTGTGAGCATCGCCAGTGAACCCTTTTGGAGTTTCCCATTAATACTAACAGAAAAGCAGCTTCTCAAACTATTAGTAAATTATCACAAGGTTCACAGGATTTACTCTCCTTCATAATATTTTTTATAATGTTCTAAAAGCTCTCACACAAGGCATATGAAGCCTGTATTTCATCCTTTACAAAATAAAGACTTTTTAAAAAAATATTTTTATTTTAATTTATTTGACAGAGAGAGAGAGAGAGAGAGAGAGAGAGAGAGAGAAAGAGAGAGAGAAAGGGCATGCCAGGGCTTCCAGCCACTGCAAACGAACTCCAGATGATTGCGCCACTTTGTGCAGCTGGCTTATGTGGGTCCTGGGGAATTGAACCGAGGTCCTTCGGCTTTGCAGGTAAACACCTTAACCGCTAAGCCATCCCTCCAGCCCAAGAAATACAGACTTTTGATAGGCCTTCTGTGGAGGTCATGGCAACAGAGCTATGGCTTTTAGTGAAAGCCCGTTAGACACTGGCCTGGTTCCTTGGTGCAAGAGCAAAGAAACACCTCTGGGTACATTGTCCCTGATGTGTTGAGAAGAGGCTGGGCATGCCCTGAGAAAGTGCTGACCTGCATACTCCTTTGTCCTGTGGCCTTAGGTCACGACGGAGTGGTGAGCACTGTCTGCTGGAGCCACAACAGGAGGTGGCTACTCTCTGCAGCTTGGGACCGGACTCTGAGGGTGTGGTCCACTCACAGGACAGAACTCATACTCCTTCTGGTAATGTGTGTGTGTGTGTGTGTGTGTGCACGCGTGCGTGCTATCATGGCGGGGGCAATGTTAAACAACCATTGAGGGGTCTTCAGCTGTGGCTGTTACAGCTGTCCATCCTGCCTCAGCAGGAGACCAGGAATAGATGTTATGAGAAGTTTGTTTCACTGAGGTAGAAACTGTGGATGGTGGGGTAGCTTCTTACTTGTGTGCAGGCACATATGATACATGTGCACACATAACCATGACACCATGCTCCTGCTGTGCAGATATTATCATGAGTGCCCAGTTAATATGGCCTTATGTTTGTCATGGTCTAAAAATGGGAAAAATCCATAATGAAGTACTTGGATAATTTTTTTTTTGAGGTAGGGTCTCGCTCTAGCCCGGGCTGACCTGGAATTCACTATTAGGATGACCTTGAACTCACAGCGATCCTCCTATCTCTGCCTCCCCAGTGCTTGGATTAAAGGCATGCACCATCATGCCTGGCCATTTGGATGCTTATAAATGTCAATTACATGTGATTTTATGTAGGTAATAATGTCTAAGAGACCATAATATGGAGGGGTGTAGGTTGTGGAGAAATGATTTGCTCTCATGATTATATGAGAGGTTATTTGGATATTGAAGAATAAAAGGGAGCCAAAAGATTACAAAAGTTTCACAGGTAAGATAGGAAGAAGAGGGCTACAGAGATGGCTCCAGGGCTAAAGGTGCTTGCTAGCAAAGCCTCATGGCTTGGGTTTGTTGTCCCAGTGTTCACATAAAGCCAGCTATACAAAGTGGAGTTTGTTTGCAGTGGCTCTGGTGCATATATTTTTTTCTCTCTCAACCCCCTTCCCTCCCTCTCTGTTTATAAATAAATAAAAAGTATTTTTTTAAAAAGATGGAAAGACCAGAGAATAAGAAATCCAGTTTCAACTCATGAAACTGTGACTTGATGAGCTGGAAAAGCCTTTACCATGAGAAGTGGTGAGCTTTTCACAGAGTTAATATTTATTTTCTATGGGTCTTATATGTAGAAGGGCCTGACTTTTGGTTTTGTTTTTAGGTTTTCCAAGGTCAGGTCTTGCTCTGGCCCAGGCTGACCTGGAATTCACTAGGTAATCTCAGGTGGCCTCGAACTCACGGCGATCCTCCTACCTCTGCCTCCCCAGTGCTGGGATTAAAGGCGTGCGCCCCCACACCTGGCGAAGAACCTGACTTTTGATACTTTGAGTTAGTGTTTGAATTTATCGACAGTGTGAAGGTGATTGAAACTGTACTTGAAATTTGACCTTTTCTGGACTAATGACAAGCAGGGCAGGCTCTCTGGTGATGCTGGGCAGTGGCAGGAGCTGTGTGCCCAGTTGGGCTGATGGTCCATGTCCTGCAGGGTCTGGCTGCTGAGCTGCAAGGCTGAGTAGGCCAGGCATATTGAACACATGTCAGCTTCAGTGGGCTTGAAAATTACCCGCTGTGCTGAGACGACAGAAAAGGCAGCTGGGTCCGTCAGGGCAGCAACCTGCTGGAAGGCCTAGGGTGGTACCAGAGGAAGGAATGCTTTGACCCTGAGCTGTCAGTGTCAGCATTCAGGCCAGGTGTGGCTAGTCCTGTGAGGCAAAGGTGATAGTAGTTACTCGGGACTGCTACATCTCCAATCATGTTTTCATTTACAACACAATTTAACGCATTTTGCTTACTGTAAGACTTGAATTTTCTGAGCCAGATACAGTGGTACATACCTGTAATGTCAGTACTTGGGAGGCAGAGGTGGAAGGATTGTCACAAGTGAGTTCAAGGGATGGTTCAGGATACATAGCAGGACCTTGTTTTAAAAATCATTGTCCATAAAAACGTTTCATTTTTTTTATCCTCTTAGAGTTTGTAACTGGGCAGGATTCAGAAGGCTTCACTGAAGTGAAGTTTAGTTG
Organism: Dipus sagitta; assembly: GCA_036346955.1. Lineage (NCBI taxonomy): Eukaryota > Metazoa > Chordata > Mammalia > Rodentia > Dipodidae > Dipus > Dipus sagitta. The sequence goes on from CM070778.1 coordinate 139,152,473, forward strand.
TGACTGGCAGTGGTCAGTAGGCAGGGGCAGCATGTGAGTTGCTGTAACAAGGTGTATGTGTGGTGAATACAGGAAGGGGGTGGGTGCTGGGGACGCTTTTGCTCACAACAGTGCTGTCTCTGGCAGATGCACTGCCAATGTTGATCTATCTCATGGTTAATCTTCCCAGGGTCCAGACATGTTTCCCAAGCCAATAACGTCTGCACATTTCTACTACATGGATGCCTTCATTCTATTGTCTTCTGGCCCTCAATTTCAGCTGCTGAAATGCCACCTTGATCCCCGAAGGGATGACATAAAAAGGTAGATCACCTCCTCTGTGCTTCCCTCCACACCCTTTCAACATGGAGTTCTACAAAGAAAATCCATGTTTAAAACCATTTTTCAGACTTTAACACCCTCATGATTAAAGTTTGAGAGCTAAATAACTGGTGTTTGCAGAAATTCTCATTTCTTTTCTACATGCAAGAGGGGCTGGGAGGGACCTTTAGGCCTCAGCTAGGTGCAGTGGGAGCTGCTGGGCTTAGCACACTGCTGGAGGAGTGATGGGGTCACAGTTGGTGTGTGTGTGTGGGGCAGGTGGCCAGGCTGTAATGGAAATATTTCCAGTAGTTGGTGGCTGGGTCATCAGAAGGCTTATTCTTAGTTTTGAGGACTCTCTATACTGTTGCACATGGTGCCAGTATCACTTTCCATCCCCACCTACCATGTAAAAGTGTTTCAGTTTCTCACCTGTGCCCTGCTATTTTGATATCAGCTGTCCTCAGGGTGAGGGAGCATTTCTCCTGGGCTTTGGCCTGTGTGTCTCTGAGGTTGTGACAGAGAGCATCTTTTCATATTCTTCATGGCCACTTATATGTCATCTCTGGCAAAGCATCCTCAGCCAAGCTCTGATCCTGTTGGTCTTTTTAGTGTTCTATTTGAGTTGTGAGATCCTTTGGTAACTTTGAGACTAACCCTCATCAAATAAATGGCTTGCAGTTGTTTTTGTCCATCCCTTAGGCATCTCTCTGCTGCATGAAGCCCTGGTTTGGTATAGAACTGTTAGAACTGATGTATCGAGTAGCTATCAAAAATAATTTCTGTTCCTGTACACAAACAGCAAACTATCTGGAAAGGAAATTTGGAAACAACCCATTTACAGTAGCAGCAAGAGAAGCAAATACTGAGGAATGAGTTTAACAAGGAAGTGAAAGACTTGTTTACTGAAAGTACAGAATATCAGTGAAAGAAATTAAGGAAGGCACACACCCAAAGGAGAGCCCTTGCATTGACAAACTGGAAAACTTACTACATCCATCAGCCAAAATGATATGTAGATTTTGTAGAACATATCAAAATTCCACTGGCAATTTAATTTTATTTTTTATGAGAGAGAGAGAGAAATCAAGTGAGAGTGAGAGAGAGAGAGAGAGAGAGAGAGAGAGGAGTGCAGGGGGTGGGGGAGAATTGGCACTCCAGGGCCTCCAGCCACTGAAATTTAACTCCAGATACATGCACCAGCTTGTGTGCATGTGTGACCTTGCATGCTTGCATCACCTTGTGCATCTGGCTTTGTGGGATTTGGAGGATTGAATATGGGTCCTTAAGCTTCACAGACAAGCACCTTAACCTCTAAGCCATCTCTTTAGCTCCCCAGTGGCAAGTTTATGAAATAGAAAAAAAATCATAAAGTTCTTATGGTACTACAGAAGACCTCAAATAGCCAAATTGATCTTGGAAAAGTAAAAGAAATTAGTGTATTAAAGTTATTGGCTTCAGATTGTATCAGAAATATATTCTAATCAAAGCAGGATGATGCAGGTATAAAAGTAGATCCACTGACTGCTAAATAGACCAGGGAGACCAGAAATAAATCTGAGGTGCGGTCAGCTGATCTCCTCAAAGGCGCTAGGACAAGGGGGAGAGGAAAGCCTCCTTTGCAAACAGTGTGGAAAACAGAATCCCCACAATGCCAAAGGGTAAACTGAGACCCTTATACCACACACAGAATTCAACTCAAAATGACAAGACCAGAAGCTATAAAACTGCCCAACACCTGGAGGTCATTTCCATTGGTCTTGGCAATGATGTCACAGATGTGACAGAGGCTGAGCTGCAGAGGCAGCAAAAACAAGCAAGTAACAGACACTGAAGCTGCTCAGGTGAGGTGACATCTCCGTTTGCAAGCTTCCTGCCTCCCATTATGGGGTGGAATGCCTGCCACCCAGACCTATCATAGGTGAGTGATGAGGATTCCCATGACAGGATGGAGACCCATGAACTTCATTTGTGAAAGGTCTCCCCTCACAGGAAGCAGATTTGGCTGAATTTCCTGGTCTTAATTAGGGACTACACTGCACTGGGCCCCGCATGAGCCTCCAGATCTACCACTGTGTAAAGGACGGGCATCTAGTCCACCTGTGCCTGTCCAGAAAAGCCAACATACCTTCCTCAGCGTTTTCACAGCCTCGCCTCAGATTCGTGTACTTTGCAATCCTAAGCTTAAAAAGAAAAGCACACTTGCAAGGGGAAGTTTCAGATGTTGGCTTCTCAGACTTCACACAGCACATCCCTTTTCTTTGTGAGATTTAAAATTGTATTTCTCCTCGCACGGGCCTTCTCATCCATTCTTTTACTCTTGTGGGCTTTTCTGCCATGTTGGTTAGACTTAGGAGGCTGGGTTTTGTTTTTGATAACATTTGGTTAGGCATGAAAACCTGGGTTTTGTTTTTGATAACATTTATAACAGATAATTGTCTGTAGCTAATGCATCTTTGCAGATAGGTAAGAAAATATTTCTACTCTTTAGCTAGTTAAACTTAAGGTGGTAAGTGTGCAGACACCCAGGAAGAATATAAAGTATTCTTGACAGTTGTGGTTAGTCAAGGAATGTAGACAAAATTCACAGTGAAATATACTTTTCTTCATCTTGCTGGGAAATTTTACACAGTGATAAAGCCAGTCTTGGTAGAGTCCAGAAAAAAGGGTGCATCCTGACAGGGCTCCATAGGAGCTAAAGGTAGTACAGTCTTGCAAGAGAATCTCTGTGGGTGTGCCTGTCTCTGACCAGGTATTCCTCTCTTGGACATTTATCTTAAGGAAATAACCATGCACAAGTGAATATATTAGTGCCATCACATATGCTCAGTACTTGCTGTTAAGTTATGGAAACATTGGGAATTTTAATGCATAGTTAAGCTATGATGATGAATAATGATGTAAAGATGAATAATAATAAAGACTTTTGATATTTTAAAATGAAAAATTATTTTAGTATAAATACAGTTTTATACCAAAGTGTCTGGAAGAATATCGACTAAGATGCTCAGATGCCTGAAGAAGAGATGTGCTGTTTGTTTCTTCCCTGTGTTTTCACCATTGTGCACAATGAAACACCTTTACTTTGTCAAGTCTGTAAATATGTTGTAAACTGAGGTAAAATGCAGCATGATGAATGATTTACATATCCCTGCTGGAATGAATCAAAACTCCTATATGCCAGTGACTGTATTTCTGCTTAAGCTGTTAGTCATAGTGGGTGGATCCCACTACCTTGTGAAGGCAAAGTGACCTGAGTGGGATGGGAAGTTACTAATTCCCTGCTTCATACCATGAATTCATGTGGTGGACCTGACTTGCCATGTCTTACCTATCCCTGTGCAATGCAGAGCCAGAGGGGCACTCAACTCATTCCATTCCAACCATCTTACCTCATCCCATTTCCTCCATCTATCCAAACACATCCAGATTCTTATCATCCCACCCCATCTCATACTATCCCTCCCCTCCATACTATCCCACCCTACCTATCTCATAGTATCCCATGCTGTCCTACCTACCCTACCCTACCTGATCCATTCCACCCCATCTCACTTATTTTACCTAGTCCAGTCAATCCCAACCCACCCGTCTCTTGTGAGCTATCCCATCCTATTCTACCCCATTCTAATCCCACCCCCACATAAATTATCCTATCCTTATTCCATTCCATCCTTCCCTACACCATCCTATCCCATCTCCGTACCACCCATCCTACCACATACTTTCCAAAGTAGAAAATACTGCCTGTTGTGATTCTCAGTATCATTGGAAGTGATGTTCAGGCACAATGGTAGTTGTGGTAGGAGAAGTGAGGTCCAGGAAGGCCACTAGTAGGCAGCTCTGTGTGGGATACTTTTGTCCTGGAAGCCAGCTGTGTTCATTTTACTGTGCTCACTATGGTAGGCCACAGCCCAGCCAGAATTTGCCAATGGAGTGACCGACCAGCTCTGGGCGAATCAGGCTTGCTTTGTCAGGCAGACGCAGGCTTAGAATCAATAACCACAGTTACAATCCAGTGAGTGGCAAGTAATGAGAAATGCAAGAAGATGTAAGGAACAAATGGTTAAAACCATAGTCCATTTGGTGGCCAAAGCAAATTAAGGGGCATGGGTTCTGAAGAGAGTTATATTTTATTTCTGAAGTATGGTTGAGCAGCATGATCATGTTTATGCCTGCTGGAACGTCTGCCTGGCTTTCCCACAGGGTCTGCGTTCCATTCTGGCCATCTGTCAGGAAGGCCTCCCCTCATCCTTGTGGTTGCAGGTTTCCAGGTTAACTGCTTTGCTGGTCCTCCTGCTGTGTAGCTTTAAGTCATTTTTCTGTTATGGACAGTTGTGTGACCACTGTCCTGTCCTGGCACATTTGTTCCCAAGCCTCCTCTGAGATATGGCCTCTCTCTCTCTCTCTCTCTTCCCACCTCTCTTGCACCCTCCAAGTACTAAGCACTATCTTTGGATTCTGTCATGCTGAGGTCCACCCAGAGTTTCTCATCCTCAGACCTGGCACTCCCACTGGCAGCTTCCTCTCCTTCCTGTCCCAGGCGCTCAGCTCCCTGTCCCAGGCAGTGTGATGTCTGCCTCAAGCCTGGCCTGGTGTCTCCATGACACCAGTCTGCCTCTTCTTGACATCTTTGTTACCTTGTCCTTGTTCAGCCATGCCTTGCTGGGCTGAGGCCACTTCCTGAGGGCTCTGGTTACTTTCCCTTCATTATTTCCATGGGTAAGAGCCATATCCACAGCTTAGGTTACTCTTCTGAAAGTGATTTATGCTTAAGCAAAAATACTAATATGTTATAACTGGTGTATATTTACTAAACTATGCATAATTATTTTAGAATTTTAGGGGATAAATTTGTTTTCTCATAGTTGAAAATAAGTTATTTTGTGGTATATAAGATGATATTATTTTGATGAGGCTTTCTGCAAGGAAAAAACAATGTAGCTTTTCTTAATGGAAAATTAAAGTAGCCATTCTACTTATTCCCTTGGTATTATAAAATATGACTAATTGATACAACACCCTTATTTTCATTAAGTTTTCAAAGGGTGGTTGTTTAGTTGTACTTAGGGGGAAGCAAGACTATTGGTAATCTTCCTTTTTTTTTTTCAGGTATAAACCAAGGAGCTGGTGCAAGTCCATTTTCAGGCTTCCAGTGACAAGTGGGGCAGATGTGACCAGCCTCTCAGCAGTGAATGAATTTTATTCCTGTATCCTTCTCTAACCTCCTGAGGTGTCCCACACTGAGCGTCACTCTCTACAAAGGCCTTACTGAGCATCTGAGCAGCCCCACGTGTCTTGCTGAGCACTGAGGTTATATAGCTGGTCCTTGTGGAGATGGGGTCTTTTGAAAATATTTTATTTATTTATGTATGTATGTATGTATGAAGGAGAGAGAGAGAGAGAGAGAGAGGGAGAGGGAGAGGGAGGATGGGGTACATTGAGACCTGCAGCCACTGCAAATGAACTTCAGATACATGTACCACCTTGTGCATCTAGCTTGCGTGGGTCCTGGGGAATTGAACCTGGATCCTTTGGCTTTGCAAGGAAGCACCTTAACCACTAAGCCATCATTACAGCCCACATTGGGGTCTTTTGCAGAGATTGAAGGTGGGATAATTTCACCTCAACTGTAGAATTGCCTCAGGGGAATTTTTATTTCTGGATGATGACAGAGCAGGGTGAGCTCACCAGACATTTCTAGTCTGTATTTACCAAATAACATGTAGTCACTTAGTCTGTTTTCTCAGTAAACTGTCACACTTGGGGGCTGGAGAGATGGCTCAGTAGTTAAAGGTGACTGCTTGCAAAGCGTGATGGCCTTGTTTGGTTCCCCAGTGCCCATGTAAAACCAGTTGCACTAAGTGGCACATGCATCTGGAATTTATTTATTGTGGGTGACAAGAGGCCCTGACACACCCATTCATTCTTTCTCTGATTGCAAATAAATAAAATATTAAAAAATAAACTGCCATATTGGCTGTAGGCATCCTGGAATTCCATATCCACAAAGGCCAGGAAAAAAAATCCACAGTAGTTCTCCCCATGGTGCTGAGTCCCAGCTATGCAGAGAACATGTCATGCCGAGGGCTGTGTTCCCTCACACAGCTGTGCCTTGTCCTAGCATCTTTAGCTCAGACTATGCTCCACAGCTATACTTTGGCCACCAGCCGACATCTTGATTTGGCTATGCCGCTGCTGTCTCACACACCACGTGTCTAAAAGCAGAGGTAGTACTCTCCCCGTGTTTCCTGCGGCCCCTCCACCTGCCACTACTTGCTCCTGTCCTAGCTGGAAGCTGGTGTAGTGGAGCTGGGCTGGGACTTCTCTGTGGAACTTCAGGAATTCTTTACTGATTACCCATTTCTGAGTCTTGTGACATTCCCAAATTTATCAGTAGTCAAATAGATGGAACTGGATGAATCCATGGGTGGTACCACCGAGGAGAGTCCCTAACTGAATCACTGCAGACGTTGTGCTTGCAGCTGCCCGAGACCGGACTGTGGAAGTTTTTGACCTCAATGCTGGCTGCAGTGCCGCAGTGATAGTGGAAGCCCATTCACGGCCTGTCCACCAAATTTGTCAAAATAAAGTAAGTTCATCAACACTATCCATAATTGTAAAAATGTTGAGTTTAAACTGTTTAACAGATACACATATGCTATGATATAATTTTATAACTGCTCCTAAATTCAGTGTTAACTTCTTTTTTTTTTTTTTTTTTTGGTTTTTCAAGGTAGGGCCTCACTCTAGCTCAGCCTGACCTGGAATTCACTCTGTAGTCTCAGAGCGGCCTCGAACTCAAGGTGATCCTCCAACCTCTGCCTCTCAAGTGCTGGGATTAAAGGCGTGCACCACTATGCCTGGTTTAACTTCTTTTAAAAAAACATTTATTTATTTATTTATTTATTTATTTGAGAGGGTGGGAGACAGAAAGAGAATGAGTATGGGCACACCAGGGCCTCCTGCCACTGTAAATGAACTTCAGATGCATGTGCCACTTTGTATATCTGGCTTTATGTTGGACACTGGTACAAGCAAGTACTTTTAACCATTGTGCCATCTCTCCAGCCCCAATGTTAATTTCTATTGATCATCAAACCATCCTAAACCTTCCTGATTGGCTGTGGATGGTGGTATCTCAATAACATAATGCCTGTTAATTTTTACACTTTTGTCTTAGACTAGCTATATGCTCTTACCTAAGCTGGGACAGAGGTCTGGGGGGCATAGAAGCAAGCAGTGGAGGGACTGATTGGCAGCCGTGCAGACTGCAGGGCTGAAGCAGCAGATTCTTTGGCTGTTGGGTAGTTAATTGTTTTGACAGATCTGTGTGCTAAAGGCTGGGATTAATAGTCTCCGGGATGTTAAGTCCTAGAGGTGTCTTGCTATCCGAAGCACATCTAAGGCTTATGAAGAAAGCTTGGTTGTTGTTTGATTTTTGAGTACCAAGATTATGATCCTGTTGCTGAGAGAGTCTCTCGTTAACTACCCTAGGCCTGCCTGGAGCTCGCACTCCTCTTGCCTCCACCTCCTGTGTGCTAGGCCTGCTATGACTTTGATGTGGTTGGATGGCTCTCCAATATGGAACCAGGATTTGAGACCCTTGTGCTCAGTGAGGTCTCACTACATTAGCCAGAGAGACATTGCTGCCCATAGTTTAACACGCTTTCTGGCTTACTTGAAGCACCAGGCAGAGCAGGTCTGTTCTGATAACCTGTGGGATTCTGCTATCAGATTCTGGGTCTTGAGCTATGCCTCGTGGATGCAGACTTTGTTGAGGTGCTCCCTCTTGGGAAGAGGAATTGGTAGTGTTGGGGCTAGTAGAAAACTTTGTTTAGGGATATAGTGGACGAGACCCTGAATTCAGATACTCACTGTCAAGATGGGCCCTGTGGTGGTGGTTGTGCAGGGTGACAGATCCAGGGACTTGGCAATGGGTGAGGTGGTTAGAGCTTTGGGCCGGGGCTGGAGGATCCATAAAGGAGGAGCATCCTTCCCTTCCTGCTCTGTAGAACATCCATGGTCTTGACAGGAGGGCTTTGGGGGCTTAGGTAGTCTTCTTACCAATGATGTTTTTAACCTTTTACCCTTAGCATTTCTAGTTATTCCAGGAGACATCTTACTGGTTTGTGGAGCACCATGGAAAATACCAGCGCGCAGAGTTGTGAAAGAAAAGATTATTATTTTCCTGTACCTTCCCTTATTTGTACAGAACCCTACTGCATGAAAACAGAGTAAGCATGCTTTTAGACACTGTGCAGTGGGTCCACCAGATGACAGGAGGAATTTCTTTGAAGGATTTCATAACTTCTTCATAAGGCTTGAAATAGCAAACTTCAAACACTTTAATGCGCTTTAATGGAGTCCATGGGTTTGTCTTTTTTTTTGGAAAGAGCTGTGAGGTGGAGGGGTGACAAGAGCATATGCCTGCTTTGTATGTGATAGTTTCATAGTAAGACCTGTTGAGATTGAACTTATTTTAGGATTGGCTATTGGACCTTATGTAGTTCCAAGACTTTAAACAATTTCCACAACTGAGTTATTATCTTCTAAAATAATTGTTAGTCTATTGCTATTTTATTTTTAGATATTATGATTTCCTTTCAAGTGCAACTCAAGGAGACAGTGATGTCTGATGTATTGATGTAGACTATTACAGTATACATTTGATTTGCTGAAGTTGTTTAGTGGACTCTCAGATAAAGACACTTGTCTGTAAGGTGTGTGACTGCAGATATGATCTTAGAAACTGTGCTGAACCTACACTTGCTGGTATGAACCACAGGTAAAGGGACAAGTATTTTTATAATTATTTTATTTTAATTTTTAATGAGAGCAAAAGAGAGAGAGAGAGAGAGAGAGAGAGAGAGAGAGAGGGAAGGAATTAGTTTGTCAGGGCCTTCAGCCATTGCAATCGAATTCCAGAGGTGTGCACCACCTAATGAGCACCTGCAACCTTGCACTTGCCTCACCTTGTGCGTCTGGCTTATGTGGGATCTGGAGAGTCGAACATGGGTCCTTAGGCTTCACAGGCAAGTGCCTTAACCACTAAGCCATCTTTCCGGCCCAGGGGGACAATTCTCTATGTGAACAGGACATGTGCTGAGGGAATGCTCAGTGGTACAGTGTGTGTGAAACCTGTGTGAGGCCTCAAGTTCAAGCTCAGTAAAATCAAAAATTTTTAAATGACACAATTATAGGGAGCAAGCAGTTTGTTGGGAGGACTTGCCAACACTGTAAAGTTAGAAGCTAATATCTGACAAATAACATTTAAAAACAATGCATTCTCAAATTTTAGGGTCTAGCAATTTACTGAAGGACAAATAGTAATGCTTTTACCTATCTCTCTGGAAATTTTATGCTGTTACATATGTGCTCAGCCTCTGTGAGTTATTAAGTAATATAGTTACATGAGAATGCACTTAGTTTACCAAATATTGTCACTCTTGAGCAAAAGTTAATGGAAAGTGAGGTAAATAAACCCAATATGTGATGGTCTCTTAATGTTGTAGGTGTTATACCTACAACAGATTCCTTGCATAGTCTTTGACAGTTGCTGGATTTTATCTCCTAAATATCATGAACTATTAGCAAATGGTTTCTTTAATCATGTAGATTTTAACCTTGTTGTACATGACTAATTAAAGATGGACATTCCTTGGATCTGGGGAGATTGCACCGTGCAAAGTCTTCTGACCCAGGTTTGATTCCCCTGTAGCCATGTACAGCCAGATGCACAAAGTGGCATGTGTGTCTGGAGTTCCTTTGCAGTGGCAAGAGGCCCTGGTGCACTTATTCTTTCTCCCCCTCATTTCTCTCAAATAAGTAAATAAAAATATTTTTAAAGAGATGGACATTCCAAAACCAGTTATATTTGTTAAACTATGGACAATAGTCTGTCAGAATTTCCAGTATAAAACTTCATTTTCTTTATTTTATTCTGTTCTTTCTTTTTTCTGTCTTTCTTTCTTTTATTTTCTTTCTTTCTTTTTTTTTTTTTTTTGAGGTAGGGTGTTGCTCTAACCCAGGCTGACCTGGACTTCACTATGTAGTCTCAGGGTGGCCTCAAACTCACAATGATCCTCTTACTTCTGCCTCTCGAGTGCTGGGATTAAAGGAATGTGCCATCACACCTGGCTATTTGTTTTATTCTTTATTTATATCTGGGGCTTGTATGACAGATGCATAAAAAGTAAGCTGAGATTGAAGCTTCTCAGATTAGCACTGGGAGACTTTAAAAAAACTCGGTTCCCACATTTGTTGTTGTCATTGCAGATGCTTGAAAGTGTAAAATATAATTTTAGAAACTTAAATGTTTTTTACTTATAACTTTAGAAGCCATAGCTTTACAGTGTGGTGAAGGCCATTATTTTAAATTTAGCTCACTGATTTTTCTCATATTTTCAAGAGAAAATTCATTTTTGGAAATGGTTTGAGGATAGTCATTGAACTATCTTATAACGTCCTGTTTCCTTTCCTTCTGCTTCCATTCATAGCAGAAGAGGTTTTGGCCTTGTGCATGCCATGCTTTTCTGTGTTAAGGTACTAAATAAGACAACTAATCTGGATCTCTGAGCATGGGCTTAGTTCACAAATGGAAGTTACTCTTATTTTTTAAATGTAAACTTATAAAAGTTGCTGAATTTTGCCTGAGAAAACTTTTAATTTTCGTATACATCTAATTTCACACAAGTCCTTTGTTCCTGTGAATGTTTAGGATGAGTGCTTAGAAGATCAGAAGCTGAGTTAGATATGACAACATAGGGGTAGTAAATAAATATGGCCTGAAGTGATCTCTATACAGAGTTGGCCTGCAAATTCTATAGAGTGACATGGAGGAGTGCCACCAGGGCAGCAAGGACTTGGTAGGTATCCATACAGTCTGTTTAAATGTTGGTTCTGTGTTTAAAAGAACTCCGCCATGAAGGATATTTTAGACACTCTCTCATTGAGTGGCTACCATGATCAATGTGCTCCAGGAGTTTGTTGAGCACATATTGTGTGCTGTGTTCCATGGGCTCATGACTGAAGATGGCCTGGTCCTATCCTCCAGAATCCAAACAAACTGGAGCCAGACAGGTATACAAGCAATGGTATGTGCTATGATAAAAATCTGTATGGGTATGGGGGACACCCAAGAGGGCTCGTGAACAAAGCCAAGTCCAGGCAGGGCTTCCAGGACATAGTGTTCCTTAGTTCTGAGGAGTGGGTTAGGTTTGGACCACTTTATCACATCGAGAGGCATATAACATTGGCATGGCATGTCCTGAACCTGAGTTCCTACCTGCTGTCCTGCCAGCTTCCTACGGGTTTCTTTTGGCACCGTATTAACCCTATACCACACACAATCTTACAATAAAGCCTGGTTATTTATCTATCTTCCTTCCCAAAGCTACCCACCCCCATCTGGACATGACCCATCACCCGTCCAGCGCCTGCTCATCAGTACACTGCACTAACTTGTGCTTGCCCCCAAACATTGTGTCAATGTTGCCTTTTCTGTTCCCCAGAGCTTCTCAGCTCTTTAAAGGTGGGAGCCAGGGTTTGCACATGGGCCCTTGCCCTCTTGTTGTCTTGTCTCATTGTTTTCTCAGGAAGTGGATGGGCCCTCTGGTTTTAGGCTGCACATCCAAGGGAAGATCACCCAAAACTAGTAGCAACTGTGATTTGATGCAGCTCCAGAGGTCTGGGTGTATTCAAGGGGCAGGCCAGGATGGAGCAAAGGCAGACGATAGAGGTTCCCAATCTGTGCTCTCCAGGAATGTAACTGTGATACTTTGCACGAGCATGCTGCCTCTACACTGGGTATGGCTATAAGTTCATCAAGTACGAGCTCAGTCAGTGCATACAGAAGGCAAAGGTAAGGGTGACCTGAGCAGCTCATGCTCTGGCTCAGGGATGGCCGTGTGTTGGCTTCATTCTGTCTCCTTATTGAAGTCTTGGGTTCCATCTGCTTTGTGTGCACAGGTCACTCAGTAGGGTTGTTTCTAAAATATGAACCAAGTGGCTTTTGGCCCACAGAATTCCCAGATGCTGGGGCTTCGAGGAAGTCAGGCCAGGTGTGCACCCCATCCGTGACACGTGCTGTACTGCATATGGCTTACCAGCTATCCTGCAGTGCATTTTCCTGTCCACACTGGTGTGCTCTGCTATCCCTGGTGCATGATGCTCTCCACTCTGGTGGCAGATCATTTCTCCCACAGGGGAACCTACTGCTTGATTTCCCACACTGAGAATCAGGGTCATTTTGTCTTCCATGGAAGCTGCAATGCCAGCCTGGCCTTCCCTAGCTGCTCCATCCTGGCCTCCGGTCTACTTTTCTCCAAGCTCCGTCTTCAGCAGGAGCTGAGTGGATCCCTCCTCCAGGGCCCCAGGCTTCACTTGGTCTGGTTGTCCTTGGCTGCTTGGTGCTCACTCATCTTTCAGCAGTTCTTTGAGTAATAGCTTTTCAGAGAACATATTCCTTGTTCACATGTCTGCCCTTCTTGATTGGTATGGCTGAGATTGTCCAGGAGACTCTTAAGTGGTAAATGGAGAGGCAGGGAGACCTTTCAGCCAGTTGCCATGGCTGATCAGGCAGGGATAATGCTGGCCTGAACAGACATTAGACTGATGCAGAGTATCGTTCAGATAGTGGGTGAGACTGGAGGAGGCCCTTTCCTGCCATGCTTACCAGGACAGCCAGATGGCCCCTCTGAAACAGGCTTGTGCCCACCTTGCATCACCATGGTCCTGAGGGGGTTTAGATGACTCTGCTCCATTTTATGGGACAGATCATAATCATCACCAGGGCTATGAGAAGACATTGTCCCTTTCTGTGTGACAGGGATACTTACTTTGCCAATTGAAGGAGCTCTCCTTGTCTTAACATTTTGCCACCGAGTATTAGTTTGCCAAGGAAGCTGCTCATAATCACTGAGCTGTGGCCCCTGTGTGGTGACTGTAATGGGCTCCAGTCCCTAGTCAAAGTGGCCTCAGAGACTGTCATACTTTTGGAACCATTGTGGTGTGCTCTTGGATAGGAGGTGTTATGTTAGGAAAAATAGTTCTGAGGTTTTTTTGTGGGAAAATGTCTGGTTTTACTTCCTGAAAGTAAACATCTGATGGGTATGTGATGGAACGCAAGTCAAAAGGGTGAAGTCACAGAGGCTCACACCACGCTCAGTGGCTTGTTTACTGAAGACATCTCTTACATTTTTGTGCATTGACACAGAGCACATCAGAGTGGTCAGACTAACCATAGCTCTAGGGCACTGCTGCTGTCCTGTGGGTCTAGATGCCACCTGACCCAGGTGCCACATTTCAGCAAAACATAAAGGAGGACACTTCTTATTCCTTGAAGCCCAGAACATAGCATGGCCATGCCAGTCAGCACATCACTTGATGTGGTATGCCACACGCCACTTGATGTGGCATCTTCTGAGAATGTCCCCCACTTAGGCTAACAATAGTTCCATATGCACCAGTGATGGAACACTTTCCTTGAGTGTTATATGTTATAAAATAGCTCATTTTACAGTGAAAAATACATGATCTTTCATAGTTTATTGATAGATTTAAAAATGATTTATCCAGTGTTTCTTCTTTGTTTTTGAAACAAGCAGAACAGAACAAACAGAACAGGCTACTGTTCTGTCTGAAGAAGATATCTAGTTTCTTGTGACATAAATAAACAGTCCAGACAGCTAATTTATAAAGGATTAAGCAGTCTTTTAAGTGAAAGGACTTACATAGGAAATGTTAGATTTCACAAGTAGTCACTTATGTTGATATTTTGCTTTTTTTTTTAGTTCTTTCTGTTTTTACAAAAAAACAAAATGACTGTTCATAGAGATAAAACTCTACTGTCTTTCACTCATTAGTTTTGAATCCAACACTGAATTTTGCAGAAGTCTTTCCCAAGTATACACTCAAAGGCAGTCCTTCTTAGAAACTGTGCTGCTTAGAATTACCTTTTATACAAGGTGGTTGGACCATGTGCCCTGTGCCACTTGACCTTGGAGTCATATTATATGATGTCTCTGAGCATGGTGGTGCACATCAGACATTCACATGTAAATCTCCCTTACAGTACTGTTTTGAGTGCATTCTGCCAACTTGGGCATGCACTATTTTTATTACTATTCAGTACTAAATGTTTCTAATACCCATTATGATATTTTCAGCCTGGGTGTTATTTAAAGATGTGCTTCTAGATTTCCATGTGTTTGAGTTAAAATTATTAATCTATTTCTTTTTGAAAATATGTTCATTTTTTAAAAAAAATTTATTTATTTTTATTTATTTATTTGAGAGCGACAGACAGAGGTAGAAAGAGGAAGAGAGAGAGAGAGAGAGAGAGAGAGAGAGAGAGAGACAGAGAGAGAATGAGTACGCCAGGGCCTCCAGCCACTGAAAACAAACTCCAGATGTGTGCACCCCCTTGTGCATCTGGCTAATGTGGGTCCTGGGGAATCAAGCCTCGAACTGGGGTCCTTAGGCTTCACAGGCAAGGGCTTAACCACTAAGCCATCTCTCCAGCCCAAATTTGTTCATTTTTATTTGAGGGAGAGAGAGAAGAGAGAGAGAAAGGCCAATAGAGAGAAAGAATGGGCACGCCAGGGCCTTTAGACACTGCAAATGAACTTCAGATGCATGCACCACCATGTGCATTTGGTTTATGTGGGTCCTGGGGAATCGAACCTGGGTCCTTTAGCTTTGCAGGAAAGTGCCTTAACCACTAAGCAATATCTCCAGCCCTATTAGTCTATTTCTTATCCAGAGAAAATACTATTAATCTCCTTGATTTACTTTGGGATTTGAGTTTAAAAACTTGACTCTCTAGTATGTGTTTCAAAAAATGAATGTTATTATATGTGTATGAAAAGAATGTTTTTGCTTGCTATTGGATATGTGTCTACATAAATGCCTTTGACCCAGCTTTATTTTAAAATTACTAAAATTGTATTGCTTTATGCTTAGTTTTCTTAATTAGTGGGAGAAGTCTGTTAAATCTTCCCTTGTGGTTGCAATTTCTTCCTTCTCTTTTTCCCCCTTTTATTCTATTTTGAGACAGGATCTCACTATAGCGTAGTTTAGCTTTGAACTTGGGATCCTCCTCCCTCCATTTCTAATTGCTGGGATTAGAGGAGTGGGCTGCCATCCCTGGCTCAGTTTCTTCTTATACTTACACTGATCTTTGTTTTATGTAGGTGAAGGCAATGCTATTAGAAATAGTTAAGTTCATGCATCTTATGCTTCAAAATATTCCAAGAGTTAATTTTGTGAGGAAATGATTTCTAATTGTTTTTGTCTTGTATCTGTTTTTGCTAGTGCTTATATAATTTTGTGTCCTCAAAATTACTGCATACTGTTTTACTCTACCCTTTACTTTTGAATTTTTATGAGTAATATTTTAAGTATTTTTCTTGAAATCTGACTTTACAAGTATGTTTTTAGCATCATGGTGAATATGGGTTTAAGCCTGCAATTATTATGATCACTTGTATTTGGTCTTTTTTTTCTTTCTCTTCTGAATTTGTTTTTTTCTGTATTTTCTACTTCAGAGTTTTCTTTGTTTCTTTATTTTTTGCTCCTCCATTGGTTCCAGTGGTTCTCTGTCCTTCCTGCTTGCTTCGTGCAGCCCTTTCTCTTTAGCATCCAGCCCTGGACAGTGCTGTGAGGTGGTGGTTGCCTCATGTCTTGACTATCTGCGAGGTTAGGTCTGGGAGCAGTGCTGTTCAGGTGTGTGCCTCTCATAGTACAGCATGCACATATTGCTCTCAGCATGTGGTGAACATTCCCTGGGTCATCCATATGCTGCACCACCAGTTATCCTGATCTTCCGACCAGGCCCACTGCCTCATGTGCTAACCGACATTAGGCTTCATGGCTGTGTACAGGACCCACTGTGTTGGGTTTCTCAATATAAATGATGACCAGTATCTAAGTTTGTTAAAAGGAGGAAGGCCTAATGAAGCATTTAGAATGCTGTCTGGTACAGTTAGTTAATCCTTGGAGTATGTGGCTGATTGGAAATGAAGAATGACTTCTAGGTACATTTTAAGTATAAATGCTCAGAGATAGATGTCATTGAATTTGTCTTAATGTTTTAAGTAATCTTTATACAGAAGGAAGATAGAAGTTATGAATCATAACAATAGTAATTAATATCTTGATTATCATGGCTCTGCCAAAGGTATTCAGTTTGGTTTACACTGTCACCTCTCTTCTGACAGCATCTGGGAGAGGCAAGTGGCTCAGTCAGACCTGGACTTGAAAGAGTCCTTACCCTGGGTAACATGTGAGGCCAGGAGAATCTTCATCCTGGATGACATGTTAGCACCCAGGCACACGGGAGAGTTCTCACATCGGGGAATGTATGAGATCCTAGGCCCATTGGATCTCACTTGTGTCATCACCAGGGCACTTGCTCAGTGAACCTTAAGGTTTGAAAATTAGCAAAAAAGTGACTAACTTTACTTTAAAGTACTTGTTAATTAGTATATTTCAAATAAGTTACTGTATATTGTATATAGTGTACGATCTATACTTAACAGTCAGTTTGGTAGGGCTTGGGGTGCTCAGTAGATAAAGCACTTGCCACACAAGCATGAATACCTGAGTTCAGAATCTCAGTACCCATGTAAAAAGCCAGATTTTGTGGCAAGCATTTGTAATCAGTCATGCCCATGGGTGAGAAGGGGGCAGAGACAGGAGAATGTGTGGGAAGTCTGGGGCCAGCCTGGTGAAGGCAGTGGACTAAGACCCGGGCTCATAAAAGCGCTGGAAGGTGAGGACTGACGCCTGGAGGTGTGCTCGGACTTCCACACACAAACCACGGCACACGCACATCGGCACACTCGGACACACACCACACCACACACAAACCATGCACACGCACATCGGCACACTCGGACACACACCCCACCACACACAAACCATGCACACGCACATCGGCACACTCGGACACACACACCACACCACACACAAACCATGCACACGCACATCGGCACACTCGGACACACACCACACCACACACAAACCATGCACACGCACATCGGCACACTCGGACACACACCACACCACACATCTTTGGTATGTGAGCACCATAGCTTTTTCATCCTGTATCACTGTCTATTTCTGCCATGCCCAGTGGCAGCAGATTGCTAAGGTCAGAGTATATCATCAGTGAATGTGATGGTTGCTGCTTAACAACAGGGGCTATGCTCTGAGGATTGTATGGCTACTGATTCATTGCCAGGAACATCATGGAGCATGCTTTGACATGACTGTGAGATGGACTTATGAGACCCCATCACGTGTACAGTCTGTCACCTGTGGTGCCTGACTGTATGTGGAAGTTTTAGGATTTAACTCTAAACTTGTTATAAAAAGAAAAAGGTCCTGCTGGGCATGGTGGTACACGCCTTTAATCTCAGCACTCGGGAGGCAGAGGTAAGAGTATCACAGAGAGTTTGAGGTCACCCTGAGACTATATAGTGAATTCCAGGTCAGCCTGAACTATAGGCTACAATGAGACCCTGCCTTGGCAAACCATAAAAAAATACAAGAAAAGAAAAGAAGAAGGTCCTATTAATTTCCTACTTTAGCTTCAACTGTTGTTACATGCCTTAGTCTTTAACAGTTCATCTGGATATTTCTTATTCTTATGACAGGGATCATCATTTGCAACCCAGCAGCCCCTGGGGTATAATCTTTTCCTGACCACAGCTGTTGGTGATGGGGTGAAACTGTGGGACTTGCGGACCCTGAGGTAAGGCCAGCCTGCGTCATGGCACTGCCCTGGCACCGCCTTGAGCTGGAGTTGAAGCTGGAGATGCAACTAGATCCCTTTGCAAATACAATGAGGTTGTGGCTGGTCTGAGTTGCTCTAAGGGAAGAAGTAGAGCTGCCCATTTGGGACAGTGAAGCCACGGTGCCATGTCTTCTGGGTGGGAGGGATTACCCACAGATGCTGAGACTCAGAGATACAGAGGTGTCCAGTACTCGGTAGCTACAGCCATCCCAGATGTGACTTGTTGCTCTTTGCATGCATCCGTCCAGGCTCTCCTGGACTCAGGCAGCTACGTAGGAGCTGAACTGTCATTCACACATTGGTGGGGGCTGGGTGGGGGGTGAGGGAAGTGTAAAATCCAACTTAAACATGTGTCTATATCTTCTGATAATTATAGTGTTACAATGTACATAGAATGGAATAAAATTGACCTGTATTAGTATATATGTGCACCAAACACATTCATGAGGATATAACTTACAGTGCACTTGCTCTACTCTTTGGCAATAAAACAAACATATGAACTCTGTCCATTGAGTGCGATGTGGACCATACCCTATCAGAACTTTTTCTTTACTTCTTCTTCTTCTCATTTTTCTTCATCTTCTCCCCCTCATTCATTCATTCATTCATTCAACCATTCTTTTTTTTTTTTTTACAATAAACAAGTTTTATATGACACTTCATAAATGGTTGTGAAACAACTCTCTTGATGGGATATGTACTTCCCCAAAGCCTGTTGGTCATTTTTTTTTTTTTTTTTTAGTTTTTCGAGGTAAGGTCTCACTCTAGTCCAGGCTGACCTGGAATTCACTATGTAGTCTCAGGGTGGCCTTGAACTCATGGCGATCCTCTTACCTCTGCCTCCCAAGTACTGGGATTAAAGGCATGCGCCACCACGCCCGGCTTGTTCGTCATTTTTTAAAAGCAAGTTATGACTTCAGAAGGTTTGTTTAAAGAGATTTAACAATCCTCAGAAAATGCTTACTATTTAATACTTATGTAGATAACACTTATGTATTCAATATATAAAAGTTTATTTACGGGCTGGAGAGATGGCTTAGCGGTTAAGCACTTGCCTGTGAAGCCTAAGGACCCCGGTTCGAGGCTCGACTCCCCAGGACCCACGTTAGCCAGATGCACAAGGGGGCGCACGCGTCTGGAGTTCGTTTGCAGTGGCTGGAGGCCCTGGCGCGCCCATTCTCTCTCCCTCTCTCTATCTGCCTCTTTCTCTCTGTTGCTCTCAAATAAATAAATAAAAATAACAAAAAATATTTAAAAAAAAAAGGTCAGCATGAACCAAAGATTTAAAAAAAAAAGTTTATTTACTCTTAGTGTTGACATTTTGGGGAATTTATAATTTTTTTTAGTTATTTTTTCAGGTAGGGTCTCACTCTAGCCCAGGCTGACCTGGATATCACTATACAGTCTCAGGGTGGCCTTGAACTCACAGAAATTCTCCTACTTTTGCCTCCTGAGAGCTGGGATTAAAGGCATATGCCACATCTACCAGCAAATTTATGATTTTTTGCTTGTCTGCCTATTTATTTATTTATGAGAGGCAGGGAGAGAGAGAGAAGAGAGAGAGAGAGAGAGAGAGAGAGAGAGAGAGAGAGAGAGAGAAGGGGTACACCAGGGCCTCGAGCTACTGCAAATGAACTCCAGATACATGCACCACCTTGTGCACCTGGCTTACGTGTACTGAGGAATTGAACCTGGGTCCATCTCTCTAGCCCCAAATTTATGATTTTTAAGAAAGTTTATTTTGTTTTTGAAGATCTCCTTGACTATTTACCATTAAGTAATTCTCACAAATTAATTCTTTTTGTATATAGCAGGCACAAGGCTCAGGTTTGATTCCAAGCAACACACACACACACACACACACACACAAACACACATGAGGCAGGCTTTTCATTATTAGTTTGTTCCTTTTTGTGAGGAAAAGCATTATCTTAATATGTCTTTTGTAGATGTGGCAACTGTTTTATGCCTAGTTTCTTTCTGCCCTTGCAGGTGTGTGCGCCGCTTTGAGGGACATCCAAACCGCTGCTACCCCTGTGGAGTTGCTTTCAGTCCCTGTGGTCGGCTTGTAGCCTGCGGTGCAGAGGACAGACATGTATGTGTGCTTGCTGGTCTCTTAGGTGTAGTATTTCTAGGTGCCATTATCACATAGATAATGTGTTTGGTACTGCTGTGTTCTGGGATAAAAATCAGCCTGACAGCTGGGCAAGGTGGCACACGCCTTTAATCCCAGCACTTGGGAGGTAGAGGTAGGAGGATCGCTGTGAATTCGAGGCCACCTTGAGACTCCATAGTGAATTCCAGGTCAGCCTGGGCTAGAGTGAGACCCTACCTCGAAAAACCAAAAAAAAAAAAAAAAAAAATCAGCCTGACTATTGGTCCTATTTTGAGACTTTTACCCAGTAACACTTCATCACAGCAATTTATGGCCATGGAAGGGTCTTTTTTTCAGTGTATCATAACATACACTTACCAATCATTATCTCATTTCTTCATTGATTAATAGTCTCATAAACATTGAGTACACACTTCATGAAAGACAGTATGAGCTATGATGTAGTATCAATCCATAAATGCCAGCTTATTCATGTAACAGGGTACTACTTGTCTTCCTTTTCTTTGTGTGTGTGTGTGTGTGTGTGTGTGTGTGTGTGTGCAGGCATAAATGTATTGTAGTGCACATGTGGAGGTCAGAAGACAATTTCTGGTGTCAGTCCTTGCCTTCCATCTTGTTTGAGGCAGGTTCTCCCATTCTTATTGTTTACAGTTGCAATCATCAGGCTGACTGGTTCACAGCCTTCTGGGAAATTTTCCTGTCCCTATCTCCATTCTCTCTATAGGTACACTGTAGGTTTACAGGTGGCACCATAACATCTGGCTTTTAAGTGAATTCTGAGGATATGAACTCAGTATTCACACTTGCATGTCAAGCACTTTACTCACTTTACGATCTCCCTATCCCTTGTTTGTTTTTAGAACTCCATTTTAATGTATCCACTTTTTGAATTATATCTGTACAGTGGTATGTGTACATGGAAGCTCAGTGATCAAATACCTAGCAGGTTGGCAACCTTATGTAGCTGACATTTCACTAGTTCAAGTGACAGGTTAAAATCTTACTATACACTGGCCCTTTGCCCCACCTACTGTGTGCTATGCTTATTGTGTGTAATTACATTTAACATTGACAAACTGCTACCATGTAGTGTTACAATTTCAGTTACTGGGCATGTTTTAGAGAGCTTGAGATGGGTGCAACAGTGTGCTATCGGCCCAGCCAACTGTCTCTGCTCCCTCTCACTGCTTCTGCTCCAGCTCTTCTTGTAGACAAGTTGACTGGTGCCATGAAGTCTCCTTACATGCGTTTGCACAGCTTTCTGCTGCAGTGAGTCTCCTTACATGTGCATGCACAGTTCTTTGGCCACCATGGGTTCTTGCATTCTCCATCTGGATTATCTGTAATTTGCCTTTCTTGCTGAGGTCTAGCCTCACTGGGTATAGAATTCTGCTTGGAAAGCATCCCTCATGGACTCCTGTTATTAAGTAGTACCTGGCCTCACTATTCACTTTGCTAGCTGTGGAGTAACCTTCCTATTGCCTCAGCTTCTCTTGGCTCTCTGGGAAGCCTTCACTCCCATTTCTGTCCTGGACCTTGCATTCACTTCAGCCCTTCCTACCTTATAGCTCTCCAAATTTGACTCATTTTCTCATCTACATGATCTTCAAAAACACTAAACACTTAAGGACCATGGAGCATTGTGCCAGGTGCTTCAGACTTTCTTTATAGCATCACGTATGAAAATTTAGAGTTGACCAGGGCAAGAAGCTGATGCCTCTGGGAAGCATCATGGAGTTCCCAGCAATCCTATAGAGCTGAGTATATAAAGACTAGCATTCAGGGCTGATGTATGTGTGGGTGCCCATGACTTCAGTCCTCCTGCTGTAGGCATGTAAGCCAGGAGCTGCAGGTCTTTCTGTGCCTGCTAAGTTCTGACGAGAGAGAGAGAGAGAGAATGGAATCTGTACTATCTGCCTTTCTTTCTAGTGAAACTTATTTTCAAGTTTCCATGGTTTCCCAATATAATCTCCAGCACTTGGTCAAAATTAAAAATATGTCAAGAAATAGAGCAATCCCCCCAAATATAATATAAACAGGGCTGTGGGAAATTCAAATATTGAGTTTAGCAGAAAGGATATTAAAATACTGATTAAGAGGCTGGAGAGATGGATCGGCAGTTAAGGCACTTGCCTACAAAGCCTAATGACCCAGGTTCAATTCTCTAGTGCCCATGTAAAGCCAGATGCACAGTGGCACATGCATCTGAAATTTATTTGCAGGGGCTGGAAGCCCTGGCATGCCCATTCTCTCTCTGCTTGCAAAAAACAAATACAAATATTAAAAAAACAACTTACTAATGCATTCAAGGAAATGAAAGAGAAAAGTTGGAAAAGTTAGGGTTTATTTGGATAGGGAATTTCATTATATGACAGGAGATTGCAAAAAATGAAATGGCAGTTATAGATGTGAAAGTATAACATCTGAAATTAAGAGAATAAAGACAAAAATGTTGAAAATACATAAGAAATTAATGATACATTACTTAATGTAAAGCAGACTTTAAAGTATAAAGCATTACTAGGAAGAACAAAATCTGTTTCAAATGATAAATATACCAGTCTACATAGAAAGTATCATGATTCTAAATTTTCATGCTCTCATATGCCCATGTTAACATAGTTTTAATCCAAAGCTCACAAGGCAGAACCTGGGGCAGGGGCTTGCTACAGTCTACAATATGACCTCAGCTGAGGAGTGTGACAGAGGAGGGTACCACCACTAGGAAATGCTGTCAGAATTGCCAACTTCAAGTGATACATTTTTTTACTCCTACTTCAAAGAAAATCAAGGAACTTAGTCTTATACATTCACTTCTCCCATTTTGGCTTTCTTATTTAAATTGTAATCAAAAAGCATTCACACAGCATTTTGTTGTCCTGTAGTCCCATTGATTAAACATATGTTATTCACTGCTCACTTTAACCTTTACATGAGATTCTTCAATCTTAACCTGGGTTGTCTGAAGCTTTTTTATTTAAGAATGGTTCAATAGAACACTAGCTAGTCAGTCATATTTACAACTATTTAATTCTCAACAACTTATCTGTGTGTAAAAATTAATTCTTGGTTTATATTTTCTCTTTGAGTATGTGAAATATTTTAAATGAAGGCTTAGAAAAGTCTGAAGCACTCTACTGTTTTTCTCTTATAAGTGTTTGGGCATTTATGTGTATGCATATTTGTATATGTGTACAGATAAACATTTATGCATTTGAGCATGGAGACCAGAAACAAAAAAAACCTCAGGTGTTATCCTGAAGAACACCTTACACCTCTTTTTGAGACAGGGTCTCTTATTGGCCTGGAGCTCACCAATTTGGCTTACTGTTTGCTTCTGTCACATCATTGGTGGTATCAGTGCACTGAGAATGTCCATTGTGAGGTTAAAGTGAGACCACACATGGGTACATTGCCCAGAGAGACATTGTGTGAACACTGTTTGACTTTGCCAGCCACCAGCTGGTATGAGTTGCTCTCTCCTGTTGTTTTCCTCTCTGATCATGCTTTCAAGGGAAGAAAAAAATGAATGAGTAGTCTAATAGCTATCAAATGAAGGACAGTTAGGACTGGTCACAGGTCTATAGATGCTGCAAAGACTGGCTTCTTTTTGGAAATGGCTGGTGACACAGCTGGTAAGAGTGATGACCACGTTGGGCTGTGCTGTGGTCATATCTAGTGTCTCAGTATAGTATCTCTCCTCTTGCCAGCACCTTTCCTGCAGAGATCGTGAAGGAGTAGTGAAAGAGGCAGTGGCCCATTGTGGGCCATATTTTCTATTGCCATGTTGGTGCCATCCTTCCAGGGCAGTTGCTTAGTTGAGTCAACACCCAAACCAATGGTTTCCTAGTGGACTCTGCTTTCTTTTGGAAGGAGGAGATGTTTGTCTTAGTGTGACTTCAAATAAGGCCTACATTAAGTTGTGAACATTTTAGTTTTTTTTAAGGAAAGCTTATTTTGGTGGGCTGGAGAGATGGCTTAGTGGTTAAGGCAAGTGTAAAACTTAAGGACCCAGGTTTGATTTCCCAGTACCCATGTAAGCCAGATACACAAGGTGGCACATGCTTCTGGAATTCATTTGCAGTGGCTGGAGGCCCAGGCATGCCCATTCCCTCTCTCTGTCTCTCATAAGTAAATAATTTAATTAAGTATTTATAAAAAGATTATAGTTTTATAAAGTAATTTTAGTCATCTGATTAAATATGTATAGTACTGAGAAAATGTCAGGTCTGGAAATAATTTAAAAAGCTAAATTATAACCATCATGTGTTAGTTCATTGCCCTGCAGACAGCATTTCTGCCCTTGAGAAGTTTTAGGAATTCATCTCTTTGCAGTTCTTCTGTTTTTCTTTTTGTGGGAAATCCAGGAAAAGGGAGTGGAGGACACACAGGAGAGAACATCTTCCTAATAAGATCGACAACTGAAGCAGTCAACACGAGTGCCATGGTCCTATTCCTTTTCAGATGCACCTCCATCCCCTGATATTCTTTGGAAATGTTTGAGGAGTAAGGTGCTATTCTAGCACTCATAGGATTTGTGCCATATCCCTGCCTTCTGACTGAAAAATACTGCTTCCTCTCTCCTTGCCTTTTCTTAGGCGTACTAATTGATTTGTGGTACAAGATTGACGTACACAACTTTGCATTCTCTGTAGATCATTTTTCTGTGATAGAAGAAAGGGCTTCACAAGGAAGTAATTATCTCCATTTCAGCATTTCTGTTTTGACATGGGCTGATATGTCATATCAGGCAATTCTTGATCTTTTGGAATTCTTCATACCATGGAGTACAGTGAACGGACCTTGGGTGTCTCATATTTTTCTGATATTTGTGGCTTTGGTTTTCTATCATTTAAATTCTCACTATGGGAAGATTCATGTACCAACACTTTTGGGCTGAGAGATGTATTTTTTTTTTTTTTTGAGGTAGAGTCTCACTCTAGCTCAGGCTGACCTGGAATTCACTATGTAGCCTCAGGGTGGCCTTGAACTCACAGAGATCCTACTACCCCTGCCTCCCGAGTGCTGGGATTAAAGGCGTGTGCCACCATGCCTGGTTTAAGAGAGATGTATTTTGCTGGGTATGGTGGGGCATGCCTTTAATCCCAGCACTTGGGAGGCAGAGATAGGAGGATCTCTGTGAGTTCAAGGCCACCCTGAGACTACATAGAGAATCCCAGGTCAGCCTGAGCTAAAGTGAGACCCTACTTCAAAAAAAAAAAAAAAAAAAAAAAAAGAGAGATGTATTTTGTGTAACTCCATTTTCTATAAGAAGAGAAAGCTCAGTTCTAGTAACTTCTGCTTAGCTCTCTGGATGCCATGTCTGTCTTGAGATTTCTTGCAAATGGAACCAATGTCAGTTCCCACTCAGAATATCCAGGTAGACTTTTCAGCAAGTGAGAATTAAAACTCAGGCTTCATGACCTGCTTCTGTTTTATACAGGCTAAACCTCAGACATTGCCTAGCCTTCCTTCCCTTCTCCTTGTCCTGCAGCTGATGGGTCAGGGCTTCCTGTCCTCCTCAGACTCTTCTCCTTCTTTCTTGATCCCTTTCCTATGAACAATAAACAGATTCCCTGGAATGCAAGGGCATCAACCCAAGATGTCAGCTTATCCTGACTGACTTCTGTATGCCCTTTCCGTCTCACATGGAAACTGTCTAGGCAGTCTCTGGTGTCCATCTGACCAGTAAAGCCACTTTTAAGCTGCTTTGTCCAGTCCCAAGTCAAATGAGTGTCAGGTTCCCCTGATCTTGACCCTTCCCTGCTTCCTGAGCTCACTAAGGCTGTTGGACATGGTTTGCAGGCTGGCCATCAACCCACTCAGTGTTGGAGAGGGACTTCCCCAACCTCTGCCTCAGATACAAGGCCTAAGCCTCACCCCACTTAGTGGGTATGGCAGGAAGGAATGTTCCCAGCCCTCTGCTTCAGGTCTGCACTCTTTCCTGACTGAGTCCTGGTAGTTGTGCTCCATCAAGACATCCACAGATTGGAAGTTTGTCTTCTTCATGTTCTCGATAGGCTGGAGCAATAGAATCTGGGGTGTGAGTACCTTCTTTTGCATATGCCTAATGTTATTTAATTATAACTTTTATTTTGATCAGATTTTCGTATGGTCCCTGACATGGCTGTGTGTTTTGCTTTTATGAAAAAAAAAAAAAAAGCTCCCATGGCATTTCCCCACAAGTCTCTGATTGGGCACATATAACACTTTTTTTGGGGGGGGGCAAACACCAAGGAATAGGTTTGATGATCATGAAGTCTATATATGTTGGCCTTGACCAGAAACTTCCAAACTGATTTCCAAAGTTCTGATACCATTTGAATAATCAACAAGTATTTGGTGCAGACGACAGTGCACATAAGACTCCAGCAGCACGATAGGTGACAGACCAAGCAAAGATATGAACATGTTGTGTGAGGAGCTGCAGGGGCAGCAGAACACACTGGTGAGGGTCCAGGGCAGCTATCAGTTGACACTTGTCATGCGGCAGTAATGTTGTCTCCTCTGTGGGCTATAGAGAGAACATGCAGGGTGCCTGGAAAGTAACACTCAGTATTCTACCTCAGCTTCATAACTAAAAAAGACAGAGTGCAGCAAGGAGTGCTCTGGTCACTTTCCTCATGCACAGTCCATGTGGCAGAGGGGGAAGCCTGAATCCCAAGACTCTCCTACAGCCATCAGTTCTGAAATGAGCAGGGATGGTTGAAAGCACCTGTGAGGCAGAAGAGTTTGTGTTGCTCTGTGTCAGGGCTGACTGTGCATTGGTGCTGGGAAGGCTGTGACCCAGATGGTATCCTCCAGACAGTCTGGCCCACAGTCATGGTCCTGTGATAAATACAGGCCATGGACAGCTTCAAGTGGCCATGTATCACACCTGTGATTCCTGTGGCAGATGTGAAGAGTTCTGAGCAGAGAGTGTGCATGTCTTGGGACCACCGCACGTGTGGCTGAAGGTGGGAACCCATCAGCACTAGCCTTGCCTGGGTCTGCAGAATGCACTTTCTCTGACTTTACGTGTGAAACCTGAAGCCACAATTGCCGGAGACCCATAGAGTTGAGGAGGAGAGTACGTCTCAAACAGAAGAAAGTGGAGAGAATCTTATTCTTCCACTTTCCTCAAAATTCCTACTGAATCTATGTGTAGATTTTTCTTCAAACCCACCATTTAGCCACTGGGAAGGTCCAAATCCAAAGGACTTTCTCTGATGTTAAGATGGCTTTAATGGGAAGCGGAATAACCTCTGGAATGTCCCTCTGCTGCAGAGAAGTGTTTTTCTATCACCAGCAGACTTGCAAAGAATACCCTTGACATACTTGTTACTTCCAGACATGTTATTTTTCAGTTCCCATCAGGAGAGACCCTGGTTTTTGTTCACAAGATGAAGGGTTTTATGGCAATTTTGGGTGTATGTCATGTATGTGGAATGCATAGTAATTCATAGCAGGAAACAATGAATTGTTCACTGTCATGGTTTATATTGATTGTCAACTTGACAGAACTTAGAATTGCCTAGGAAATAAGCCTCTGGGCAGCCTGCAAGGGATTATCTAGATTAAGTTAGCATCTGGGTACATCTGTGAGGAATTATCTTGATTAGACTAATTGAAGTGGGAAGACCTACCTTAACTGTGGGGTAGCACCATTTCATGAGCCCGGGTTCTTACTGTATAAAAAGGGAAGAAGGGCTGGGTACCAGCACTTACCACTCTCTGCCTCTTGGTGACAGACACAGCATGACCAGCTGCCTCCTGCTCCTGCAGCTATGCCTTGTCCACCGTGATGAACTTTTACTTCCAACTTTCAGCTGCAATAAGCTCTTTATTCTTAACTTGCTTTTGTTAGGTATTTGGCTGCAGCAAAGAGAAGTATGACTAATATACTTACATTCCATGATGATTATCAGGAACCATATGTGTGTGTGCAGTACTCTCTCAGGCTGCTGGTAGGGGACAAGGTGGCATCTTCCCATTCAGACTTTAAGGTTGGAATACAAAGGCTGAGCTTACTTCAACAGTACCAGTAGACTTGGGTGTTATAAATCTGAAGGAGAAACTGTCTGTAAGTCACATCTGTGACATGGTTGGTGCTGTGTCAGGCCAGCCTGCTTGTCCCTTTGACTCTGAATAGCCATGCACTGTACTTGAGGCATGGTTTGGAGTTGGTCACCAGCTGTCAGTTAAAAACATCTGCTTGTCTTGTCTCTTAGGCTTATGTGTACGAAGTGGGCTCTAGCACCTTTCTGCACCGGCTGGCAGGACACACAGACACCATCACCACAGTGGCCTTCAACCCATCCACTCCACAGGTACCTCCTCTGGGTGTGGCTTCTCTAGTGCATATAGTCTTGAATCACAGTTTTAAAAAAATTTTTTATTGTTTCAGAGTAATTTTAAAAATATTTT
The DNA here is from genome assembly GCA_036346955.1 of Dipus sagitta. Taxonomy (NCBI): domain Eukaryota; kingdom Metazoa; phylum Chordata; class Mammalia; order Rodentia; family Dipodidae; genus Dipus; species Dipus sagitta. Next base: position 139,181,098 of record CM070778.1, read on the forward strand.
TATTTATTTATTTGAGAAAGAGAGGGAGGGAGAGAGGGAGAAAGAGGTAGAGAGAGAGAATAGGCATGTCAGGGCCTCTAGCCACTGCAACTGAACTCCAGACACATGTGCCACCTTGTGTGTCTGGCTTACGTGGGTCCTGGGAAGCTGAACCTGGGTCCTTTGGCTTTACAGGCAAGTACCTTAACCACTAAGCCATCTCTCCAGCCCTTGAATCACATTTAAAAAAATCAGTCCCACTTTATCTTGGTGAAATTTTATTATATTTAAAGATTATGCCCACTAGGCATGGTGGCACATGTCTTTAATCCTAGTATTTGGGAGATAGAGGCAGAAGGATCAGGAGTTCCAAGTCATCATCAGCTACATAATGAGATTGAGGCCAGCCTGGGATATGTGCAACCCTGTTTCAAAAAACAAAACAAAACAAAAGATTACATGCCAAACTTGAGTGTCAGGACAGGGAATTGGGAAACCTTTTTTTGGGGGGTCAAGAAAAATCTGAATTTTTTTCATAACTAAAAGCATTTATCATCCAGTATGTTTGATCATGCTGCATGACAGAAAGGTGCAGTTGATGGACCCTCATCACACTAGTGTATATTCTACAGACAAGAGGAAGCAGGAATGAGAACAAGTAGAATACAAATCTCATGAAAAGACTTTAAGTCTTAGAAGAGAACCATACCATTTAAAGAAACTCATAATTGGGAGAAAAAAAAAAAACAAGAAGGAAGTAATGGTTGCAAGCAAACTTCACAGAAGAACAAATTGTCTTAACAAATGCAGGACACTTGCAGAAGATAAAAAAGTACTAAATATTTATTAAACTTCTGTATTTGGGTATTTCAGTTTAACTTGTTCAAGACTGGTGCTTTGATTCAGAGAATTATGTCTTTGTGCCACAATACTTTGGCCTAGCTTGCTGTAACTGAGTGTTCTGTAGACCCACCCTTTCACTGATAGGAATTATTGCAGTCTAGGGTGGGCTATGGCTCCTGGAACAAAGCTCGAGTTGACTTTGTACTTCCTGTCAAGTGAAACAAAGCAGTAATACTTGTCATGTGGTCTCCTAACTGTGGCCTATCATGCCCATTCCTTCCTGGGCCCTGATTAACCTTTGTGTCTGCCACATAGGTTTTGGTTAATTCTATCCCTTACTGCTATCACTTGAGTGCTTGTCACTTTTTGACACCTTTGTAGATGTCTCCCTTGCTCTGAATGCAGGTCTTTTTCCATTATGCTCAGCATTTGGAACCAAGAATCACCATAGGTCAGCTAGAGACTTGGGATCAGTGGAGACCCATGTGGGAAAGAAACAGGTTTAGGATCTGGCAAGCTGAAGGATGAGGCCAGGCTCTATTGAGTTCCACTGTGGGCCATGCAGACTCCCTCTTTTTTTTTTTTTTTTTTTTTTTTTTTGTCTTTGCTACCAACTCCCTTTCCTCTGCCTTTCTGTTCAGTGATCCACATTGCCACTCTTTAGACTCATTCTGATTCAGGGAAGCTGTATAACCAGTTCTCACCCTCCTCAAGTCCCGTGAGGTCAAGAGGGTTAGACTTCCTGTGCTGTCTCTGAGCTCATCTGCAGCCTGTCTCTGATCCTTGGCCCCACAACCTTGTTTGTCTTCCAGGCCTAGGCTCACTTGCTGCTGGGCCTGTCCATCCAGAAATTCTGTTTTGGTTCAAAGTAGCTTATTCATGGGTTCCTTACCCTCCAGGTAAGATGGCTTGTCTATTGTCCACCTGGGAGCCAAGTCTAGGGGCTTGGGGCCAGCCTGCTTCTTCTTGTTCTCCCTCACCATCATGTTCATTGATCACACAGAGCATGACTGGAGCACTCTCCTCGTGTCTTCTCTCTTCCCTTGCTTTACCTCTAGCAGGCTTGGGTTAGTTGATTATACAGAGATTTCCTACTCTCTGTCTGTTTCTTGCCATACTCCTTTTCCTCTTTACATTCAGTGTGGAGTGTGTGAAGGCTCGATGTAGCATGGCCTGTGGTGACATGGCATGGTGTGGCTTGTGAGTATGGAGATTGGGCTTTGTGGCTCTCCCAAGACAGTCATAAGCTCATATTCCTGCTTTGAGGTCCTCTTCTGTCTCTTCTTGATGCTGTTAATTTCTTCTGTGTACTGCTTTAGTGGCATAGCTCAAGTCTTGAAAACTGTATATTTTCATGCTCAGTTGGTTTAGATATTTCCTAGTCTGCTCTCTCTCTCCCCATTGGTTCATGAGTTATATAAAAGGGTATCATTTCATTTTCTTTTATTATTTCCTGATTTAATTCCTGGTTGTCTTAAAGCACACCTGCGTGATTTGATTGTACATAGCTATCTTTCATGTTGTGTACATGTGGGTAGAGTATAGGTTCTACATTAGTGCTGGAACATTTTGTAAATACAGTCACATTGGCAGATAGCATACTTCATGACTCCAGTCTCTTCACTTCATGGTCCCTTGTTAATTAAGAATGATAGTGAAATTTGGCTAGTTCTAGGTTTCTCTTTTTTTCTATAATTTTATCAGTTTTTGATTTTCTTATTTTGAAGTTACTTTATTTGGTTCAGAGTTATGTCTTTTATTGCATAGACCAGTTGTTACTATGAAGTATTTTTATTGTGATGTATACTCACACACCCATGTCACCATTCTGCTACATCAATAATTCATATGCAGTTTCCTTCTGTTGGTATTGGGTGGCTTGTCTTTTAAAACATTCTTTTCTGTTTACTCCATGTGGAGTTTGTGTTTGCAGTGTATTTCTTGCAGACAGTGTTAGTTGAGTCTGATTTTTTTTTGTCTACTTCAACTACTTCTGCCTTTCAATGTGAAGGTTTAGATCATTTACATTTAGTGTAACTGTAGCTATGGTTATGCTAAGATTTATCTTGCTTATTTCTGTATAAAACAGCTTATGTTCACTTCTTTTTTCTGTCTTCTCTTGGCTGAATTTGGTATCTCTATTATTTCATCCATTTGGCTTTTCCAGGTGTAATTCTGCTTTTCTGATTTGAAGTTATTTATAGTCTGCATCATGGGCTAGCTAGTCCATCATTCAGTGAGATTAGACCCCAATGCCTGCAGTGTGAGATTGTCACAGCAGGAACTCATTTCTCCTCTCAAGCCTCATGGTATGAACACTTTACTTTTACATAGTTGTGGTCTGAATATTTGTGCATTCCCAAATTCACTGTTGAAATCCTTACCCACAAGGTGAAGTTGGGCTTCTGAAGGGTGATTGGGACAGAGGATGGAACTTCACAAATGGGATTAGTGTCCTTGTAAGGGAGACCCGAGAAAGCTTCTGCCCCTCCACAATGTGAGAACTAGAAAACCCTACCAGACCCCATAACACTTGGGTCTTGAACTTCCAGACTTCAGACTGGGAGAAACACAGTCTGGAGGATTTTGTTATAGTAGCCCTGTAGATGACCACGCCATATTTCACTATAAATTATTGATTTTATTTGAATAGTTACCTCATAAGTAATAAGGAAACATTTTGTATATTTGCCACATACTTCTTCATCAGACCTTCTGAGTCTTGATAGTCTTATTCTAAAAATAAGAGCCAATCTGGGCTACATCATAAGACACTGGCTCAAAAAATAAAATAGGAAATTCTAGTAATCTAGGTGCCACAGTGGTGCAACACACCTGTCACCCCAGCCTTTGGAGATCAGTACAGAAAGACTTCAAGTTTGAAGCCAGTTTGAGGCTAGCGTTGACAAAATAGCAAGTCTTGGTCAAAAAAGAGAAAATTCTGATATCTATACATTTCATATTTTGTTATCAATTGAAAATTAACTTTTTTAAAAGCCAAAAAATTAGGTTTTGAATTATGTATAATTTGTACAGCTCTTAGATAGCTTAGGAGACTTGTTAAGACAGTGATGAGAGGGTAGGATGCTGTGTGTTCAGCAGGGATGACTTAAAGGTATTTTTAATATTTTATGTATAATGCACAGTATGTGCATATATAATATAGAAAATAAACAACACCTATAATGTAAATAGCACAGACATGTGATCCTAGTGATATTGCATGTTTTGGGTATTTGCAAGACCCCAGGGTGAATGGCTTATGTTGGGAGTCCCACAAAAGACCCAGTGGTGACAGACCAGCCTTGTCTGAGTGAAAATCTATGAGACATCAGCCAGGTTGGAGCTTTCTCTTGTAGTGCATGCCAGGTACTCCTTACAACCATGTTTCAGCTACGGTAGAGCTGTACTTCTAACTTGCAGCAAAGACCAAATGGCCTGGCTTCAGCCTAACACTGGTTGTTCATAGTAGATGCTCACAGCTGCTGGACATGGCACTTTGTCTGATCGTCATCCCAAGCTTGGGAAGAAGCACTTCATATCACAGACATGAAAACCGAGGCACAAAGAAATTGGGAGCTGGGACAAATTCGCATGGTTGGTGAAAGAGTAGATGGGCTCCTGACTGATTTCAGTCCCAGGTGCTTCAGCTTGAACCCAGAGAGTCATGTGGGAGCTAAAGAAGGCCCAGTGCTGGTCAGCCAAAACTGCAGCCATGTTCTGTGGAAGCACAGGTCATCCTTACTTGTTTGAACCCAGAAAATTTCAAATTATGTGGGAAACATGATAGTGTTATTTACTCATTACTTTTTTGGTTTTCGGACTTCATAAAAATTCTATAAATTTAAAAGAGTCATATATATGTCAGGCTTTCTATGAAAACTAAAAGGGATCTATCCACTTTTTTTAAAAAAAATTTATTTATTTATTTGAGAGCAACAGAGAAAGAGAGAGAGAGAGAAAGAGAGAGAGAGAGAGAGAGAGAGAGAGAGAGAGAGAAAGAAAGAATGGGTGTGCCAGGGTCCTGGGGAATTGAGCCTCAAACTGGGGTCCTTAGGCTTCACAGGCAAGTACTTAACTGCTAAGCAATCTCTCCAGTCCTCTATTCACTTTTGTAAGTTAGTCAATGTCTAATATATAAAATACACATTTAGGCTAAAACCCATGCATCATAGAAAAGTACAATGAAAATAGCTCTGCTCTTTAGCTGTGATCCTGCCTTGCACATATTTTCAATATATGGAGAGGGAATCAAAAGGTCTTCTGAGCTTTGACACTTATAGTTACAATAAAATAAAAAATAATATTAAAGTAAAAAGGGAAAGACTGAAAATAAAAGAAATAAAGGTAGCTGACCATTTGTCTGTAATGGCTTCAAAAAGCTCATGTCCTGAGTCACATGTCTTCAGTCATGCTGGCCATGGCAGTCCAGTGAGCATACAGGGTAGGTCCAGGTCCTACTTGCTCAGCTTAGCTCAAAAGTGTGGCAGGCGCAGGGGCAGGCATGCGTACCAGAGCCCCACCCCATCCTGACATACAGTGCTCCCTTTACAAGGGCCTCGTGTGTCCCTCCCACATGAGGCATACTGGTTTCCACCACACTGTGAAATCTATTCTTACATCTATGACAAGTTTGGATTTGGGGCTGGATATGTGGGTTAGTTGTAAGTACTTGCTTGGCACTTGGCATACCCAACGACTTGGGTTTGATCTCCAGTTCTGGAAAAAAAAGACAAGCAAAGTTTATATATACTGCAAACCCAAAACAGAGTGTTTTGTCTTCTGTATATTTTTTGCATACGTGGTATTTCTGGCATTCTCTCTCCTCTGGCTCAGCATGGGTTTTGCAATTGTCCACATTGTGAGCATTCCTGGTTCCTTCCTTCACATCATGAAAAATTCCATGGTGTGGGTGTCACATACTTCAGCATTCCTTGGGTGGGGAACTTCCAGTGTTTCCCATTGCTGGTGATTACAGACAAAGCTACCATGAGATTCTTGTATCATCATTGGTGTGAACATATGTCCTTGCCTCTTTGCCTTGGTGCATAGTAGTGTTCACTCATAGGGTGGTGTGTGCCCCATGGCAGTGTAAGTAGTGGTACACTCTACAGCCACCAGCAGTGGGTGAGGGTTCCAACTTCCATATTTCTGGCTATCTTTGATTTTGTTAGCCATTGAAGTGAATATGTGTGGTGTTTTTAACTACTATTTTAATTTGCATTTCTTTCTCAGTGGGTAATAATGAACACTTTTTCATGTATTCATAGACCCATATAAATTTTTTATTATTGAGTTATAGAGCTTTAAAAATGTTTTCTTTTCTTAACCATGCATCATATTAATGCAATGCAAGCATTTCTACTAATCTGTAGCTTGCCTACTTATTTTATGATCCTTTAATGAACAGAAGTTTTTAATTTTTAAGAATGCTAACATTCTCTTTATGGTTGATGTTTTCTGTAGTTCATCTATGAAGCCTTTGCTACTCTAAAGGCTTTCCACAGGAAGTTTGCAGCTTTAGCTCATACTTCAATCTGTGCCCCAATCTGCTCTGGGCATTAGTTACTGCTCTACAAGGACATTGGCAGAACCCGCCTCTTCTGGCCTTCCTCGGCACAGAGCATCCAGGACCTCAGCTCTGACACTCAGTGGATAGCACCAAAATGTCAGAAGGTGCAACTCCTCTTAGCTCCATCATGAGCTGCCTTCCTTCATGCTGACCCATGCCATGGGTGGGTTTTAGTTCTCTATGGTTATAGGATCAAAGACTTTGTCTGCTTACTGGATATGGACTGGAGGTCACTGAAGTTCCTACCACACAATGTCACCAACCTGACCTCTTGCTTCTTCAAAGCCAGTCAGGGAAAGGGGACTCCTGCAAGGTGGTGCTGTGGTCCATGCGATGGTCTGCGTACCCTGAGTGCACTGCCCCCCTCACACCATCGTGCTCCTCAGGTCTCTCAAGTCTGGGAAAGTCATAGGAAAGTTATGGTCACTCCCATGGGGAGGGGACACTCAGGCTGGGTCTTCACTCCCCATCACCAGCTAATGTGGAGGACAGACAAGTAAAGAGTAGTTTTCATTCCATGGGAGTGTCTCTCCAGCGCCATATATATATACCATAGTTGGCTTTCTCCTCAGTTTCATTGCTGTCTTGGTTGAAAATGAGTGCACTCCGAGTATGATGAAATCTCTGTTTAAGGCTCAATTTTTACATAATTTTAAAAGATATTTTGAGTGAATTGGATTTATTCTCCCAACAGATGGTTGTCATTGTAATTGTCTAGTACATAAAAATTATTCTTGCCTAATAATACCTGTAAAATGTTTTATGATCCTGTTTTGAAGGCAAAGATGTGTCTGTACTATTCCAGAAAACTGTGCAGTGCAAGTGTGGGTCACATTGTAAATGGCCTCATGAAAAGCCTGGTGGCATTTTTGTGTTAGTTTACAACTGTTATCACCCACCCCCAAGGATTTTCATGGGGCCTCAGTGGCAATTGTTTTTTCTTCACTGCTTGCAGATTTCAGCCACATTTCTTTAGCTTGGCAGAGGAGGCCTCACTGTCTTGCTGACCTACTATGTGCAGAAGGATTTTGTTAGCTCAGGGTACCTTCCTCTTCTGAGCAGTATTGGCTTGTCTTGTATCTTCCCTCTGGCTTCACAGGCTCTACTTAGTGTCAGCCCTCCAGGAGAGGCTGGTCTCTGAGACCCCCTGCAACACAATGAACTGAAACCTGCTGTTTCAGCTGCAGGCTTGCTACTCAGGTATGATAGGCTCTCTCTGGTGTCATAGGTGGTCAACAGAACCACCAAAGTGCTGGTGGTCAGTCAGCCCACACTGTGTTTGTCATGGTCATGTGATCATTTTCAATCACTCTTATCCTGTGTGTCTAGAAATAACAGCTTTTTTTTCCCCTGAGAATATTCAACTCATTGTAGAAGCAAAAACCTCACATCTACCAGTGGAATTTGAGAAAACAAGGCTATGTAGTCAATCCACTTTTAAAATGGTAAATAAATAGATACTAATGAGTTTTATGTATGAAACAGGTTGAAATATAACCATTTCTGACAGTACAATGTTGAAATCTCTAGCTATCATAGATGTCTCTATCCCTCTGTGGCTCTATCCAGATTTTTTTTGGTCTCATACAGTTAGTGGCTTTGTTAGGTCATGTACAGTACAGATTGTTATTTCTTTTTAGAAAATAACCTGTTTTCACCTCAACAAATGCCTTTCTTTATGTCTCAGAACTCTTCTTGCTTTGGAATATAGCTATTTCTGCTTTGTTTTGATTAGTGATATGTTTGTATATTTTTCTCAGTCCATTTTATTTTAATGTACATGTATCTTTATTTTTAAAGTGGTTTGTTATAGACAGAATATAGTGGTATTGAGCTTTCTATTGATGCCTTGTCCTGGTTCCTAGTCTTGTTTCCCACTCCTTTTCTGCCTTGTGTGGTTTTAATTGAGAATGATTCTATTTTCTCTCTTTTCTTAGTATTTTGGCTATAATTAAAAAATTTGTTTTCACTTCTTTTAGTGCTTGTCCAGTTTTAAATAACAGCATGCTGGCTATTGTGAGTATCTAACAATACAAATTCCTGATCTCTTTTCATCCCTTACACTATCTGTCATTTCACCACACACACACACACACGAACACACACACACCCCATACATATTCAAATGCATTGCTGCTGTTATTACTTTGAACAAACTTTTTTTTTGGTCATATTACTTTATAATTGGACATTTTATTTTACCTCCACTTTTTCCTCCACAGATGTCCTTCTTTATATGTGTCTGAGTTCTCAGTTGGTCATTGAATAGAATGTGTAGGTTTTTGGTGGATTGTGGTGGTTTCATGGTGCCTATGTTCTAGTAATCTCTTTTTTATTTCATTATGGTCCCAAAGTGCAAGAGTGGTGATGGTGGGAATTCAGAGAAGGCAAGCTGTTGACTTAAGGAAAGACAAAAGCAAAGCAGAACTTAGGCCAACACAGCCAAGCTCTATCATAAGGACAGATTTTTCTATTAAATTGTGAAGGAAAAAGAAATTTGTACCAGTTTTGCTGTTGTACCTCAGGCTGCAAAAGTTGTGGCCAAGTCCTTAGTTAGGATGGAAAACACACTAAATTACAGGGCTTGGTGCTGCCTGTGGCTTCAGCAGCTCCTGGAGGTCTTGGAAAGAGTCTGTGTGGACAGGGGCTCCCTCCAGTACATGGTTTACAGGGATGGAGGCCAGCAGCAGCTCTGCAGAGATAATATTAGTAAGGAAAGCACAGGATGGGAGCAGACCAGCCGGAGCCAGGCCTTCTGCTGCTGCATTTATAGAGCATGCAAGGAAATTTACATGTCAATTTCTTTATGTAAAGTTTTCTTTAGAAAATACCATGTAGGTAGTTTTGTTGGCCCATAAAGTGAACAGAGCTATCTTGTTGCACTTTGGAGTTGCTGTCTGTTCACTTTGGTGATAATTTTGCCTCTATTTCTTTTTTAAATTTTACTTATTTGCATGCAGACAGAGACAGAGAGAAGAGACACACAGAGAGAATGGGCACACCAGGGCCTCTAGCCACTACAAATGAACTCCAGATGCATGCACCACTTCGTGTATCTGGCTTTACATAGTTACTGGGGAATCGAACCTGGGTTGTTAGGCCTTGCAGGCAAGTGCCTTAACCACTGAACTATCTTTCCAACCCCTGCTTTTATTTCTTAACCTAAATTAATTTGACTGTGTTAGCTTGGAGTGGCATCACAGTAGTGTGCATTAAGCCAGGGAGAAGAGGACAAGTCATTGTTGGGGTCCCAGGATGGAGGAGCCTGATTGCTTTGTAGTGTTTTCTCTGAGGGAGTCAGTTACTTTTCTGTGTGAGATGTTGACAGTTCTTCAGAGGAACACCAAAGAGTTGTTGCACTCCATGGAGGCTTAGAAGCTATCATGATGAGAAGGGAAGTTCAAGTGCTCTACAAAGTCCACCCTGCAAGCTGCCAGAGATGAGTTCTGGCCAGCAGTCAACAATATCCTACAGAGGTCTGAGATCAAAGATGATTGCAGAATAGCCATAATGTGATGCCAGAGATGAGAAACAGCAGATTAAACTCACTGAAGTCGGGTTAAAAAATGAGGTTTCTCTCATAGGAAACACTTTGGATAGAGCAAAACTCATTAAGAGTTGACACTCAAGCTAGATTCTGAAGCTCAGCTCCTCAGGCATGGAAAGAAATCTAGGAAATGCTTCAGGGAACTCAGGATGGCCATTGGCTTGGGGATCCCTCATCACATTCACCAGTCATTAAACATGTGGTATTTGAGGTCAGTCAAGAAAATGGTCCTAACGTAATGCCAGGAAATAATGTGAACAACTTAAGAAGTTGCATGTGTTGATCACACCTGCTCTCTTCTGGGGCCCCTGAATGGTGATTTCATGTTGGGTTATAATCCCAATAGGGCTTATCAGTGTTTGGATCCACAAGAGTGTTTTCCAGAATCCTCTGGAAAACAGACATGCCCATCACTGAAGCTGTGCACTCCAGGCTGAATTGCAGACATGCTCCATTATCCTGACACAAGCTGACGTCTGTGTGAAAGAGCCCATACCATCTAGCCATCACAATTTAATCCGTCAGATGCAGAGAGCAAACAAAAGCAGACTGACTGACTTCTGGTTATTCAATCATCATATTTTGAAAATGAAATAGACAAAGAGGAATGGGCTGTGAAAAATAAACAAAACAGGATTCAAAACAATTATGAAACACCAGTACTATGAATGTCTGTAAAAGTTGTGCAAATGCAGAATGATCCCAGCTTTCTCCATCTGTGCTGTCTGGACAGCAGTGACAGTGTTATTAGTGAGGACTGTATTGTCCATTCACATAGGCTTGCCTCTCCATCCTCAGGACTTTAAAAAGGAGTTGGCTGAAAAGACTATCATCTGAACTAGATGGGTGCTGTCAACAATGTCTTGTCACTATTGAAGATGAAATGAGTGGCAATAGTTTACAGGCAGGGTTTAAGTAGGTATGTAAGTAGAAGGGTGGAATACTTGGGGTAGAAAAAATTTAAATAGGACCAGCAAAGGAAATGAAGAAAAGTGAGGGATGGGGAGAAGGTTAACCAAAACTAAAGCCTACTTATTTGTTGAATAATTAAAAGTATAATTAAAAATTTAAAAAGACTTCGGGTAAGAGCTCCCATTTGTGGGGGTGGGTGGATAATGATGTTTTCTGAAGCTATAGGCTGCTACAGGAAAATCCCAGGACCAGAAGTGGGATACTCCCAATAAGTAGCTGGCCTTGAGTTCTCCAAAACACAGCAGGCTATTATCAATGCTCTTGGTTCACATGCAAACTAGAATGTAAGATCCTATTGCTAAAGACACCACATTGTCAGTTACAGGATACTGAAAAATCAAACTGGGACTGAGCTAGAAGCCTCCTTCATGTTGGCTAACTGTCATAGTGCTGCGAAGTACTATGCAGACTGCTGGGGCAGAAAAGGCATCAACAATCTTACCCAATGGTGGTTCTACCCAAGTACCCTACAACCAACTAGCCAGCCCAAGAGCTACCCACTGGTGCAATGGTGGCATGTCTATTATGGGGATAACCAACTGATTGGATTTGAGGCCCATTCCACAGGAAAGAGTCCATGTCTGGTACTCAAAAGCCTATGGTTTAGAAGGTCATAGACCCTAGTGGGGAAGCTACTACTGTTATTTGACTAAATGGATATGTTGTGTCCATCAAATTACTTTCTAAATGTTTATATTGTTTAAAAGTTCATATATTAGTGCTACTCTCATGTTTAGTCAGAGAAACTTCTTTTTGCAGAAGATGGTGGGTTTTGGGGAGACCCAAACCTCATCACAGTGATGAAAATAAGGCTTTTTAGAGCTCAGTGCTAAACGAGACACTTCCAAGGCTCAGGAAACATTATGGAAGAGTCAGTGGAAAGATTCAAGGGACAGAGAATGGGAAAGAGTTCTTTAGGATGCTCTCTTTTGGACATGGAGTGACTGTTGCATTCATGACCTCAGAATGGCTGTTACTACCTCCACAATATTGGAACCATAAACATACCATCACGGATGATAGAGGGGGACAGAAAAAGAGAAGACATCAAAATAGAAGAGGGACTAGTTGGGGAGAAGAAGGAGGTGCTATTGAAAGTGGGCTGGAGAGGGAGGCAAAAGAAGATAACAGGAGGGGATCATGATCAAATTACAGTATGTGCATGTATGAAGATTGTTAACAATTTTTTTAAAAAAAGATGACATGAGAATGAAGCTCCTCTTCCCAAAAGAAATTGGGGAGGGAGGGAGGAAAGTGAGGAGGAAAGAAAGAAGAATATGTAGCCTTTTAGTTCACCTTGACATTGTAGAGTGGCTGCCTTTACTTGTCACAAAGCTCAGTTGGAGCCCTGGAGCTCTTCACAGCCGTGAACCACACAAAATGAAGGTCTTCCCTGGGCATCCATCACCAAATTCCTGAAGAGGCTGCAGCTTCTTTTGAAATTCTGAGCCAGGGTCTGTTGGTTAGATGCAGTGGCATTAATGGCGGAGCAGAAAGAAGGTGACCACTCCACAATACAGTCATGTTTAAGTATTCATGTCCTATGCCTGTCCACAGGCAGTTACTGTGGCCTGGGCTTTGGGACCATCTGGTCTTCGCACTTTAACTATGGCCTGTGACAATAGCACAGCTGGGACAGGGCCTGCAGGACCAGGGCCAGTTGTCTTTCAAAATATGTTGTAAATATATTTTCCAAATGGTTCTACACAAGGCAAAAATTTTGCCATAAATAATCTTAGCTGCCAGAGAATCCTCTGGAAATAATCATTTATGTTTAAAAGTATCTTCCTGAAGGGACTTGCTGGTCCACAGGGATGTCGCTGACTTCTGCCTCAGGACTGCTTCTTGGTGACTCTCAGGAAGACCTACCCACCTGCTAATCTATTTTCACTTTGCTAAAGAAGTTTATTCTTGGTATTTGCTCCCAGCACACTGACTGAAGGTCTGCAATGAGTTAGCGGAACTGAAACTTATACGCTGAGGCCACAGTATATAATGCCTTCACTGGGCAATCCTCTTGAGCTCCAGTGAGAAGAGGCTTGGGAACATGGAGGCTACTGGGCTACTACCCAAGTCCTAGAGATCTCAGTACTGAGTATTTGGGGACTACTCTGTTTTTTTTTAACATTTTTATTAGATATGGACATATTTAGTATGTAAACAACACATATTGGTACCATCCTTTCCCTCCTCCCTGTCCCTTTTCTGACGAGGCCTTCCTCATTGGGGATTCAGGTCCACCCCATGAGAACTGTGGGTCATATGTATGGGGGCAGCAGTCAGTTATGGAGGAGAGGCAATGTCTCTGTGAAAAATGTCCCAACCTGTGGCCCTAAAAATCTTTCTGCCCCCCTCTTCCACAAAATTCCCTGAGCCATGTTTGCTATGTTTTAAGTCTTCTTCAGTGATGGGCTCTTCGGAGCATCTGGATCCCTGCTTTGGTAGGTGCTGAGTGTCCTCAGTGTCTATCTCCATCACTTGTGCGGATATCAGGTTCACTAAGAAAGCAGCACTCTTGCTCATTTTCTGAATTCCTCTGTGGTTTCAGGTGGGGCCGGGATAGAGTGTGCTGGGTCATTTATCTCCTCAGGTCTAGCTCCTATCTTGAAAAGAGAAGCAAATTCTCTAATGGAGAGTGAAGTCAGCACCGGTTAAATGGGATAACTATTATTAATTTAGAGAGAAGGGTGTAGACCCTCTTAGAGCCCAAGATTAGTGGGAGCTTAACAATGGAAAGCAGTCGTTACCTGGATATGATTCTGAGTTGTTTCCTCATCCCAGATATGGTTTTTTTTTCCCCTGAGCAGATCTGTTAGCCAATTCAAGAGCAGATGGTTACTCACCATGGCTGTGTGCCACTATTGCATTTATGTGAGCATCACGTCAGGTTGTTTGCTTCTGAGTCACTTAGAGTTTGAGTTGCTTGGACAAATGTTGGCCGCTTTCCCCAGTAGCTCATGCAGCACCTTCCAGCACTATTTGGGCTAATTGTCTGGGGACTGGCTCTCTTACAGATTCCAACCAGGTCGCTCCATGGTCTGTGCCGACAGCATTTGGCATCTTCAGCACTAGGTAGGGTCTTACCGTTAACCTCTGGTGTGTAATCAAGTGCTCTGACAGAAGTCTGTCTTGCTTGTTTTGGGAGATCTAGTAGGTCTCTCTGATCAACAGCTCATTGTGGATATAGACCACATCCTTCGGCTTTCTGTGCCTGGTCTGTTCAGGCATCTCCATTTTTGCCAGGTTATTCCCCTCCTTGCCAGCATCAGCTTTTCCCTTTGGGTACCTTCTTTGCAGGGATCTTTTCAGGCTTGGGCTCTGGCTTTGGAGGAGCAGGTTTAGCAGATAACCTTGTGGCTCTTCTCTGTGGTTTGTCCTCTACCTTGGCTTTTTCTCCTTCAGTGTCCCCTTCAGCCTTCCTTTTTGGCATGGTAGCAGCGGGGGAGGTCGGGGGAGGGATGTAGGCTCGGAACTTGGGGATGTGTCGGTTTGTGGCTTTGGTCATTTCTGGGGTCATCCTCGCTTCTTCACGCTGCTTGCGGGACTACTCTGCTTTGAAAATGCTTTTTTAGACTTTGAAGACAATCATAATAGTGTTTGTTTCCAACAAAAAAATGTAGGTTTTCTCTTGCGGCTTGAGTTGGTGAGCCATACCTTCGCTGCACTGATATAAGATGGGAATCTTTAACCCTGATTTTGTGGGCCGGGAAGGCACTCCCTATCACCTTTACAAGTCTTCAGTAGCAGGATGCGGCAGGGTGCGAGGCGCTGTGTCCCAGAGCTGTGAGCCACAGGTCAGGGCTGTCACCATGTTAGAAGTTACTTCTGCAACATTGTCACAGTGTTTCTCCTTTTTATTCCTAAAATCCTCTAGTCGATAAATTAGTTGTACTGAAATTCATACAAATAAAATGTTAATCCTTGTCTTATTTAAACTACAATGTAGGGGATTTTTTCAAGTGACTGCTTCAAGCTGTGTGGCATCTGTTTACTCATTTGCTTGTGCTGTATCTCCAGAGCACCTTGGTTTCATGTGGGCTGAGCAACGACCTTGAGTGTCAGGACTGGTGAAAGAGTTCTGTTTCTCCTGAAGCTGAGTCATCCTAGTTGGAGAAAAAGACTAAATTCAGACCTTACAGAATCAGTTTTACCTTCCCCTCCCATGTCGCTCACTGCTGTTGAATGACAAAACACACAATTAATTCAAGGTAAAAACTGGGTTTCAGAAACTCACAAAATGTCTCATGAAAGCTGTTTTTGAGCTGGATGTAAACAAAGTCATGGGTCATAATTTCTTTTTTTTTTATTAAAAATTATTTTATTATTTGTTTATTTAAAAGACAGGGAGAGAGAAAGAGACAGATAGAGAAAGAGAGAATGAAAAAGCCATGGCTTCCATCCACTGCAAACGAACTCCAGATGCATGTAACGCCTTGTGCACCTTGTGTGGGTCCTGGGGAGTTGAACCTGGGTCCTTTGGCTTTGCAGGCAAACACCTTAACTGCTAAGTCATCTCTCCAACCCGACATAATTTCTTTTGTTCAGGATTTGACCATCTACCCACTTAGACTCATAGAAACGTAACTCAAGAGCATGGGGTCCTAAATGAAGGGACGTGGGCAGCCTGTGCATTAGAGCCCACATCCTACCAGACAGCTCTGAAGCACAGCTCTTCTCACTGGACCAAGAGGAACGGGCATGTTTATGAAGTTTCTTTCCTAGGACCTCTGGTGGGTTCAGGGTAAGCTTTGTGGGATGGAACCCTTATGATGAGGTCATGGGTCTGAGTGCAATTTCCACGTTCAGTGCCCTTGTTCCCATGCGCAGTGTGGACCCTCCAGTCAGGTGAGCCTGGGTGAAGGAGGGTGCTTCTGCCCTCTCCCTCAGTGTCCTGTCTGTCTCCCTCAGCTTCTAAGCTTACAGGAAAATTCTCAAGGGAAGCAGAAGCTGCTGTGAGGTGGAGCAGGCCATAGGGCATGACAACCCAAATGGCTGTTGCCAGTGAAGATGCTGTGGCAGCCATACACAAGTCTGTGTGAACATGCATCCCCTTTCTCTAGGGAGCTGTCCAGGTTGTAGTTTCTGTGTTGTAAGGCAGTTGCATGTTTAGTTTTGCCAGTAGCCACCAATCTGTTTTCAGAGTGGTTATCCATGCAGTTCATAAAAGAAGAGATTAGTATTTTACATTGCACAAGCACCTGACATGGAGGTTCCTATTTATTATTATTTTTAATTTTTGTGTTTATTTTTATTTATTTGTTTGAGAGCTACAGACATACAGAGAAAGAGGCAGAGAGAGGAAGAAAGAATGGGCGCACCAGGGCCTCCAGCCACTGCAAGCGAACTCCAGATGCATGTGCCATCTTGTGCATCTTGCTTATGTGGGTACTGGGGAATTGAGCCTCGAAGTAGGGTCCTTAGTCTTCACAGGCAAGCATTTAACTGCTAAGACATCTCTCCAACCTTTAAAAAAATATATTATTTTTATTTATTTATTTGAGAGAAAGAGGCAGAGGGAGAGAGAAAGAGAGAGAATGGACATGCCAGCGTCTCCAGCTGCTGCAAACAAACTCCAGACACATGCACCACCTTGTGCATCTGGCTTATGTGGCTCCTAGGGAGTTGAACTTGGGTCCTTTGGCTTTGCAGGCAAGTGCCTTAATGGCTAAACTATCTTTCCAGCCCACTGTTGATGCCTCTGGTGTCTTTAATTTACATTTCTCTAATGACTATTGAGGTTGAACTTTGTTTTTGTTTTTAGAGGTAGGGTCTCACTCTCACTCCAGCTCTGGCTGACCTGGAATTCACTATGTAGTCTCAGGGTCGCCTCGAACTCACAGCAATCCTCCTACCTCTGCCTCCAGAGTGCTGGGATTAAAGATGTGCACCACCACGCCTGGCCCAAGGTTGAACATTTTTTTATGTGCCCTCCCACCCACATATCTTATCCTGTTCATGTCTCCTTTCTCTAATCAAGTAGAGAACTGTTATTTGTTTATACATCTGTCCATCTGTATAATAGTGTAGATAATAATCTTTTGTCAGATACTTGGTTTCCCAGTATATTCTTGCATCTGTTTCTTTCTTTTACTTCTTCTAACAGTCTCTCATGAAGTAAGTTTTGACTCTGATGAATTTCAGCTTAATCATTTTTCCTTAGATGGGTTGTATGAAATATATGACCTCTTTGTCTAACCCTAGGTCCTGTGGGTGTTCTGTGGGTCCTGTAGGTGGTTTTCCTGAAATATGTATAAGTGTTGTATTTACACTTTTATCTCTGAGCATTTTGAGTTAATTTTTTGTCAAGTGTGAAGCTTGGGATAATTTTTCGCTGGTTGACAACCATGGTGTCTGGCACCGTTTGTGGCAAATACTATTCTCTTTTGACTTTCTTTTGCAGTTTGTTCAAGTACCAGTTGGCTATATGCGGGCGCGCGCATGCGCATGTGTGTGTGCGTGTGTGTGTGTGTGTGTGTGTGTGGTCATTTCATCTGTTCTTGCTCCTGTCTGTAGATCTTTGTCTATCCTTGCACTGCCTCTTCACTTATTCAGTGATGTCAAATCTAAAAGACACTCTCAGATTAATGTGGTCCTTCTCATGTTTGTGCAGGTCCATAGAAATACTAGCTTAAGTGGGTCTGTGTCTACACAAGGCCTTGTTGGATCTTGTTATGATAAGAATTAAATCTATAGAGTTCATTTGTGGAGATTTGGAATTTTTATAATGTTGAGTCTTCCACATATGGAGTATAGTTTGCAATTTAGTTTACTTTGTTATTTAATTTCCTTTATTAGCAGTTCTAAAAATATGTATATTTTTAAAATGTTGTAACTAGGCCTGTCAGTTTCTCTAGGGGATTAAGAAGTTTTCTTGCACAGTCAGTGTACAGAAACAGATTCTTATATGATGGTGTTATATCTTGAGATTTTGACAAACTTACTTATTAGTTCTAAGCTTTCTTTTTCCTTGTTGTCTTCCTTACTGTTGACTTCTTGGGACTGTCTGTGTAATCATCTGCTCACATAGAGAGATTTCTAATCTGTGTGCATTTCATTTCTCGCATTTGTTCACTTCGGTTGCTGGAACCTCACTCCCTTAGAGCATGTCAGCTGTGGAGCTTTCTTGGTGTGCTCTCTTGATCTGAGGTAATTCTCCCTCTTGAACTTGTTAAAGCTGTTTATCATAAATACATATTGGCTTTTGCCAAATGCTTTTTTGCATCAATTAATATCATATAATTTTCCCTTTTTCCTTGTTGATATCATCAGCTGTGGTATTTTGATATTGGATTAGGTACTGTTAGTTTGTGTCTGCATGACTCAGTAAGCTGGTGATTTCCACATGGTAGGATGTGATGTCACCAGGTCACGCACTGGTGAAGACCCACTCAGAATCGAAGACTGGCCTGGAGCTTTTCATGGTGAAGGATGCGAAAGTAGAATATAGCTTCACATCCCACAATTCATGTGACCTTTAGTGAGCATGAAGCTGTCATGTTTTGGAGCAGAATCAGAGAAGAATATGGACAGTTATTTGAAGTGACTATTAAAATACTTCTTCCTTTCCAACCACATGACTTCAGCGCAAATAGCAGATTGCCACAGGCTGGATGTAGGTCAGTGTGAGAATCCAGTTGTCTTCTACCAGTCAGACGTTAGTGAGGTTGGAAAAATAGAAACCATTTATGTTTTATTTAAAACACAGCTATTTTTATAACATAGTGTGAAACCTTGGACTGGAAAGCACTGAGGAGACTGATAGAGCACACTTCTGGGTGTACCCATGAGGGTGTTTCCAAAGAGGGTCACCTGAGGGGGAAAGACTCCCATAAATGTGTGTGGCACCATCTACTAGGCTGGTGGCCTGAATGGAATAAAAGAGAAAGTAGGAGACAACTCAGTAATGCAGGCGTTCTCAGTCTGTGCTTCATGGCTGACATGAGCTAAACAAGTCTGCTCTCCTTTGTTTCTCTGCTGTAATGTTTGGCATTACCACTGCCCAGAACTAATGGAGCCAGCTGACTGACCATGGACTGAAACCTCTGAAACTGTGGGTCAAGGTAAATCCTTCCCTTAGGTTGTTTTTCTTGAATATCGGTCATAGTCATGGCAAACTGAATAACACAATCAGATTATTTATATTATAATATAATGAGTTTACTATTATTAATAATTTAAATAAATATATAAGTAATTTTATATCCCAAGTAGATAAGACATAGAAAAGAGGGCTTTGGGGGCTGGAGAAATGGCTTTGCAGTTAAGGCACTTGCCTGTGAAGCCTAAGGGTCCAGGTTTGATTCCCCAGTACCTACATAAGCCAGATGCATATGGCATGCATCTGGAGTTCATTTGCAGTGGCTAGAGGCCTTGGTGCACCCTCTCTCTCTCCCTCCCTCCCCCAAAATAAAATAACAAATAAACTATCTTAGAAGAAAAGAGTGCTTTGGGATCCTTGATAATTTTTAAGAATATGAAGAGCACAAACATTTATGAAGGGCTTGAAAGACGCTTCAGTCATTAAAGGCTCTTGCTTGCAAAGTCTGACAGTCCAGGTTCTATTCCCCAGTACCCACATAAAGCCAGATGGACAAAGTGGCACATGTATCAGGAGTTTGTTTGTATTGGCAAGAGACCCTGCTGTGCCCATTCTGTCTTTTCTCCTTCTCTTTGCTTACAAATACATAAAAATATTTGTTTTTACAAAGGTTTAAGAACTCTGTCCTGAGGTAGAATTATGGGGCCCTAAGTGATGCCCTGGCCTCACAGTGGTAAGACTTTGTAAGCCCTGGCTCACTTCTCAAATTTTCACATTTACTGGCATGAAATTGTTCATCATGCTCTCATCCCTTTTTTGAGCTTCACTATAAGTTAAATTTTTTAAATTATAAAAACATTTTCATGGTATATATTCATTGTACATGGTACTGTTATGTAAGGGCTTTCACACAGGCTGTATTGAATTCTGAACATACTCTCTGCTCAACTCTTTCCCTACATTAAAAAATTATTTTTATTTATTTATGAGAGAGAGAGAGAATATGGGTGTGCCAGGGCCTCTAGCCATTGCAGACAAACTCTAGACACATGTGCCATTTTGTGCATCTCACTTATGTGGGTACTGGGGAATCAAACCTGGGTCCTTAGGCTTTGCAGGAAAGCACCTTAACAGCTAAGCAATCTCTCTAGCCCAACCTCTCTTCCATTTTAAAAAGAAGTTCTTATCATTTAAAGCTTACAGAAAAGTAAAATATAAACAAGTATTGTATACTTTTTTCTCAGATTAAAGAACTGTTTTATTTATACCCATCTTTTATGCTTGGTGGACATATTGCTGAGTCATGCTTTCTTCCTCACTTTCTACATATGGCTATTCACACTTGAAATATGGCTGGTCTAAACCAAGATGCACTGTAAACCTAAAACGCATATCCGATTCTGAAAACAGTATAAAAGGTAGAATTTTTCCATGAATAGTTTTTATAGTGATTATGAATTTAAGTAGCAATAGTTTCATATACCAAGTTAAATCAAATATTTATTTACATTTTTATGTTTCTTTTTATTTTTCATCTCCTTTTTTGTACTTCGGATTAAATCCAGGGATTCAAGCATGCTAAACAAGTGTCCTACCAGTGAGCTACATTGCCAGCCCTGTTTACCATTTTTCATATTGTAGTTACTGGGTGCTTAATACTACACATATGACTTGCATAATACATCTACTGAATTGCACATAAAAATTCACTCACTTTTCTAACCATTTGCTAGTAACTTAGAGATATGATTCCCTTAGTTTCCAAGCTCTTCCTAAAGGTTATGACACCCTCTGACTTAAATACAGTACATTTATGAGAACCACCAAAGGGCACCATAAATTAAAGCAAGACTACCATCCATTTTCTAAGTCTATAGTCATTTCCAATGTACATGCAAAAACCCGTATCACTGTCACCTGTAGGAAGAAGAAGCATTTCATCAAACTGCTGTATCTTCTTAGTCTTTTAACTGGAAAAGTTCCTTAGCCATTCTTTTGTCTTTATTTTTAATTTTTTTTTTTTTTTGGTTTTTTGAGGTAGGGTCTCACTCTAGCCCAGGCTAACCTGGAATTCACTATGTAGTCTCAGGATGGCCTTGAACTCATGGCAATCCTCCTACCTCTGCCTCCTGAGTGCTGGGATTAAAGGCGTGCGCCACCACTCCCAGCTCTATTTTTAATTTTATGTGTGTGTGTGTGTGTGTCTATACGCACACATCAGGGTCTCTTGCTGCTATACAAGAACACGAGATGCTTGTGCCACTTTCTGTGACTGGCTTACATGGGTGCCTTGGGAGCTGAACCTAGACTGGCAGGCTTTACAAGCATCCCTAACTGCCACCATCTTCTTTACTTCTCTTTGTCTTTCTTGAACCTGACTTTTTGAAAAATGTAGGTTAACACTTTTGTAATATTTTCCTCTGTTTTACTGTTGCCATTTTCTCATGGCTGCTATTTCTTGGCAGGAAAAGGGCAGAAGTAATGTTATATTTTCTCATGTAATTGCAACATGATATCAGCATGTTCTAATTATCCTGTTGAACTTAATATCTTGGCCAATGTGCTGAAGATCACATCAGGTTTCTCTGTTGCAGAATTAATATTTTCCTACTATAATTAGAATTTGGGAGATCAAAACTTTGAGATGACATAAATGTCTGGCATCAAAAATTTACAAACTGGTCTTATCCTGCATTGAGTCAATATTAACTTCTTTTCTTTAAGCTCATTCATCTGTAATTGGCTACAAGAAATATCAGACACTACAGTGTGAAGGTATTGCCTAGGTGTGGTGGTTTGATTTAGGTGCCCCCCATAAAATTAGGTGTGCTATGTTCCCAGCTGATGGAGATTTGGGAATTAATGTCTCTTGGAGCCAGAATATTATTGAGGGTGGGCTTATGGGTATTATAGCCAATATCTCCTTGCCAGTGTTTGGCACACTCTCCTGATCCTGGTGTCCACCTGATGTTGGCCAGGGGGTGATGTCTACCCTCTGCTCATGCCATCACTTTCCCTGCCATCATGGAGCTTGATTTGAAACTTTGGCTTAAGAGATGCCTTGCAGTGCTGTAAGTACAGCTTGATGGACTATTCTGGTCAGAGTTGAAAGATCTGAATGTAGTAAGAACTATGGACTGTGAGGTTTGACTTATGAGGGTGAAAAAGAGCTTTGCTTGGATTGGGCTACATGCAGTTTATGTGAGAGGTTTGCTGTTATGGCCATGTCCTGAGAAGTTATGCAAGGTTGCTTTTCATAGAAATGGACTGGTATATGCAGAGGAATATGATACAGAAAGAAATCTTTAGGCCATAACTGCTGCCTGTTCAGCTATAATTATATGAGAGATTACCACCATTGAGATTGGGTCAGCTGACCTGCATTGGGACAACAGAAAGAATGCAGTTTTTTGAAGGACCCTGAATGCTCAAGGAGTGTCCTGTTCTTCAAGGTCAGCTTTATTCTCCCACCGGATTAACAAGTTGGCACCCTACCTGGTATTATGGAGCATAAGAAATGCAGGAAAGAGAAGGTCATTGAAGTTGCAACATGGTCTTATGTTTTGAAAATGGCCATGGGTAATGTGTAGCAGTTTTGCTAGATTGCCTGCATGGAGACTCAGTAGAGTCATGAGGATGAACCATGGGTTGCAATGGAGACATAATGGAGATGCTAGGACCATGAGATGATTGCTAAGGAAAGCTACCAACCCCAAATGAAGTTTTCCAGGACTGTGAGTAGCCTAACTGGAGGGGCAGACTTGGAATTCCAGAGACTTGTTGCTGGTTAGAATTATTGGACTTGGAGATTCGACATTGACTAGAGTTGTTGGACTTGAAGCTACAGAGTTTTATGTTTGCCCTGTTTAAATTTTGTATTAGTTGAATATTTGTTTGCTATGCTCAATGCCATCTTTTGCAATGTGAATGTTTATTTTCTGTGCCATTATGGTTTTTTGGGGATTGTTTTCTGGTATTATGGCTCAATTAAAAACCTTGGATTTGGGGGATGTTTGAACATCATCAATATTGATAAAAATATAGGAATTTAAGATGGACGGAATGCTTTGCATTTTACATCATGGATGGTTATCAGTATATGAGGGCCAGGGGCAGAATGTGGTGGTTTGATTCTGATGTCCACCTTGGTTGGGTGATTTCTACCAGCAATGCAAACCTGACTGCAACACTGGGAAATGCACCTTTTGCCAAGAAAGCTTTTGAATGGTGGCAGGGGACATTTCTCATAGCTTACTTATCTTCTAAAGTTGCAAGTTAGTTTTTTAATTGTATAGTCTGCTTCTTTGCTTAGAAAGGAGAAATCCCAGATATTTTCATTCTTTAAGAAAAATCTTTACTGACATGCTAAGATTTATCAGTTGTAGCTACATTGGAATTAGAATCTCAAAATACTTTATGTGATCTCAGCATACACTTGGATAGAGTTTCAAGTTTAACCACTCTTTTTGTCCTTTGCTGGTTATTTGTTGGTTACCCACAATTTGTTTTCTGTGATACCTATCAAAAAAGTCCAAGGTCACAGAATCCTCTAAGTTGTTGCACATTTAAACACATTTCTTACAAACTTCATACCTAAAAGTCAGGTTGGTGGGATACAAAACCCTTGGTATCCAGGTTCTCTTGTTGATGTTTAGAAGAAGCATTCTGTGCTGTGTGCTGCTTTGAGGACCCAGGATCATGCAGTGCTCTCCTTGCTTCTCTGCACAGCCCACAGTGGCCCCTCAGGGCGTGGCTTTTCCACATTGACTCAGGCTTTCTGTACTTTTTTGGAATGTCTCCTTAGATCTTGAGTATTAGTTATTCCATTGTTCATTTTTGCCTCTTTTGAGGACTCTGGTTTTATATATATTACTCATCTTCTGTCTTTCATTCCTTCCACCTTTGTTCTTACCCTCTTATTCTTTCTTGTCTTGTTACCATGTCTTTTTTGGTTTCCTTACCTTTTTTCCAATGATTTTTATTAAATTTAAAATATTTTATTTACTTATTGTGTGTGTGTATGTGTGTGTGTGTATGTGTGTGTGAGAGAGAGAGAGAGAGAGAAAACACATGTGTGTGGAGGCCACAGGACAGATAGATTCTGGGTCTGTCCTCACTGTTGTACCTCATTTGAGGCAGAATTTCTCTGAATCTTGCTCTACTGTTACTGTCCTTTGTGCTGTACTCTTTGAGAGCTTCCTGGAAATTATCCTATCTCTTCCTCCCATCTTACAGTCAGTGTGCTGAGATTATAGAGACCAGCAGAAGCTTCCAGGTTTTTACGTGGGGTCTAGGGATCAAACTCAGTACTTGAGCTTGAGCAGCGAGTGCTTTCTATGCTGAGTGACATCCCTCGCCATTACATTTTTATTTGCGTCAGATTTCTCTCATCCACCTTATAATTTGTCCTAACAAGCAACCAATTAAATCAAAGGTAAGAAAGTTTGACAAGAGTCATTTATTAGTATTGCAGATAAATGAAGTTCATTCTTGTTGGCTCAACTGCCAGATCTCCAAAGTTTGGCATATTGCTTATCATAAAAATAATTTGATAAATACTTTTTATGTAAGTAAGCTTTATACCACCTTTGTGGAAGGATCAGCATAACCATGTTTTGCAGCATTTTTATTTTTAAAGCAACTTATATCACCTCTAGCCCAGTTTCCTTAGTTCTGCATGTTAACTAGGAGACTCAGATAGCTACACATAGCCAAATTTATCATTGCAGTTGTTAGAATCAAGGCTTATAAAAATAACTGATGTTCAGAAAATGTGTCCTTGAATATATTTAATGACTTGCTTTCTGACCCTGAGAATGAAAGTGAAGGGCTAGACTCATGAGTGAGGAAGTGGTATCCTGAGTTTGTTGGCATTGCACGCTTTGCATAGCAGACAGGGTCTTGGCATAAGGCTGTGGTTGCATTCCTGAAAACATCCCTTTAGGTGATATTAAAGTTCTCAAGCTAGAAACCACAAGGTTTCCCCTCATGTGAACGATTATCCCAGAACTTCAGTTTTACTCCTTTGAGTCTGTTTTTCTTCCTGGCACTGAAGGGTAACTTAATATTTTCCAGGGATGAAATCTTATAGGCATGCTGGCAGCTTCTGCACATGCTTCTATGAAGAGAGTCCTCAGTCTTATGTACAACTTCCCTTAATTCCTTTAAATTAAAGAACGTGGAGGAGGCATTGGCTTTCACAGGGATAAAATGGAGCAGTGACTCAGCACTGGCATTTCCCACCGGGGCATCCAGGTACTTGCTTCTCTTTGTCACCAACAATCCACACAGATCTGTGTATGGCACAGCCCCATCCTAACCCGCCCTTGTCCTTTGTCTTCCTTTCCTGACCTGCCAGACTTTACAGGACACTTGCTTCAAGAATTCTGGACAGTTCTCAAATGTGGGTGGTCGTGAGCCCAGCAAACAGCACATGGTTTAGTCATTGTGCCCCTGCTTCAAAGCTGTGCCCCAGTTTGGTTAAGCCCCATTAAGTCCATCTGGGCAGCAGTGCAGTCTCATTTCCTAGGAAGAGATGAACTACTGGAAATACTTTATACTTTTTAATTTTGCCTTTGGGTTTCCATGATTTATGGCAGATCGTAAGAGAAAGAGGGAGAAAAGAGAACTGTGATAGATGAACCTATATTTCCCCACTGCTGAATTTAAGAATTTGAAATAATTCTTGGTACTCTTATATAACTTCAATGCCTTTTAATTGTTAAACCATAGAAACTCTAGCAGTAGTTCTTTGAGGTTTAGAGAAATGACAAGGGAAGGTGTACATTAAGATGGGCACCAGCAACTACTGCCAGCACTTGTCTTCAACCCTGAAGATTTTCTTCCCTTATCCTTAGATTCTTTGGCATCGATGGACACCATATCTGCCACCTGGTCAGATACCAAACACTGGAGGATTAGTACCATGTGGTACATGGGATCTTTGAATAAATCACTTGATTCTGTTTAGAGCTTGTTCATCACAGGGCTGCAAGCACAGGGTCCCTTCAGGCCTGGGCTAGCGCCTACTCTGCTGTTCCAGGAAGCCCTCAGGACAGCTGAGACTTTTACCTTTGAACGATTCTTATTTTCTTCATGAGCCATTTTTTTACCATTATACTCTAAATATGAAGAGGACACATTACTTTCTGCATTACAGAAATGGATTACAGACGTGCATGTGCACTACATGTGAAAATTAAATAACTTAGATGAATGGACATGTTCCTAGAAAGACACAAATCACTGAAATTGTCTCACAAATAAATAGAAAATTTAAGACTTCCACTAAGTAAAGAGATCACACTATAATCTAAAGGCTTCCCACAGGAGAAGCACAGGACAAGGTGGTTTCTTTAGTGATTTATACCATATAGCCTAGGGGCATGAGCACCAACTCTTCCTACATGATTTCAGCTTCCAGAAGAGAATGGCACATGTCATGTCATTCTGTGAGATAGGAATGACCTTGATTCCAAACCCAAGTTACATTCAAAGAACAGAAATCCAAGATGAATATTCTTATTAATATAGATTGAAGCTTCTTAAATCAATTGCTGAATATCAGATCCGCTGAAATATGGAAAAGATTATTACTGTAAACAGTGATTTTTTATTGCAGTAATGCAAGGTTGGTTTAACAAGTGAAGATGTATTAATGCAATACATCACATTAACCAAACAAAGCCCCACAAAATTGTTTTAATTGCCACAGAGAAATATATTCAGCAGTCATCCCTGTTTTAGTCAACACCAATATTAAACCAGAAAGGATTTTCTTCAATCTGTTAGGGTGACTGGAAAAAAATCCACAGCTAACATTGTACTTGGAAGTGGGGGACTACACACTTGCCCAAAAATGAAAGTGTCCATTTCCCAATGTCTAGTCTTCATTGTACTCAAGCCTGAAATCTAGATGGTTAGGAAACATGCACGTGCATACCGTTGCATTTTGGAGAGTTGTAACCAACTGGAAATTTGTGCTTGCTTTGGGGTATTCATCATCCCTGTGTTTATAGTAAACACATGGCCACACTTCAGAAGAAGAGGCCTGGTTCTCTCCCTCTGTGAATGTGTGCTCAGAACACCTTTCTTTGTGGTCAGCTTGCATGTACAGTTCTTTACCTGCAGTGTTTGCTCATGAAACCTTTATACCACCGATTTCCCTGACTTCTGAACATAGGATCACTGAGCTACTAGAATGAGGTACTGAAACCTGACCAGGCCTGCTGTCTCGAAGAAACTTCTGAGATTCTGATTTGGCATCACCTTCTTATGATATTCTCTCAGGAAACAGTCTCAGCTGTTACCTTTGTTTTAGTCATATCTGTCACTAAACACAAGAAAACCTCATTGATCCTCGTCACTCTGTGTATAGGCAGAAGACTCAATTCCTATTTTTTCCTTACTCTGTGCCCTGTCTTCAACTGCCCTGCAAAAATCATGTCCCCATCCCCATATGTCGAGTCCTCTGCTCTGCTGTATCTGTGCTGTGTAATTTCTTTTTCCTGGTAGATGAACTTACCATGTTCTACTGGGCACATGCTTACTCTCCTACCCTTCAGGTTCTGCCTACACTCATGTTCTCTCTGAAGGACATGTCTCCATGGCCTGGCCCCTTGATGCATTTTCATTTATTTTCTTGTTTCCTCCAGAATTCATGAGTCAAGGTATCAAATGACACAGACTATGTCCAGTAGGCACTATCAGTACACAAGGACCCTACTCAGGTCAGGGTGACCCCCCCCCCCATCCTTGCAGCTCTGAGACATATGCCATCTGGGCTCTGGCCTGAAGCCCTATCAGAGTAAGGGCTAGAAGTTTTACCTTACCTAAAAAGTCATAAACGAATACACTTCACCCATGATAGCGCTAAATATACCTGTATCACATCAAAATAGAAAATTACACACACAAAATTGAGTTTTCTCTGACTAATGCAAACAAAATTTCCAACAGTGGAGCTCAACTGTCTCTGTACAGTTGGGTCAGCTGAAGGGCTGACTGTGCAGTGAGTCTCCCCTGGGGAGTATGGGTAGGGTGGCCTTCCACCCCTATATCTGGTGATGAGAACCCTCCCTGCTCAGCACTGAGCCTAGGAGTGGGGCCCAATAGTGGCTGCTGGTGAAGCTGTGTCCTTATGCTCTTGGAGCAGGTGGCCTGTGAGGACATGTTCCTTGTGCCAGTTTGTGTCCCTGCCTGAGGCCTATTTTACCCACTCTTAGTGTTTTCTGTCTGCATCTGTTTCCTTCTTGTTGCCAGGACAAAATTCGCTGACCAGAAGCAACTTAGGAAAGAAATTGATTTTGCCTTGTCATTGCAGAGGGTAGAGTCCATCATGGAAAGCATGGCAGGATATGGAAGTCAGCTTCTCACGTTGTCATATCAGAGGGAGGAGGGAGAGAGAACAAGTGGTCCCAGACTGTCACTCCATAAGGCTGCTCCTAGTGACACACTTCCTCCAGGAAGACTCTGCCTCCTGCAGGTTCTACAGCTTTCCTGAATAGTTCCACTTTGTTGGAGACCAAGTGTTTAAACATATGAATCTATTGGGGGGGGGTATTGCATTCAAACTACCACACTGTCCTATCACTCAAAGCATTAAAATTAGAGATAATTATCTGATGCAGATACTTTGTAATAAGTTTTCATCCAAATAAAAATTTTCTAAAGGTAAAATTATTTCAGAATGAAGTTCATATGATTTAAATAGCTACTCAGAAAAAATTTCATTAAAACTATACAATTTGTAACTATTCAGTTTATTGTATCCTGACTTTAAATAAAATGGGACTGCTTTAGTTTTCTTAAGAGGAAAGAAACTTACTAAGTATTTTCATAGGAAAGAAAAACAATTTGCATTTCATGGTCTGCCTGCCAATGTAAAGAATAGTCATTAGAGATCACACGTGCTCCATCTAGAGACAGCTGCATAGAGGTCTGTTATGTGAAAAACAGTCCTCACTGGCCACATGGACTTACTTGATTTTCTTTCATTTGATGTCAATACTAGACCATGAATGGGAGCAGAAGAGAAGTGAACCTTAGCACTTTAGCCCATTCCCACCCTTGAAGGAAACATTTGAGGAGTTAAGAGTCTTCCTCTTGTCCAAGAGTCCCTGCTTGGTCATATTTGGGAGCAGCCCCTGTCCCATCAGGAGCATACCTCAAAGGGTGAGGGCTCAGATGATTTATGTCTTAAAACAAGGTTTAGGGAAAGAACAGATGGGCTCCAGTAGGAAAAAAAATGGAGCTTAAATGTTGATTTTTAAAAAATATATGCTTATATATTTATTTCTCTGCAAGGAGAGAGAGTATGGACATGCAGGACCTCTTGCCACTGCTAATGATCTCTAGATGCAGGTGCCACTTTGTGCATTTGCCTTTATATGAGTACTGGGGAATTGAACTCAGGCTGGCAAGCTTTTCAAACAAGTGCCTTTAACCACTGAGTAATCTTCCTAGCTCTTGAATGTTGATCTTAATTCTACAAAAACTGTACCACTTCCTAACTTTTACCACACATGCGCAAGTAGAAGTGCAGTGTGAGCGTGAGGAGAGACCTATAGCTAACAGTCGTGCACTGGATGGACAGTCAGGAATGAGAAAGTACTGCTGTACGTGCAAAAGTCCACTCACAGAGCTAATGCTAAATGTCAGAGTGAACAAGGCTAGTGGGACCCTAGCTTTCATAGCATTGTGAAACACAGACATTAATTGTGTGAGCAAGTAAAATAATGGCTGAAAGAAAGGTTAGAGCTCAAGAATTGTGGGAAGGTAGGCTGGTTCAATGACGGATAGCAGAGATGAAGTGCCTTTCTAGAATAAAAGCTTTATTAAGAGAGTTATAGCACCATATCACGGTAGCATGGTGGGATCCAAAGCTAGAGAGAGAGAGAGAGAGAGAGAGAGAGAGAGAAACAGAGAAACAGAGAGAAGGAGAGAGAGAGAGAGAGAGAGAGAGAGAGAGAAAGAGTGTGAGAGAGAGAGAGAAACAGAGAGAGGGAGAGCATGCAGGAGGGAGAAGGAATCAAGGGAATCTTGCAACCTGAAGAATAGAGTGAGATGGCCATTTTTTAAGTTTTCAGGGGAGGGTCAGTGATTCAGCCTGCATATGAGGGAAGTAAAGGAGGCAATGGAGGAGAGAAAGGGAGATAGAGAAGGCCTCTTCAAGGTCTCTAAGGGGAGTGTCTGTTCTGCTTCTGATTGGGCCGGGGTCAGGGTTGGGGAAGGAAGGCCCATGGATAAGAGAGCAAACTTAGAGTTCAAGGTGGTCTAAGGTCTGGCAGTGGTGGTGGTAGTGATGGGGGCACTGCCTGGCCTTGGTCTCAGGCAGCAGGGGACTCCAAAAATGACCACATGTATGCTCTACTGACAGGCTGTGTTGGGTGCTGTGGCAGAACCAGTGGGACTTTGTGTGATTACTGTATGGAGGATGGCAGGGAGTCAAAGCACACACAGACTGTGAGGGACAGAGATGCTGCGGGAATGAGGTGTGTATAGATGGATGAGTGTTGTTAAGCACAAAACTTAAAGAAATTTGCAATATGTCTTAGAAATGTATTTTTCTACCAGAAAAACTTATTCCTTTGGCTTGGGAAATCTGATGATTGGGTATTACTTTTATTGAACTTACTGCACAGAGAGGTTGAATGCTTCATGAAGGATGAAAGAACAGATAGTCTCCAGGATGCTGGTCTCCCATCCCAGAGGAGGAGCATGTCAGACCAGCAGCAAATGCTCACAGCTTTGCATACAGTGGAGAGCCAAAGATGCAAAGTGAGCCAGCCAGTGAGCCCTCGAGCAGATTTAGCACACCTGAGGCCCACACTGTGACACACGTGGCCTCAAGCATCAGGGGTGCCTCTGAAGTAGCAGCTTTGCCTGCTGGGCAGCTAGGGGAGGAGGGACCAACAGGGCAGGTCTCCCAAGTCTAGGCCCTGCTGCCATGCACCCCACAGAACCTGGGGTTTCTCCTGGGGGGTCTGGAGGTGTTTGTGCAGCAAGTGGACCCTTGGTGACAGGGTGACTGTTTGGATTGCAGCTCTTGAGCCCTGGCCATGGAAGATGGTTCGGATTATGCCGAACAGTTGTTGATCTAATATCTGGCTGTCCCTGATGGTCTGGCAAAGCTTCTGGGTCTGCACATACTCATTGCCATGGCCTCCAGCCCTGAGCACATTGTGGTCACACTGCAGGAATGTGACAGTTGGGCCATAATTTTAGTTTTGCTCAGTTTCTTTGTGAGTGATTTATAAACTCAATTTGAAAAATTTATCTTAGGATGCATTGCAGCATCTCAGTGATACTCAGCACATAGGATTCCTATTACATATCTAGTTCTGTTATTGCACACTACTATTGAAGTTTGTGAATCACAAAAAAAATCAAAAGGGTTTCTGTTCAAGGAAAAGCAGATTGATGAGAACAACAACAGAATATCAAGGAAGAAGACACAATAACAAAAGTGTCCAGATAAGCCCCTACAATGTACAGACTTGAGCAAGGGTTGGCACCTCAGTGCTGGTGGTAATCAAACAGAGTTCCTAAAGGGCAAGCAAGGGTGAACTGGTGATCACACCTCAGAGTTAGTTCAGTTTGGCCATGATAAGATCTCCATGTTTAATAGAATTTGCATACACTATGCAGTCATTTATAGAAATGTAAGATGCACATATAGAAGATTGGATGTTGGTGGGGTTACTTTTTATCATTTCAGAGTCTGTCTCTATATTAATTTAATTTAAAAAATATTTATTGATTGATTTATTTAAGAGAGAGGAAGAGAGACAGAGAAGGGGCTTGCCAGGGTCTCCTGCCATTGCAAACAATCTCCAGAAGCATGTGCCACTTTGTGTATCTGGCTGTACGTGGGTGCTGGGGAACTGGACTCGGGTCATCAGGCTTTGCAAGCAAGAACCTTTAACTGCTGAGCCATCTCTCTAGCCCCATGATTTTAATTTTTAAAGAAACAGTATAAACTATTTTGGGATAAACCAAGTAAGTTAGATGAGATAGCATAGGCTTACCATCCCAGTTATTCAGGTAGCCAAGTCAAGAGGATCTTGAGGTCAAGGCCAGCTTGGGCAACTTATTATTACCCTAGCACAAAAGAAACAAAATTAAAAAGCACTGTGGCTGCTGCTCAGTGGCATAGAGGGGCTGAGTTCTATCCCGGGTGCAAAAACAAAATAAATACACAAAAATAAATTTAAGATAAAATAAATCAAGCAAGCATAAGGAAGAAAGCACAGTAGCTCTTCGGCACTGCCCCTACCTCCACCAGCATGGAAGCTTTCAGGAAGTCCTCTCTGAATCTACATGGGCACATATGTGTTTCTATCTAAACACATGCACACAAGGGAAGCAGATGTGATTGTGAATACTGGGTCTTAGCTGATTTCCCACCTGGTTGTCCTTGATAACCACATATAACCTTATTTTATGAATGTGCCATGATCAGTGTGATCTATCCTCTGTGTGGATCAAACTAGCTTCCCAGGGGTGGAGTGATGGCTTAGTGGTTAAGGAGCTTGCCTGCAAAGCCTAAGGATCCAGGTTCAACTTCCCAAAACTCATGCAAGTCAGATGCACAGGTGGTTCATGCAGCTGGAGTTAAATGCAGTGGCTAGAGGCCTTAGTGCACCCATTTTTTTCTCTTTATCTCTCAAAATAAAGAAATAAATAAAATATTTTTTATAAAAAGCTTCCCAAGGGCTGTGATGTGATCCCTGCCAGCTGTGATGCACACCCTTCCATCTGTGATGTGCTCCCTTCCAGCTGTGATGTGCTCCTTCCAGCTGTGATGTGCCCCTTCCAATTGAGATACCTTCAGCTGTGATGTGTGCCCTTCTAGCTGTGATGCAAACCCTTCCAGCTGTGATGTGTGCCCTTCCAGCTGTGATGTGCTCCTTCCAACTGTGATCCCTTCCAGCTGTGATGTGCTCCTTCCAACTGTGATGTGCTCCTTCCACCTGTGATGTGTTCCTTCCAACTGTGATCCCTTTCAGCTGTGATGTGCTCCATACCAGCTGTGATGTGCTCCTTCCAACTGTGATCCCTTCCAGCTGTGATGTGTGCCCTTCCAGCTGTGATGTGCCCTTCGAACTGTGATGGGCTCCTTCCAGCTGTGATGTGCCCTTCGAACTGTGATGTGCTCCCTTCCAGCTGTGATGTGCTCCCTTCCAGCTGTGATGTGTGCCCTTCCAGCTGTGATGTGCTCCCTTCCAGCTGTGATGTGTGCCCTTCCAGCTTTGATGTGTGCTCTTCCAGCTGTGATGTGTGCCCTTCCAACTGTGATCCCTTCCAGCTGTGATCCCTTCCAACTGTGATGTGCTCCCTTCCAGCTGTGATCCCTTCCAGCTGTGATGTGTGCCCTTCCAGCTGTGATGTGCTCCCTTCCAGCTGTGATGTGTGCCCTTCCAACTGTGATCCCTTCCAGCTGTGATCCCTTCCAACTGTGATGTACTCCCTTCCAGCTGTGCTCCCTTCCAGCTGTGATGTGTGCCCTTCCAGCTGTGATGCAACCCTTCCAGCTGCAATGTGTGCCCTTCCAGCTGTGATGTACTCCTTCCCCTTCCAGCTGTGATGTGCTCCCTTCCAGCTGTAATGTGCTCCCTTCCAGCTGTGATGTACTCCTTCCCCTTTCAGCTGTGATGTGTGTCCTTCCAGCTGAGATGTGCTCCTTCCAACTGTGATCCCTTCCAGCTGTGATGTGCTCCTTCCAGCTGTGATGTGTGCCCTTCCAGCTGTGATCCCTTCCAGCTGTGATGTGCTCCTTCCAGCTGTGATGTGCTCCTTCCAGCTGTGATGTGTGCCCTTCCAGCTGTGATCCCTTCCAGCTGTGATGTGCTCCTTCCAGCTGTGATGTGCTCCTTCCAGCTGTGATGTGGCCCTTCCAGCTGTGATGTGTGCCCTTCCAATTGTGATCCCTTCCAGCTGTGATGTGCTTCTTCCAGCTGTGATGTGTGCCCTTCCAATGGTGATCCCTTCCAACTGTGATGTGTGCCCTTCCAATGGTGATCCCTTCCAGCTGTGATGTGTGCCCTTCCAACTGTGATCCCTTCCAGCTGTGATGCAACCCTTCCAGCTGTGATGCAACCCTTCCAGCTGTGATGTGCTCCTGCCAGCTGTGATGTGCTCCCTTCCAGCTGTGATGTACTCCTTCCCCTTCTACCTGTGTTGTGCTCCCTTCCAGCTGTGATGTGCTCCCTTCCAGCTGTGATGTACTCCTTCCCCTTCCACCTGTGATGTGCTCCCTTCCAGCTGTGCTGTCATCCCTTCCAGCTGTGATGTGTGCCCTTCCAGCTGTGATGTGATCCCTTCCAGCTGTGATGTGCGCCCTTCCAGCTGTGATGTGATCCCTTCCAGCTGTGATGTGCGCCCTTCCAGCTGTGATGTGATCCCTTCCAGCTGTATGTGTGCCCTTCCAGCTGTGATGTGCGCCCTTCCAGCTGTGATGTGTGCCCTTCCAGCTGTGATGTGTGCCCTTCCAGCTGTGATGTGCGCCCTTCCAGCTGTGATGTGCCCCCTTCCAGCTGTGATGTGTGCCCTTCCAACTGTGATCCCTTCCAGCTGTGGCGTCTGCTCTTCCAGCTGTGACGTGTGCCCTTCCCACTGTGATCCTTTCCAGCTGTGATGTGCTCTCTTCCAGGTGAGATATGTGCCCTTCCAGCTGTGATGTGCTCCCTCCAACTGTGCTCCCTTCCAGCTGTGATGTGCTCCTTCCAGCTGTACTGTCATCCCTTCCAGCTGTGATGTGTGCCCTTCCAGCTGTGATGTGATCCCTTCCAGCTGTGATGTGCGCCCTCCCAGCTGTGATGTGTGCCCTTCCAGCTGTGATGTGCCCCCTTCCAGCTGTGATGTGTGCCCTCCCAGCTGTGGTGTGTGCCCTTCCAGCTGTGATGTGCTCCTTCCAGCTGTGATGTGCCCCCTTCCAGCTGTGATGTGCTCCTTCCAGCTGTGATGTGCTCCTTCCAGCTGTGCTGTCATCCCTTCCAGCTGTGATGTGCTCCTTCCAGGTGTGCTGTCATCCCTTCCAGCTGTGATGTGTGCCCTTCCAGCTGTGATGTGCTCCTTCCAGCTGTGATGTGCTCCCTTCCAGCTGTGATGTGTGCCCTTCCAGCTGTGATATGCTCCTTCCAGCTGTGATGTGCTCCTTCCAGCTGTGATGTGCTCCCTTCCAGCTGTGACGTGTGCCCTTCCAGCTGTGATGTGATCCCTTTCAGGTGTGATGTGCGTCCTTCCAGATGTGATGTGATCCTTCCAGCTGTGATGTGCTCCCTTCCAGCTGTGATGTGCATCCTTCAGTTGTGGTTGTTTGTGATTTTTTTTCCACATGTGGAATTTCTGAGTCAGTATACCCACTTCAGAATAGCTTTTGATAAAAGTGGTGTTTCTCCAGAAAATGTGTTTTCTAATAGAGTGTGAGGAAATTATCTATATCAAAGAAGCACAATCATTATTTTTAAAACCTCTTTTAGCACAGATCAAGGGTGTTTGCTCTGAGCAGCAGAACACTTTACCTACACTTTTCATTGTAATGGATGGGACTTCACAGAGAAGGGCTGCTCTGCTCCATGCATTGAGAGTCACAGCTTCCAGACAGCAGGAAGGGGGCTTGTTTACTACATTGGCCTATGCATTTTCCTTCTAGGAATTATCAAACTCTTTAAGTCACATGTTTTCACCAAAATGTCTTTTTCGTTTTCAGGGCTTGGGGAGATCACTCCATTGGTAAAGTAATTGGGTAAAATCATGAGGCCCTAAGTTCACATCCCCAGCATACACATAAATGCTGAGCAGGTGTAGTGACATGTACCTGTGGTTCTTGTCTCTGGAGGCAGAGACAAGCAGATCCCTTAGGCAAGATGGCTTGCTAAAATCAGTGAGCTTTGGATTAAGTGAGAGATCCTGTCTCTATAAGTAAGGTGGAGAGTCATAGTGGGAGATGATACCTGACATCAACCTCTGGCCTCGACATGCATGGCACACATCCCCCCACACACATGTGCTCACACATACAAACATGCATACAAACACACACACATGCCACACATACATGAAAAGAGAAATCTCTTCCTTTAGCTGTTAATTCCTACCATGTGTGGTGATAATTTTTCTCATTCCATGGTACTTAAAAACATTCTAAAGTCTGTTCTTATCATTAGAACATTCAAGTAAGGACCATATTCATTGATCATTTTCCAATATTATATTTCATGTTGATATGATTTGTACTTAGGTATTTTAAATTTTACTTAAATTGTAATTCTTGGGGTTATCTTTGTGTAAGGCTGATACCATTTCATTTTTCTCCTGTTCTGAAACGTCCCTGTGTGTGGGATCTTTCAGCATGGCCTGTCATGTAGCTTCTTTGCCTTGGTCTGATGTTTTCAAGGTTTGATCACATGGAAGCATGTATCAATTCATTTTAGCTGATGAAAAGCATTTCATAGTATGAATTTATTGTGAATTGTTTTTATTTTTCATCTACTGATAGGTTTTGGGATTGTTTTCATTTTTTGTGATAAATGCTACTATATTAGGAATATAGTCCACTTGCAGATGAATTTGCAAAGAATTTAAATCTTTATAGTTTTGGGTATTTTAAATATCCAGGAATATCTATGATTTTCTGGGCATTCATATGTCTCTTTTTAAAAGTTATTTCAAAAACATATGGGACCTTTAAAAATCTTAAGTTTATTTCTCATTTAAAGTATCTATGAGAGCTAGAGAGATGGCTTAGCGGTTAAGCGCTTGCCTGTGAAGCCTAAGGACCACGGTTCAAGGCTCGATTCCCCAGGACCCACGTAAGCCAGATGCACAAGGGGGTGCACATGTCTGGAGTTCGTTTGCAGTGGCTGGAAGCCCTGGCGCGCCCATTCTCTCTCTCTCTCTCTCTCTCTCTCTCTCTCTCTCTCTGCCTCCTTCTCTCTGTCACTCTCAAATAAATAAATTAAATAAATAAATAAAAAAGTATCTGTGATACATAAACATAGTAAATGCATATGCTTCCTTATATTTATTTAAAATGATGAAGTAATCTATAAATAACATTTTTTGAATTTTCCAAGTATTTTTTGTTGCCATGAAGGAAATCCATTAAATAATTGTTTCTTTTTTTTTCTTTTTGGTTTTTTGAGGTAGGGTCTCACTTTGGTCCAGGCTGACCTGGAATTCACTATATAGTCTCAGGGTGGCCTTGAACTCACAGTGATCCTCCTACCTCTGCCTCCTGAGTGCTGGGATTCTTTGAACACTCCTATGCTCTTCATAGTAACACAGTAATAGTAACACCATAATTTCTGACACTTATGTTCCTTATCTTATTCCCTTCTATAATTTTATCACATAGTATTTCCAAATGCTGTTCTAGAAATGTGCCTAGCAAAAATTCTTTTTTATTCTTATCTGTTTTGGAAGTAGTTTTAAAATTATGGAACAGAGGCTTTTCATTAGTAGGGAGATTTCAGTCTGTAGGTGAGGTACTCCTGGGACTGCTGGAGATGGCCTGTCAGCAGCCAGGTATGCAAATGGCCAGTTGATGTTCAGTGTCCTGTGTCATTTGCCAAGAGACAAGAGACACTACACAACACGAACCCATTTGCTGCTGGTTTAGCTCTGTGAAAGTGTGGCTTTTCCTCTTTATGCTCCTTGGCACTTTAATTCTCTAATAATGAGAGCAGAAGCCATTATCTGGTCATCTAGTGCAGGAGCTGGATGTTTGGTCCAAGCACTGATAAGGTAACTGCTATAGGCTACAAGTGCTTATGACACTTGCTCTATCCAGAAGCATCATGTCCCCTTTCCTTGATGCTGGGTGATTTTGTGGCCGTTTTGGGCAATTAAATGTGTCCAAAGGGTACAGTACAAGTTCCAAGGCCATGCAAATGAGCAATTGTAGCTTCTGCTTTCTGTGCTGGTTCTGGTTCTAGGAAAGTGAGCCACCCTGGCAGAAGCACTACTGCAGGGCTCCCTGCAGGAGGCCAGTAGCTGGTTCTTCAGCAGAGGCTCTCTGGTGAGAGATGGCTTCAGCGCACAGATGACGGGGACACCCACTGCCCCTGGGTAGCTCCTGGAGGATAGAAAGTGCTACTTGTTTTAAATCACCAAGTGCTGGAGTAGCCAGCAATGCAAGTAGCTGAGGGTAAGGGTGATTTCTTTTGTTTTTCAGCATCATGATTCCTCTTTACCATTGCTTCCTGCATCTGTCTTGTCCCTTCATAGGTTGTCTTTTCACATGAAAGACTCCAGTGGGCAGATTAGCAAGGGACCATGTTTTCTTATTTTGCTTAAGATACAGAGTGAGCACAAAATTGAAGGTGATAAGACTACCATCTCTCTAGTATATACAGTCATATGTGCTACTGCTTTGTAATGCTCAGCTCTCATATCTGTGCACCTTAAACAGCCTTCAAGTAGCATTAGTAAAATCTGGCATTTGATAAAGTTATGTAGTCTCTAGCTCTCAATAAACATCCCTTGTTTTATAAATCTTAGCCTCCTCTGGAATAAAGTGGCTAAAGGTGTTAACATTGTAACCTGTGTGCCCTTTGGGTATGTGATTATACTTCTGTTATTTAGACTTACAGTTTTAAATTTAATTTAGTTTTTTTTGTTTTCTTAGAAATCAAATTATGAGTACGTTTAGAGCTGTTTGAGTTTATGCCTTTCCTGAAGGAAGACACTCAGGATTATCATTGAACTACAACCAAAGTAATGCTTTGTTGGGCCACATAACCCTCATGTAGTGACTTCACTGACTTATTAGTTTCAGGAAAATATTCTTTTTTTTTTTTTTTTTACAGAGAAAGCTTCCTATTTTCCACACTGTTTTAGCCACAGCTAGAAATTGGGTGTGAATTGCAGAAGTCTCGAGATTTGGTATTTCCTTTCCTTGGGGGAAAGCAGGCGGCCAGGAGGAAAAGAAGATTTAGTGTTGGATAATTTCATAAATTTTAAAGACTAAAGCAGCAGAAGTACATGCCTTTTTAATTTAGCAGTGTGGTGGTTTGAATAGAATAGATGCCCCCCAATATATTCAGTTCTTTATTGTTTGTAGTTTGCATCTTTAGCCACCTGGCTGGAGGCAGTGTCACTGGGTGGATCTTTAGGTGTGGTGGTGGATTTCAGATTTCAATCTAAAGATATGCAAAGTGTGCCTAGCTGGAGTTCCTGAAGTGTGCTGTGCTGTGCTGTGGCCTTTGGCTTTAGGCTTGTGCTTCTCTCTCTCTGCTTGGACCTGTGAAGGCAGGCCAGCTTCTTCTGCCATTATGGAACTTCCCCTGGATCTGTAAGCTTCAATAAATCCCTTCCTCCATAACTGTGCCTGGTCTGGAGGTTCATCTCAGCGAACCTGAATCTGTCTGCTACAAGCACCAAGACATAACAACAGGAATGTCACCATTTGAACTTTGAAAGAGTCATATCAAAGAATTCACTGGGGTTCCAGCAACGCTATCAGTTTACTGTTAATTTACTGTTAAAGATGGAAACTGCTGAGTTCCCTGTGGATGACTGAGGAGACGTGGGGACCTATTAACAGTACCCGGATTGCTGCTGGTTCTAGTGTGAAGAACACCTTCTGACAGTTAATATATATATATATATATATATATATATATAGGTTTCTTGAGGTAGGGTCTCACTCTAGCCCAGGCTGACCTGGAATTCACTATGGAGTCTCAGGATGGCTTCGAACTCACGGCAATCCTCCTACCTCTGCCTCTCAAGTGCTGGGATTTAAGGCGTGCACCACCACGCCCGGCTTTGACAGTTAAATCTTATTTGAAAATTGACTTGAATTATATTCAGACCTAAAGTTGAAATAGTACTTTATTGTTTCAACTCAAAATATTGGATTACTAACAAGATGAAAAAGACTCAAATTCTGGTGAAATGACAATAGTTAATTGCACTTTCAAGATTTTAAGATATATCATAATAAAGTTTCTTCACTTGAAGATACTCATGCAGCAAAATCACCAGCTATTATCATTTGGAGGGAGATTACAGGATTTTGTCAGCTCTACTTCTCTTTCTCCTCCTCCTCCTCCTTCTTCTTTTTGAGGTAGGGTCTCACTCTGGCACAGGCTGACCTGGAATTCAGTAAGTAGTTTCAGGGTAGCCTCAAATTCACAGTGATCCTTCTTCCTCTGCCTCCCGAGTGCTAGGATTAAAGGTGTGTGCCACCACGCCCTGGCTCTACTTGTCTTCCTATCTAATGAAATAATTTATAATATTTTATGTTTACTAGTTAAAAGTATCTTTAAAATTTGGATTGTAATTCTTTGAATAGAAACAACATAAACCACCATCTCCAGAAGTGCATGTGGTGGCCTGTATGGGTGTGGAAATTCTTACTGATATGCTCACAATCTCAGTGCTGGCCACTTGTAACTTCACTTCCTTTGAGGAATTCAGAAACAGGCCTGACACTTAAAATTTCAGCTATGGACAGGTGCAGCAACTAAAACTCAGGAATTCATTAAGTGATATATGTATCCAAGTCATTTTTCTGGATAATGAACTAAGATTTCCTGACTATGTGTCTAAAGCTTTTGACTAATGGTGAAAATAACAAGACTTTTTTCATTTGCCACCTGCAAGGAACTTAAAAAGAATCAGTCTTTGATTCGCTTATTCCTTTATGTGCCTCTGTATACTGATCCAAGAAGGCATCCTTTTGCAGCCGTCTGCTTTCATGACAGTTTGGATCCTTTTTTCACACATCTAACAAGTGAAAAGCGTATCTAGGTTAAAATTTCCCTGCTATGTTCACTCCCAAAACTGTCTAGATGCTGGGCCCACAATACCTGTATAAAAAGCCTATGTCAGAGA
This sequence comes from Dipus sagitta, assembly GCA_036346955.1. Taxonomy (NCBI): domain Eukaryota; kingdom Metazoa; phylum Chordata; class Mammalia; order Rodentia; family Dipodidae; genus Dipus; species Dipus sagitta. Next base: position 139,221,892 of record CM070778.1, read on the forward strand.
ATGGAGTTCCAGACCTCTGGTTGGAATCTGAGACTTTTAAAAAATGTGTGCATGTCGTCGGGCATGGTGGCTCACGCCTTTAATCCCAGCACTTGGGAGGCAGAGGTAGGAGGATCGCCATGAGTTCAAGGCCACCATGAGACTACATAGTGAATTCCAGGTCAGCCTGAGCTAGAGTGAGACCCTACCTTGAAAAACCAAAAAAAAAAAAAAAAAAAAAATGTGTGTGTGTGTAGGCCAGAGAACAACTTCCAGCTTCATCCTTAAGAACATTGTCTAACTGGTTTTTGAGACAGGCTCTTCCATTGGCCTGGAACTCCCCAGTTAGTTTAGCTTGGCCAGCTAGCAAGCCTCAGGGACCCTTCTGTCTCCAGGAGTCACCACCATGCCTGGTATTTGTACACGGGCACTAGGGAAACAAACTCAGACCCTCAAGCTTACAAGGCAAATACTTTACTGACTGAGCTAATCTCCCTTCAATGCCCAGACTTCATAAATTGTAGGAAATCCTTTTCAAACTTACACCTCCAACCTGACAAGACAGTTGTTGTAGCTTGGTTCTAAACTGTCTCCCACAGGCTCATGTGTTTGAATATTTGGTCCTTAACTGATTGCTGTCCATTGCTAGCTGAGGTGAGGATTATTGGGGGAAGGCCTCTGAGGATTGTGCTGACCTTAAGCTCTGACTTTTTCTTGCTATCTCTTGTACCCACTGCCAGGCCTTTCCCACCATGATAGACAGAATTCTCCTGTAACCGTGAGCTGAAATGAAATCTTCTTTAAGTTGCTTCTGTCAGATATTTTGTCACAGCAACAAGAAAAGTGGGTAATTCAACAAGGCAGTTAATTGCTGAGTCCAGTCTGGACCATATTGCGTTGGGTTCTGTGGTAAAAATTGTACAGTGAAGCAGAGAGTTCCAAGTACAAACACTGGCATTCAAATCCCAGAGGGAGTTTAAACCTGGTTCCCAGCTACTGTGACATTAATAGGTACAATGAGGCCTGGGGGATACCCTTCACACATTTAGCTGCTGGGACTCACTGCACTTACTTCAGTTCTCATCCCGGCATCAAACCATAAGAGAAATACCTTAGGATCTTGTACCTTCTTGGTGACCCCCTGGAAGCATCTTGGTTGGCTACAGCTGAGTACTGGCTTTGTTGGACCACTGTTGTTTGAGCAGGTAGTTGCTATGATTGGCTGAGACTTGACTGCTATAATTGGTGGTGATTCAGCAATATAATAATATACCATTAGTTTGGGGTTTATTTACATACCAAGTATGATTGCACTTTGCTGCATAGGAGCTCAATGTACAGAGGCAGCTTCAGACCAAATTTAAAGAGAGGTACTGAGTATTTAGTATAATAGACACATGAGTTTTGAAGGTAGAATTATCTTCACAGCTAGTTTGCAGCACCACATTTTTTATCCTATTAACACATTTCTGTACATTTATTGTAATCTACTGTCTTCTTGTTTTGTTGCTGCAGTTGCTGTTTCCTTATTCCCTCAGACTTGCTTTATATTTGGCCAAATGTTTTGCTTTCAGTGGATTTCCAGATACTAGCGACTAGGGCCAGGCAGGATTCAGAAATTATAAATCCAGGTACTTGGGGAAGATACTCCTTTAAGACAGGCACCAATAAGAACCTTAGATTTTTTTTGTAATCACTTGAAGTCTTGTTAGCATGTAAGTGGATTAAAATACGCAGTTGCTCAATATTTGTTGTGGAAGACAGTGTGTTTTAATGACATATAGATTATTACATGGATCATGATCATAGTACTCCAGGAAATCTTAAATGCATGGGATGGGTGCAACAATTCTCTCCCATCAAAGTGAAAGCAAGGTTAAACTAAAACTGGGAAGAATTAGTGTCTGGAAGTTCTTTAAGGACAGCTTCTAAGCTGCACATGCCTGCAGAGGATTCATAATTCCATGGAAAACAGAGAGAAATATAAAATTGTAAGGATGCCCTGAAGAGAACTTTGAAAAGTTCTAGAAGCTTGTGGGGCTATCAGCCAGCATGTATGTTTCTGATAACTACAGCAGCCGAGGTGGTCTTCATGCAGTAGTGTGGATGAGAGCAGCATTTTGCAAAGTGTCTCTGAAGCTGCAGCCGCTGGGAGCCCTTCACAATGCTCTGTCCCAGGCAACCTAAAAACCTGGGGGTGCAGCCGAGTGAGAAACTGGGTGTTCATAAGACTTCCAAATGATTCTGGTCACTTGTGGAGGCTGTGGGAATGGGATCCCTCAGCAGTTCATTTGACATTTCGGTTCTCATTGGATGATTTTGCACTTCTGATGGACTCGGGAGCAATGGGCTTAGTTGCTAGTCTCAAGACTACTTGGAGAAGGGGGATGCTATCTACTGTGTGACTCTCAGGCCTACCAGTTCTGGTCAGATATTCTGGGTCAAATGATCCATCCTATCAACCTGTTTCTTAGCACATAGGAAAGAATGATGGATGTACCTACCTTAGCTTGGTGCTTTCAGCCTTAAGGAATATAGCAGATGTGTCTGTTTGATAAGAGACAAGTCAATACTAGATTTTTTTTTTATTATTGCCCCAGTGAGTTAGGACTAATAGTGCAATGTAAGTGGCAATTGTCATACTGGGGAAGAAATCACCTTCAAGGGCTCTTTCCCCCTCTTCTTTCCCACCCTCTCTCTTTCCAGAGGAGCACATGAGTAGAAGCAGGTCTTGGTAAGTGACAAATAGCTTTTACCTGAATGGAAAATTATAAACATAGCTAGTGATATTAAGGTAGATATGATTTCACATAACCCTTCTTCACCTCCAAGGGAAAATCTGCTTCACTATAGCATAGCCATTGTCGTGTGGAATGCCAAGTGGCACTTACTAATTTATAGATGCATCACTATGCATCTTGCCAGATTTATGGGAAATTACACAGATGGTGCCGAAGGTACAGTTTTTACTTCTTCCATTGAAGGCCTCCTGCCTAAAATAAATTAATTTTATGTTAGTGGCAGAGTAGTATCATGACACTGCCACACTGGGCAGAAGGCTGGCAGGTTTCTTAGCATTTAAAAAACATATTTTTATTTACTTATTTGCAAGGAGAGAGAGAGAGAAAGAGAAAGAATGAGCATGCCATGGTCTCTAGTTGTTGCAGATGAACTCCAGATGCATGTGCCACTGTGAATCTGGCTTTAAGTGGGTACTGGGGAATTGAACCCAAGTCATTAGGCTTTGCAGGCAAGTGCTTTAATCACTAATCCATCTCTCCAGCCCCTATCTTAGAATTTTGTCATGAAAATATTCTCACAAAATGGACAGTGTTTGCAGCAACAGTGGAATTATCCATGACACATCTGATTATGTAGCTATCTGTTCATCCCTCTTTCTGTTCATTTACCTGCCTGACTTTTGATGAATGTCAAAGTCAATTACATGTTAGCACACCCTCCCAATAATTTAGTGTCTATCATTCTGTAAATTTGACCTTTCCTATTTTTAAACCCAAATTCTGTCTTACTTAACAGCAAGCCATTCGTGATGGTAGGGGAGGGCAGGGTGCTACATGGGGGGGAGGGACAAATGAGATGGGACTGCTAGTTTTTTAAATGGAATTTTTGGTGGAAATCTTATGGAAGCTGAAGGCTTGGTAGAGATAGCTTTAAAGTAATGGTTAAGGGGTAGACTATTGGTTAGAATTTAATTGAATGTTCACTCTGCTTTATGTGACTTGGAATACTGGGCAGGCCCAGGAAATCATAGAAGAAATATGAATTGTTAGTAAGCCACATGAACAGAAAAGTTCCCAAGACATTTCAAACACATTTTTAATCAGAGTGCCTCATCTTTTTTTTCCAACAAGAAAATAAAAGCCTCTGCTTTCCATTGAGCCAACCCACGGCAGGCTGACGTGTCTGGGGATGGCTCCTGGAAGGCAGGAAGGAGAGTTCTGTTCCCTGGGGACCCTCACTCTGACTCTTCCCAGAAGTGTTTATGTGTTGCACGGGTGAGAAGCAGGTCATCTGTCATTCCAGTGGCAAGGATCCCTTTGAGGACTGGAGCATCCACAATATAAATGTCTTTTGTTTGGACCATTGTCACATGCCCTTTCTGTGTCGTCCTAGTCCTTCTGTGTCACAGAGTCCTGCTGCACATATGTCTGCATGGATTCCTAGGCCTTCCCTGTGTACACGAGGAGGTGCTCGTCACTGACCAGCACCAGCTACGAACCAGAGGCTTGAGGCGTTTTTCAACACCTGCCTTTTCCTGCTTACTCTGTTCACCTCATGGCCAAGGGCATCCCTTTGAAGGATACAAGCAGATAAAAATGAAATAGCTGTCTTGTGACCTATGAGTTCTGAAAAAGCTCATGAAATATAATGATAATTTGGTCCTTCTGTGTTTTGATGAGGTAGAAACTTCTTGGGCTAGTTCTCAGGCTTTTAAAAAATTATTTATTTATTTGAGAGAGGGAAGAGGGAGAGGAGGAGGAGGAAGAGGAGAAAGAAGAGAGAGAGAGAGAGCGAGAGAATGAGTGTGCCAGGGCCTCCAGCCACTACAAACGGACTCCAGACACATGCTCTACCTTGTGCATCTGGCTTACGTGAGTCCTAGGGAATTGAACTAAGGTCCTTTGGCCTTGTAAACAAATGCCTTAACTGCTAAGCCATCCTTCCAGCCCCTAGTTCTCAGACTTTTAGGGAACCAGACAAAAGGTTTTTGGGAAGCTTGTATAAGAACAGCTTACAAGTCCACTAACCTTCTGTTGGTTCAATTTCTAGCTCCCGTCCTAGAGTGGGTCTGCCTGTGGTGAGAGAAATGGTGGCCCCAGATGTTACTGGTGGTGGCAGGGTGTTTTCAGGCTCGAAAGAGACACACACATAAAAAATAAATTAGTAAGAAGTTGATTAAAACAAAGCAAAAGTGTATGTTTTGAATACACTGCTGAGCAGCAGTTGGTCATCCTAATGAAACAATTCTTAAGGGCCCTGGTTTATTGCTCAGGGCTTCTATCTATAGATTCTAGAAAAAGGAGCTGGTTGCTAAGGGTCACAGTTTGGGTGACTATTTTAATTGACAAGCTTGGATTATATAAGCTTTTCTCTACACATATCCTTTCCCACGATGCATCTGATTTTAGTCATACATACACCAGTCATGCATAGACATTAGATGGTAAATAAAGGTTTCTCTCTAAAACTCTACTCAAAGGACACAGTTTGTCTTATAGTGATTGTGCACCCACAGTTGGTCCAGGCCAGATAGGCCCCTTGTGTCTGAGTTCAGGATGTGTCCTAGACCATGCGTGGATAGAAATGGGACGTTACTAAGGGGCCTGTAAGAGGAGTAGCTTATTCCATTACTTAAAGAAGGCTTACAAGCAACTTAATGTAGGTAGGGCTCCCAGGTTGCCAACAGGTTGTAGGAGCATCGTCAGGAAGTGGGTGTGTTTACTGCCCAAGCCAAGCAGTATCCCAAGTTGCTAGGCTTTTCTCTGTGCTTGCCTGCTTCACAGTGATGTCTTAGCCCCAATCCCCAATTGTAGAGCCTGTGACCAGCAAGGAGACTAAGGTTTCAGGTGAATTGGATTTCTCATCAGCTGACCCCCCCCCCACACACTATTCTGGCATCGCAGGGGTCCCGAGGAAGGTGGTAAAAAAGCAAGTCTGAGAGAGAGAGAGAGAGGTGACAGCAAGAGCTGGCTTAGAGATGGTCCCTGCTGGCCCCGAGATAGAGGAGGGGCCTTAGCCAGGGACTGGTCTACCTCACAGCAGGGGAATGCATGGGCATCATTTTCTCCTGGAGTCCAGAAGAAAAGCAACCAATTTTGGGCTTATTCTGCAGCCCAAGCATGAGGCATGGGATGTGGGCTGGCCATATTGTGGCCATCACATTGGGGCATATGAGCCTAGCATCTTGTCCTGCTGCCTGCAAGAGTCACAGACAGAACCCTATGATGGCTGGAGGCCACCTCCCCGGGAGAATCCAGCCACATTACATGCCATTTCTGGATATTTCTGCACGTGTGCACCCTGCTGTTCCTCTCTCCTGGTTAATGGGATTTGTCCACATAGGCTGTTTCAGCATGTATAATGGGCTGGGGACATTGTGGGCACCCTGCTTACACTGTATTTCTCATCTGGTACCAGTGAACACTTTGATTGCTGGTCATCAGCTTAGGTCGAGCTGGTCCTGTCCTTGGATCTGGCCTGAGGAACAAGTAGAAGTTGCTTGTGTGCACTAGTCTGAGTGGAGTTACCTGGAGTGAGGGTAGAGCCCAGGATGCAGGGCGCCACTGCTATCACAGAGTCCTGGCCACTGACAGGCAGGAGTGAGCTGCTCTCCACTTGTGGTCTCTTATCAGACTAACTAGGGTTAGGTTTCAGGCTTTTCTCAGGTGATATCAGCACACTGCACTAGGCATACCATGTGAATCCCCAGTAGTGACTGAACAAGATTGGGTGAGGTAAAGAATTGACTGAGACCCAACCTGCTCAGGTTCACGTCCTGCTTCTGAGGAGGGTCAGCCCCATTCCCTCGCCCCACACGATCATGCTTCACTTCCTACTTGTGAAAATGTTCATTGCACTTCTCCTATTGGCCATATTCATTTTTGTAAACTTGTCTTTTAGCAGTAAATTTTTCTTCGGCTTTTTGCCAGATGGTTGGCTTCATGGCTGTGATGGTTTATATTGATTGTCCACTTGACAGGATCTAAACTCACCTGTGAGGAGTTACCTAGTTGAGGTTCATCTCTGAGCATATCTGTGAAGAATTATCTTGATTAGGTTAATTGAGGTGGGAAGACCCACCTTAGCTGTGGGAGCCACCACTCCATGGGCGCCAGTCCTTGACAGCGTCTACAGGGCAACATTCATCATTCTTTCCTTTACACTGTGGATTGAATGCTACTGGTTGCCTCAAGCTCCTGTAGCCATCCTTTCTCTCCATTATGGACTGTAACCTGGAACAGTAAGCGGAAACAAACCCCTTTGTCCCTAAGTTGTTTTTGTCGGGTATTTTGTCCTAGCAGTGAGAAAGGAAACATACAATGGCATATATATTTTGTTTATTTTAGCTCAATACCTGAACCGTAGAAGAATGCTAACTAAAGGTGCTATTAAGTGAGCAGAGGGCAAGTTTATCACTCAGCTATTTCCTTTAAAACTGCATAGTACATCATGTGGAGCCCATCCTTTCCAGATACCCAGGCTGGCCCCACCGGCCCTTGGCCGTGCTGCTGTGCTGTGCCTGAGGGCCTGGAGGCTGCTTTCGGGAGGGCTACTTGGGCTCCCTTCAAAGCAGCAAAAGAGTCGCAGGCATTGCAGCACATACCATCTCCACAGCCAAGAGCAGTCTTCCCTGTCACTGTTCTTTTCCATTATCTGTGGAGCAGGGCTCTTGCCTCTGCAGAGAGCTCCCACCACTAGATAGTGGGCACGGTAGGAGGGTAGACATGCCCTTGCACACTTAGGCCACGTCCTCTTTCCAGACTTCATGAGATGCCCTCCAGCCTGCAGAGCAGAGAAATTTTTCAGACATGGAAGGGCCATTTCCTGATGAGTGAAAGCAGCCTAGCTCAAAGATCAGTGTGGGCCAAGGTAAGGTGAGGAAGCTGGATTGCTTGCCGACGTCTGATCAGTGCAGGAGAGGAGGAGCAAGGGTGTGTGGAGCACTGGCTGCGGCACAGAGCTCAACCTCACCTGCCATGGTGTGCTTGGGGTCAGCCACCATGTTGCTGGTCTTGTGATGTGTGCCAGCTGCTCTTTCCCAGAAGACTGTGATCCACACAGGCTGAGCCAATGAGCTGAATCAGGATTACAGGAAACTAAACCTCTTCCTTTTCCAAGTCTTTGACAGTGTTGCTAATATCTGCAATTCCCTTATGACTGAGAGATTGCTACTGGCTTCAGAATTTGTGCTGAGTAAAACTCCACCTTCCCTTTCTTCAAAAACAGCCGGGTTTCATGGAGCAGGGAGCCAGTATTTGGGCCTGCCAGGTGCTGACAGTGTTCACTCCCAGGGAAACCCAGGTCCCAGAGGAAAACTGAACCATCCATGTGCAAAACCCTTTTCTCTTAAAATCTGACACTTTGTGCCCATTAAATGCTCATGTGCAATTCTCTTGTCTTCCAGACACTGGCAATGGCCACATAACTTTTGGTGTCTCTGAACTGACTACTTATAAGTATGTCATATTGGTCTTTTTGTGCCTGTATCCTCAACATGCATCCATGATGTAACATTTGTCAGAATGTCCCTAACCTTAAAGGCTAAAGAATATGTGATGGATGCCTTCTACGTTCTGATTTTTCATTCACCCATTGACAGACACCTGAGGTGCATCCTACTGCTTTCAACATGGGTGTAAAACATATCTTCAGGACCCTGCTTGCAATTCTTTTGCAGAAGTATAATTGTTGGATAACATGATAATTGAATTCTAAAGTTCTGGAGGTACTTCACTAAAAAAAAAACAACTATGGAGGGGAATGGGACTGAAGCTCTGCTAATCTTTGTAGAAGGTCTGAGTAGTAATCTATGATATTCCATAGTTTAAGCTATAACTAATGTTATACAGATGTCAATTTTGTATATATGCACATATATACAAAAAATCTGTAAAAGATATCAGCTTATTTACCCTATAAGAAAATACTTTCAAAATTGTAGAAACAAAACCAATAAGGAGTTAGTGAAAGAAATAAAGCTGGAAGAATCTAATACATAATTCAGAGTTTAGGCTCATTTATATTTAATATCTCAATATGTATTGAACATAGCACCATGAAATGATGAAGATGAATTATCTTGTACAATGTTTGAAAAATAGCTCTCTGCATTGAGAAAAATAATTTCCATATAAATATCACATTTAAATATTTATATGAGAAAGGTAAAGGTACACCTATGGAGAAACTTCGGAACCATACATTTGTGATGTGCATGTGGGAAGGATATATCACTTAATTTATAGAATTTTATGAATTTTAAAGTTTTACCCCATTTTTGACTTCTCAGCTTATTTAATGAGCACAGAGAAAATACTTTGTATGATATCAATCTTGTTCAATATATTGAAACTTAGTGTTTGGTTTAACATATAGTCATTCTGGCAAATGTCCTATGTGTACTTGAGATGAGTACATATGTTATTCTTCCTTGGTAGAGTATTTTGAATATGTCTGCTAGATCTAGTTATTGTATTAACTTCTCTATATACTTACTTATAAGAGCCTCTGTTATTGTCAAATGATATCTATCTACCTTTAATTCTGACAATTTCTGTTTTATATATTTTGATGATCTCTATGAAGAATGTAAATGTTTGTGATCATTATATTTTCTGACTTTATTGAAAACTTTTAGTAATATATGAAGTTTTTTGTCATGTATAACCTTTTCTGATTTAAGATCTATCTTATGAGTAATCCCCACTCTTTTTTAGTCATTGTTTATAGGAAATATCTTCTTTCAGTTTCAGTTTGTTTGTGTCTTTACATCTAAAATGAATCTCTGAGCTGGAGAGATGGCTTAGTGGTTAAGTACTTGCCTGTGAAGCCTAAGGACCCCGGTTCGAGGCTCGATTCCCCAGGGCCCACGTTAGCCAGATGCACAAGGGGATGCACGCATCTGGAGTTCATTTGCAGTGGCTGGAAGCCCTGGCGCACCCATTTTCTCTCTTTCTCTCTCTCTCTCTCTCTCTCTCTCTGCCTCTTTCTCTCTCTGTCTGTCACTTTCAAATAAATAAATAAAAATGAACAAAAACAATTAAAAAAATAAAGTGAATCCCTTGTAGGTAGCATAGAATTGGATCATTTGTTTTTAATCCACTATGCAAATCTGTCTTTTTATTGGAGATTTGGATCCACTTATTTACTTTTACAATTAAAGTAACTGCATGGTGGAGGCTTACTTATGTATTTTAATGTTTATTTCCTACATGTCTCTTAACTTTTTGTCTCTCATTTATTACATTATATTGCATTTTGTTTTGTCTTTGGTCAGTTTTTGCAGTAAAATGCTTCAAAAGTTTTCACTTTATATATATTTCATTGCTGGGATTATATTTAGTGTTTTAAAGTTAAACCATCTGAATTTGGTTTATATAAGATTAACTTAAATACCATATAAAAACTGCTTTTCTTGATACTCTTATTACATTTTTCAGTTATTAAAGTAAAAATTACATTTACATATATATTATGTTTATTATGTTAAGCAAAATATAAACTAATAATGTTTAAATGCAGTAATCTCTTAAATTATGTAGAAAAATGTGGAGTTACATATCAGAGTTACAATATTATTTTTACATTGGCAATCGTTTTTAATGTATTTGTCTTTAAAATGAGTTAAAGTCCTGTTACTATAATGCTAGCTTTTATAATTACCCATATATTTACCTTTATTGAGATCTTTATTTCCTTACATGGCTTTGAGTTGATATCTAGTGTCTTCATTTCACTGTGTAGGATTCCCTTAAGCATTTCTTGCAGAACAGGTCTAGTGATAATGAGCTCATTCAGATTTCATTTATCTAGTAAGTCTACCTAGTAAGTCTCAATTTCCCCCTCACTTCTCAAGGGCATTTACTAAATGTGGAATTACTGGTTGACAGGTATTTTTTTCTTTCAGCCTGTTGAGTGTATCAGCCCACTACTTTTTTTTTTTCATCAAGGTTTATAATGAGAAATCTTCTGGGGAGCTCACTGAAAATCCTGTGTGTGTGAGTGTGAGGAATCACTTTTTTTTTCCTGTTTCTAGGATTCAGTCAAGTTTTGGAATTCGAAAGTTTGATTACAATGTGTAATCAAACCCTCTTTCAGCCAAGTAAGATGAACCAAAAGATTACACATTGTAATCAAACTTTCAAAGCTCATCGGGCATCTTGGATGTTTATATTCATGTCATTTGTCAAATCTGTAAAATTTTCTGCCATTATTTTAAAAAATTGTGTGCATGTGTGTGTGTGTGTGATGTGCGTATGCACATGTGCACATGCATGTGGAGGCCAGAAGTTGTGTTTACTGTGATTGCCCTCCATTTTATTGTGCTGAGATTCATCCTCTCACTTGAACTCAGGGCTCACTGATTTGGCTAGCCTATTTAGCCAGTTTGCTTTGAGCAGCTCCTGTCCCTACTGCCAGAGCACTGAGATTACAGAAGGGCTGCTATGTCCACCCAGCATTTACATGGACACTGGGGATCAGAACTCTAGTCTTCATGCCTCTGTGGCAAGCAATTTATCCACTGAGCATCTCCTCAGCCCAAGCCATTATTCTTAAATAGCATGCCTACTCCTTTCATTTTTCACTCTTCTGAGACTCCTGCAGTGTACACATTGGTCCGTTTGCTGATGTCCCATGGTGTGTGGCCTAGAATGGTCTTAACCTCATGATCTTCCTGCCTCAGCCTCCTGTATACTTGTATTACAGGTATGCAATACCACCATACCTGGCTATATTCTCTTGTATTCAGTCTTTTTCACTTTTTAGTTTTCTTCCTGTTTTGCTATTTTCATACATGTATGCAATGTATTTTGCTTTTTCCAACCTTTTTTTCTTTGTGTCCCTAAGACATGCTGATTTCTACTGTCTTACCTTCAAGTTTGACATATCTTCTGCATGCTCAAATCTGTCTTTGAATCTTTGAGTGATTATTTCATTTAAGTTATTATGGGTTTTGGATTTAAAATTATTTCTTTATAGTCTCAATTCAGGTGCACTATCTCCTTATTGATATTTCTATTTCATTTATACATCATTAAAAACTTTACACACATCGGTTGTGGTTTGAATGTGACATGTCCCCCAAAAGCTCATGTGTTTGAACACTTGGTCCCCAGCTGGTGGCGCTGTTTGGGAAGGTTGTGGAACCTTTAGTATGTGGAGTCATATTGGAGGAAGTGGTCACTACAGAAGCTCCACACCTTTTGTCTCTCTGCTTCTGCTTCCTGACTGAAATGTGACAAGCTGGCCTCCCATCATCTATATTCCTTTTAAACATAAGCTGAAATAAACTTTTTTCTTCCTTAAGTTGCTTTTAGTCAGGTGTTTGTTCACAGCAAGGATAAAGTAACTGATATAACATTTTTTAATTAATTCTCTGAGCATGTTCAAGACTGTCATTTTAAAGCTTTTATGTCATGGATCCAACATCAGGTCTGTTTCAGGGATCATTTCTACTGATCTGTTTTTTTCTCTTCGAATGGGCCACATCTTCCTGTTTCTTTCTGTGCCCTTGACTTGTTTTTATTTTTAAATTAAAATTTTTATTTATTTATTTTAGAGAGAGAGAGAAAGAGAGAGAGGGAGAGAGAAAGAGAGAGAGAGAGAAAGAGAGAGAGAGGAGATGGGCATGTGAGGGCCTCCGTTTGCAGTGGCTGAACTCCAGATGCATGCATCACCTTGTGCATCTAGCTTATGTGGGTCCTAGGGCATTAAACCTGGGTCCTTTGGCTTTGCAGGCAAGCATCTTAACCACTAAGCTATCTCTCCAGTCCTTCCCTGTGACTTTTTTGTTGAAAAGTGGACATTTGAACATAGTAACATGATAACTCTGGAACTGAAGTTCTTCCTTTGCTCATGGTTTGATATTTTTGTTACTGCATTGTTCACTTTGGCTGTAGTGTGTGTCTCAGCCCAGGATCATCCTGAGATAAAGTTACAGTCTTCCAGTTATTTTTTCAAGCCCTCTTTCAGCTTTTATCATAGATAATCATTTTCTAATTGCTTGCATTATGTAGTGGTTTTAAATGCCTTACTCTGGGTTTGAGAGATGATTTAGCCCTTAAGGTTCTTGGCTGTGAAGCCTAAGGACCCAGGTTTGATTCCCTAGTACCCATGAAGCCTGATGGACATGGTGGTACGTGTGCCTGGAGTTTGTTTGCAGTGGCTAGAGGCCCTGGTATGCCCAATCTCTCTCTACCAAATAAATGAATAAATAAACAAATAAAATAAAATATTTAAATGTCTTAATCTTTAATGTCTTCCCTCCCAATCAAGAAACAACAACAATAAAAATAGAGGAGGTATAAATGACACTGGCTCTCCAAATTCCCTGGAAGCCACTCTCCCCAAGGTGGAGAACTTATAAAGAGCAAGGATGGAGAAGGATGTCACAGCAAGGTTAGAGTACATATCTTTGATACAGAGGACAGAGGGCTTTTTTATTTAAGTGGCCCTTGTCAGCTAGGTACAGTTGACTCTTGGAATATGAGACATGGGCGTCCAGGTGGGGATGCTGCTAATGTGATAAGATCTGAAGTTGATAAAAATGAACTGCAGTTTGCAGCCGAGCTTTCACTTGGAGGCTGCAAGCCTTCAGTGACTCCAAACTTTCAAAGTACTTGAGATTCTGCTGGTGTAGTTCCTGTATAGGTTGGGATGGAATCCAGCTGCTTTCTGCCACGCTCTTTCCACTGGCTTCTCCTGCAGTTTGTTCTGTGGCTCTCACAATTGGTTGGAAATATGCAGACAGTAAAATGGTTATCTTATAACCTTTTGTTCAGTGTAGACAGACTGACTGATAAAAACATTTAACATACTAAATGAAGGCTTGAGAGAAGGCTTAGCAATTAAGGTGCTTACCTGCAAAGCCTGAGGACCCAAGTTCGACTCCCAAGCACCCATGTAAGCCAAATGCACAAGTTGATACATGCACACAAGGTGGTACAAGGTGGTGTGTGCCAATCTCTTATAAACAGAGGAATTGGGGAAATGAACAAGAATGGTGCTTTCTTGGTGAACCTGATATCAGCACAAGGATGAAGGAGATAGACACTGAGGACACTCAACTTCCACCAAACCAGAGATCCAGAGATCCATGTTATCATTTTAAGTCAGACTTAAAATGAACCCAACATGGCTCAGGGGATTTTGCAGAAGGGGAGGATGAAAGATTGTGAGAGCCACAAGTTGAGACATTATGCACAGAGACATTGCCTCTTCCCCATAACTGATGGCTGCCCCCATAATTCCCATCAGGATGACATGCATCCCCAACGAGGAGGGTCCCTTAGGAAAAGGGACAGGGATGAGGGAAAGTATGGTACCAATATATGCTGTTAACATACTAAGTATGCCCATAACTAACAAAAAGAAAGAAAGAAAAAAGAAAGCTGGAAACAAATTTGAAAAAAATACTAAACGAAACATAGCCTAGACTGATCAAGTGTAGTGTTGGGTCTATTGAATCTACAGGTTTTACTCTTTGAGCAAATTTTATTCTTTGATCTGAAACATTATAAATTATGTGCATACACACTTTTGGCATACTTGCACATTTCTTAGTTAATGAAAGGTGGTTAAGTTGTGCTGTGTTTTCTATTATAGCTTGTCACAGCTACCCTGGATGGGAAACTTCAGCTGTTTGTGGCCGACTGACTGCTGCCCTGCTAGTACCAGATGTGGGAGGAACCAGGAGAGGCTGGTAGCCAGGTCATCTGAGAAGACAGGATGGTTTGTTCAGGGGGCCCTTGCTGGATCCCCTTCTGCAAGTCTCAGCCATCTGTACCACATGCCTTATCTGAGCTTTCCCACTCTGCAAAGAACTCCTCAGTGTAAAAGTGGGAATGGCATCCAGTCCTAAACAAGCCTGGAGGATGGTAGAGCAAAATACTGTTCAATAAAGACCTGGTGTTTCTCTTGTGATTGGACTTTGAGAGGAAGGGGGAGGGAAAGAAGGAGGGAGCTAGAGAGAGGAAAATGAAGCAGGACCTCATTCTAAGCAGCTCTGCCTGCTGACATTGGGCTGTTTCTGGTGAGCCTACCACCATGCCAATCTGGCCTGAGCCTTTCTTCCTGCAGCTGCTGACTGAATCTCTTGGGGTCTCACAGCTGCCTGGACAAGCTCCTTAGAGCCAAAAAGCTACCCTGGGAATTGACTCCAGGGTCATACTCCAGAGACCACAGATCCAAGTCTTAATAGGATACTAGAAGAGTCAAGATAGGCTCTGAATGACGATAGCTATATAAGCGCCAACACTGGGGACCATCCCAAGAACACTGTAGCTTAGTATAGCCTTCCTGCCTTGGGGAATACCTGCTACCCTCTGGGTCTACCTGCCAATCCACCATCTGTGAGGACCTCAAGGGGAGGACTCTGGCTTAATGGAACTTTCACATTTAACACAGATGTGTATAATTTCATACAATGTTTGGGAAAGTAAGTTTAGAACCACATTTTTTTTCTGACCATTTAGAGTGATCTAATCATATTATCTGTTCATTCCCTCTATTAAAATGAAATTACAGTCCAGTGAAGGAAGCAGTTTTGGGGCAAACATGACAATTGAATCTAATTCAATATTTTAATTAAATGACATCAATTACATCTTTTAAAGTTTTATTTTGAATTATAGTGAAATCTTAATATAAAACAATTGTAAACATTAGAAAATTATAAGCTCAGCTGGGTGTGGTAGCACACACTTTTAGTTCTAGTATTCTGGAGGCTGAGGTAGGAGGATCACCATGAGTTCAAGGCCAACCTGGGACTACAGAGTGAGTGCTAGGTTAACCTGGGCTCAGTAGTGTCAAGTGTACTCCCACTGTTGTATTATTCATATACCCACTACTGTGAGCCATGTTCGGTGTACTCTCAGTATACTGGGAATCACAGCATTTGCACATTTGATTGACACGTCTCACTGTGAAAGTTGTACAGTTCCCTATTTAGTGCTGAATAATATTCTCTGTGTGGGTGTCCCATGTTTTTTAATTTTTAAAATTTTTTTGGTGGTACATACTTATATTTTTTGTTTATTTATTTTATTTTTCTCAATTTTTATTAACCTTTTCCATGATTATAAAAAATATCCCATGGTAATACCCTTACTCCCCCCTTTCCCCTTTGAAATTCCATTCTCCATCATATCCCCTCCCCATCTCAATCAGTCTGTCTTTTATTTTGATGTCATGATCTTTTCCTCCTCTTGTGATGAACTCCAGACACATTCACCACCTTGAGCATCTGGCTTAAGTGGATCCCCGGGAATTGAACCTGGGTCCTTTGGCTTTGAAAGCAACCACCTTAATTGCTAAGCCATGTCTCTAGCCCTGTCCCACATTTTTGTTCATCCACACACTGCTTGACACTGCTGCTCTGCTCCTGGGCTGCTGTGATCGCAGTGTGCAAACATTGGTTCTAGACTCAATTTCAATTCTAGGTTCATGCCCAGAAGCAGAGTGACTGGAGCCCAGGGTGATTCTATTTCTAAGTTCTTGGAGGGCTACCATGTTGTCTTCTACCAGGGTTACACAAGTTCACACCCTACTATGAGCATGTGATATTTTTGTCTTAGATACACCCAACATTGTCATGTGCTTTTTCAGGCTAAATGTAGCCTCTGCAGTTATCATTGACTTTTATATGAAGTTTCTTCAAAGTCAGTCATAATTCTGCATTGTCAAATGTGACCCCAAGAAAAAATGTTCAATGAAATCATTAGCTCATGTAAAAGAAAATCTCCAGTATGTGAAAAATACCCACAGAGACCTTTGTTAAGGAAAAATGTGGGGAGATGTAGACTTGGAAGAACTGCCAAGAGAGGACTATGAGTATACCAGCATAGGCTCCTCCCTAGAGGACATGCTGACAGCTGTGACCAGCTGGGCAGAGGTGGGGTGACCGCAGCTTTGGAGCAGGGTGCCTCAGGCCTCTGTTTCACTACTAATGAAGGTCCTATCAGTGGCACATAGACAGATTTGACACACTTTCCAAGAGTAACCACGTGTGATAAAGGCCCTGCCTTTCTCAGAGAAAAGCAGATGATAATATATTTATGTGGCCTCGGCTTCCTTCATCACCTCATCAAGTGTGTGAGGGTTTATCGTCTTGTCATCTACATTTTTCCAGACAGTTGATAAAAGCCATGTACAGTGAGAGTGCTAGCAGATCTCATCTGGAAAGTGTCAGTGGATGTCCCTCCCAGTGTAGATTTAATCTGGCTAAGAGCTGTCCCCTCCAGAGTCTGAGGGAGGAATCTTCCAGCCATCCATCATGGCAGAGCCAGCCAAGTGTGCTGGGGCTTGAGATGCTGGCTGGCCAGGTGACTACCTCAGCCAGTTGTCCCTGAGCCCAGAGAACCAGGATGTGTAGCTCTTGATGCTACATGAGACAGCTCATCCTGTTCATGTCCTGTAGCTTTCTGTTTCATGTTGGCCACTGTGGCAGCTGGATTCATGGGTGAAGGGTGCTAAGGAGGCCATGCCATGTGCTGCCCACCTTGATGTCCCACACTGGCATTGGGGCAGAACATGGATAAGCCACAGCTCAGGCTAGTCTGCTAAGTCTCTAATTAGATGGTTCTTACGATTGCTTTTGGTATTTGGAAGATAAAATGATTCATATTTGGGGGCATATGTCATGGGTTTGCACAATTTTGGCACATCCATGTTTTTGAAGACATCAAAGCAAGAATGTGGTTGTGGTCCCAGGCCTGACCACAGTGGCCTTCCAGGACCTTCTGGAATAAGCAATTTCTGCTCATTTTCACATTCCCTTTAAAGGCATTATTTGCAGATGCAGGCCTCATTCTTTCTCCTAGGCCTAAGGAGAATCTATTGTGCATTTTGGGCCTGCTAGGGGAGGGTGCTGGCCTTCCTCATGTGGCAGGGCTGCATCTCTGCTGTGCGTGTGATGAATGGCTGGTAGAGAAAAGACAGTGTGCACACAGGTGCAGGTATGAACATGGGCTGCAGGTGATAGGCTCTTCTGAAACCTATCAGATGCCCAACAGATACTTTTTGTGGGGGCTTATGAAATTGAAGCATTTAAAATGACCAATGTGGGCTGCAGAGATAGCTTCGTGGTTAAGGCACTTGCCTACAAAGCCTAAGGACCCATGTTTGGCTCTCCAGGTCCCATGTAAGCCAGATGCACAAAGTGATGCAAGCATGCAAGGTTGCACATGCACAGAAGGTGGGGCATGTGTCTGGAGTTTGATTGCAGTGGCTGGAGGACCTGGTGCACCAATTCTCAACCTCTCTCTCTCTTGCATAAAAATAGGCCAGCCTGTTGGGCTTGCCTATGAAATAAAATAAAATGACCAATGGCTAATCACCCTTATTCATCATTCTTACTGACTTAATTCTCTGCACATGGGCTGAGGGAGCCAGACACTCATTGTATTGGACTCAGACAGCCTCCTAGTGACACAAACATGTTTGCACACATGCTGTGTGTGTGTGTGTGTGTGTGTGTGTGTGTGTGTGTGATGCTGATTCAGAGGCTGGAGGCAAATGCTTTTGCTTTTCCACATTGTTTTCCTTGACACAGAGCCTCTGAACCCAGAATTTCCATTTTTGTTCAGACTGGCTAACCAGGAGGCCTCAGCAATTCTCTCGTGTCTGCTCCTGACAGGACTGGGGTTACAGGTGTGTATGGCCATGGCCAGAATGTTTTATGTGGGTGCTGGGGATTGAACCCTGGCCTTCTAGGCCCTCATGTTTGTGCAGCAAGCACTCTTACCCACGGAACCAATTACCCCAGCTCTCAATCACTTTCCATCTAGAGAATATTTTCTTCCAGCAAGGGAGCAGAGGTCAGACAGATGACTCCATTGGTAAAGTGCTAGCCATGCAAGCATTGAGAATTGAGTTCAGACCCCCAGCATCCTGGTAAAATGCTATACATGGTGGCATGTGCCACCTGTAATCCTGAAACTGGGTAGGCAGAGACAGAAGGATACACAGAGCTGGATGGCTAGTTTAGGAAAAATCAGTGTGCTGTAGGTTTAGTGAGAGACTCTGCCTCAAGAAATAAAGCAGGGAGAAACTGAGGAAGACATTCAGTGTTAACCTCTGTCCTCTGCATATATGCACACATCCAGCAGAACCTAGACCCCTTTCCCCAATTTTTTCCTCTCTCATGTATTCCTTATTCTTACTGACTTAACTCTTTGCACATGGGCTGAGGGAGCCAGGCACTCATTGTGCCAGCCTCAAACAGCCTCTTGGAACTATTTATCCAGATCAGCATCAACCAGTTCACAGAACTGTGGAGGGAGGGGCTGAAATCATCACAAGCATAAGTGTATTCTATCCTTTCATTTGCATGTTGAGTGCAATGAAGGTGGATAAACCACAACCCAGGAGCTCTCTGCACATAGCTGTAGTGTCTTGAAAAGGATGACCATAATTCAATAGACATTTGAGGCCCTGAGGTCTGTTACCATTTGAATTGAGACAGCAGCTGCTTAGAAGAAAAATTTCAAGTTAAGCCACTAGAGAACATTTATGTTACATTCTGACAAAGGAATTGTCTCTGTTTTTTTCCTGTGTTCTAGAAATTTGAGTGAGGCTGAACTCAAAAGTAATGAAGTAGGGCTGGAGAGATGGCATAGCGGTTAAAGCACTTGCCTGCAACACCTAAGAACCCAGGTCATTTCCCCAATACCTATGTAAGTTAGATGCACAAGTTGTCACATGAGTCTGGAGTTTGTTTGCAGTGGTTAGAGGCCCTGGCATGCCCATTCTCTCATCTACCTCTCTCTCTCTTAAATAAATAAAAAACATATTCCAAAATAATGGAATAAATTAATATGGGCTGAAAAATTTGAGACAATACAGCACTCAGGCATGGTTATTGTTGGCTGTTTTTAGACAAATTTATAGTGAGAATCAGGAGGAAAAAAAGTGACAGAAAGACTCATTTATACAACCTGAATTTTGGCCAGAAGGTAGCATTTTAAGCTGCAGACAAAGAGGCTGAGGTTGTTAAATTAGCACTGTTGAAGAGAAGTCAAGTCGTTTGCTTGAGGGCATGTCTGGAACCTGTGAGACACCACACCTATTATAGCTTCTGTATATACAACTACAAAATCTTTAAAAGATCCTTTTAATGAAAAGAGCCTCTTCCACTCTGACTGCTTCAAAAGGGTAACCTAGGGAAGAACTTTCCTGGTTTTAACCACCCAGGGCTTACAGACCATTGCAGCCATGGTTCAAGGGAGCCCAGATGGCCCTTAAACTTGCAGCAGAGATTTTATTCATTTACTGCTTGGGTTTCAGGAATGAAAGAATGATGGGGTCATGGAAGCATCCACCAGGATTTCTGAGTAAAGCTTGTGAGGCCAGGCAGTTTGTAGCAGGACTGTAATCCCAGAAGGCAGTCCTTGACAGTGTGGTGATGCAAGGAACATTGAGGTTAAATCCTAAACTAATGGAGACCCCAGGATGCTAGAGCTGTCAGGGGACTCCAGTGTTTGCTGAGGAAAGCTGCAGGAACTGATTGGAGCTAATCAAGGAAAGAAACTATATGCGCTGGCAAGACTAGGACAGAGCTGTGCAAGGCCTTTGGAGCCCAAGTCAGGACAATCTGTACTCCAGTCCCCAGATACAGAGCTATAGAATTTAAACCTATTTGTTAAAAAGTGGCCATAGGTCTTGGCCATGTATCTTTTACTTCACCAGAAAATTCCTGTGGTGATTTGATTCAGGTGTCCCCCATAAATGTATGTGTTCTGAATGCTAGGTCCCCAGCTGGTGGCAATCTGGGCATTGAAGCTTCCTGGTGGCAGTGTATTGCGGGGGTGGGGCAGGCTTATGGGTGTTACAGCCAGCTTCTTCTTGTCAGTGTTTGGTACACTATCCTGTTGCTGTTGTGCACTTGATATTGGCCAGGAGGTGATGTCCACTCTCTATTCATGCCATCATTTTCCCCTGCCATCATGGGGTTTTCCCTTGAGTCTCTTAGCCAAAATAAACCTTTTCCTCCCACAGGCTCCTCTTGGTCAGGTTCTTTACGCCAGACATATGGGTCAGACTGCAACAATAAAATTGATGCTGAGAAGTGGTGGTGTTGCTGCTGGAAGCTTGAATGTGTGCCTTTGACTTTTTGGAACTTATTTGCAGGAGTAATGTGGATGGATCTGAAAACTTGGCCTAGTAGACACCTTGCAGTGCTGTTCAGCTTGATGGACTATTCTGATCAGATCTGAAAGACCTGAATGCAATAAGAACTATGGACTATGTGGTTTGGCTTATGATTGTGCAAAAGAACTTTGCCAGAACTGGTCTAGAACTGAAATATTTGGGTTGGAACTGCTGCCTGTCTGGCAGCAATTGTTTGAGAGATTACAACTGTTGAGACTGGGCCAGCTGATATGCATTGGAACATCAGGAAGAATGTGGACTCTTTGGAAGGGGCCTGAATGCTGAAGGAATTTGCATTTCTTCAAAGTCTGTCTGGTATTATGGAGTATAACAAATGAAGGGAAGAGAGTGAATTTGCAACACGGTTTTGTTTTTTGGAAATGGCCATGAGCAGTGTGAAGCAGATTTGTTGAATTATAGTTGAATTATGTAGATGCCAGGACTGTGGGACTGCTACCAAGGACAGCTGCTGGCATCAGATGCAGTTTTCCAGGTCTGTGAGTAGCCTAGCTGGAGGGGTAGAATTGGAACTCCAGAGACTCCATAGACTCTGATTAGAATTATCAGACTTGGAGACTTGTTACTGGCTAGAGTTGTCAGACTTGGAGCTACAGAGTTTGATGTTTGCCCTATTTGTTTTCAATCTTGTATTGATTGAATATTTCTTTGGTATGTCCAATGCCATCTTTTACAATGTGAATATTCTGTGCCATTATGGGTTTTTTTTTTTTTGGTATTTTGGCTCAATTTCAAATACCTTGGACTATGGGGAGGTTTGAATATCATTGGGGTTGATAAAACTATGGGGTCTTTTTAAGTTGGACTGAATGCATTGCATTTTATATCATAGATAATTATAAGTTTATGGGGGTCTGGGGCAGAATATGTTGATTTAATTCAGGTGTCTTCCATAAACTTATGTGGTCTGAATGCTTAGATTCCCCAGCTGTTGGCAATTTGGGAACTGAAGCCTCCTGGAGGCAGTATATTGTTGGGAATAGGCTTATGGGTGTTATCACCAGTTTCTCCTTGCCAGTGTTTGGGACAGTCGTCTGTTGCTGTTGTTCACTTTATGTTGGCCAGGAGGCGATGTTCACCCTATGTTTATGCCATCATGGAGTTTCTCCTTGATTCTATAAACCAAAATAAACCCTTTTCCCCACGAGCTGTTGTTCTTAGTTGGGTGTTTTCTGCCAGCAATGAGAAGCTTCCTACAACAGTAAAGGGCTGGATCACTTACTTTTCTATCCACACTCCTGCTTGAGACATGACTTCTTCTGTATGCTATACACTTTTTGTTCTTCCAACATCACCAACTTTGGACAGTAGGTCCAACCAGATGGCCTTCAGTCTAGCGGACCTCATGATTGCCATCCTACCTGGGCTCTGCAGACCCTAGTAAGCACTGTGTGTGCTGAGCCTGTGTGGCTGAGAAATCTCTTTTTTTTCTGGCATCAAATTTTATTCTCTCTTAATTATACCACACTGCAAAGACCTATTTTTCTGAGAACTCGGCATGTGCCTGAACATGGGCCAGCTAATCAGATGGCATAATGGGGAAGAACAGTGGCCTGTGAAGACCTAGAAAATCCTTATTAGGTCACCAAAGTTTTAAACATGTTTTTACCAGAGATTGTCCCAGAAGGTGATAATAGATGGCAAGCTGTGACCTGTTTAAGAGAAAAGAGGAGAGAACTGTTGAGAAGGAAGAAAAGCTAAGTGAGAGAAAGAAAAGAATGAAAGTCAGAGCGAGGAAATTAAAGTCTACCTGATTAGAACTAGTAAGAAGCCAAAGTTACTTGTCAAAACTTTAGCATATTTTTCTTGTTTTTGATAATTTTTATTAGTTATGTATATAGTGTGTATACAGGTATGATGGTACCATCATTAGCCTTCTCCTTGTCATCCTGCCCCCCCCCCCCCCCGTGGATTGTGGGTGTTGCATTGTGGGCGTGGCCTTCAGTTATGGGGGGGCAATGTCTCTGTGCATAATGACCCACCTTATGGATCTAATAATCTTTCCACCTCCACTTCCACAAATTTCTCTGAGCCATGTTAGGTTCATTTTAGGTCTATTTCAGTGGCAGGAGGTCTTAGGAGCCTCTGTGTCTCTGGATATCTGATTTGGTAGGAGTTGAGTGTTCTCTGTGTCTGTCTCCTTCACCCTTGTGCTGGTACCAGGTTCACCGAGAAAGCAGCTCTTGCTCATTACCCCACTAACTGTATGGCTTCAGCTGGGGCCCTGGTTGGGTGTGATGGGCTGATTCTCTCCTCAGGTTCTGCATTCATCTGAAAAAGAGAAGCAAATTCTCTAATGGAGAGTGAGGTCAGTGCAAGATACATGGATACCCATTATTATTTTAGAGAGAATTTAATAGGTGTAGGCTCTCTTGTAGCCCACTATTGGTGGGAGCTTGATATTGGAGAGCAGGCTTATTTTTAGGTATGGTTCTGACTTGTTTCCCCATTCCAGGTATGGGTTCCAATTCACTGAGTGGATCCACTAGCCAAATAAAGAGCAGTTGGTAACACACCATGGCTGTGTGCCACTATTGCACTTGTGTGAGCATCAGAACAGGTTGATTGCTACTGAGTAGCTTAGGGAACGAGTTACTTAGACAGTTACTTAGGTCATTTTCCCCCAGTAGCTCATGTAACGCCTTCTGGCACTAGACAAACTGTCTGAGATTGACTCTCTTCCAGTTTCCAGCCAGGTTGCTCCATGTTCCATCCCAGTAGCATATGGTGTCTTTGGCAATAGAGTCTTACCATTAACCTTTGGTGGGTCATCAAGTACTCTGACAGAATTCTGTCTTCTTTTGGGAAACCTTGTAGGTCTCTCTGATCAACAGCTCATTGTGAATGTTACCCACATACCTGTACTGGGAGTTACAGATCAGTTCCTAGGGAGAAGAAGGAAGAAAAATGTAGGTAATATAAAAGAGAACAACAGAAAAGAGAGAGAGAGAGAGACAGGAGAAGATTGAGGATAGTCTTTTGTAGATTCTAGATACCCTCTCCAGGCCCCTGTGAATCAGGTATTCTCTCTCAGCACCTGATGAAGGTTTAACTTTCTAGTATGTCTTTCAGGATGTAGGATTTCATGGTACCATTTCCATTTGGGTCCATTTTTTTGCCCCCCATCCTTATCATCCCTTCCTGTCCCACTATTGTCCAGTCCTTGAGGTGCTTATTAGGCATGTCAGCATCATGGGCAGATTCAGGTTAGGAGCCACAAGTGAGTAAGACCATGTGGAGATTATCTTTCTGTGATTGGGTGAGTTCACTGAGAATGATCTGTTCCAAGTGTGACCATTTTTCTTCAAATTTCATTTTTCCTTCCTGCTTTGTAGAATTCCATCATGTAGATATACCACATCTTAGTTATCCATTTATCTAATGATGGACATCTGGGTTGATTCCAACTCTTAGCTATTATGAATTGAGCAGCTATAAACATGGTTGAGAAAATATCTCTGACCTGAGGTTTGGAGCTTTTAGGATAAATGCCTAGTAAGAGAATAACTGGGTCTGTTAGTACCTCTATAGTCACCCTTTTTAGGAGTCTCCATATTTCTTTCCATAGTGGTTGTACCAGCTTGCATTCCCACCAACAGTGGATGAGGGTTCCTATTTTTCCACAACCTCGCCAGTATTCGTTGTCATTAGATTTTTTTTAATGTTTGCTATCCTTACTGGGGTAAGGTGGAATATTACAGTTTGAATTTGCATTTCCCTGATGATTAGGGATGTTGAACATTTTCTTAAGTGTGTGTTTGCCATTCATATTTCTTCCACTGGGAACCCCCTGTGCAGTTCTCTGCCCCATTTTGTAAGTGGGTTGTCTGACTTTTTGTTGTTTAGTTTTTTGAGTTCTTTGTAGATTCTAGATGTGTTTCCAGCAAAGATTTTCTCCCATTCTGTGGGAAATCTAGTGGCTCTGCTTATCGTTTGTTTGTCTGTGGAAAAGCTTTTCAGCTTCCTGAGATTCCAATGGTTGAGTGATTGTTTAATTTCCTGAACTACTGGGTTTTGTTCAGGATGTCTTTTCCCACTCCTATATCATGGAAAGTTCCTCCTATTTATTTTCTTCTAGTAGTAGCAGGGTTTTTGGTCTTATATTGAGGTCTTTGATCCATCTGGACTTGATTTTTGTTCATGGTGAAATGTGTGGATTGAGTTTCATTTTTCTGCATATGGTTATCCAGTTTGTCCAGCGCCATTTGTTGAAGATGCTGTCTTTTTTCCAGTTTACATTGTTAGGGCCTTTGTCAAATATCAAGTAACCGTAGTTACCTGACTCAAATTCTGGGTTCTTGATTATTTCCATTGGTCTATGTTCCTGTTTTTATGCCAGTACCATGTTGTTTTTATTACTATGACTTTGTAATATAGCTTTAGATCAGGTATGGTGTTTCTTTTGCTGAGGATATGCTTGGATATCTGAGGCCTTCTGCCATTCCATATGAATTTTGAGATAATTTTCCCTATTTCTGTGAAGAAAGATGTTAGGATTTTTATTGGTATTGCATTTAATCTGTGTATTGCTTTTGGTAAGGTCGCTATTTTCACAATGTTAATTCTGCCTATCCAGGAGCATGGGAGGTCTTTCCATTTTCTCAAGTCCTCCTCAATTTCTTTCTTGAGTGTTTTAATGTTTTATGTGGCTGAGAAATCTTTAAAATTTTTTAAATTTTATTTATTAGAGATGGAGAGAGAGAGAGAGAGAGAGAGAGAGAGAGAGAGAGAGAGAGATTAGATGTGCCAGAACTTCTAGCCATTGAAAATGAACTCCAGAATCATGTGCCATCTTGTGCATCTGGCTTATGTGGGACATGGAGAATCAAACCTGGGCCCTTAGGCTTTACAGGCAAGTGCCTTAACAGCTAAGCTATCTCTCCAACCCCTGAGAAATCCTTTGCATATTCTCAGAGTGTTCATCTGCTCCCCACATTTGGTCATATCTACTGGGCTACATTTCAGAAAACTACTACTTAATGCATAGTTTTCTGTTGTCTCAACAGAGAAATTTCCCTGGAATTTTCCCCAAATCTTTGTATATATTATCCTTTGTGTTAGGCGAAACATGAAATTTCCTATATTTCAAGAACTGGAAAGAAAAGAGATGAGGATGAATGGGAATCAATGAGTCTCAGCATGTAATAAGCTACGCAGAATGTTAGACTCTAAAGTCCAGTTGGTACAGAATGCACATGTTCTGTAGCCTCATTTTTGAATGGCAGATTCAGTGCCAGACTCTCATGTACAAATGGTACTCCAGAGAAACTATACTGTAAGCTGTAGACTGGGCTATGTAGGAAGACTCTTTCTCAAACTAACAATAAAGATGGGATGGAAAGAATGTAAGAGCTGGAAGATGGGGAGGAATGCTATAGAACTGTGGTGTCCAGACATGCCAAGGTCATTACTCTCCTGAATTCATGAACTCATGGCAGATGTGGTGACCTGTACAAGGCCTGCGTGTGACAGGACCAGCTGAAATTCTGTTATAGATAGAGGAGGCAATTAGGAGGTCACTGCCCTACCTAAAAAGCAGTTAATGGTTTCCAGGGAAGGAAAATCATTCTCTTCTTAGGTATCACTACTAGTAAGAAACGAGGAATGAGACTGTGGGATATAAGGACAACAAGATGGGTTACATATAATTAAAATGTAATATATATATATATATATATATATATATATATATATATATGTATATAAGAAAATGTCAAAAAGGATAAAAAAGACACATTAAAAAACTACACCAGGGGCTGGAGAGATAGCTTAGTGGTTAAGCGCTTGCCTGTGAAGCCTAAGGACCCTGGTTCAAGGCTCGATTCCCCAGGACCCACGTTAGCCAGATGCACAAGGGGGCGTATGCATCTGGAGTTCGTTTGCAGTGGCTGGAGGCCCTAGTGTGCCCATTCTCTCTCTCTCTCTCTCTCTCTCTCTGCCTGTTTCTTTCTCTGTCTGTTGCTCTCAAATAAATAAAGATGAAAAAAAAGTTAAAAAAAAAACAAAAAACTACACCAACAAAATTAACTATCTAATCCTAATCAGAAATGTTTTAGGTATTGTAACTGCTGACACTGCTTTTCATCTCAGGGAACACCTTTCATTAAAGAGGAAAACCAACCAAGTAACCTAAGTTCTTCTCTGCCTCGAGGCCTTATGTGGTCAGTGAGAAGTGTGAGCATGAATTCTCTATCAAATGAATCACTTGAAGGCTTCTCTCCTCAGTGGAGATGTCATTAGGAAAAAGCTGTAATAGGAGTAAGTGCCTCCTCAAACTATTCTGTATGTAGCAAAATGGTGTGAGGTGTTTACAAGCTTAAAGAAATGAAGCTATTTTTAAGAAATTAGTTACAAGAATATCAAACTCTGAGAAGCCAGACATGAGGTCACCTGCTTCATAGCCAGAGCTAAGAGGCTTTGCACAGCTGTGGAGCTGCTACTATATTTGGGACCAGTGAAGCAATCAGCACGCACTGTGCCTTCTGCATGATACTGTTGGAGACTCACATGCAGTGTCATAGGGCACCATCATCCAGAGACTTACATCATAAAATGCACACGAAGACTCCATTCGTATGTTAGTACTATTAATCATCCTGTTATGAATCCTGAGGAGAAATTCTTGGAACAACATATATTTTTTTTTCCTGAAGAAAGTTCAAAAACAAAAAACAATGGTGAATTTCCATAGGGATTTGATACCTTGAAAGAAAGTGGCAGTAATATCGGGTATGCTGGCTTCAGCTCCACCCTTTATTCTGAAAAGAACAAAAACAAAAACAAAACCGAGATTCAAAGAATGCACAGTTTTAATCACAAAGAAGCTCCAGTGTAACAATGAAAATACAAAAGATTGTCTGGAAATGTGATTTGGTACTAACAGGCTTGGTTTAAATGATCAGACAGTAGCTCACTGTTGGTCCTTCCACTTTCTGCTTTATGAGAAGAAATAGAATCTGAGGGTGACTCTACATTCTTTTTTTTCTAAAAAGTATTTTTATTTATTTGAAAGCAGAGAGAGATAGAGAGAAGAGAGAGACAGAGAAAATGGGCATGCCAGAGCCTCCAGCTGCTGCAAACAAACTCTAGATGCATGCACCACTTTGTGCTTCTGGCTTTAAGTGGGTACTGGGGAATCAAACCTGGATCATTAGACTTTGCAGGCAAGTGCCTTAACCACTGACAATCTCTTCAGCCCTGACTCTACAGTCTTTATGAAGATGGCTGACTACCCAAAGAAGCTTTATGTACTTCAAGAAGTAACTGCTTGGGAGAGTTTGCTTATGCTTGTAAAATAATCCAGACCTACAGCAACAAATGCTACATGCTTTCTCTCTTTGGCGGGTTCTAGACTTTATATGAACATAAAATCATGTGTATATATCCGTATTGCCCTGGCCCTTCCAGACAGATGTAGATTCCTCACACACAGTCCTGGACAGCTTCCTCTCAGCTCACAGCAGGATCTCCTCAGCCTCCCACCAGCTGGAACCTTGGGAAGGTCCCAGAGGCCATGGATCCCTGTGCCCCCAGCTCCCTACTGGACTGGAGGCTGCCATCTGGAGCTGTCTTGGGCTGTACCTTCCTGCAATCCCACCCCATGCATTGAAGGGACCAGCTCTGTCTGACAGCTTTAGTTTTTCACTTGTAGACATAGTAACAGCCAGCATTTATATTGTGTTTGTTGGAGTGGCCACTGTTTTAAGTCTGTCACTGTGCATCTAGCTCCCCAAACCATAATATAGTACCAATTATTCCATTTCACAGACAGGGTAAGCTGAGGCACAGGGTAGTGCTTTTATGGTCCAGTTACTTGTGGTAGTCCCAGGAATTACCCTTCAGCTGTGAAGTGCAGGCCCAGGCTGATGGTCAATGCTTGGTAGTAAAGGCCCTAGAAGGCCTCCTAGGCACTGGCTGAGACTCTGCATCAGAGAGGGGCTGATGGCTCACAGAAGGCCTTCCTCCTTCTAACAGCCAAATTAGAAGACCACACACAGCCACTCTCACGTGGGGTTGTGCCCTCCTGTGTTGAGTGTGGTGACTTCCAGTCATTGGCGTTGTGTGGATGGGCTGAGGTGGGCATGCACTGCCTTTGTGTTTGTGTTTGAAGGTGATAATGCTACCTCAGGCCTCTAAGAGCTGCGTGGGGATGGGCAGCTATGAGTGCCCACAGACACATAGACCTGCAGGCTCTACAGCCTGGTGGATCTGAGTGGCCATGATTCTCAGACATGTGGTGTGATTCACAGCTAGAGTGCTATGAGATCAGTGACCCAGGAGCCCATGACATCAAACCCTTAGTACCACACTTGCTATATAAAGACAGACATGCTTAGGAAGCATGGCCCAGTGTATTCTGTCAGAGGAATTTGTCATTAAGTGATGCAGGAGACAGCAGTGACTGTGAGAGGGTGGGTGACAAATGTTCTCCCAGTTGGGCAGTCTGTAAGGCTTGTCCAGTCAGACATCAGTAACTTATATTCCCAACGAATAACACACATAGGAAAAAACAACCTTCCAACTCAGAACAATTGGCTAAAGCAATGGACCTTTTTGGCATGGACATTGTGTGTATTGGCATGCACTTGCATCCATGCATCTAGTTTGCGGCCAATGTAGCACAGATGACTTGGGATGCTCAGTAAAGGCTGGTCTCAGAGGCATCCCACATAGTCAGAAACCAGCCATATATTTACTCTGACATCTTTTGAGAGTGGCCTTCAAGTGTGGGACCAGACTGCACCGTGTTTCACACCAGAGTAACACTAAGCCAGTGTGGCTGAAACACCCAAGTCGACTCCCAAAATGTCCTCAAACACTGAAGGTAAGGGGTCCAGGGCAGCCACACTGAATGAGGTAGGATTCAGCCATCTTCCTTGGTCTGAGCTGATCTGGCTTCAGATGAATTCTCTGAAGGCATGTGTTCTTGACCCATGGTGAGTACCAAGAGGGTGTCACCATCAACTCTCACAGTGGGCTCAGAGGTCAGTTGGAGAACACATTGGTCTTGGCAAAGAGATCAGCTGCTAAGGATGGAAATGTGTGTAGGGAAGTGGCTGGTTCTGGACACTGTTTCCTGTCCAGTTTATCATGGGTTAAAATAAGCCCATGCAGTGTGCAGGGTGGAGTACATGGGGCCAAGGCAAAGTCTTGCCAGTTTTGGTGCGTGCAATACATGTGGAGCAGAGCTGACATGCTCACTGGAGCCTGTTCCATTGTATGATGTGTCTGGGTCCAGGCCCAGTGGTGAGCCTGCTCCAAGTCACAGCCAGTATTTGAAACAGAGATCCCCTCCAAAAGGCTGAGGACAAAAGACAAACCTTAGGCTGGAAGACAGCCCAGTCAGTAAAGTGCTTGCCTGACAAGCATGAGGACATGCGTTCGATTCCTACAACCTATGTAAAAATGCCCGAGCATGGTGGTGCATGCCTGAGGATCCTAGTTGCTCATGGTTCTAGGTATGAGGGGGTTTGGGGAGCTTGTGAGAGGCAGAAAGGGACATATGGTTTCAGAGTCTAAGGGCAGGAGACATCACTATGGTCAGTAGAAGCAGAGCAGCAGCAGAAGTCTTGTAAGTGCCAAGGCAATTGGCTGGGTAGTGTCTGCAACCCATTACCTGCAGTAGTGGAAGCTTAGGTGAATTCATTAAAGCTAGTGTTCCATTTGCCAAGCGTACATGAGGTCCTCTTCTCCCTTTCCTCTCATCTGTGGAGGTTTTCCTTCTTTCTCCTTCCCCTTTCCTATGGATGTTCTTGTCTTGCCCAATTCCTAGTTGACCATATTTCCAACTGAGTCATTAATAGCTGTGGGACAGCCAAGCACACAGGTCAGGAGGCCCTGGCTATCTTCTGTCATTCTGTAGGTGCATGGCCGGCTGGGACTGTTCTGTGTCCCCCAGATAAGCAGCTCTAGGCAGAGTAACATGTTCTACAAATGCAATGCCAGCAGGACTCAGTAGTTACTGCTTGGAATTTCATGACAGATGGATGGATTGGGAGGCTTCCATCACTTTCCTGAGAAACAGAACATGTATCTTTAAACTCCATAGCAATTCTACAGCCTGAACAGAAATGATGACAGACTTCTAGACCTGCTTTCGCACCTGTCCCTTCCAGGGACAGAACTCAGTGAGCCAGCCTGCCTTGAACTGTATGGCAGGAGCACTCAACCATGTGTGTCATCCTGAAGGCTGTGGCATTTGGGGCCTTATCCAAATCATTCTCTGGAATCTTTAGTACAAGACCATGTTCCTAGGAGTGCCACATTCTAGGACCTATGCAGTATGTGGCTCCATGGGATGAAGCAATCCTTGTGCACCATGTCTGCCTTCTTCCCGTGCTGCCCTGAACGTCTGCAAATGGTATGCTTCTTCTACGTCCAAGACTGATCAATTTTAAGTATGCATGTGGGTAATAGAATCTATTCTTTCATTTGTTCCTTAGCTACTGATATTCAGGGCTAGCAAACTGGAATGTCTGCATATATGCCAGTCAGGTCAGCCCTCTGGGATGATATTTCAATTGTGTGTGATGGTGGGACATGCCTATGAGCTCTGGTAACAACGCACTCGCATACACTGCATAGCACGGCACTGCCCCGATACATGTTCCAGGACCAGCTAACAATGTCTGACAGTAACAACTTCATTATTAGTTCAGTTTTCAATTACTTTGTGTTTTTTGACAGCTGACATATGCTTTCCTCCTAGAGAATTACTCAGAGGACATTTTCTATATGATGAGGCCACATGCTTTCTCCCAGCCACACCTACTCCAGACCAAGCAGAGTTCTTTGCTATGACAACATGTGTTTTAATCTTCCCAACCCAGAGCATAATAGATGCCTTGTATATGCTTTACAGATGGTGGTAAAATAATGTGTTAGCTATTTAGCGCTTCAAGCTAAGATGATTTTATTAGCATCAGCAGCAGATAGAACAAAATTTCCTAAATATAACAATGTTCAGAGGTCCTCATTCAGGATTGACTTTGTCAGTCTCATTGCTCCACTTTTACTTATTAATTTTGGCATGTATGTGTGTGTGTGTGTGTGTGTGTGTGTGTGTTGTGTGTGTGTGTGGTATGGTACGTGTATGTGTGGTGTATGCAATTGTGTGTATGTATGTGTGCTCCCTATGTGCACATGTGTGGAGGTCAGAGGAGAATGTTGGGTTAGTTTACACCATTCTTGAAGTTTCTGGGGACTCTTACTCAGGCTCTATTAGGTAATCTGTACCTACTATTTTGTCTATGTGTATTTGAACACCCTTCAGTATCCTACTTGGAACAGGAAATTTGGGGTCTAGGTTATATCTGGAATATATTTTTTTAAAGGTAAACCAAGGCAAAATGGCAAAGGCATTCAGTAGGTGCATGACACAGAAGACCCCTGCATGCTGCTCACACGGTCACTGTGTTGATCTTACTGGACTGTTTCTGGGTGGTGCTGAGGCTATGCTGCGTTTTGGTGTTAAGAGATGGGTAATATATCCCTTGCTTCACTGGCTAGTCAGCTGTATTTGGAGAGAGAAACCTCAACTAACATGATAGAGTATGGAAGCTTTTGTCCCACAGGACTAGGTGTCCACAGTGGGAACTTCAGACGTGGTTTACAGACCTTTTCACACTCTCCAGTCTCTCCAGCTACTCTGTCTATAACATGGATGGCTTTTCCTCCATAGTCATACCAGCAGTCTTTGTCCTCACACAATGCATAAAACACATATGTGAAAACAGATACAAGAATGTAATGAGGTTATATACACATGAGAACATACATGTGTAGGAACTCACAGCAATAGCCATGTGAATGAGAGAGCAAATGTGGCTCTGAGAACACATACATACATGTCAGCATATATGACAACATGAGTACATGGGGCTGCTCAGGTGTATGTATGCTGGGCAGAGATGAAAAATGGCAGTTTCTGAGTATTTCCCACAGAATCCTAGGTAGATTTTTCCTTTCACAGCCTGGAATTGGGTCACCTGCCCTGTCTGTCAGCATTTGGGGACAGAAACGAGATGGTTACATCTCAGAGCCATCATGACCTGTTGAGGCAGGGAAAGAGCCTTGCTCTGTTGCAAGTGGGGCAGGGAGCAGGCTATACAGGAGCCCCACCCCATCACTGAGAGAAGGTTTGGGGTTCAGGGTGTCATGACTTGCACCCCACATGTGGTTCTGTGGCCTCTACATGGGGTCACGGTACCCTTGCACATTTTTTGTAATTAATACTGCTCTGCACTCCTTCAATGATTCAGCAGGAATATGGATTCCACATGTGCTGTCCAGGCATCTACAATATTGAAAATCATGAAATCAGAACCGTAAAAGGCATGAGCCTGGCTCATTCTACTTCCCCATTTTCCATGGCCTTTGGACTGACAGCCCTACTGCAGATTTTGAAGTATTAGATGCTTCTTTTACAGGGCTGTATCGCTTTCAGTCTAGGTGAAGGGGCATTCTAGACAGGAGCTTTCACATTGACAGTTGGTGGGGAAGTGTGGGTGCTTGCAAGGGATGGTGAAATTCATCTGTGAACACAGCAGTGGTTTCAGGTACCAATAACACTGCTTGTTATGAACAGGTCAGGAGAAAAGTTCTTTCCCAGCTCTGTTGAGCACACACAGTGATGCCAATGACACTAGCCATCTCCCTTTACATTTTGTTCATGTGCGTGTGTGTTCAAGTATGTGCAGGTACATGGGTACATGTGTGTGTGGAGGCCAGAGGACAGCCCTGGGGGTTATCTCAGGGGGAAAGTTCACCATCTTTTATTGAGAGAGTGTCTCTAATTAGTCTGGTGCTCACCAATTCGTCTAGACTAGCCAGCCTGTGAGCCCCCAGGATCCTTCTGCCTCTACGTACCTGGCAGTGGGATTATGGCTGTGCACCATTATGCTTGGCATTTCTTTTATGTGAATTCTAAGGATAAAACCCAGGTCTTCATGCTTGCAAAGCAAGCACTTTATCGACTGAGACATTTCCCCAGCTCTGTTCTTTACATTTCAATAACCATTTATCATTATTCATTTATTATTCTTATTATTCTCATGGTGCCTGGCAGAGTCCAGGCATGCTGAGCCAACATCATGGTCTTTGTGAAGGCTGAAGCCCTCCTACCCCATGCTCTCTGTGATTTCCAATGCTCTGTGTGCACTTGAAATAGGCCTTTCATTTCTCCCTCCCTCTAGATGTAAGCACCAACTGACGAGAGCTTTGTTTGATCTCCTTTGCATTATCTGTGCTCAGTGGAGAGGGAACCCAGACTCCTGAGCATGTGCTTGATACCATGAAATAAGGAAGAAGGCATGCACACAGTCGTAGCCAAAGAAGTATAGGAGGATAGATAAGAAGAGGAAGAGCAAGAGCAAGAGGAGGGAAAGATAAGGAGAAATAAGAGGAAGAGTAGGAGCAGAAGGAGAAACAGGAAAAAGAGGGGCAGCAGGAGGAGGAGCAAGAGCAGACGAAGGAGGAGTAGGAGGAGCAGGAGGAGAAAGCTAGAAATTACTCCGCTTCAGCCTAGCGCACTGTGAGAATTCAGAATTCCTACAAGAGCAGTTCCTCACACTTGAAGTAGAGCAGAAGGGATACTTCTTGCCCTTTTCTGAAGGCGAGCATGTGACCAGCTCTTTACAGGCAGCCAGCAACTGTGGGTGCATGGGTGCTTGTGTGCCCACACACGTGTGTATCCTTGCTCAGTGTGGGACACTCTCAGGAACACAGCCAGAGGACTAGGGATTTTGTATCTGCCCAACACTGGTGGCACTGGGGGATCCTGAGTCCCTATCCTACCTGGCTGGCCAGTAACAGATTTCCACCCTGTTTGTCCTCCCCAAACTGCTCACAGCTTTGTTCTTTGATGGGCAAGTACCCCACTCAGTGTTCTGATCCCATCTGTGATTCTGACCTCTGTCACTCCATGCATCACCAGTCTCCATGCCTGGCCTGTGGGCCAGTAGACCCCAAACTTTCCTGTTGCTTCTTGTTCTCATGGACCCTGCCTGCCCCTCACTTGTTTTTATGACAGAGGATGAAGCAGTAATGATTCCAGTGCTAAGTTTTAAGTTTAGTGGCTGCATTACTCTTTGCTGGAATCTCATAAATCTACTGCAGCAGGTGACAGCATATAGAATCTGTGAGTGACTCCCATGAAGCCTCCATTCTCATGGCAAGCTGTTTCCAGCAAGAGATGAGGAGTAACATGTAGTCACAGGTGACAAGGGCATTGGGTCAACCTCCAAGGAGCCACTTTAAGGATTTGGAGGGAGGGACAGACCAGATGTGTACGGTTATGACAGGTTGGTGTATCCCCAGAGCACCAGGCCTGGAGATATGGCAGGAAAAAGTCTCTTCCAGTGCAGGGGGTCAGGCAGTGTGCTGAAAGCCCAGAGACAAGGATACACACTTTTGCTGTTGTTACTGAACCAGAATTTCCATTTGGCCATAAATCACTTTTCTTTTTCATGCAATGTCTCAGTGCCACTCAGAACCAATCTCAGGGAAGCACACATGACCATCACCTGCCCAAGTGACAACTTGCTTCTGATCCAGACATGCAGCCTTTGACCTTAGTGTTCCTGTTTATCTCTGGGAAAGCTATAGTTTTCACTCTAACGCAGAAAAAATTCTGATTTGTGGAGGGTGTATCTTACCCCATGGTCATATACATGTTCCCTCATGCTTTTTAAGGACTGGAAATCCCTTCCCTAGTGCCCATCAGTGCTACATGACAAGGGAGCATAAATGCAGGTGTACTTTAGGGCTCCATGTGGGAGCCTTGTAACAGGAAGAACACTACAAAACAATCCCTCTAGCACCATTAAGTTCTCAACTTCTCTTATCCAAAAATTTACCATGTCTAGACACTCTCTTGCAGTGGTGTCCTCTTACAAGGAGGAACTGCTCACAGGGTATTTGTGAGTGACAGCTACAAAAGTTAGGACCCAAAGGTTCACAAACAAGATGTTCACAGTCACAGTTGTCTCACATTTCAACACACTTGCCATGGCCTCAAATGGGTTTCAGGGCCAAGGGGCATTGGCAAGGTTATGAAAAGTTGTGCTACCTGAGGGGAGAAGGCTGTTCACTAGAGGAGAAAGGGGATCATGGCAGGTATTCACCTAAGGGGATGGGGTCCTGGGCTGAGAGCTCACTTGAGAGGGTGAGGACATGGGGTGGCTTAGCCAAAGTTCTGGACTCTAGACCCAGCACCCAGAAAGGTCACTGGTAATCACTAATTCTTGTCTGAGGGGGAGCTTTTTGGGGCACTGATGATAATAATTGGCTCATTTCCTTCAATTGCTTCTCAAAATCTATTGGGAGATCATTTATTCAGTTTGCCATTTGCTACATTCCCCTTGAACCAGGCAGGAGTCCTTATCAGTCAGTTCCCTAGCACCTTTTCCTTTGTTTGCCCCCCTTTTTATTAGATATGGACATATTTAGTATGTAAACAACACTGCCCCTTTTCAGAAGAGGCCTTCCTCATTCGGGATGCTGCTCAACTCCATGAGGATTGTGGGTCATGCATTATGCGGGGGAGAGGCAATGTCTCTGTACAAAATGTCCCAACTCGTGGCTCTAACAATCTTTCCGCCCCTCTTCTGCAAAATTCCCTGACCCAAGCTGGGAGCTTTTTAAGTCTACTTCAGTGATGGGCACTTAGGAGCCTCTGGATCTCTGGTTTGGTAGGTGTTGAGTGTCCTCAGTGTCTAACTCCATCACCCTTGTACTGCTATCAGTGTCACTAAGAAAGCAGCACTCTTGCTCATTTCCCCAGTTCCTCTGTGGTTTCAGCTGGGGATGGGGTGGAGTACACTGGGTCATTTATCTCCTCAGGTCCATTCTGAAAAAAGAGAAGCAGATTTCTAACGGAGAATGAAGTCAGTACCAGTTAAATAGGATAACCATTATTGGTTTAGAGAGAATTAAAAGGTTGTAGACCCGCTTGTATTAGTATTGTATTAGTGGGAGCTTGACAATGGAAAGCAGAATCATTATCTGGTTATGATTCTGACTTGTTTCCCAGTTCCAGGTCTGGTTTCCTTTCCACTGAGAAGATGTATTAGCCAATCCAAAAGCAGCTGGTTACTGACCATGGCTGTGTACCACTCTAGCACTTGTGTGAGCATCACATCCGGTTGTTTGCTTCTGAGTTGCTTAGACTTTGAGTTGCTTGGACAGATGTTGGCTACTTTTCCCCCGGTAGCTCATGTAGCAACTTCCAGCACTAGATGGGCTAATTGTCTGGGGACTGGCTCTCCTCCGGATTCCAACCAGGTCTCTCCATGGCCCATGCTGACAGTGTATGGTGTTTTCAGCAGTAGGGTCTTACCATTAACCTCTGGTGGGTAATCAGATATTCTGACAGAAGTCTGTTTTATTTGTTTAGGGATATCTAGTAGGACTCTCTGATCAATGGCTTATTGTGGATGAAAACCATATCCTGATACAGAGAATTACAGGCCAGTGCCAAGGGAAAAGAAAAAAGAAAGGGAAAGAGAAAAAAGAGAAGCAGGAGAAATTTAAGGTTAGGTTTTGTCTCTCTCCAGAATCCTTTGATTCAGGTGCTCCCCCTAAGGTCCTCATGAGGGTTCCACTTTTTAGTCAGACTTCCAGGATATATCCACTGGTTTGTGCCTCTTTACAACTTCATTACTTTTGATTGCATGTAATCACACATCTCCCTTTAATCATTTTTGGTGTCTACAAAATAATGCTCCAATTTCTGGACTTTGCATGTGTGCCCCGACCATGGTACAGAACACCATATGGGGGGCAGTATCTCATCTAATTTTAGATGATGACAAATGCGAAATATATTTTATAGGGTGATTATTTCTGTTCTTTATGTCATCATTTCTTTTATCCATTTCCCATTTTGACTTTTTCCTATTTTGGCTTTTTGCTGTGGAAGTATAAATGATTATTATCTATTTTTTCACTTAATATACATATTACATATGTAAATTTCTCTCTTATCATTAGTGACAACCAGCAACATCTGACTAGGTCTTCAATAACCTTATTGACAAAATTGACATACAGTAAACTACACTCACGATGATAAAAATTTCTGCAAAAGGACTTACAAAAAAATGGAGATAGACTTTAGTCAAGATTGTGAAGTGCTAAAGGATGAAAACTCTGACTCCAGAATATTAGGTCCCAAGAGTAGCTCATTTTACAGAGAAGGTGAGGAATGGTTACTAGGGGCTGGGGAAGGAGGGGATGCAGAGAGTGTTTACAAAGAGTTAGAGATGGATGATGGTGAAGTCTGTACACAATACAAATGTACTTAAAATCATTGAACTGTGCATCTAAAAACATTAAGAGGTAAATTTTATTTTGTGTGTCTTAACAAAATAACATTATAAAACAAATAACGGAATGAAGTACCGTTATATAACCACAATATTGATGAACTTAAGGCCAAGTTAAAAAAGACATACATCACATAAAGAGCCATATATTGCCTCTTTCCATTTGTATGAAATGTCAGAAGATGTGAACCCGTTGAGACAGGAAGAATCTTAGTACTTAGAGGAAATTGCTGCTAATGGAGCATGGGACTTCCTTGGGTGTGAGAAAGTCCTGGCAAAAGATGATGATGACCTCCCATGTTTGGTATCCTAAATGCCACCTGATAGTGTACTTTATCTTTTTATCTATTATCTATACATCTATTGATCTATCATCTATCCATTTAATTATAGTCTCATTCTATAGCCTAGGATGGCTTGGAACTTGTGGCAATCCTCCTGCTTCAGTCTCCTGAGTGCTGAGATTACAAGCATGAACTACCAATTCTGGCTTAAGATCATGCTTTAAATGGCTAAAGTCTAGAATTTAATGAGAGCTGTGAATACATTAATTTTAAAAATTAAAAATAATTTTAAAAGCACAGGAGAAAAATAAGTGGCAAATTAATGCAAGCCCATTTCTCCTTCTGTGAGAAGAATGACAAGTCTAGTCCAGTAATCTGAACAAAATCCAAGCTTTTTGCAGAAGTAGAAGCCCTGGAGATTAGTCAGTAGATGTGTGGGCAGTGGGGGGTCAAGTCTGGTCACTTCAGGCCAAACAATCATTTGGGGCTACATTTTTCCCAGTGTTGTCTACTGTCCTGAAGAAGTACTTTTTTTTCAGTTGATCTGGTTATTCTGACCTGGGCTCAAATGCTTTTAAAAGAAGGTATTTTGAGAAATAAAACTTCTAGTGCAAAATATCATAAAATTGATGGGGTGAAAATAGAAATATTTAAGTTCTTCAAAAAGTCTTAAAAAATAAACTCTACCTTTGAAGACTGTCTCTTGCAAGGTTATACTTTGTAGAATTTTCCTTCCCGCTCCCTTTATCCATCACACTTCTGCTTCAGCTTGCTGTTATCTGGCACAGCAATTGCAGATAACTAATTTTTTTATTTTTAAAATTTTTTTGTTTATTTTTATTTATTTATTTGAGAGAAATAGACAGAGAGAGAAAGAGGCAGACAGACAGAGGACAGAGAATGAGAATGGGCGTTCCAGGGCCTCCAGCCACTGCAAACGAACTCCAGATGTGTGTGCTCCCTTGTGCATCTGGCTAACGTGGGTCCTGGGGAATCGAGCCTCGGACCAGGGTCCTCAGGCTTCACAGTCAAGTGCTTAACCGCTAAGCCATCTCTCCAGCCCACAGATAACTACTTTTCAAGTAAGGAGTCTTGAAAAATTAATGCCCTCCCCAAGTAGAGTAGTCCTCATAAAAATAAATCAGCCCTGAATTCATATAGCCTACCTTCATTCTCTTTAGTTTCTAGATCCATCATTTCAGTCTTTCATGTGAAATGGACTCATCTAGTATGTGACTGGCCCTTGCACAAATAAAGTTGTCCTTTTAATGTCTAAAAAGACAATACAAGAAAACAAATCTAAAATACTGAAGTAAGGACTTTAAGGATAGTTGTAGTAGTTCTGCTAAGTTATATTTTGGTTGGAATGAGATTAGAAATGATGACAATCACATTTCAATCCAAGGCTTTAATAGGTCATTAGTCAGAAGCATCTAATCCAACATTCTATGAAGGATTGTCAAATATATTTCTGAACTACTTGAGATAACAACTGAAGATGTTGCTGTTTAGAGAGCATACTTAGCGAGGTTGACTGCATGCTGCAGTCCAGGGTGTAGAGCAAACCCCTGGCCACACTTAAGAACTGGAAGCAGCAGCTACACTTGGCCTTGACTCCTTAACTCTTCAGTCTTCATATTTCTCAACAGGAAAACCCCCAATATTTTAGTTTTCTTTTTCTGAAAAATAACATTTTGTGAAAGTATGTAGAAACAAGTGCAGACAAAGAGGTATAATTATCAAAGATGAGAGAGGTTACTCAGAATATCAACATGCAATTCTGATTTTTACATGGTTCAGTTGCAAACCTGAAACTCTTTACCTTCACTCAGACTTAAGAGAATACCAGATGTGGAAAAATGAGCACACAGCTCCAGATGCAAGGCAGCATCTCCCATTTTCTGTAGTTTGCATAGCCCAAGGAAGCAAAATATTTTCCACTTTGTAAAATATTTAAGGCCGTCAGGGGAGAAGTGCTGGCCCTTCTGCGGGAACAGAGAGGATTTGCTCACCACATGGAAAAGGCATACGGAGACCAGATTTTTCCAGCTGTAACTCAGCAGGCATTGGGCTCTGGCCTCTGGCCGCCAGCACGGGCAGTCTCAGGAGTGCCTGGCCACTTCACAGCTGGACAAGCCTTAGAAACTGGATGAGGATGAGGGAAGAGGGCCATCTCTGCACACAAAACTCATTTACAGTAGTGACTATGCTTCTCTCATTTCTCCCCTTCAGCACTAACACAGCTTTGTGTTCACTAAAATGACACAAAGCAGATTCTTCTGCGGGCACCATTCACGTGAATCCTAATCTTAATCCTCCTAAGAAAAGGAGGATTTTCAGCTGGGTTCAGATTTTGTTTAAAAATATGATCCATGCATTTATTAAGATCTTCATGAATTTATTGGTCCAACCACAAATACTGACCTTGTCCTGTGCACATGCTCCAGGTGGAGGCCACTTGTCACCATGTCTCAGGAGCATGTGAAGAGAAGGCTGCTCTGGTATGAGCTATACAAGGAACTAGCCAGGATATCTTTGGACAATCTGTCATTTTTTTCTGAGGGCCCATCCTCCACCTGTTGTGGAGACCATGCTAAGTCTGTTTTATTGCACCACTAGGTGGAAAGACCAGAGTTGGCACCTCAGCAGCCATGCTTATTGCTATGTCTGATTTTGATAAATTGGGGCAAAAGTCCTTGTTACTTAGAGTACTCAATGCTTCAAACAGAAAATTTTAACTCTGATAATATTTTAATTTTATCATATTTAATTCAACTATAGTATTTAAACATTCTTGCTTTTATATTTTAATTTAACAAAATATTTAAGGTACTATATTTGCTTTCATAATAAAGTAAGGTATACATTCATCATGTTTAGGATTATTCTACATTTGAGATCCTATATGGATAAGTGAATGAAAACTTACCTCCAATACTATGTGAGCATTGCAACATGGTTATTTGTCAGTGTTGGTAGGTGCTGGTCCGGAAGATAGAAAGGAAGGGTTGGACCAAAACAAGACTAAAATCCAGTAAGAAAATATTAATTCCTGCAGCTCTGTGACTGGCATCTGGGGCACGTGGTATCCTGATATGAACTCAACAGATTTGGGTAGCCCTACCCCTATGTTCTTTCTATTTAAGCCCACATGACCTTTCTCTCTGGCTCTACTCAGTGCCTGTGGTTTTCCTTGAAAGACTTGTTCTGGTATCTTCATCCAGGGATCTTCACTATAGCACCTATACAGCTTCATGTATTACCCTCTCTGGAGGCCCTGGCAGAGATTACTACCCTGCTACATATTATCCATCCTCAAGGCTTTCCTTTAGAAGCCTGTCAATCTTGCAAAAACAGCACCACATGGATGACCTAAAGTCCTGCTGCTGCTCAGGTAGTATCTGGACCATCTGGGCCCTCAGCAGTGATGGACTCTTAGTTGCCCAAGTGCCAAACCTATGAAAATACTTCTTCAAGGCTTGTGTGGGTTGGGTACCATGGAGGTACTCTCTTGTTATAGAAAATCTTTTTGGATGAGTTTGAGGTTTTATACCATGAAGACAATGATGGGTAGGCTCTCACCAGCTCCCCAGATGCCCTTTTAGTCACCTTTCCTATTGCTCCAGTGCAACATGCTTGATTTCTCTAACACAATACATTACTTATTCACAACTTTAGAAGTTTTCACTCCTTTTCTGGCCAAACTGAAAATTTTTATATTTTTCTGCTTTGCTTTTTGCTGCTGGTTCTCAGAGTAAAGCTGGTTAAAAGTAGTGAACATTAACTATGTCACAGCCTGAATGCTGTGATGTAAAATTTCCTCTGCCAAGTTAATTAGCCCATTACTTTTGAATTGAGAATCACTCAAATTTTTAGTCTATGAGTAAAATGTGGACAGATTCTTTGCCAGAAGATCACATGAATGGCCTTGACTCTGATTCCCAATAGAGTTCTTGCTCCCATTTGCTGCATCACAGTTTTTATTGTCCTTTCTATTGGTATTCTGGTCTTTGGAGCTCCCACAAGAATCACCCAGTAAGCTCCATTTATGACAATCTATGGTTTCTGTAGCCTGCATCTCCTGATTTCTTTTGGATTAATTACACAGGCATACTAACAATATGGTTAGGTTTAGTGACAGTAATGACCCCACGGTTGCACTAATTTCCTGTATTAGTTACTTTTGCAATCCTGTGACTAAAATATCTGACAGAAACAAGTTAGGGGATTATTTATGCTAGCTCATGGCTTCCCAGAGTTCAGTGCACAATTGCTCGGTCCCATGTACTTGTGTTGGATATCATGGGAGTAGGACTGTGTGGTGGAATACAACTGTTCATGTCATGGAAGACAGGAAAGAGTGAGTGGCACAAAGTGGCCAGGGATAACATGCCCCAGTGAACTAACTATGCTAGTTAAGTGCCGCCTCCCAAAGCTTCCAGAGCCTCCCAATAGGACCACCAGCTGTGAGTTTGTGGGGGACATTTCAGATTAAGCCTATGATAGCTCGGCTGAGAGGAAAGTTATACAGCACAGATGTAACCATAGCTCTTACTCCAATAGTCCATAAAGAAATGAGGCCTCTATTTCAGAAAACCACAGGAGACTGGAGCTCTTACCCCAGCAGTTATTGGCTGAAGACATCACCTCAACAAACTGTAGGGCACTGAAGCTCTCTCACCCCAAAGCTCACAGTGAGTGGAAGCTCTCACCCCAGTAGCTGTGGGGAGCTGCTACAGTTGCCTTTTCATTGCTGGGACAAAACACCTGACCACAAGCTGCTGATGTGAGGAAAGGGTTTATTTTGGCTTACAGTCTCAAGGGGAAGCTTCATTATAGCAAGGAAAAGATGGTAGGGCAGAGGCTTGGCATCACTTCTTAGCAGAAAGCAGCAACAGAGTGAACTCTGGCAAGGAAGAGCTGCCTTTAGAGCTCACCCCCAGCAACACACCTTCTCCAGCAAGGCTCTACCTCATAAATTGTTACCAGCTGGGGAGCCTCGCATTCAAAACATATGAGGTTATAGGGGACCTTTCACACTCAAACTACCATAACAACTGTAGCTTACAGTCTGTCTCCTTTGGGTTTGGTTCTTCAAGGGAGAACAGAGCCCCAGCAGGCAGCCCACCTGCAGCCCTAGTAAAGACCTTGAGCCACAGGCCCCACAGGTGCACTCTCATACTTTCTTTTCCAGAGATATTGGGGGGGGGGTAATGTTCTGGTTTTAATTTAATTTTTAGGGAAGATTAAGTAGCCATGCACATTCTCAGTGCCACTGAAACTGCTGTCAGAGGGAATTCCAAAGGGTGATGACTTTCCCTTCATCTTTCAATGATGCACTGCTACAAATATTACAGAACATGTTGCCATTTTATTACAGGAAATGTAACCCAATATATTCTGGGAGTTGAAGTTAGAGGAGGTGAATCTCTGGAGGACCTTCTCTCAATCATATCACAAGGAAACTGAGGTTCATGATATGTTTGAGAGAAGGTTCTAACATATGTATATATATATATATATATATATAAGAGGGAGAGAGAGAGAGAGAGAGAGAGAGAGAGAGAGAGAGAGAGAATGGGCATGCCAGAGCCTCCAGCCACTGCAAACGAACTCCAGATGGATGTGTCATCTTGTGCATCTGGCTTACGTGGGTCCTGGGGAATCAAATCTGTGTTCTTTGATTTTACAGGCAAGTGCCTTAACTGCTAAACCATACCTCCAGCCCCTAACCACTATATTAATGGGTAGAGTGATTCTGAGAGAAATTCCCTTATTCCTGAAGTGACACCATGACTTGTACTCCAAGTTTTTGTTTATAAGTGAGTAAAGAGGAAAATATTATTATTTAAAGCCTATCATAAAAAGTGTACATAAAAATAAAGCATTTATATATAGCTAAAGTATGCAAGGTATAGAGGAAGAATATGACTCAATCCTTTTCAAAATGCAGAAAATTATTTCCAGAAATGATGTCACATTATTATTATTATTATTATTATTATTATTATTGGTTTTTTGAAGTAGGGTCTCACTGTAGCTCAGGCTGACCTGGAATTCACTACGTAATCTCAGGGTGGTCTCGAACTCACTGTGATCCCCTACTTCTGCCTCACAAGTGCTGGGATTAAAGGCGTGCACAACCACACCCGGCTTTGATGTCACATTATTTAAGTGTGAAATAATTGTCAACAAAAAAGCATTCTGAAAGGGAAATGGAGCTACATGTTAAAGGAAGATTGGAAGGAAACTGATACTGGCTACGTGAACTGTAATACATATCAGAATTGGTATGCTGCAATTAACAGCATTGAAAGCTAGTCAGTCACACGGAGGGCATGCTCTAGTGGCTTCTGTGATCAGAAGGGCAATGACATGAGGCTTTACAAGGATGATGCA
This sequence comes from Dipus sagitta, assembly GCA_036346955.1. Taxonomy (NCBI): domain Eukaryota; kingdom Metazoa; phylum Chordata; class Mammalia; order Rodentia; family Dipodidae; genus Dipus; species Dipus sagitta. Next base: position 139,266,785 of record CM070778.1, read on the forward strand.
TGATAGAGTGGATGGTGAATGTTGAGCCAACCCATAGTGTCACAGAGGAGAAACTGGGGTGTGTGTGTTACGCATATTTGAGGTACTGGACAGATAAGAAATTCTGTATGAAAATTTCTGAGAGAGCATTGAGAGTGAAATATATTCCTTCCAAAATTAAAGAAGATGTTTTCAGCATTCTGACCAAAAACAATGTAATTAAAAACAGATCAACTCAAAAACCAGGCTGTCCTCTCTCTCTGCAATAACAAATTATACAGATAAAGGAGCAACATGGTGAGACAATAAAAGGAAAACATCCTGACCATCCAGCTTCCCCACCCTGCCCAGCCAGAACACTCAGGTGCGAGGGTTTGGAGAAGTTATGTGGGCCGAGGTGACACTGAGCGCCAAGCGTCAGCCTAGTGTTGATGTAACCTCTTCATGAAATGAATTCACACTGTCAAGGACCTGACCTGACATGACTGACAGTGAATGTATGCAAACTGGTGAATGGTTTTAGAGAACTGTCAATATCTAATGACACAGACCACAAGCTGTCCTTTGGACTAACGGTCATACCGTGACAGTCACCCATTATAAACCATTAGGTTGATTACAAAAACTAACACAAGGGACTTCTGCTCTTCGTCATCATGGAAAGCTACCAATTTCACCCTTGTGATTCAAACAACTATAAAATTAGACAAGCATGTGTATTATCAACATTGAATATCAAAATCCTCAGTTAGTAAAAAATAACCTTGAAAAATTTGAAAATTGGAAAGTACAGCAATGAACCCACAACTATAGTAATAAAATCCTCAAGAATGACTCTCTGCTAAGATGGCTTTATGGGTCTAGTCTATCACTTTTTTATTTTTTGGAAAACAGTAGGTAGTCACAGATTTAAGCATGCTTAGAGCCTTAGGAGTGTCAGAGACCATGGTGACCAAATGGTTTGACACAGACTTGAGTCAAAGGATGCTAGCGATTGAGCTTAAGATCACAGAGCCAGAGTTCTAAATGGAACGTGAAGACACAGGGGCAGGGCTGGCCTCACTTCACAGATAAAGGTATTTGGTAGTCACAAGTATACGAATGTAATTCATAATCCATGGTCACCTTGACAGTGGCTAAAGAGGATTTAATAATAACATTCAAAAATGTTAGTTTATTTATAGTATGAAGACAGATTTTCATTTTTTTTTTCTGAATCCAACAGTTACTTAATGGCCCCCCGCAAGAACCTGGAGACTAAGCTAGTTATGATAAGCCTCTCCCCACAAATTCCAGCTTGAAGGGTTGGAAGGCTAGAGCTGCAAGTGGTGTGCACATGTGGGGAATAAGGAAACTGAGGCATGCAGTGAAAATGACATGCTTGCCTTCTTGGAAAGCTGAAGTGCTTAAGTGAAAAATCATTAGAACTCAACATGAGCCCAGTAAGACTTAAACACACTTGTGATAACATAACATGTAATGTAAACACCTCCATTCATGACCATGGCTTAAAAGTTGCATGAGACAGCAAGATAGGAAAAGTAAAGCCCTGTTATGAAGAAAATGCAATAAATTTTGAATTGAGAAAATTTGAATATTGGAGACAACACCTCACTTACAGGATATCCTCTTCACAGGAAACAGAAAGCTTTCTTCTCTGGTTCTGACAAAAATCCAGATAGAGTCCAAGGAGCCAATTTTGGGATTTATCTGTAGTTGCAGGAGAATAAAAGTGACAGTGGGAGTGTAAAGGCCTGTCACCCTGTCATACTACTAGACACAGCAGGGTGCTTAATTAAAAGTGAAATGCCATAGAGACAGAGTATACTGGGATGGGAGTGAAGTTTGAAAACACTCTCAGGAGTGGGGAGACTGGCTAGGGAATTAGGGTGCTGTCTAGATTGTGGGGCAATGGTTCTTAAGCTGTGATGGTCTCACAGAAAGACACCTCCAGGATTTTTGCATCTTGTCTGTGTATTTCCTACCAATTAAGGGACTCATGAACCCCTTCAATGTTTGCCATGTGGCAACACTTCATGGACCATGCAGAATCACACAGGCTTCTCATACAGGGGACTGTGTCTCAGAGATGAAGCACATGGCTCTTTCCCCTCTTAGAGAACAATAGAAACAGTAATCCTGGGCTATGTAGCAAGGGAAGAGGATTCAAAACCCACCAGTGTGAGATGAAACACACAGAAAATCTCATTCACAAGAGGTATCACATAGTGATGGCTCACACTCGTTTCATGAGAAATTCATTGAGTCATTGGTTACAACTTTGAACATGAACAAACTGAGTTGAGGAGCATTTCTGTGTCTGAGGCTAGAGGCTGGTGAGAGAACAGAGAGCTTAGCTACTGCAGCCCCATGACTTGCTGGTCAATATAGGGATTTTCCTGCCTCCTGGCTGAAGGAACTTCTGGTTCTAAGAAATAGCAAACTGGCTCCTATTCACTGAGGTGCCACAGCACGAGTGCCCATGTGGTCTTGCGGGAGTGCCTGGACTCTGTTACTTAAAAAGACATTACTTAAATGTTGGCACCACAGTTTTGCTTTTATACACATTATTGTGGTATTTGCTGGGTTTGAGCATAATAATAGAGTTGAATTGGAGTCCATCATTATTTTGCTTTAATTATGAAGAGTGCTTATTGTAAGGAAACAGAATTTTCTCCCATTTACCCTTCAAAAGGATAATGTGACTTAGAGTAATGTTACTACCTGAAAAAAGCCACAGATTTTCAAGACTTTTATAATATTTTGGATGTTTTCCCTAAAAAGTACAAGAAAAAAAGATGTTCAGAATCATGTCAGTTTTCTTGGAATAGTCTGGTAGATGCTCCTGAACAGTGTGAAGGACATGACTTAAAAACCCAGGAAGGTTTTATAATTCCACAACAGGACTCGCTTTCAGGACAGGAGCCAGCATGCAACACTTACTTATACACCTTGAATGCTGAGCAGTAGCATCTATAAGTTGAGAAAAAGTAGATTAAATGGCAACATTTATCGTTTGTAATTTATTTATTTATTTGTTTGCCTTTCAAGGTAGGGTTTCACTCTAGTCCAGGCTGACCTGGAATTTACTATGTAGTCTCAGGGTGGCCTCAAACTCACAGCAATCCTCCTACCTCTGCCTTCTGAGTGCTGGGATTAAAGGCGTGCGCCACCATACCTGGCTTATAGTTTGTAATTTATAGTAACATTTATGTAACAATTACTAGATTGTATTTGTGGGTGTCTTAGGAGAGAAACAGGCCTTAGTAATGGCTCTGGTTGTAGACTTTGTGAAACTTTATTGGGTTGGGGAGAAATTGGGATACATTTAGGGGTACAGAAACTATGTCAGCTTTTATCACTACAACAGAAGCCTGTGATAAGTCAACCTACAAAGACGATGAGGGAACTGCTCAATTCATGGTGGTCAGGAAGTAAGACTAGGTTTCCCTCCAAGGGCATGTCCCCAGTAACCCCTTTCCTCCCACTAGGCTCTTCCCCTTAAAGGTTCTACCACCTTCCAATAGTGCCAAACTAGTGACAAGCCTAATACATGGCTTTGGGAAGCATCTTGTATAAACACTACAGCAGTGACTACAAGTCAGAGACAGCATTGGAGAGAGATGGCAGAGAAGACGGAGAGAGGGCTCTGTGTTCAAGTCTGACAGGATTTGTGTGGGGCTGGGCTCGCAAGCACAGTACTTACTTAACATAGAACCTTAGGAGAGTTCCCCAACTTTCCTGAACCTCAGCTTCCTCCTAGGAACACCAGTTGTATTCTTTTTGCCTAATGTGATTGCTGGCTTAGGTATATGAGACTTTGGGTGAGGCAGTGTTACCTAGAGTGTGGCTTCTTCAAGCATAGTTCGCAACCCACAGTTTGTATAATGTCCCTAAATATACTTGCCTTTTGTACTACTTGGGAATCATAAAAAATTTGGCAACAATTAAAAAGTTTCTGAAAGTTCAGTCACCAGGAATTCATTCAAAAACACATTTAAAAAATTTGAGATGTTTCTGCCACTGCTCACTCATGTTGTATCATGTGCACTTCACATGTAGCCTTGGTTCTGAATACACATGTGCACTCTGCACTGAGCATACTGTCATACTGAGCAATATCAACAAACACTGCCTGAATAATCTGCTTAGACTTAAGACTACTGTATGTTATGAACTGAAGCATTTTTACTGTACATACAAAGTTTTATGCTATTTTAGAAGCATATTGACTTAATTACAAAGAAAAAAGACTTTAAATATTTTTCTTCTGTCATTCTTGAATATTAAAAATTAGATTACATATCATTGGGTTGTATTATGTGAGAGCATTGGATTTTAAGAACTTCCATTTGAGTTGCTGACTTGAGTTTCATAATAAATTATTTAAGGAATTTTAGCTTGGGATTAGGACAGAATTTCCAACAATTTCTCACATGCTTACTTGTCATTTTGTATTATGCATTTATTCAAAGTGACATTCTCAACATTGATGATTATAAAATCAAAATAATGATCACTCTAAAAATGGGTGAAGATGTTCAACATCCTGTAGTACATTAGCCAAGATTCAGCTCTTTATGTAAAATAGATAAGCACATACATTTTATTACAATGCAAGTTACTTTAGTGCTTAATAAATGGTAGAACTACATGTATACTAAAGAATTATTTAAAATACCTTTATTTATGACTTATTATTAATAAATGTTCAATTAGCACCCCCTATTTTATACCCCAATATAGTCAGGATAGTATAAAAATTTCTTTTACAGAAATGAGTTGGCATATAAGAGGTTTAGGAAGCTCTGCTCTAGACGCAGCACAACAAGGGTATTGATGTATTTCTTCTCTTCTTCTCAACAGAAAAGGCAGCCTGCATCTTTCAAGGTTGGCATTGGCAGCAGGATGGTCCAGGACTTCACAGGCTGTGGTGGAGGAAAGCAACTGTGACTGTAACTTCTGAGTTCTGTAGAGCTTGGCATGTGCTGTCAACCTGCTGTGCATCCAGAGTGGATACTGAGAAGGGTGTGGGGAAAGAGCCTAGAGGAGCCTGCAGGAAGGTCAGACTTGTGACTGGAGACTCAGCATCCCTGGTGTCCCACAGTGTGAGTGTGCACCTCTGATTTCCCCATGATCTATTTGGAAGGTCAGACTTGTGACTGGAGACTCAACATTGCCAGTGTCCCACAGTGTGAGTGTGCACCTCTGATTTCCCCATGATCTATTTGGAAGGTCAGACTTGTGACTGGAGACTCAACATCGCCAGTGTCCCACAGTGTGAGTGTGCACCTCTGATTTCCCCATGATCTATTTGGAAGGTCAGACTTGTGACTGGAGACTCAGCATCCCCGGTGTCCCACAGTGCGAGTGTGAACCTCTGATTTCCCCATGAACTGTTCATTCAATTCTGTCCGTGTCTGTACAAGTCTTCCAATATGGGATCTTTCCATGACAAGTGCTAAGTGACTCCTGACAAGGGCACCGGCTGACCACACGGGGATTAAGCTCTCCACATACTGTATTTCCTGAATAAATTGTTTATATTCCCAGAAGTCCTCAATTGTAGTCATTTCAGGTTTCTAAATTTTCTCCTCGTTGGATACGCTTATCAAAAGTGGACATGGTGCCACAAGTAAGCAGAACAAATCTCTCCAGAGGAAGTGCATGCGGTACTTGACCAGATGAGCCTGGGTCCAATGGGTAACGGATTTTATTAATTCATTAGAACTCCCATTCGGCCACTTACTGAGTTATTATGACACACGAGGAAGAGCGTGAGTGATGGGAAGAATGTCCAGGTCCTGGTTCCAGGGCATTTATGGGTCAGCAAGGACCTGGAGCCTAATTGCTAACAATATAGTGATGAAAGGTGCACTGTCAGTTACCACAGGAAACTCCATATTTCACGGCATCTCTGATGGGGATAGTCCTTTGTCCAAGCTCAAGGACAGTCTGGGAAAGCTATCCTCACAGAAAGACACAGGACGCTTCCTGGAGCCACCTGAAACCCAGTCCTCTGAGCAGGCGGCAGCAACAGAGAAGCTAGCTCTATTGTACCTGATTCTGGCCAATGGCTCCTGAGGCCTTGTGACTTGGGCTGCTTTGCCATGTAGCAGTCTTCCTTCTGTCTTAGTCAATAGTCTAAAGACACAGCTCTTCCTAGGGACCTGACAGTCTCCTTGCTGCCTGTCCTGTGTGGTCTGTGATGAGCCCATCTTTCTGTTCTGGCTATACTCACACTTTGATGACTTACTTCAAGCCTCTGGGAGGCTGCTGGCCAGGGCCTCATCTGGCTTGCTGAATGTTGTGTGAAGGCTCTGGGCTGCTCTGTCACACAGGAGAAAGAATGCATCTTCTATTTCCATGTCAGCACAGTTTGGGATTTCTGACCTGGTTACGTGTTCTGGGATTCAGACAAAGCTGCCCTGTGCTGGGCTGAAGGCTGGCTGTGGGCCCTCATGGAGGACAGGACTATGGGTGCAAAACACAGCTTCACAGCTCTCCCCTCAAAGAAAATACAAGTTTATCATAGCCAAGTATGAGTGGCCATGGCTTGGGAACACAGACTCATGTTGTCTTGAATGACATGCTCCAACAGGAAGTGGCTGCATGAACTTTTCTAGTCACAGGACAAAGGGAAGTAATAAACCAAGGTATTTTTCAAATACGGAGGTGGGAACATTAGGTGGGCAACAAAGTAGGGAAGTCTCTGTTACAGGTCTCAGATGCTGTCTAATGACATTTGCAGCTTTTGGGTTGGTGAAAGCTATATGTCTGCTAAGTTAATACACCCCTAAAGGATTAATCTGATTCTCTCAAAGGTGTTAGGTTACAGGCATGGGCAATGAATGGCTGTTCAGTGGACTCAGGATGGCCTGAGATAATTTGGGTCTGGATCTGCAACATTCCAACTCTCCACAATCACGAAATCCTAACCAGTACCCAGTCAACTGTGTAGAATCTTAAACATAGATGTGGCTGTTTTATTTTGGGGGGGACTTCACTTCACAGGGTTCAGCTTCCTTTAGATGGTTCTTCACTAAGGCATTGTCTTTTCCTCAGGGTCGTGAAATCAAGCCACTTAGTACCTCACAGAAAGAATGGAAAATATATTGCAATAATAGATAACATAGTTTTGAAATGGCTATTTCAAGTATTTTGGAGAAAGATTCACATACAAAACTATTATTATTATTATTATTTTTTCTTGACAAAACTATTTTTAAACAAATTGATTTTCCTATTTATCACCTGATATCCTGGAAAACAGAATAAATATAATTTTTTAAATAAGGAAAAGATGGAAAAGAGCAGAATGGCTCTAAAATTTCCCTTGGCACTCACCACTTTCCCCACCTCTCTTCACATGGTGCATCTCCCATAAGCTTCCTGGCCCTCATGTGTGGGAAGGAGCCTTGTAGTGCAGGTAAAGTCCCCCAACACCTCAGCCCACTTCCTCACCTGGGGCCACCCATTGCAGAGGATGCATGGTTGTCTGACTAAGGACACTCACCAGAGGATCTTCTCTGAGTATGTGGAACTGAGAGTCAGAACTGACAGGTGACATTGGTTGTGGATCCAATATAGCCCACTGCATGGACTTGGAAAGATGATAACAGCAAAGGGAGTCTGCAGAGAAAGGATGGGGTAGTCTCCAGTGCAGGGTGACAACCCTAGAGACAGAAAGGTTCAGCTACGTGCCTCATTTGGAGGGCAAGCTTCCTCATGTCCTTGTAACCAACCCCCTGCTTATGCCAGGTGAGCAGGCTGGTCCGTGTCTCTCCTTGGAACACCTGCCACAGATACCTGATTGGCAGGGGTGGGCAATCACAGAGCATTTCTGTAAGTGGGCTGGGCTCCCATTTGGACAACTGTAGCTCCGAGGCAGCTTCCTCTGCTTTGTTGTCTTCTGGGGGAGGTTTGCCTCTGGGTTTCCCGGCCTGTGTGTCAACACGGGTAGTTCAAATTTCTTAAATCTGTATTTCATGAAGGAGTCTTTTTGTCTTTCCCCATCCAACTTCCTGAAAAATTGAAAAAATCATAAAAGGGTTACCTATTTCTTCACCTTTTGGAACATCCTGGGTTTTTAGGAAGTGATGGAACATGTGAGGAGCATCAGTTTATCTCATCTTTACTGCTGTCTCCTGTCTCCATCACTGGGTCTTCAGACGCTGAGCCGCCATTGCCTACAGTGGAACATGATCCAGGCTGACCTGGAATTAACTATGTGGTCTCAGGGTGGCCTCGAACTCTCAGTGATCCTCCTACCTCTGCCTCCTGAGTGCTGGGATCAAAGGCGTGTGCCACCACACCCGGCTGGAACATGATCTTTATAACATGGAGATTTGAGTACCAGGGAGGCAGGAGACATTAGGACTATATGCCCTGGTCTCTGCATGTTCCAGGAGACCTGTGCTGATCCCCACTTCCAGGACTGATGAAGAGCAGATTCTGCAACTCAGTTTGTCTGAGGCCTAGTCCCAACACTCTCACAGCTGTGATTTCAGTGAAGTAATTGAAAAAAATGTTATTTGAGAACATTCTGTCCAAATACTCTTGGGAAATCATCCCTACCCTACGCCAAAGTAATCTTCAGTCATATTAGAGTTGAATGCAAAACTGAATTGTGGAGAAAAGTGTTGGTACCTGGATGGGGGATAACAGGTTGGAAGATGCCTCACCTTACATCCAATGCTTGTGAAGATGAACCCACTAGGATGAGAGGTCAAAGCAGCAGAAGATACTGAGCTGATGGGACTCATAGGACAAGGAAGCAGCAGGGGAGAAACAGAAACTGGTCTGAGCTGCATTTACAAGCACAGACTTCTCAGGTATTGCAGCATGAGCCACCACTGGGTCTGGGTTCTGGGGTGTGGCTGAAGAAAAGAAATTTGGGGATGGCAGTTAGAGAAGTTCACAGGATATTTGGCGCCTCATTTTGGTCCCTGATCCTCAGCATGTGCCATCTTCCTGGGAAGCAGACTGTGAAGAGTAAGGGATTCAACTCTGCTGGGTCCTTAAGCTTTATAACTGCCAGTTGAATGCATGTTTAGGGGGTGTAATGCTTGGTGAGTCCTCCTTCCTTGGACCCTGGACAGCTGTGCTCAGTGGTTCAAAGCCAATGTGTTGAATGTACCCAGCCTGTGGCGTAGGGACCATCCAGAAAGAAGGATCCTTACAAAATATCTGATGCTTTAATCAAGTTCAGACCCCATAAGAACCACTCATCTCCTAAGGTTAATAATGTTAATTATAGCATTAATTATGACCAGATAACCAGGATGAAAGAGGTAGCCAAGAGAATCCTCAGCAGTAGTAGACAAAACCCAGAAGAAACAACAGTCCAGAAGAAGCAGAGATTGTGCTGGTAGGGAAAAGAATTCATCACTGGCATCCTGAGACAAGAAGATATGGCATCAATGAAACAAGAACAGGCCATTGCAGAAAAGGAACTGTCAAGGGAAACAAAAAAAACACAGAAAATATCCTGAAACCTTTGTGGGAAGGTGCTATGGTCCCCGTTGTGCACAGCTGGTGTGGCTATGTGTGTGTGCCCTAGGCACTGCATACCTCTATATGTCTGGACATTGTGGTGCACCCATACAAAGACACAGACATAGAGACTTGGAAAATTTACGAAGAAGATCATTGCTATTTATAATCAAAAGTAAAATGTGACCATGATTTGTTTGCTGTCTCCAACGTTCATTTATTTTTTATTTTAATTTATTTTTATGCATGTGTGTGTATGCTAGAGGACAAACTCAGGTATCATTCCTCTCAGAGTCTTTCATTGGCTTGGATTTCACCAGTAGGCTAGACTGCCTTGATAGTAGGCCCTAGGGATCCTCCTGCTCCACCTCCATAGCACTGGGATTACAAGTATGCTACACTATGCCTGATTTTTTGCATGGGTTCTGGAGGCTGAACTTAGGTATTCATGCTTACAAAGCAAGCACTTGGCTGACTGTGCTAAGTCCTTGGCCCTGGTCCTCAAAATTCAAAATACAAATTCATTTCCAAGAAGGCAATAACCTCTGGTGCAGATACATCAGCCGCTGAAACTCACTAGAATATTTAGTTCTGAGGTGAGAATGTTGTGTTATGGTCAAAACAGAAAAATGACATTTAATGTACTATCTCTAGAATTAATAGCAAAAGAAAATTTGAAAGAAAAGGGAAAACAAGCATAGGATAATTTGAGTTTCCCAAGATTCATGGAATTTTGGTAACAGGGGGTTGTAACACACTTGGTAGTTGGGTTTTATGTGAGCAACACTGATGGATTCTCAGTTGAGATGGTGGGTTTTGTGGCCTTTTTGGGTTCTGCGAACTTTTATAACTAAAAACAACCATTTGATGAAAATTGTTTTAATAGTATTGCCAGGCATTTTTCTGATTAGCTTTCAAAACACTTTAAGGAAAATTTGATCCATATGTCTGGTTAGCTTAAGCGTGGAGCATCAGATAACGATTTTAAAATTACTGAATGTGCAAGAGGTGTTCTTCACTGACTTCCCTGGCTGCCCACATGCCATTCACTTGGTATTTGAGTTTGAATGTCTTTGATTGTTGTCTCTGCCACTTTCTGAGGCCATTAAGGTGATGTCGTTGATGGAGAATCATATCCGACTGTGGCTCCTTGTCACCACACCTGAAGTTTCTCCCACAGTGATGAAAGACCTGACTTGATCCTGTGTTGTGATTTGAATGTGAAATGTCCGCTATAGACTCATGTGTTTGAACACTTAGTCCCCAAATTGTGACACTATTTGGGAAGGTTATGGAATATTTAGGAGGTGGAGCCTTGCTAAAGGAACTAGGTCACAGAGCCTCCAGGTTTTGTTGCGTGGCCTGACCTGTTCATTCTCTGCTTCGTGACTGAATGCAGTGTGACCACCTCCTCGGTGTCTATTCTTTCTGCCTGCATTCTCTGCCGTGGTGGACTATAACCTTGGAACTATAAGCAAAATAAAAATAAATCCCTTCCTTCTTTAGGTTGCTTCCTGTCAGGTATTTGTTCACAGCAATGAATAAGTAGTAATGCACCCTATGATTGGGGATTTTGGGTGTCCTCACAGTGGGATTTAAGGGAGATGCTGCATTTGAAAATGGATATCTGACCCACTTAATTGGACCCCTTGCCCATCCTTACCATCCTCTGACAGTCCCTCAGCTCTGTAGCCACTGCAGATGAACAAAGTATTCAGGTTGAAACACTGGGCTCAACTTTTCCTCTTCCCAGCCAGGCTTTCATGGGTCCCAGTTGCTAAGCAGGAGCCGATAGTCTCTTCTCTCAAAGGTCATTTCTAGTGGTTAGGGAGATGGATCAGTGGGTAAAGTGCTTGCTTCACAAGTATGAGGACCTGCAGGGTCAGGTCCCCAACACCCATGTAAAAGCCAAGGCATTGTGGTACATTCTGCAATTCTGACACTGGGGAGGTGACAACAGGAAGATCTCTAGAGCTTGCTGGCTAGTCAGTGCAGCCAAATTGGAGAACTCCAGGCTCAGTGTGAGAACCTATCTCAAAAATAAGATTGAGAGTGACTGAGAGACAATGCTTGATGTTGTCCTCTGACCTCCACGTACACATGCAAATGGGTTTTGAGAAGGTGGTGTGTGAAACAGAGGAGACATTTGGTGGGCATGTGAGGGGAATATGGGGTATGAAGGAGTACTGAGATAAGAGCTTCCTTTAACTGCTGCCCAGGGTGGATTCTGTGATGGCTGCTGCGCTGTGTGTACCTCCTGAGAGGGCAGAAGGGTCCAGCACAGAGGTCAGGAGGTAGTACTCCTCACCCTGTGCTCAGGTGGGAGGAAGTGAGGCTGTGGCTACTGTGAGATGGTATTTCAGGGTGATCCAGGATATGGGCAAGGTTGGGAGCATGTTGGAGGTTGGTGGCTGTCACCTGTGTGGAGCCTGTCCCAGAATTCTGGCCTCTCCAGGAGTTCCAGAGTACACATGGATCAGAACAGAGAGTGAACAGTCAGGTTCAAAAGGTGAAACGTTATAGCCAGGTGTGGTGGTGCACACCTTTAATCCCAGCACCCAGGAGGCCGAGGTATGGGTAGGTGGATTGCTGTGAGTTTGAGGCCACCCTGAGAACTACATAGTGAATTCTAGGTCAGCCTGGTTAGAAGGAGACCCTACCTAGAAAAACCCATCCCCTCAAAAAATACAAAAGGTGAAAAGTTAGAGAAGGCTTGATTTAGGGTGCTGGAAAGAGTGATAAGACGTCAGTTTTAAGTGGGCTAGTGATCAGCGAGAGCCTGGGGACATGGTTATGCTGCACTTCAAGTGTCCACACAGTCTTTGGGTTAGACACTACTCTGAACTAATGATAGAAACTTCTAGATGAGCTAAACACATTTAACAAGCAGAGGAACATTAACAAGCAGAGTGAAGCAGAGGACCCTCCACCCCACCCAGTTAGCTGCAAACCTTCAGAGAAAAGACCGAGATCCCCCAGGAAGAAGGAATTCTGTTTGAATTTCCAGCCTATGACCCAAGACCAACCCTTGCCTAGGTCTCCAGCCTGCCCAGCAGGTTTCAGACTCACAAACCCCACAAGCCCATGGGGCAATTCCATAAAAATATCTCCCTCCTCCCATCCCTGTCCCATGCAGCTGATGGATAGTGAGCCTGTGGGAAAGCCAATGGCATTGCAGCTTTTGGATGCATAAAGGCAGGAAGGAGCAGAAGGTGTGCTCATATAGTCAGTTCCTAGCCTGTGGACACATAGGTGATGCTGGCCGTCAGGGTTAGCAGACCAGTGTGAGCTGAGAGGACAGGGCTGGGGTATCACCTGTGGACTCTGACTTGCTCTGGAAGTGGTGGAAGCCAAGGTGATAGGAAGTGGTGGATGAGACGAGAGTGCAGGATAAAGCTATGAGGACAGTCGGCTGGCAGAGACAACACCAAGGAGGGTCCGGTGCCCAGGATTCCATGGGTAAGCTTGTTATGCTTGTCATTTGGTGAAAGCAGCAAATAGCAAAGCGACCACTTTGCAAGAAGAAACACACAGAGCTTGTCATGGGGCAAGTGACTCAGTGAGTGGGTGTCATAGTTAAGGGACACATGAATTATGTAAAAAGAGAGTCACAAAGAGAAGGGATCTGGGGTGTGCTACATCATGGTCTTCAATTAGTGCTGCCAGAACCAATGTTTTGAAATGAGCTGGCAATATGAACAGAATCAAAACCAGGAGGTCCAGTCAATGGAAAAAAAAGGACAAGAAGAAAATTCTAATCCTCAGAAGTGGTGACATCATTAAGAAGTGATGGCATGGAACAGAAGATGAAAAACATCTTATGCTGTTGTGATCTTAAGGGTTTGTTGATAAAAAGTGCAAAATGGAATTGGGGAATATAGGGATGGATTAAGTTTTTTTATACTTAACAAGTTGCTTTAATGTCATCACAATAATTCCTTCTCCAAACATTTTCTTCATAAGAGCTATTAGTGAAAAATTAGAAAAATGACAAGAAAGCAATTTTGACTTTAAAGGCCTTATTAATTCCCAAAATGCTGATCTTGAAACACTCATGTATTTATCCCTTGCTTTTTGAGAAGGATCTGACCACTGGGACAACTTGACTTTTGATTTAAATAAAGAGCCATCAGCGACTCTGTCTGCCTGGAATGTGGGCTGTGATTAGAACAAAAACTTTTCAGCAAAATTAGCTGTCTGTTCAAATTTTCATCACCAGAAATCCGAATCATTCCTTTCGCAAGAAGACAATAACAGTAGAGTGTGTTCTCTGATATTTGGAGAGAAAAGAAGAATAAAGTTCAGAGGCAAAGCTTGGTCTAAGTTCTAAAGCTGAAGACACAATTACTCCCTACAGCAGGAATGTCACAGGCCTGGCCTGGTCACGCTCTTGGCAAGAAATGCCATTGTTTATGCCAGCCTGAAGAAGCCTCTTGAACTCATGCCCTTTGTTTGAGCATTTTTATGAGGCTTGCATAAATCAGTTCCCTAAAAATGGCATCCTTGGCAGGAGTAGGCTGCCTCTCACAAGTTTTTGATGCATGCGGGCACATCTCTTTCTGCAGATGAGAGACCTTGTGTTGATTTCCTCTGCCCTGTGTCTTAGGCAAGCTCCCTTCATTGTCTCAGATACTGGTCTTTAACCCAGCTTGTGATTTTAGACCAACATGTGCTGATGTTCATCAACTGGAAGAGCAAGAAACCTAAATGAATGAAATGAAAAGAGTATAGCTTCATTTATCTCCTAGTTCTTCCTCACATCTTTGTCAGGTCAAATTTACCCACCCCTTCTAGAAGTCTTATCATATAAAATATCTTCATGACCTTAAGTGGCAACAATGTTTCAGGGCACAAGAATCATCCAAAATAGTGATATGTGGTGAAATTAGGCTTCAGCAAAATTTAGAATATATATCCATCAACTGATACCAGATAAACAAGAAGTTAGATGTGAGGTAACAGAGGAAACTCTGCATCTGCTAGATATATCTACTGATGTCAGAATACCCCTTAGTGGTTAAACATCCTGGGGCTACAGTCAGGTTCCCACAATATCAGAAACTAAGGCCCCAGGACACTTTCTCACACATGTGCTATAATGAAGGTAAGGAATCCTTAAAAGATCTGATGTAATTATGATATCACTTGTATTGTTGTTTTGAAAGTCTCCCTTTCTAGAGGTTCATGGAGGAAATATCTAAAAAAAAGTGTCCAATCTATCATGATTTGAAGGTAAAGGGGCCATCTTGACTCCCTCATGAATATGCCACCCACCTCATAAATATTCATAAAAGCATCTTTAAAATCCACAATGTAGACCCCATTGCACATGCACCCATCCCTCTTACCTTTGGGGAAGCCAACTCCAATCTCACTGTAGAGTGTTTGCTTTGCTGAATAAATTGCTTCAACCGCCTGTGTCTCTCAACTGAATTTTTAACTTAAAGAGGACAGAATTTTAGAATGCCAACCCACTGTCCTCCCAGATTGTTTAAAGATTGGAGTCAGACACATCCCTAGTTGTGGTCCCCTGGATACGTGGCAGGCTCTGCACTCCTGCACTTCATGTCTGAATATCCTCCCAATTATGCCCAGTAGTAAATCTCACAAGCAGTAAAAATAAAAATTCAGTTCTTGTCTCTGCTCATTGGCACCTGAAGTGACAGAGAGTGATGAGTCTGTTACTGGAGTTACAAAAAGACAACCTTAATAAAGTGGTAAAGTGGGGCAATTTAATTTGCCTACATTATATAGAAAGAACCCCTCAAAGTCAGTGAGAGAGTGAGAGTGCATACGGGTCCCATAGATACTTGGCAAAACAAATTCCCCAGTGGCCAGTGATCCAGGACTGTTGGAGATCAAGAAAATGCAAGTTAAATCCACAGGGAGGGGATATGAACCCTCCCAGTGACACAGGACAGGATGCAACCAGTGTTCGCTGATTAAAATTCCAAACTTTTACTCGATCTGGAAGACAAAGCAACATGGGATGTTTTCAGGAGGAAATGGAATAAGAAGGAAACAGATAGGAAAGGTGTGGGGTGAGCAATGAACTGCTTATCGCTTTGGCCCACAGGGCATGGCAGTCCATGATGAGGATCCTAGGTCATGTGCTCTGGTGCTGGGACAGCTAGGAGGACCAGAGGCCCACAGGTCTCACACAGCAGAACTCTTCTGAGGAAGGAAAGCTTTGCGCTGTTGTGGTGGCTGTTGACAACAGGCCAGTGGAGGAGGATGTTACTTCAAAGCGCATACATGGGGCAGTGTGCACTGGACACAGATTCATTCATCCATTTTCTTAAAATATCTTATTTTATTTAGTTACTTATAAGAGAGAGAGAAAGAGATGAGAGAGAGAATGGCCTCTAGCCACTGCAAAGGAACTCCAGATACATGTGCCATCTTGTGCGTCTGACTTATGTGGATACTGGGGAACCGAACCTGGGTCCTTAGGCTTTGCAGGCAAGCACCTTTACCACCAAGCCATCTATCCAGCCTCATTCATCCATATTTTGAACTCCAAGAGTGTTTTAGTCACTGTTGGAGGGTATGATGGCTAATATTGCCAATGTGACAGAATCTGAAGGCCTGCCTAAAGAAGACGGGCTAGCAACACTGAGGGGGACAGTATGGAAGTCATTCTTTGTAACACACCATGGAAGAAGTAAGCGGCTTCTGGCAGCTTAAAATTATTTTTATTGGGTATGAGTATTTTTCTATGAGTGTTAATCTGTTGTTATCATATGGCTATAAAATAAAATAAAAGTTTAAAAGCAGGCTTTTAATTGTTTATTTTCATTTTCTTCCCTATCCCTTGAGAAAAAAATAAAACAAAACAAAGAAAACTCCAAAGGTACCACTTTGGGAAATGTGTGTGTGTGTGTGTGTGTGTGTGTGTGAGAGAGAGAGAGAGAGAGAGAGAGAGAGAGGGAGAGAGAGAGAGGGAGAGAGAGAGATGGTGGGTGGGGAGGAGGGAACAGGAGGCAGATGACTGCGTCTTGCTGAGGCTTTTTCCTTTGCAAGGAAAGGAGGCATGGGTTTAGCCTTGGCAAGACAGGACAGTTTGTGAAAATAAAGATTCAGGAGTATTTAAAAAACTTTTTATTGACAACTTCCATAAATATAGATAATATAACATAATTATAATCACCTCCTACCACTTTCCCTTTCCCCCTCCCAAATCACTCCTCCACTGAATCCCTTCTTCATTTCAACTAATCTCTATTTCAATTTTTTGATATTTCTATTTCGATGCCATCACTTTTTCCTCCACTTATGCAGGTCTTGTGAAATCATGAATATCAAGGTCATTTTGTGTGTAGAAGACAGCATTGTAAGCAGTCCTCCTCTTCATTAGGTTCTTACATTCGTTCTGCCATCTCTTCCCCAATGAGTCCTGAGCCTTGAATAATGTGATAGAGATGTTTCACTTAGTGTCAAAAAATACTACACTGTCACTTCTTCTCAGCCCTATGGTGAGTTTTGAGTTATCCTAGTGGTCACTGCCATTCAGAAGTATTTTGAAGATACTTAAGATAGGAAGGAACGCTATAGCACCTCAGATGGAGAAATGGATTTGAAAGACAGGAATACAATAAAGCAGCTTCCCTCAGCCTTTCTTCCCTCCTCCCACCTTCCCTCTCACAGCCTTCTATTCCCTCCTCCTTTTAGGATGCCTCATTACTGCCCCACATATGGCTCAAAACTCACTATGCCTTCATGCACTTCCAGCCAGAAGAAACCACAGTGCTCCATGGTTTTGCTATGGGGGTTTCAAGTGTGAGAACCTGCTTATCTCACCCTTAGCCTTCAGTTCTGCTGCTGCTGAAAGCAGGGGTCAAGGCCCACACCCAGCCTATACCTGAGATTCACTCCAAGAAAGCAAGAGCCACACACTGGCCGGCATGACCATCCCAGCATGAGCCACACACTGGCCAGCAACTCCACCCCTCTGCTCTGGGGTGCTTGTTTATGAGATAGGGTGCATTCACAGATGCTCATTTCCTTGGGAAAATTTATTAATTAGGAGTTCTTTTTCTTTTTTAAAAATATTTATTTATTTATTTGAGAGCAACAGACAGAGAGAGAAAGAGGCAGATAGAGAGACAGAGAATGGGCACGCCAGGGCTTCCAGCCATTGCAAACGAACTCCAGATGCGTGCGCCCCCTTGTGCATCTGGCTAACGTGGGTCCTGGGAAATTGAGCCTTGAACCAGGGTCCTTAGGCTTCACAGGCAAGCGCTTAACCACTAAGCCATCTCTCCAGCCCAGGAGTTCTTTTTCTTAATTATTTTTATTTATTTGAGATCAACAGATGGAGAGAGAAAGAGGGAGAGAGAGAGAGAATGGGCACTCCAGGGCCTCCAGCCACTGCAAACGTACTCCAGATGCATGTACCCCCTTGTGCATCTGGCTTACTTGGGTCCTGGGGAACCGAGCCTTGAACCGGGGTCCTTAGGCTTCACAGGCAAGTGCTTAACTGCTAAGCCATCTCTCCAGCCTAATTAGGAGTTCTTAATGATATTTATCCAGCATTCTTATTTATAAAAGCACTTGCCATGTTTCAGGCACTCTATCAGGTTTTGGAATTACACAGGTGAATGAAATTAAAAATTATATTTCTCTCTCACTGGTGTACAACATAGGCAAACAAGACTGTGATGATATGAAATTTGAATACCACAAACATTTATTAAATGCCCCATATCTTGTAGGTTGTTTTCATGCATGTTAAAGCACAAATTCTTTTAAAAAACAGTGGCTTGTACTCTTTACAGATGGAGTGGTGTGACTGCCCCAGATTTGCTTGAAATTAAAGACCCACACTTCCTGCTGACAAGGAGATAAATCCCTTCTTTCTGGCCTAACTTCTCTTTCTATGCTTAGGACTTCCACCCTGTGAGTTTCAACCTGAAGGACTTTGGAGAGACATTTTGGTATGCTCTCTTCTACACAAACATGGAGGAACGAGGGTCTGCAGAATCTGGGAAGATGCCTGATCCTCATGCCATCAGAAGGGCTGCACAGATATCAGAGTCTAAGAGCTGCTCCTCTGCTAGGCTGTTCTGAACATGGCGTCCCTGACCGTGAGCTCTGATCCCTAGCTTATCCACCTGTGTCATCTCCCTGGTGACACCATGGCTTTAGCCTTGGCAAGACAGGACAGTTTGTGAAAACAAAGATTCAGGAGTATTTAAAAATTTTATTGACAACTTCCACAAATATAGATAATACAACATAATTATAGTCCCCTCCTACCACTCTCCCTTTTCCCCCTCCCAAATCACTCCTCCACTGAATCCCTTCTTCATTTCAACTAATCTCTATTTTGATTTTTTGATATTTGTATTTTGATGCCATCCCTTTTTCCTCCTATTATGCAGGTCTTGTGTAGATAGTGTTAGCCACTGTGAGGTCATGAATATCAAGGTCATTTTGTGTCTAGAAGACAGCATTGTAAGAAGTCCTCTTCATTTGGTTCTTACCTTCTTTCTGTCATCTTTTCCCCAATGAGTCCTGGTGGCACTTCTCCATGGCACCTGAAGGTTGTTTGCCTGTCTTGCACATTTCCCAGTTTCCTGGGTAATGCTTGGTAACTCCTGGCTCCATGGCTGGATAGCATGTGTTCTAGCTCAGGGCTTCCATGTGTTCACCCTTAGCCCTTCGACTCATTCCCAAACATCCCATTTTCCTCCATCAGAAACCTGAGGTGCCTGTGCCTGGGCCTTGAAGACAGTGTCCTTTTGAGTGGAGTGGGGAATGCCACCACCCACCATCAGAGCTGCTCGTTTCATGAGGATGAGGTGTTGGGAGAGTTGAGGACCAAGCAGTTCAACAAGTGCCAGCAGGGGTGGGTGCACAGTCCAGGGGGGAGTGCAGGGGTTCTCGGCTCCAGGGATGGGATGCCTGCTAGGAGGAAGTTCTCCTCTATGCTAAGACTGACACTGGGTAGTAGGGCAAGGCCTGGGGAGAAGATCCTGCATCACCGTGATCCACTGAATAACCAAATAATGGCAGTTTGCTCCAAGCACTGTGTGTGTATGCGTGTTCGTGTGCAAGTATGCACTTAGTCACAACAATAAGTACTGAAAGTGATTAGAGTGCATAAGAACTTCTGTGAAAATGAACCATGCTTTTTAAAATTAACATCCAAGAAACACCAAAAGAAAGCACCAAGCCACAAACATGTGTAAAAAGTCACTGATACACTGTAGAGAATCTTGACGTAATTCCTACTAATAATGGGGTTAGTGTTTACACCTCCACCAATGATACCCATGCAATGATGCTGTCACTGCACTTCAGAACCTCTTGGGCCTGACTCACCTACCAGAGAAAGGTGTCCTTCATGTGGACCTTGAGACTTGGTGGGAGCCAGTTCTGTGCTGAGGAGACTCTGGGCTTGGTGCTGTTCCCCCAGGTCCTCTAGGTCTGCCCCTGGCTTGGACCCAGGCCACAGCGAGGCTTCTGGATCTCGGTCTCCTCTCTGAGGATGGTGGAGTCTATTGTTTCATATCTGATGCCAACAGTCTCTTTGTTGCACCATTGGTCTATGAACTTGGTCCCTATGAGGGTGGGTCAAAAGAAAGCTGTTATCTGGGGAGAGATTTCACTGTGAGAGTTACAGCTGGAGGTGTTTTAAACAGCTATCCAGCAGAAAAGGTTATGCTATTAAGACCTCAACCTTTTGTTCTCCAGGAAAGGCAGTTGAAAAGATAAACTTCAATTATTTTAAAAGCACATGGCATCAAAATGAGGAAGCCTGAGATATAAAGTGACTCATAAACATTTCCAGAAGTTTTGGATGAAGGGTTGATTATTTATTTTATAAAAATTTAATCTGATTTTAATAAATTTATCAGGGAATGTTATGAATAAAACTATAAGCACTTTAAAAGACCAATTAAGCTGGGTGTGGTGGTGCATGTCTAATCTCAGTACTAGGGAGGCAGAGGTAGGAGGATTGTTGTGAGTTTGAGGTCAGCCTGAGACTACATAGTAACTTCCAAATCAGCTTAAAATTCCATTTGGCCAATAATTCCTTATGAGAAATATTCCCATTAAAATACTCATGGGAACAAACTTTAATGGCAAAACTTCAGAACAATATTGTAAAAGATAACAGTCATTGAGGTGTTATCAGACATTGGAAGCACTTTCTACTAGGAGTGGAGACAACATGTTTGGATTTAGACTTTTTAAAATCTTAACTTTTTTGTTCTCTGAAACAAAGGGCAGCTCTTTATGAAGGGTCCTGATATCTGCCCCCCCGCTGTATCATCTCTGTCCCTCAAAGGTTAGTTCTGCCAGGGCCAGTGGTTCTATTTTCTCAGGCCACAGAGCTTCTGTCTTCCTGTCCCAAAGCTACACCCACGAGGATCCACTTCCTCCCACCCTCTTCAGCATCTGGACGCTCAGTATGTCACAACCTGCATTAAGGGGGAGGTATGGCTGCAGACAAAGGAATCTATGAACCCAGTGCTGTGAACACAGGTACCTTAGGCAGTAACCACCTACTCTGTCTGAAGCACTAAGTAATGTCCTTCCATTTTGAAGAGCGCATTTAATTACTTTGCTGATTTTCATAAAGCTTTCTGCTCATATTCTCTGGAGTATTTGAAAAAATGTACACCTTATGTGTCATTCATTTAAGAGTCTCTCTTGGAAACAACATTGGTTGGATTTTGTCTTTTTCAATAAATTTTAGATTCATATTTTAATGTAACATTATCTAAAATAATCAACAATTATTTAAAATTATTTCCACCCATGCTCACCTCATATCAACTATGGATTTATTAAACTTTCCTAATGCTTATAATGCTCTTGAAAGGTAGATTTGCCAGCCAGTGCTCATGTTCTCCCAGCCCATGATTCCTGCAGGTTGTCAAAGGTCCTATTCACATTTATTTTTTTTTTCTTGGATCTAAAACTTTATTATAATGGGGGAGAGGAAAAAGGGGAAAGAGAGAGAGACAGAGAGAGGTATACATGTGTAAGGGAGGAGTAAAGGGAGGGAGAGGGGGAGAAGGGATAGAGAGGATAAAGGGAGAAAAGCAGGGGTCCAAGACCCTGGGGTAGAAGAAGTGTAAAGACTACATCCTCCTCCTTCTTCTCCCTCTCCCTTTTCCTCCTTTTGTCTACTTTTCCCTCTCCTTCTCCTCCTTCTTCTATGCCCAGCACCATGGTAAGGAGAATTGATGAGTAGATCTGCAGTCAGAGCATTACAGAGATGCACTGTGCTGCTGGTTGATGCTCTAAATATAATTTATTTATTTTTCATATTGATACTAATTGCTATCTTTAAATGTTGATTTATTATAAATTGTTTCCTTATTATAAATTATCATTCTAAATAGTTTATAATTTAATGTGGATAAGATTTCCTTAAACATTTGTCCAAACTATACAACTAGCCTTACAAACTCTGTGCTGTTATTCTTGTAAAAATCATGAAAATTAATTTTTTAAAAGTTACTTTTTTCTCTCTGAGTGTATGTGGTGTGTGTGTGTGTGTGTGTGTGTGTGTGTAAATGCACACACACATACAGGTTGATAGATGGGTGGGTATAGATGTAGAATAAAAACCAGAAAACAGAATAATAATAGAATGATAGACTCACATTGAGCATTATCAGTAATTATATTAAATGTTAAGCATGTACACAGTTTGATTAGATAGTAAGGATTTTCAGCATGGATAAAAATGAGTCCTGGGGACTCCTGGTAAAGAAGTCACACCAGCTCCTTGTGTAATATCGGGCAATATCTGTGGGGCTCCAGTTTGAGTAGTTCTCAGCAGACTTCCAGGGGGTGGGCACAGAGGGGCACATTTGGGAATCTCCTGATTCCATACTCTCAGGTAGCCCACCAAACCCTCAGGTCCTCTCAACCACTTGCTGAAGCTCCTCAACCAGGTTTGCCACTGTGCTATCTGCAGGCCCACACACTCCCCTGTCTCCTGATAAGCTACCCACAGGTTTCCTCCACCACTGCATCTGTGGGCAGCCCATGCACTTCCCGCCCTCCTGCAGCCTCCCACTTCTGCCTACTCGCACTTCTCTGTCTCCCACTGTGATCCCACAGCCCGACTGACTGCACCCACTGTCCACTCAGGCTCCCCTGTCTCCCACTTGCTCCTTCAGGCTCCTCTGACTGAGCCTACAGTCTACTCACAGTCCCCTGTCTCCCGCTATGACCCTGCAGGCTCCCCAGCTGCTCTTGCACACTTCCCTGGCTCGCCTCCTTGGTGAGCTGGTCTGCAAGCTGCCTTGCTCCCCTGTTCACAGACCCTCCACAGCCTGTGCTGCCTACAGTGCCCTTGTGTGCGCCTCTAGGCTAGTGTCCCTGTCTCCCACATAATATCCCTCATAATAAATGTTGAAAGGAAAAATTTCCATGATAAAACCCAGCTCTATGATTATATGAACACAAAGCCAAACCTACAGAGGAATTCTCCACATAGAAGAGTCACACAACCAATCTCAAGAGCCTACAAGAAGATCACAATAACCCAAACTAGAGCAGGCTCAGAAAAGTAAAAAGTCCAAGAAAACACCAAACCCCATAATGCACTCAAACATGGCAGGGATTAAATCAAACCTCACAGTTATATCCTTAAATATTAACAGTCTTAACTCACCCATGAAAAGACACAAGTTAATAGGATGGATCACAAAAATGGACCCATCAATTTGATGTCCTTAAGAAACCCACCTCACCACTAAAGACACCTCCTCAGGGGGAAAATATGCAAAATGACATCCCAAGCAAATGGAAATAAGAAACAAGCAGATGATGTTATTAATACCTAATAAAATACACTTCAAGCCAAAAGTAATCACAAAGGACAAAGAAGGCTACTTCTTACTCATCAAGGGAACTATCCAGCAAGAGGACATCCAATCACAAATCTATATGCACTAAACACAGGTGGACCACAGTTTATAAAACAAAACCTACTTGATAACAAAACAGAAACGAACACCAACACCATCATAGTTGGGGACTTCAATACTCCGCTGTCATCAACAGACAGACCATCCAAGCAGAAAATCAACTGGGAAATAAGACAGTTCAACAATACCACGGATCAACTAGACCTAATGGACATCTATAGAACTTTCCATCCCAACTCTATGGAATACACATTCTTCTCAGCAGCCCATGGAACCATCTCCAAAATCGACCATATATTAGGCCATAAAGCATGTCTCCATAAATTCAGGAAAATTGAAGTAGCTTCCTGCTTTAAAGCTAGAAATTAACAAAGACTCATTAGGAATTCAACCAACTATTGGAGACTGAACAACGCACTTTTAAACAATGAATGGGTAGTGGAAGAAATAAAAAAAGAAATTGTAAAGTTTCTAGAATTGAATGTTAATGAGAACACAATTTACCAAAACTCATGGAACACAGTGAAGGCAGTCCTAAGGGGAAAATTCATAGCATTAAATGCCTTCATAGCAAAGACAGAGAGATCTCAAATTAATAACCTAACCATCTACCTAAAGGCACTGGAAAAATAAGAAGAATCCAACTCTAAGAGCTCCAGATAGAAATAAATCAAGATCAGAGCAGAAATTAATGAGATGGAAACTAAGAAAACAATTAAGAAAATTGATGAAACAAAGAGCTGGTTCTTTGAAAAAATAAGATCGATAAACTCCTAGCCAATTTGATCAAGTGAAAAAAGTGAAGTCTCAAAATAACAAAGTTAGAAATCAAAACGGAGAGATCACAACAGACATCAATGAAATTGGAAGAATTATCAGGACTTGCTTCTAAAACTTCTACTCCACAAAATTGGATAATCTGGTAGAAATGGATGAATTCCTAGACATATATCACCTACCAAAACTAAACTCAGTGCAGATTAATCTCCTAAACAAACCTGTCACATCCACGGAGACTGAAATGGTAATCAAAAACTTCCCCAAAACAAAAGTCCAGAACTGGTTGGCTTTTCAGCCAAATTCTATCAAACTTTCACTGAAGAACTGAAGCCAATTTTTCTCAAACTGTTTCACATAATTGGAGGATCAGGAAAGGCCCCAGCTCCTTTTATGAAGTTAGCATGACCCTAATACCAAAACCAGAGAGAGATACAACAAGAAAAGATAATTATAGGTCTATATCCCTGATGAACTTAGATGCAAAGATCCTGAACAAAATCCTTGCAAACCAAATTCAACAACTCATCGAAACCATTATCCACCTTGATCAAGTAGGCTTCATCCCAGGGATGCAGGGATGGTTCAACATATGGAAGTCAGTCAATGTAATACACCATATAGTAAATTTAATAAAAAGAACTGCATGATCATTGCAATAGGTGAAGAGAAGGCCTCAGCGGGAAGGAGCCCATATCTGGAACTGTGTGCCAGAATCTTATGTAGAGAAAGATTATGGTTTCCAATGACAAGCTCCCACTAGTCTTTGGCTAAAAGAGAGGCTACATCCATAAAATTCTCCCTATATCAATAACGCTTACCCCATTTAACCTATGCAGACTTTACTCTCCCTTGGAGAATCTGTTTGTCATTTTCAGAAGGTAGTGAGACCCAAGAAGATAAACCACTTTTGGTCCTTCAGCCAAGTCCCATCTGAAACCACAGAGAAATTGGGGGGATGAGCAAGAGTGCTCCTTCCATGGTGAGCCTGACAATCAGCGCCAGGGTGAAGGAAACAGACACTGAGTATGCTCAACACACACCAAAAGCAGAGATCCAGAGGTTAAGAGCTCATCACTAAAGTAGACTTAAAACACACCCACTGAGGCTCAGAGAATTTTGTTGAAGAGGAGATGGAAAGATTATAAGAGCCACAGTTTGGGATGTCATACCCAGAAACATTGTTTCTGCCCTCCTCCTCCACCAATATCTGACTGCTGCTCTCACAGCTCATAACCCACAGCCCCATGGGGAATACCTGCAACCCCACTGAGGAGGGCCCCCAGCACAGTGGAGGCAGGGATGAGGGAAAGGATGGTACCAACACATGATGTATCCATACTAAGAATGTCCATAATAAAAAAAATTACCTTCAACCAGGGAGGAAGTCAGCTTACAACCAAAAAGAGTTTTGTGAAAGTATTATTTTTCAGCAACCAAAATTAGCAAGTGCCCATGCTTTAAAGGAAGTACAAAGCTTTCACTTTTCCATTAAGACATGCTTTTAATCTCTTGAGTGGTTTTCAGTAATGCTAAATTAAAACATAAAATTGTAAATACAGATCATCATTTGGTTAAATGTTAATTTTAATAAATACAATACTAATGATAGAGTCTCTAATAAATTCACGTTAAGTAAAATCTATTGAATTAAAAAAAAATAAGGCCTGTATGCTTGTCCATAAAGCCTAGTGGCCTGAGTTCAATTCTGCAGTACCCATGTAAATCCAGATGTACAGTGGTACATGAATCTGAAGTTCATATACAATGGCTGGAGGCCCCAATGGGCCCATTCTCTCTCTTTCTCCCTCTCTCTCCTAGGCGTGGTGGTGTGTGCTTTTAATCCCAGCATGCAGGAGGCTGAGGTAGGAGGATCAATGTGAGTTTGAGGCCAGTCTGAGACTGCATAGTGAATTCCTGGTCAGCCTGGGTTAGAGTGAGACCCTACTATGGAAAACAAATAAAAAACCAAACCAAACCAACCAACCAACAAACTAACCAAGGCCTGTGAAAGACAAACTTTAGGTAAGATGTCATGGACAAGTCGAACATCAACACATGAAGGAAATAAGCCACACAAATGATAAGAGGAAAGAAGTGGAGGGTCTGCATTCAGAGCAGACAGAACACACGCCCCATGATGTGGACCAGAAAGATAAAGACAGCATTCATATGGTAGTGAAATGAGCCCTAGCTGGTTCTCCAACATGAAGCAAAATGGGTGAAATTAAAAATAGGGATAGGAAGCTCGACAAGAGTGTAATTTTTCGCATATCTTTTCAGCAGATGGAAGAACTAAGCAAGAAATGTGATGAGTCAGTAAAGACACAGTGACCTTGCTGATGACCTTGCTATTGTAGGGATGTGTGCAGTGCACAGTGGAGAGCTGAAGGGGTACTTCCACCCCAACCCACAGCATCAAGACAGACGGTGGTTTAGCTGCCCCCACCCAGGGTGCTGCTCCCCACTTGGGGGAGGTCATAGTCCTGAGGCTTCTTTCTGTCAGCGTAGGGGTTATGGTAGTCTGATGTACTCGTAGGACCTGCACAACAATACAAGATGTGGCAGGACTCTCAGGGCTTGTCAGGTGCTCATGGCCAAGTTTCCTGACACTATGAGCTTTCCATTCACTTGCCAGCCCTGTGAACTCACTGTCAGAAGCACTTCTAGACACATCCACCTAGGCCCTTTCCTTTATGGGAGTCTTCATTAGCTTACAGGAACTGACTTTCTTTCACTTTGTTTCCCTTGTGAAAAAGAATTAGAAAAGCAAATCACCTCTAAGGTTCCCAGACATTGTTTCATTTTTTTCCTGTGTGTGTGTGGGTGTGTGTGCGGTTTGTATGTGTATGTATGTGTGTGTGCATGTGTATGTATGTGTGGGTATGTGTGATTTGCATGTGTATGTATATGTGTATGTGTATGTATATTGCATGTATGTGTATGTGTGTGGGGTGTGTGTGTGTGTGTGTGTGCATGTGGAGTCTAGAAGTTAGGTTAGGTTTCTTCCTCTATTGCTTCTTCACCTTATTATTATTATTTTTTTTATTTTTAGATCCAGGGTTTCTTACTGAACTGAAACTCAGCTATCCAACAAGCCCCAGGGATCCTCCTGTCTCCCCTACCTCCCCAGTGAGCTTGCCCAGCATTTTAGGTGGGTGCCAGGATCAAACTTAGGCTCCTATCCTTGTATGGCAAGCACTTTGCTCACTGAGCCATCTCCCAGCCTGACCCTGGGTTTCTAAGAGGAAGTTGCTGTCCTCTTTCAACACTATAAGGCATAGCATTGAGAGCAGCAGGGAGCCACAGTCTCCTCCCCATCTTCTCATTTCATCTTGAGCGTGGCAGATTGAGTTTTGGTTGAGTCTGTGTCAAAATTCAAAGACTTGGCTGTGGTTAATCTCAGTGCTACCACAGAGGCCCTAATGACAACCAGCTGAGTGAAGAATGAGGTTCAGACTTAGAAAACAAACAGGTCCTTGGCTGGAGAAGGCTAGCTGCCATGGTTGGGTGTTGAGGGGTGGTGTGGGAGCTGGGGTTGGGGCAGGCTGTGCCTGGAGGCTCTGTGCTCTGCTGTGCACAGACGACCCAGCTCTTGTGCTGCCTGGCTTGCTGAAGTGGCCTGAGACGACAAGAGGGATCCAAAAGAATCAGTACACTTTGCTCTGTTTACTGTCTCAAAGGACCAAAGTAGCAGAAGAATAAAGTCAAAGTTTAATATTTTAAAGCCAATATATTTCTTAATAAGAATATAAGTGGAAAACAAGCAAAGGGAGCCAACACTCCTTCCAGACTTCCATCGTTCAACTCAGGAAAAATTCCACCCCCAAAATAACAAATTTATTCAAGACAAATGTAGACCACACTGATTCACCCTACAGGTAAATATTTTAGTAAGTTCACTGACTTGGAGAAAGTGAAGGTTGGCAGGCTCACATGGAATGTGTCTGCTCCTCCATAACCTGTACCTTCCTGCTTCCCATTGAGTCCCAGGATGGACACAGAGTAGGCCCTGGGCAGAACAGTCCACTCCTGAATTCCTTATACAAGCATGGCTTTATTATTTTAAATAATGTACAATGTATGAGAGATACATGCTATGCTATACTACTATATATCGAGAGAGAGAGAGCGAGAGAGAGAAAGATAAAGAGGATTCTAAAAGAACAGGTATAATATATTCTAAAATGTTTGAATTCAGAGTTCCTCATTTAAACACTTTCATCTGTGTTAGCTAGACCATATGTTTAATCTGTGGTAGCTGGGAATATCCTCCTCAACTGGACACGTGCAGAATAGCCTTGATGTATACTAATGTAGTATAGCAAGCACATAGGTGCATCAATCTTGACAAGTACTTCCTTTGTGTATGTATATGTGCATGTACATATATGTGTGTATATGTTTATATGTTAAGGTAACCATGACTTCATCCAGACAGCTTAAACTCTGACCAAGGATAGTATCTTTTTTTTCTCTTACTTAACTTTTGCATGTTAATTTTCAATATTATATCTCTAAGTTTTTAAGAAAAGCACATATGTGGGTACTAGTTTTCTTTCATAAGAACTCAGGAAAATACCTTTGTCTACAACTGATACTTTTGAAGTACATTTTAGCACTCTTTTGAAAGTATGTATATATTGATTTTCTTTATACTGTGGTTTGAATTATATTTCTTGTACTTGCTTAAATTGATCTGATTGCTCAGCCAGTAAAGTCTTGGGAGATAGTAATTCTGCAAGTTGTTTCTTATTTTTAATTGACATAATAATTGCACATACTTGTGTACATACAGTGTAATATTTCAATATAGGTACACATTGCAGTTTGTGGTTATCAGATCAGTGTGACTGGTGTACCCATCTCCTGACACACTTAAAATTTCTGTGCATTTGAAATACTGTACTAGCTAGTTTGAAATGCTTAGCCACTGTGGCCAAGTTCCCTGCTGTGTTATGGACTGCTAGGAGTCTCCCCTGCTGTCCAGTTATCCCTGTAGCCCCTTAGCTACCTTTCCTCGCTCTCTATCCCCCTGACCCTTCCTAGTGTCTGGTAACCATTGTTATACTTTGTGTTTCTATGGGATCAACTTTGGCTTCCACACTACATGAGATTTCTCTTTGTGAGCCTAACATATGTCACTTAACATGATAATCTATAGGCTTATAGTCATCATTCCAAATAATAGGATTTCATTCTTTTTATGAATGATTTACACTCCATTGTGTATATATGCCATATTTTCTTAACCTATCCATGCATTTCTATAGCTTGGCAATTGTGGACAAAGCTGCAATAAAAATGGGAGAGTGTGTATTTCTTAGTCATATTGATTCCTTTTTCTTTGATTATGTATACCCAGTAATGGGATTGCTGGGTCATACGGTAGTTCTATTTCTGATGTTGGGGTGGTTTGAATGTAGTGTCCTCCATAGTCTCATGTGTTTGAACACTTCTTTCCCAGCGGGTGGCGCTGTTTGGGAAGGTTTTGGAACCTTTAGGAGGTGGAATCTTCTGGAGGAAATGTGTCACGGGGGGTGGGCCTTGAGGTGTCATAGCTTGGTTCTACAGGATGCCTTCTCTGTTTTCTGTGTTACAGTCATCTCAGTTTCCCATTTTTGCCATGTCTTTCCTCTCATGATGGACTCTGCTGTCTGAAACCAAGCCAAAACAAACCCTTCCCTTCCATAAGTTGCTTATTTTAGGCATTTTGTCCCAGCAATGAGAAAGTAACTGTTACAGATGGTTTGAGTAGTATCCTTCCTTTTTTTCCACAATGGCTGTACTAATTTACATTCCCACCAGCAATAGAGAAGAGAGTTACTTTCTACATTCTCACCAGTACTTATTTTGTCTTTATGACAATAGCCGTCTGACTGGGACAGAACAGCACCTCACTGTGATTTTGATTTGCTCCTCCCTGACAATCTGTGACGTTCAATATTTTTCATATATTTGAAGATTATAAATATTTGCTTGTGTTTCCAGTTCTTTTGTGATCATGTTCAAAAAATTTATTTGTGCAGAACAGTACTGAGAAGCATTTTGCCTTTCCTTCCATTTTAAGAATCTGTCTGCATTTTGTGATGCATTTTTGTGTTGAGTTTTACATGATTTGACAGGTAGGGGTTTAATCTATCCTTCTATGTGTATATCTAGTTTCCCAGCACTCACTATGGGAAGATTCTCTTTTCTCCAGTGTATGGTGCCTTTGTGGAAGACAGATTCAATTCCCAGCCATTCACATAAAACTGGATGCAAGAGTGACACAAGCATCTGGTGTCCCACTGACAATGGCAAGAGAACCTGGTTTGTATGTGTGTGCGTGCACACACACACACACACACACACACACATGCATGCGCAAGTGCAAGCAAATAAATTCCTCCAAAATTTCAAAGAACTAATTCTCAAACTATTCCAAAAAATAAGAGGGAATTACTTCTTACAAATTCATTTTACATGACCACCATTCTCCTGATATAAACCAAAGGCACACACATAGATTACTGACCAATATCATTGATGAACATAGATGCAAAAATTCTTTACAAAACACCAGCAAAATTAATATTGCAATTCATAAAAATATATGCATGATAATTGAGTTGGATTTATCCCAGGAATGTGAAAGTGGCTTAATGATTCAGATAAGTACATGAGGTATGTCATCAGAAAGGAAAATAATGATTGCACAACAGGTGTAGAAAAACACTGGATAAAATGCAACATCCTTTCATGATTTAAGAAGAAACAACTCCGAGGCTGGAGAGAGAGCTCAGAGTGCTTTGCTGTTCAAACATGAGGATCTGAGTTTGAACCCAAGGATCCACATTAAAAAGTCAGGCATGGCTACACATGCCTGTATTCCCCATGCTGAGTCAGGTAGAGAGGGGAGGATTGTGGGGCTCCCCGATCAACCAGTCTAACCAAAAAACAATAACTCTAAAGACAGACTCTGCCTCATGAGTGCACAGGGGAAGACTTATAAAGGAGGATACTCAACATCTTCTTACCTCCACACACATGCACACAGAGCACACACATCTGTGCACACACATGTGCATAACCTATGTGAATGTGTATACATCAAAACATACAACAAGAAAACCTCTGAACAAATTAGATATCAAAGAAGCACATCTCAACACAGGGCCGTATATGACAATACCATAGTTTATGTTGCACTGAGTAAAGCTTAGTGTTTCTTCCAACACCTGGAATGATACTACACTTAGTCAGCATAGTAGCAGAAGCCTTAGTCACAGTAATTTGTTAAGACAAACAAATTAGTGGCACTTAAATCAAGAATGAGAGAGTAGCTATTCCTGTGTGCAGATGATATTACTTTATATAGCAAAACCCCAAAGACCCCACCAAGAAACCTTTACAAGTGGCAGATGAGTTAAAGTTTCAGGATGCAACCTTAACATGCAGACATGAGTAAGGTTTACACATGGACAACAAACTCAATGAGAAGGAAATCAAGAAATAACACAATTTACAACAACTACACAAAATTCCTAGTGACAAATTGATGCAAGGATGTGAAAGAGCCTCATAGCAAAAACCACACAACACTGATGAAAGCAGCTGAGCCCCACAGAGGCAAAGGCATCCCATGCTCATGGATTGCTAAAGTGCCCGCACCATGCACACTGACCTACAGATACAGTACAGGCCCTAGCAAAACACTGGTGACATTCTTTACAGAAATGTTCAATACTCATAATCTATATTTGTGTGGGCCCCAAAGAGACCCTGAATAGTCAGAATAAATCTGATGAAATTTCATAATGAAACACATAATCCTGTATGTCAAAGTGAAAAATAATTTTTAAAGTGAACAAAATACAACAGAAACGTAACTTTAATGCATTGCAAATCTACAACAAAACATCATAGTGCTGGAATAAGAACCACAGATGTTATTAAAGGATTACTCAGTTTAATGACATAATTGGAATATTTATAAGAAAAAGGCATTGTTTGGAGTACAAGTATAGTAAAACATTTGACAAGAATATCAATGTGTGTGTGTGTGTGTGTGTGTGTGTGTGTTTCTACATGTGCAAATAACTTGCTTTTTACTTCTGTAGAAGTCATTACTGGAAAAGTGACACGGCCCTGTGGTAGAAGGAGAGATGATCAGCTGCCAGCAGGGTGAGCTCATGCACCCCCTGACCAGGCTGGATGATAAGTACAGGGAACAGTAGAAAGGCCAAGTTTGATACATGATCCATAGCTTTTATCTTCACAGTAATCCATGTCTAATAGCAGAAACTGTATGTACATCAGCCGAGCTGACCTAACCTATAATCCTATGTACTTATTCCACAATTATAATTTCATGCAGCTGTCTCCGATTTCCCCAAATGCTTACAGAGAGGTTTTAGTTCTTAGCTAAAGGGCAAATATACATACAAAAAATCTCCATACTTTTTTTCTCCATGTCACAGTTGTAACTTGGGCTCCTTGAGTTATAATGTAAAGGGTTGTAATTATGGTCTCTCACAGGAGGGTCCAAAATTACACTGTGCCTATAGACTTTAATGCTTCCGCCCAAGGAACCAAAGTCATCACATTTCTTTATTACACCCCATCTGTTTCTTACCCATGCTCATACTGCTGTGGTGTGTTAAACTGTGCTTAATGTAAAAGTGAGTTATTTTAAATGATGTCCTTTCTGAACATCATGATGATGTAGATAATTTTACACGTGTTTCTGTTTTTATTAAGAGTTAGCAGTGTACATGTGATTGTGGTACACAAGAAGGTGACCATTGGTCATTCAGACTGGGATGCTCTGAGAATGACCAAGGCTACTGTCAAGGACCCTGTTATACCATCCTCACAAATTGGGACAGAACCTGAGGTAGGAGGTGGAATCATGCTATTAATACATTTAAATGTAGATTTATACAAACTTATAAAATGTATCTTTTCCCTTAAATGATACTGATATTCCTTGGCCATCTTAGGTCCCTCTGGCTAGAAATCTCCATGCTAGTCGAGGGCTGAAGGGATCTGCCCAGGAGCAGCATGCACAGGAACAGGAGAGGAGCCTCCTGGCAAGCAGATGTCTAGGTGGGTTGTAAGAAATGCCTGAAGCTTCCTGTAGATTGAATATTCCAATGCGAGATGTTTTGGCCAGACCAATACTCTGCTGGAGTTCAGTAGTGGGTTAAAATGTGACTCATCAATATCTGGTAGTTCACCTGCATGGGGAACAGAGAAGAAGGTAAAGAGAGGATGGGACACAGGCCTGATGGAATTTGCACACTTGATGAAAGAGGCTAGATAGGTTGTAAAGATGGCAAGTCATTGTAGAGAGATGACTTAGTAGACGGTGAAGAGCTTGTCTTGGTACTGGTCTGTCATACAAGTCTAGGATTTGTAGGACCTAAAACATGCTTCATACAGGGGTTCTCTTTAGAATAAAGATTTCAACTTTTTCAGTACAAAATTATATATCAATGTTTTTTTATTAGTTATGTACATACTCAGTGTGTGAACAGCACATGTTGGTACTATCCTTACCTTTGTCCCTATCCCTCCTCCAAGGGACCCTCCTCATTGGGGATGCTGGTTATCCCCATGGGGATTGTGGGTCATGCATTGTGGGGGACGCCATCAGTTATGGGGAAGAGGCAATGTCTCTGTGCATAATGTCCCAACTTGCAGCTCTAACAATCTTTCTGCGCCCTCTTCCATAAATTTCCCTGAGCCATGTTGTGTTTGTTTTAGGTCTACTTCAGTGATGGGCTCTTGGGAGCCTCTGTGTCTCTGGATCTCTGATTTGGTAGGAGTTGAGTATCAGTGTTTTTTTTAAGTGTCATGATATATTGTTGGAGGTCACTTCCACATTAGGTTACTTCATGACAACTCTATTACACACAGGTACTTGGATGTTCACATCAGTAAGTATATGTCACAAAGCCAAACTAAAAGTATCTTCAACCCAAACCCTGCAGGGCCATTCCAATGCCAGCTGAACTGAAGGGCTACATGAGGGTAGCACAACACCTTAACTCTAATAGCTAAGCATTTGTAAGTGAACACACATAGGAACACATACACAACTAGCTTACTCTTGACCCTTCTCACCTGGCTGTACATGTGCTTCATGGAAAATGAATTCTGCACTAGGATACATATAGTAGAATTGGGATAGTGATGAGGCTATCAACTCAGATTAGAGAGAAGAATTCATGGGATAGTCTGGAAAAAGGGGCCTCAAGATGCAGTAAGTCACCCACTAATGATGAACAGTGCTTGGTGGACTACATAGACAGCAGTCCCAGAAATTTATGATGGAGCCAAAAAGTTCTTTTCATTTAGTGACATGGCAACCATCATAATGGCATAGTGTGACACATTGCAAGTGTAACAGTCATCTACAGCTACAGCTCATATGATTGTGCAAGGTATGTGAGGCTTGGTACTTGTGAAAGTTGTCAGGACCAAAGGGGAATCACTTCTGTCAAGGCAAATAGATAAATAAATAATTCAATATGCAAACATATCCAGAATGTTGCCAGGGAGAGGATCTCACGCACAACGCCTGGTAATGAAACCTGTTCACAAAGGCTGAGGTCAGCTTTGCAGAAGGGCATCCACAATGACACTCAAGCACATTTCCACATGCACATCTGTGCAGCAGCCGCTACCCAAGCTCAGGCAGATGCCACTTTGTTATTAGTCATTCTAGCCACAGGTTATTGTTTCCAGACCTTTTATTTAATCTTCCCTAGTTTCATTTAAAAACTTCCCCTCCCTTTAGCATTCTTGAACATGTTTGGTTTACTGTGGCATGCACAGTCCCATTGAAGTGCTCTATTACAAACACCATTACTCTTTGGAGAATCTTTCTCTGCTCTTGTGTAGGTGGACAAGCCATTGTCAGAAGAGAGATCTCATGACCCTTAGAGAGAATTGTGACCCTGTGCCCTTTGCCTTCTCTGTTTCCATTGCCAGCCCTTTGCTGGCCTGGAAAATCTTCTCAGGTATTATTTGGGAACTTGTTTAGGTAAGACCACTTTGGATGAAGAATTTTTCATCCTCTTGTGGGACTGTAAAAGATTTTTGTTCTTGGTCAGCCTGAGCTAGAGTGAAACCCTACCTCAAAAAACCAAAAAAAAAAAAAAAAAAAAAAAAAAAAAAGATTTTTTGTTCTTGCAAGCCTTTTATGATATAAGGACACAGTCCTGGGAGTTCTGGGGTCTCCTCAGAATTTATAGTGTGTGAGAACATCATTTCTTGTCTGGAAAAGTACTTTTGGGTTTTGCACACCTAATTTAATATTTTCTTTGGTTAACATTCTTAATCAGACATTTTCACAAGCATTTTTATCTTAGCTTTGTTTGGTTTAATTATAGGCATTTGTGTGTAATTTGTTCCTTCCAAAAGAACAAGACAAACATTCTAAATGATGGACATCATACAGCCAATGAAAATCCTGTGGAGTGGTCACCACTACTTTTGAGAAATTCTAACTTAATTTTTTTCCCCATTTGTTTTTTATTTATTAATTATGGACATACATAGTATGTATACATAATGAATTGTTAACATCATTTTCTTGTCCCTGTCCCCTTCTACTGCGGGCACTCCTAGGGGAGATGCAGGTATTCCCGATGGGTTTGTGGGTTATGTGTTGCGGGAGCAGCAGTCAGTTGTTGGAGGAAGGCAATGCCTCTGGGCATGATGTCCCACCCTTCAGCTCTTACAATATTTCCACATCCTATTCCACAAATTTCCTGAGCCATGCTGGGTGTGTTTTAAGTCTGCGTCAGTAATGAGCTCTTAGGAGCCTCTGGATCTCTGCTTTGGTAGGTGTCAGCATCTGTCCTCTTTACCCTGGTGTTGATTGTTAGGCTCACCATGGAAGCTGCATTCCTGTTCATCTCCTCAGTTCCTCTGTGGTTCCAGCTGGGGCTTGGCTGAAGTACAAGGGGTAATTTATCTCCTCAGGTCTCACAACCTTTTGAAAGAGAAAAGAAAAAAACCCAACAGATTCTCCAATAGAGAATGAATTCAGCACAGGTTAATTGGGATAACCCTCATTAATTTAGGTAGAATTTGATGGATGTAGCCCATCTTTTATCCAAGGACTAGTGGGAGCTTGACATTGGAGAGCATGATCTTTGCTCCATAAGATTATGATTTGTTTCCCAATTCCAGATGTAGCTTCCTTTCCACTGAGTGGATCTCTTAGCTAATCAGAAAGCTCTTGGTTACCCACCAAGACTGTATGTCACTATTGCACTTGTGTGTACACTTGTCAGGGTGTTTGCTTCTGAGTAGCTTAGACACCTGGAGCTCAGACCATTGTTGTTCACGTTTCCCTGGTAGTTCATATAGCACTTTCCAGCACTAGATGGGCTAACTATCTGAGGACTAGTTCCCTTCTGGATTCTAGCCATGTCAAGCATATCCTTAGGAAAAGAAACACCTCTGGAGGTATAACCATACCTGATCTAAAACTGTATTACAAAATCATAGTAACAGTGGCCTGTAACTCCCAGTAAGGTCCTCAAAACCAGACAGGCTTCTGTCAAAGCACTTGATTGCTCTTCTGAGGTAAAAGGTAAGACCCTATTGCTGAAGCCACCATATGATGCCAGCACAGATTCTAACTTCTAAAGGTAAAGTGTCCTGTGTGGAGATTACCTGGTTAGAAACCAACAAGATTACTCTTAGGCTATAGCATAAGAAAATTTCATCACAACTCAATAAAACTTAACCATAGGCCAGACAAACTAGGAGAAAAGTCATCTACTCACCTAAAAAAATGAAGTCAGCAGGGTATGATGGTACACATTTTTAATCCCAGCACTTGGGAGGCAGAGGTAGGAGGACCACTGTGAGCTTGAGGCCACCCTGAGAATACATAGTGAGTTCAAGGTCAGTCTGGGATAGAGACACTACCTCAAAAAACCAAAACAACAACAAATCCCGTGTGCAACACAGTGGTCAAACCAAAACACATTACTCTACGTAGCTAACTTGAAGGATTTAGTAGCCTTTTCTTGCTTTTGTGAGTAAAGAATATTTGTAATTGGCAAGGAATGAATTATGTTCCCCAAATTCTAAAACACGCAAAGAAGAGCCTCCTTGGCACCAGCTGGCTACATGGAGATCCATTCTCGTGTGCAATCATTTTTAACATCAGGAAAAGATAAGTCTTAAAATGAAATTACAGTGTTAACATGGAAATGCTTTTAAACTCTTCCAATTTTTGAATCTGTTGACTTTTTCACTTATGTTAAGATAAAGACAAATTGGAAGAGAACAGGCCAATTCCTGCTTCAAAGTTTTTCTTACATTATTTTAGCCAAGATCTGGGAAAAGGCTACTTTCAAATGATGTTTTTGGTATTTACAGGAGTTCCATGGAAACACCTGTGTCAGCCCCTTAGAAATGAAAATTTAGACTTTCCTGGCTAACTGTGGCTTAGGGTGATAAAATGTTTTGTCTTAAAAAAGAATCTTTTTATCAACTCTTGAGCTCAAGTAATATCAGACAGACATAAAGTATTCTTTTTTTTTTTTTTTTGGTCTGGAACCTGGATAAGGAATAACTCAAAAGCCAAAATGATCAATCAGAAGTCCTCAAAATCAGCCATGTGTGGTGGCACATGCCTTTAATACCAGCACTCTGGAGACAGAGGTAGGGGGATCACTGTGAGTAGTTTCAGGCCACCATCAGAATACAGAGCGAGTTCCAGGTCAGCCTGGGATACCTTGAAAAACAAAACAAAACAAAAAAAAAAAAAGAAAGAAAGAAAAAGAAAAATATTCAAACAAACAAACAAACAACAACAACAACAACAAAACCCACCAAAAATAATCTGTCTCACCAATCATTTGGCTATGGACCTTTTGTTCAACTCAGAAATCTTAGGTGGGTTCTGCTCCTTCCATGCTGGTCTTAGGCAGCTTTTGTCTCTTAAGTGTTTCTCAGCAAGGAGTGGTGGCAGCAGGCAGGTGGGAGCAGCAGCAGGAGGTGCCCACCAGTGTGACAGCTACTGCACAGGCCTTGAGTATGAAGACCCTTAAGTATGCAAGTGTTCTAGTTCCTGAGTAGGGCTAGGAATGTCTTGTTCTCGATTCACCCATCACCAATGTTACAAAATTAGGTTCTGTTACAGTCTTCTCTCCAGAGGTGTTTTCTTGCCTTCTTTAATACAGTGGAGTGAGCTGGAAGCATTAAGAAAGTAGCAGCAGAATGCAGCCAAGTGACAGCGACAAACAGGGCAGAGAGCCCTGGCACAGCTGAGCAGCGGGCAGGCAAGCAGTCCAGCATAGCAGGAAGAAGAAGGGAACACAAATAGAGACAGATGACCCCAAAAACAGGGCTGAAGAAGAGAAGGCCATAAAGAGTGGGAAAAGAAAACCTACAGGCCTGGTTATGATAATGGTTCAGAGTTGTGAAGTCTTTGGGACAAGAATCTCAGATGGCCCAAGATAAGAATGTTTAGTAGAGGCCAGTGTTAAAGGCAAGGGTCCCAGTGTTCTGCCTTCCTGGAGCTGCAAAGCACTAGCCGCTGAGAGCCGTTCAGCTGCTGCTCTTGCACTGTCAGGCTCGGCTGCAGCGCTGCCTTCACGGCTTTGCCTGCCCGCTGCTCAGCTGTGCCAGGGCTCTCTGCTCTGTTTGTCCCTGTCACTCGGCTGCATTCTGCTGCTACTTTCTTAATGCTTCCAGCTCACTCCACTGTGCTGAAAGAAGGCAAGAAAACACCTCTGCAGAGAAGACTCTAATGGAACCTAATTTTGTAACATTGGTGATAGGAGAGGCCAGCACAGGACAGTGTCTCCCAGCTGACTCAGTAAGTGAGCCTGAATAGCCTGTTTATATGAACAGGGAAGTGTCTGACCAATTATAATACCCCTTGCATGTAAATGAAGGTTTGTGTGTGAGATCCGATCTCAGCCTTGACTCTTTGGCACCAGTCATGGTAGTCCCTCAGAGAGGCCACAGGGGAAGTTACTGCAGGGCACCTAGAGTCCACTGAGGCTGATGATAGTAACATGTTCGGCACAAACTTCACACATCCCTGACTGAGGCTGCTCTGTCCGGAGCCAGACCAATCAGCTATGATTATTGTGTAGTCTTTATCAAGGAGTCTATGGAGTGTTCAGGATGGCTGGGGCTGGTGTAAGGGCACTCTACCTGGCTGTTCGACCAACGACCATTTTGCTCAAGGCAGAAAGGGCAACAAACAAGAGTCCAGTATCTGCCACCCCATATTTTTGCTTATTTACAGGAAAATGAAAATCAGAAGTGCTTACAGTAAGTGCACAAAGAATTTATCATCAACACTAATAGAGATTTTGACACATGTATTAACAGTGCTTAACACCTACCCAGGGCTCTAGGGAGAGGTGGGTTCCCCCATATCTGTGTCATAAGTTATCTTTAAAAAGATATTTCAAAAAATATTACTCACCAACATTGACTCACAAGCAAATCAGATTGGCAAAAAAGATAATTTTGTTATAAAATTCAAGGTTGCTTAGAGATTTGTTATCCTAGCCAATAATGGTTAAGTGTACATATCTGAGAGCTTATTCTAAACTAAACTGAAATAAAACCAAACAAACCCCAATAACAAAAGGGTGAAGTTTTTAAAAGTTAAACTACTATGATAACTTTTAACCTCAAATTTAGCCTATAGTCTTTAGAAGACTATATATTAGGACAAATCAAAATTTTAAAGTTTAGTCATATGAAAAGATTACCTTTACATTTTGTCAGAAGTATAATTTGGATTCAACTATGTTGTTATAAATTAGGTTATATTGATTGCTGTGTTTTTTCATCTCGTAAATGGAAGTCTAAAATGGAAGCTACGAGGTCTTTGTGTCTCTATGCCTGTGTGTGTTCTGTATGGTTACAGGTTATATTTATGTCTATATGGTAAGTCCCTTCAAAGTTCCATTTACATGGTATGACCAGGCTCACACCAGTAATCCCAGCATTTGTGAGGATAAATCAGGAGGATTGCCACAAGCTTAAGGCCAGCCTGTGTTATATAGTGAGTTATAATGCACGACCCATATTCCCCAACGAGGAGGGTCCCTGTGGAGGGGGAAGAACAGGGAGGAGGCTAATGATGGTACCACTCTATTGTTTACACTTAGTACAAAACTAATAAAAAATTTAAAAAATTAAAAAAAAATAAAAATCAATGCAGGAGGAACAAGTAGGTAATGGGAAGAGATGCAAGGTAGTTTAAAGTGTGATATGTATTTTTTGTAAGGAAAGTTAGAGAAACAACTATTTTTAATAGAAGAAAATGTAGTAGAATTACTGTTGTTGTCCAGTGGGATAACTAGCTAGGTTGTGGAAATGGAAAGAAAGAAATATAGGGCAGCAGTAAATTTAAACAGGTCACACAGGACATGAGGAGGTCTTAAAGGGTTTGTGAAGGACAAACCCTATGAAAGAAAATCTGGTCAATTTGGGTAAAACTAGAAAATTGTTTACTAATCTTTTGAGAAAAATGAAACATGAATACACTAATATAAAGCCACAATCTAATTGTTTCTATTTAAGCCACAAATTTTTCTTGAAATATTCATCTGCTTTTGTAAAAATTTTCCAGAGGTTTTGAATTTTTAATTCTGAGATCTGTTTTGAAGATTTTTTGAACTATTTTTGAGTCAACTTTTGTTTCATAATTTCCAACTAATTTGTAATTCTTATTCAACATTTTAACTCAGTTTCTGTTAGCTTTTCCTTCTGGATTCTGACTGCTTTTATGGCCCAATACTGAAGATGTTTCTCTTAAAGGCCAAGCAATGCT
Organism: Dipus sagitta; assembly: GCA_036346955.1. Lineage (NCBI taxonomy): Eukaryota > Metazoa > Chordata > Mammalia > Rodentia > Dipodidae > Dipus > Dipus sagitta. Next base: position 139,307,747 of record CM070778.1, read on the forward strand.
GGGTTCTTTGCTCTTGGGTTTCATGGTACATTGTAATTGTTGAATATTTTGTTTTACCTTTTAAAGAGTCCTGTTGCTGGCTCAAGGTCCAGGTTCTCTTGTTTGCCATAATCTCTCAATGATGTACTCATTGTGTTGGAACCTCTGCTGGTGTCTTAGTGAGTTCAGGCCTCACTTCAGGTGACCTCAGGATCTGCCCAAAGAGGAGCAGTCATGCTGCAAGGGCTTGCCTGGACCTTCTGGCAAAGGGACTAGGGAGCAATGTCAAAATGATTTCTGGTGTGTTGTATTATTTTTTAAGGTATTTGCTTGATTAGAAACACAGAGCTTTTCAGCTCCAAATAAGACATTTATATCACCTTTCCACTCCCAGGGCTCAGAGAACATTGTGGAAAAGGGAGCCAAAAGAATGAAAGAACCAGATGATGGGGAGGAGTGATGTGGAGTGCTGTCTTCCAGACATGATACGGCTGCAGTAGTCATTACCTCACAGATGCTGTCAGTGCCTGCACAAGACCTGCACATGGCTGGGTCGGGCAAAGACATCCATGAAGAAAGAAAGAAAGACATCCACAATGAAAGGGGGACAAGGAGATTATAATGAAATATTGTATACATGCCTGAAAATTGTCAGTAAAAATCAAAAATTTATACACTCTGCGGAGATGGCTCCATGGGTAAAGCAATTGCTATGCAAGCATGACTACAGGAGGTGGGATTTCCAGAAATCACACGAAGTGAGAGAATTGCACCCCTTTTAGGACTAGCTCACTAGCTTCTGTCAAGGTTGGGAATCTTTGGTCTCAGCAGCCAGTTTCTCACACTCCCAGGACTCCTGGGGAATCAGTTACAAGGGAGCTGGTTGATCTGAACTTCCCTGAGACATGGCAGGCACAAGGGGCTCAGCCCAGATGTTCTGCATGGCAATTCTCCCCTGAGCATGCCACTCAGAACTTACTCCGCACAGGAAGAAACCTGCACCCACTGCCTTAGGGAGGGGAGAGGCACTCCTCCCTAAAAGGAAACCAGTCATCTCTATGTCTCAGGTTCAGGGTTACCAGGAGGGAGGGGAGGCAGACACATCACATGGGATGCTAGAGCATCTTGCTAGTGAGCATCTGGGGCTGCTTTCCAGATGCCAGACACAGCTGGGGAGACCTCTGTCCCACTCAGGGCAAAATAGCCACAGGGGAAAGTTTGAAAATCTCCACTTACTACCACCCTCATGCAGAAACTCTCCAGGGTCTTTCTATTACTCCCATGGAAAATTCTAGATCATTTGCAGGACACATTTTTTTCATGGACATATCCTCCATTCCCTAAACATTTATTCTACCTGGAAGAATACACATGATGTTTGCACACAGGGAGGTGGGTACACACACACTTTCTTCTGTCCTCTGGTTAATGCTTGTCACGAGTGTCTAAATTTAATGTCATTTGCTTCTGGAAGCTCCCCAGACCTCTGGCTTTGGGACTGGGGTATTGTTTGTCTTCCTGTGTTTGTAGTAGATGCTGTTGTTACTGTTGTTTTATAGTATCACTCTGTAAACTTTCTCTTGACAGTGGGCCCCGTTTGTCCTGTTCCTGGGGCTCTCATACCTGGCTCGTCTGGACAGGAAGAAGCCTGGCACACTGTTGACAAGTGGGGATGAGTGGGCACAGGGCCTTGCTGCTTTCAGCTGGTCTTTTCTGCTTCTGGCATGACCAGGCAGCCGTGTACTGTGACCGGCATCTATGTGACTTTGGACTTGGTGGGTCCCCACACCCCACCTTTTCCTGATGTTACGCCCTGCGTCTTGAACTTGCAAAGACAGCACAGGGTGACTTCTGCCCCTCTTGTCAACCCAGACATTCCTCTCTCTTCATACAGCACTAGCTGATGCATAGTGATGTTTAAGCCTTTCTTAAACAAGTTAAAGAATGTTGAAGAGATTGAGAATATTGACCACTGAGGCATTTCCTCAGCTTTTTCCCGTAAATACACTCTCCATTCCTGTGTCAATGGAGAAGCATCATCAGTGTGTTGAAATGGAAACACTGGAATCTTTTCAGAAGGTAGAGGTGTGTCTGTCTTGCTGAGAGTTATGCCCTGCCCAGTGCAGATACCAAGCTGTCTTCTGTGTGTTTGGGAGGCTGATCTGTAGAAACAGCCAACAGGGGCAAACTCACACCTGCCGCTGTTACCAGCAGACGTTAGTCATCTTCCATTGTTGGATCAGCCCAAGGCTTTGGAGATGCCTTCTGTTTGATAATCACTGTTTCCCACACATGTTTGGAACCCAGACAGGCAATTTCTTCTTTCTGAACCCTGGCAAAGGGCAGTTCTTCTCATGGCTTGGAGCTATGGAAATTTTCAAGACGAGACGGCTTCCTGCCCTCAACCCTGAAGGAACTGTTTGGTTAAGGCTCCTCTATTCTGATGCATAATTAAGACAAGTATATCTAATCTTTTTAAAGAAGAGAATCAATTTTCACCCATGGACAAGGTGTCCCAGTTTGCCTCGTTAAGTCTCCATAGAAAGTAAGGAGCTTGCTATGGGTACTTGGGGGAGTCTCAGCATGCCTGGGTTCCAAAGTTGCCATCTGCTGCTCTTTAGTGTGAAGCGAGGTTGCTATGTTTTCAAGGACCTAAGCTTGGCCTGCCATTACCAGGCACTTTATTTTTGTTCTTTTTCTGTGTAGGTGTGTGTGTATGTATGTTGGTACATATGTTGGTGAGAGCACATATGCATGTGTCTATGCATGCATGTGGAGGCTGGTGGTCAATGCTGAGTGTCTTCCTCAATTGATCTCCATTTACTTATTTTTAAGACAGGGCCTTTCACTGAACCTAGAGTTCACTGATAAGGCTAGACTAGCTAAGCTAACATGACCCGCAAATCCTCCTGCCTCCATCTCCTCAGTGCTGGAATTACAGGTCCATGCCATTATGCCTCGGTGCTGGTGATGCCAACTCGAGACTTCATGCTTACACTACTTTTCTGACTGAATATCCCCCCAGCCCCAAGCACATTCTTTAGAATGCAGACCATCCTGGACTTATGATGTTTGACTTAAGATTTTCATCTTTATGATGGTATAACTGAGTAACTATATAGTTCTTTACTCTCTCTACAGACTCTAATACCTTACATGGCATATGGAACATTTAGTACAAAATGAACAAAGTCATTTAGATGATTTTGCCCTCTGTGGGCAAATGCAAGTGTTTTAAGCATATTTCAGGCAGCCTGGGCTTAGCTATGAGGTATGGTATGTCAGTTGTATTAAAATATTTGACTTATGATGTTTTCAGCTGACAGTGGGTTATGACATGCAGCCTCATTGTACATTGAGAAGCATTGTGGGGTACACTTAATTCCCGGATGAGCCCCCGCCCATGTAGCTCAAACTCCTTCTTCGTTTTTAACTTTACTGAAGAGGTGGGTCTGCACAAGCTGGAACACACATTGACTTACATGTGAGGCAGTCAATTCTGAGGTCATCTAGATGCTTTCTTCCTCTCTAGCAAATAACAGCATGTGGTCAATTTGAAGAAGAAAGCTCAAAGTGGCAAGGTGAATTTTAAAACTTAGCCTGTTGAAAGAAAATGTAGATGGGTTAATAGAAGATAGCCCAATGCATGTATGATCCATAGCACCCACATCAAATACCAAGTGTGGTAAAACCCACCTGTAATCCCAGTGCTGGGAAGGCAGAGACAGGCAGGTCCATAGAGCTCACTTGCTAGCTAGTCTTGCTGCATCAGTGAGCAGTGTTTGATGTTTCAAAAAATAAGAGGCAGCTGGGCATGGTGGCCTGTGTGTGCACACACACCCCAGATCATATGGGTAAATTTTAAGGGTTTTTCACTACCCACCATCAGTGATGTATTTCTTCTCCCAGGACCGCTGAAAGGCATAGCAGATAGGAAGTTTTCCCACCACTGATGCTTACTGAGGCTTCTGTGTTTATGTGGTAAGAGCCAGGACTATGCCATAGCCTCCTAGCCCCATATAGCAGAACCTCCCTCTGAGGTCTTACAATCCCAGGATCCTGACATCTCAAGGCAGATGGCTTACTTCAGAGTGTTCATTTCCTAGTATTCTTGGATGCACCATGTGACATTGCAACATTGGAGTTCCCTTAAGGTTTGCTTGAAGCCACTCTCTTAACAAATTTGAAACACATATACTGATTGGTCTAACATAATTATTTGTAATGCGTGTATGTGTGTTCATGTGTGTGGATGCACATGTGTGGGCAGATATACATACAAGTAGGTGTACATGTGTGTGGAGGCAAGAGGGCACACTCACATATTATCCTCAGGAACAGCATCTTTGGGGTAGGGCCTCTCTTTTGGTGGCTTGGAATTCTTCAATTAGACTAGATTAGCCAGCCAATGAGACTCAGGGATTCTTTTGTCTCTGGTGCATGCTATCACATCCAGCATTTTCATATGGGTACTGGGGATCCACCTCAGGTTCTCATGCTTATGAGGCAAACACTTTACCTACTGGACCATCTCCGCAGACTAGCATAGTTATTTTTATGTTAGTTTAAAAAATAACTACCATAAACTATGAAGTGTTAAAAATAAACAATATCCATTCAAAATCTTTGTTGACATTTTAAATATTCTGTTGAGATCACTGGTGCTCCTCACATGTGGCTCCTCACATTCAGCTCTCCACACATGGACCTCCCCTTCCACATAGTCTGTGAGAGCTACATTTGTCAGTGAGTTAGACTGAGATCTTTGAGCAATAAATTATTGTTTTATGGAGAGGTCTCTTGTTCCTTATTTCTCCCTGTCCTCAGGTGGAAACTTCCCTCTCTGCCCATGCATGTGCACACAGGCACACAACCTTTCTACTAGACTCTCCTGATTTTATTCAGAAAAGAGTCTTAGGGAACCCCAAGGCATGGCATGGGAGCCAGAACCCCACAACTGTGCTAGGTGTATGTTAGGTGGATGGAATAAACAGCATTTTCTACTGAGATGGTGTCCCTGCTCTGTGGTTTTCTGTTCTTGTTGACACACTGGCAGACAAGTGACCTTTTGTGGGTGCTACCCTAGAGGTGGATCTACCTGCCATTGGGCTATGATGGCACTGTGGGAACTAGGAAATGGTGAGGAGCAGGGATGGGGGATCTCAGGTGACTGTGGAGTCATGCCTTTCCTGTGGAAGGATGTGATGGAGTATTGTAAATTCACCTGAGCTGTTATTGGTGGTGGGATTTGGGAAGGAAGGGAATCAGTGAGGGTCCATGCTGTATTCCTACTGAGTTTTTGGAAGTTAGGAGTATGTGTGGCTTCAACTAGACAAGATCTGGGCTTCTTGTTTGGAAAGCCTGGGACTGGTACATTGATGAGAAGGGGCAGGAAAGGGAAGATATGTGGGGACCAACTGTTTATCTGTAGTGGAAGTAGGACCCTGAGACTATCCTGAAGCTGTCAGCAGGTCCTGAATCTTCCCTATATTTGTCAAGGTGGTGAGGTCCAGCTCCCCTGACTTCATCTGGCTTACTGAATGTCCTGGCCTCTGAGAGTCATCCCTGTAGGTTGTTTGCCTCTGGGTAATGGAACTAAGTTGAATTCTGCTTGCTCTGAGACCCATATGAAGATGGACAGCCATACCTCTCAGCCTGCCTTGTGCCTCTGGGAGAGACCAGTTTCTGCTAGTGGGTTTTTACATCCTTTCACCCATGCCAAGTGACCCTGCAGAGGTGAGAGGGCTCAGTCCTTTGGGAAACATCTTGGCCTGCTGACTTCTTTCCCAACGGAGCTGGTTTACATTAGCTGTGAGCTTTGGAATGTGCTGGAAGAGAATCTGGGCACTCTGTGTGATTCCTCTCTGAAGGGGATGCAGCTGGACCTGTTGCCATATGACTTCCCTGACAAGGAGAACACTGCCCTTCAGAACCTGCAGGGGCTCCACTGAGCCCCACTGGGGCCCTACAATTGTGTGGTATTGCAGAGGCTGCAGACCCCTGGGATTCTTGCCATCAGCCAGAAGGAAGGCTAATGACTGACACACCCCACATGGCCTGTTACAAGGCAAGAATGAGTAGTCCACTGGAATCTCCAAAACACAAGAATGAAGTGCTGGGCCATGCCGTAGCTCCACCGGCTAGGTGCAAGGCAACAGCAGTGGAGAAATGTCTGTCTAGTTTGGGGCCTGGGGTGGGTTGAGGTGGAAGGGGTGACTCAGCTGTTCTGGTCAGGTATATAAGCCTTGTCTCTCCCTTTGTGTCTGGACCTCACACAAGCACGACCCAAGGCACAGAGAGGCCACTGCTCCTGCAGAGCCCGAGTATGGCTGCCTTCTGAGGAATTTTGGACCACATAAGCCATCAGGTTTTCTAGGGAGAAAACAGCTCTGAGGCCTCATCCAGTGTCCAAAGCAAACTTGTGCTTTCCCAGAGAACACAAGGAGGTGGTCCCAGGCAAAGCCAGCTGGGATCCTGAGACCACCTTAGCCTCCTGTTGTCCTCCAAGTTGGGGTGCGGGAAGCGGGTGGATGGAGGTAGTTCAAAGGCCAGACTCAGGACTAGCCTTCCTACTTAGGTGACCAGTCTGCCTTTGGTGAGTTCCTGCATATTTGTGTATGTGGCAGTGTTCTGCTCACAGCTTTGAGTATTATACTATGAAGGGACTGGCCTATTCTGTCTCAGAGATCTCATTCAAATGATGAGGTCGATCCCACACGATGTGCATCTTCTGAGCCAGGGATGTGCTCTAATTGGAGAAACATTTAAAGAAGATTGGGAGCATATGCTAGCTCTTTTTTGGAATCATGATTTATGTAATTATTGTTTTAAAACAAACATTTGGAGGTATAGAGGACATCCAGTTGAACTCCACTGCTCTAGAAGTGAATCTAAAGTAATTCCTTTGTGTCACTTAAGAATTTTGGGTGAGTAAAATTTCATGTGTTTCATGTGATGCAAAAATCCCTCTATCACCCTCAAGGGGATTGTGTACTGGTTGGATTCTTTGACTGAAGCAAGTGGTTTTGTTTATAATTCTTTTAGGATCACAAAACAAGCTCATGTTTAAGTGATCAAGCCACAATGTTGGGTTTGGAGTGTTGATCCCTCAGAGTCCCCATAGCATGCTTGTCCCTGCCTCGTCCTCACCACAGTCAGCAGGGGACAGGAGCCATGTTGCTCCTGGTGGAACATAGAACTATGTTTATTCAGGTCAGAGACCTATTTATGTTTCAGGACTCCATGATCTGATGTCCAGTGCCTCTGTACACAGATACCACCAAGCATAGGGAAGTAGCCTGGGGCCTTCTTATCTCAGTTTACATGCACGTTATTTAGAAAATGCTCTGCCTAATTTTGACATATCTTATTTTTAAAATGTATTTATTTATTTATTTGAGAGGAAAAAGCAGAGGGCAGAGGGTGGAGACTGGGCATTCCAGGGCCAATAGTCATGGCAAAAGAACTCCAGATGCATGCAGTACCTTGTGCATCTGGCTTTATGTGGGTACCAGGGGAGTCAGACCTGGGTCCTTAGGCTTCACAGGCAAGCACCTTAACAGCTAAGCCATTTCTCCAGCCCCAAGTTTTGCTCTTTTTAATTTTCACCCACCTCTTATCTTATTTCTGCCAGCTTCACCAAACCAAACAAGTGCTGGGTGTGCCTGGACCCAGGATGGCTTATGAGCTGTGTGAAGTGTGACAAGATTGTGTCAGAGGCCTTCAGTCTGACGGTGTTGTCTGGACCTCACAGTGCTACAGGAAAACTGAAGGACGTATTCCACAGTCTTCTTCCTTGTTCTGGTCACATAGTTTCCATCTGAGATGAACATGTGTGGGCTCCAGGTACTGTCCACACATGCTGCATGTTTCTTGTAAGAAATGATAGTTTTGTTAAGTCTCATGTACTTCGGATTTTGTGAGCAAATTAGATAATGGAAACATCTTTCTTTTATACAGGACTGTGAGTAAATACAAAGACAGAAATCCAGGGCACCTGTGGACAGCGCATGTGCACCAGCAAACTCCACGTTTATGTGCATTCTGAAAAGCACAGTAGCCATGTGTGTGAAGTCTAGTCAAATCCGTTGCTAATAGTTCAGCTTTATGCTTTCCTAACTCAGAGTATGGGTGTCTGTGTCTTTCCCATGACAAGAGTTAGGGAGACCATGCAAGTGTGGCACCCTGCCCTGTTGTCCAATGTAGATTGGGGTTGTTTCTGTACATAGCCATTACATGGACAGCTTCATTTCAGAGTGTATTTTATATCAAGAGAACATATTTTTGTCTCTAAACCATGCTATGTGGCTCTACCCATGTTTAAATATTTGTTTTTCTACACACATAGTGTGGTGATGGAAGCAAAGTCAGTGCTAGCACCTGGTTGACTAGGACAGAGCAGGTCATTTCTGTCTCTCAGTTCCCACACACATAGTAGTACCAGAAAGATGGCAGTGACTTCTGCCCACACTCAATTCCCTGTGTCTGGCTGAGCCCATGAGGCCTGTTGATCTGGCTCTCCAGAAGGAGACACTGAGATGAAATGGTCAGAGGAAGTAATAATGGTGCTTGGGCAGAAACGTGCCAGGGCTGGACTAGTCCCATCCTGCATCAGTCCTTAGCTATGGTGGCCTCTTAAACTAACTACCTCTAGCTTCTTTTCTTGTTAGTTTTCAAATTGGAGTGGCAGTCATATAACACAAAGTAAACAGCTTTGAAGTGAGCAAGCCATTGTCTTTTAGGACATTCTTAGCATTGTGCAACAATGACCACTACCTAGCTCCAGAATATTCTCATTACCTCACTAGGAAGCCCCATACCAGTTACACAGTCATTCCCAGGTCCTGACAGCTGCCAATATTCTGTAACAAGGCATTTTCCTATTCTGCATTCCACATACTTGCAATACTGTGTCTTTTGGGTCTGGTTTTTTTGCTTAGCATGATGTTCATAAGATTCTACCATATTGCAATGTGTGTTACAGCTCATTCCTTACTAAGGATGAATAACATTCCACTGTATAGATACATCACAATTTGCCTACTGATTCATTTGTTGATGGACATTTCTTTGTTTTCCATCTGTTGGCTATTGTAATTCATGTTGTCATGAATATGCACATTTATGTATTGGTGTGGTAGCTTACCCTGACTGTCAACATGACAGGACCTAGAATCACCTAGGAAACTAAGCTAGACATGCCTGTGAGTGATTATCTTTATCAGGTTAGCCTCTGGACATGCCTGTGAGGGGTTATATAGATTAGGCTAACGTCTAGGCATTTCTGTGACAGAGGGATTATCTTGATTAGCTTAATAAAGGCACAAGGATACAGCTTAACTGTGGGCAGCATCATTCCACAGTCCAGAGTCCTGGGATATATAGGAAGGAGAGAGATGGCTAAGCACCACCGTTCATCTCTGCTTCCTGACTGTGGACTGAATCTGATTAGATGGACACCTCAAACTCCTGCCTCCTGGCTTTGCCTTTCCTTCACCACCATGGTGGGTTGTAACCTTGAATTCATCAGCCCTTCCTTCCTTAAGCTGTGTCTTGTCAGGTATGTGATCACAGCAACAAAAAAGTAACCAGTACTGGTTTTTTTTTTTTTTTATTTATTTATTAGTCAGTTCTGTATTCAGCAAATACAGTCAGTTTGGTACCATTATTAGGCTCATCCGTGACCTACCCCCTCCCCTTGGCCCCTCCTTGTTGAGGTATACGGGTCATGCATTGTGGAGTTAGCCCACAGTTATGGCTAAGCTAAATGTCTCTGCATATCATGACCCAACATGTGACTCTGACATTCTTTCCGCCCCCTCTTCCGCAAAATTTCCCTGAGCCATGTTGGGTTCATTTTTGGTCTGCTTCAGTGATGAGGTGTTGAGGGCCTCTGAGGCTCTGGCTCTCTGATTTGGTAGGAGTTGATTTTTCTCTATGCTGATCTCCTTCCGCCTTGTGCTGGTGTCCGGTTCATCAGGAAAACATCCCCCTTGCTTGTTTCTCCAAGTTTTCTTAGTTTCAGCCAGGGCCCTTTTGAGGTATGATGGGGTGGCTCTCTCCTTAGGGTCTACATCTTTCTTTCCCCGGGATTTGCAGCGCAGCTAGGCGGTCGCCATCTTGGCCGGAAGTCGCCAGTACTGGTTTGATCTCTAATATTTATGAAGAATTTCCAAAAGGATGCCATATCTTTAGACTCAACCTTTAGTAAACAGGGCATTGTCAGACATCTCCCATGAAGATCCCAGGGGTAGACAGGCTGTAGACTTGGCTTTGGGCTTTTATATTTGTTTCTATGCACCACTGATTAGTTGCATTTCCTCTAGGATCCTTAAACTGTCCTTGTTTCCCCAAATCTATGATCATTATGGGGATTGAGATGACTGAACACTTTAAAAGTATTCAGCATGTAAACATCCCACTGTTAATGTTTCATCCCTTGCCAGGAAGGTTGCTTTGGGTCCTCAATGTCTGCAGAGAGTCACGATTTCAAAGTAGTTATGAACTAGCATTCATAATAAGGCTCAACTTTTATGGATGTAACCTAAAGTTGGCAGTGAACAAGATCAGATTTTGCAAATATTTAAACAACTTTATCTATCTAGACTTCCCAAGAGGGTTTCTGAAAATAATAGGACAGAAAAATATACTAAAAAGACAAAAAATACATGTTATTTAATGAAAAAATGGGGAGATACTTCCTGTTCTAATTTAAAGATAAACCATGGGAGAAATTATTAACTTGTTTTCTTTTGGCTCACAAGTTCATAATCATGACTATTTATTCACATATTAAATGGGTTTTTATAGAGGGCCTGGTAAACATAATTCATTCTTTTTCATCTGTTCAGGAAAGCACTAGTTTTGTGTCAACCTGTGTATCCATTACTTTCTCATTGCAGTGAATAAATACCAAAAGAAGCAACTTATAGAAGGAAAAGGGTTTAATTCTGCTGTCACTTTCAAGGGAAAGCTTTATCATGGCAGGGAAGGTATAGCAGGAGTGGACACCAGTGGGTTGCATTGTCTTGGCGATCAGGAAGCAGAGATCCAACAGCATGTGGGGCAGTATGCACAACACTTCTAGGCCCACCCGCCAGTGACCCACTTCCTCTAGCAAGTTTACCTCCTACAGGTTCCACAACCTTCTGGATTATAGAAACACCAGTTAAGGACTAAGTGTTCAAGCACGTGAGCCTATGGGGGCATTTTACATTCCAAACACCTCACCCTGCTTGTGGATGCTTTCTATGGGCAAGTACAGGAGGGGAAGGTGAGAACTTTCAGCTTATTGATTTCTCATTAAATGTGGCATGATGAGATGGTTTGAGTCAATGAGGAGGCCCCGGGCTCCATGCTGTGAGACTATATATTTGGATGCACTTTAAAGAGTCCAGGTTAATACATGTGTCTGTGGCTCCAGTGGCTATTTGGAGGGCACCTGATGTTGGCTTTCTCTGAAACTGTCCTAACCTTACCTTATATGGAAGAAGAGCTCCATATGTCATCACTAAGTTTTCTTCAGCAGTTAGGACAGGTCCAGGACATACTGAGGATTCTCACATTTGAATGTTTTGTCTGTACTGTGGAATCTGTCTCTGGATCTACTTTGCATGGGTGACTGGTGGATCTCAGTGTGGACCCTGGGAAGGCACTGACCTAATCAAGATTGATTGCCCTGTAACTCTCAGTACCAGAATGTGGCTAACACCTACAATGAACTTTTGATCAGACAGACCTACAAGGTTTCCCCACAGAAGGCATAATTCTGTGAGAGCACTTGATTACCCACAAGAGGTTAATGGTAAGACCCTACTGCCGAGGACACCATACGCTGTTGGTATAGAACATAGAGAGAACTTGCTAGAATCTGGAAAAGAGCCAGTCCTGACCATTAGCCCATCTAGTGCTAGAACGTGCTATGTGAGCTACTGGGGGAAAGTGGCCAACATCTGTCTGAGCAACTCGAGATCTAAGCTACTCAGAAGCAAACAACCTGACAACATAAGTGCAATAGTGGCACACAGCCATGGTGGGTAGCCAGCTGCTCTTGGATTGGCTAACAGATCCACTCAGTGGAAAGGAAACCATATCTGGAACTGGGAAACAAGTCAGAATCATATCCAGATAACAAGTTCACTCTCCAGTATCAAGCTCCCACCAATCTTGGGCTACAAGAGGGCCTACATCATTGAATTCTCTCTAAACTAACAATGGTCATCCCATGTAACCTGCGCTACCAACTCCAAAGCTAAAAATATCATCAGTATATGACAATATAACAGAGATCTCCCACTTTGCTGTAACCTGCTGACCTGATGTAGTTGAAAAAAAGATGCATTGTTTTCAAATGAATATGTTCTATAAGCATACAATCTTCATGAAGCAACTTGGATATTAGAACATGTTATTTGGGACAACCTGAATTCGTGTTCTTAATGCATGGTCACTCATATTTGGTTCAAGAATAAATAGTCTCTTACTCCTTTTGAGATTAAAGCTTTTTGTTGTTGTTGTTGTTGTTAGCTTTGGTGACAGAACACGGGGTCTCAGTGATGATCCACTTCATTGGAGGAGCCACTCAGATAGGCACAAAGTACCAGCATGGGACCTTTGTCGTTTTGGGGCTCAGATCCCTCCTTCATTTGGCTGATGATATATTGGTTTCTTTTCTTTTATTTTTACTATATTTTGAGAGCTTTTCTTAACTGTTATTTCCAGAGTACTTGGTCAAAGCATTTGTTTATTTGCTAGTAGTTAACCTGTTTCTTCTGTCAATCCTCCAATATTTAATGCTGTATTTTGTTTGCCTTCTCCTGCTTATTTCAACTTTGTCCCTTTTCATTTAGAAATTGTATCAATATCATATTGTAAAAGTCCTAAAGATAGGAGGCACTTGTACAAGGGGAAGGAGGTATTAAGGAGAATGTCCCAGGAAGTATAATGCCTTTATAGATAAGCTGAAGACCCATACCTTATTCCTTGTGTTGGAAAGGACTCACATTGGCTCCTATGGGAGGATACACATAGGGCTGACCACCAGTGTCTTAAGCCCCCTCATCTTCTCATCAATGTGCAGGATAAACCTAAAACACAATGGGAGAAACTGACCTCAGGGTGAAAGCAGCATGTACATCTGATCTAAGACACAAACACTACCAGCTAATATAGAGAAGAGAATGGGAAACTGAAGTTCAAAAAAGGAGGAAGTATTTAGCAATAAATTGCCATCAGGTACTCCAGCTGGCTTTAGGTTTAATAGTTTGCAGTGGCCAATCTAACTAAAGATATCTTGATTTTACATTTCTTTCAAGGGGGAACATGTGGTATCTAATTTTAATGTGCAAACATATGAGTATTAGGTAATAAAGCAAAAGGTAAAAATGGACATCCTACTTTAACTGTAATTTAGAAACCAGCATTGAAGAGAAGAAATGATAAAATTGCTAACTTATCAGTGGTTAATAAGAATTTTGGAAACTGTATCATAATTGAAGAAAGATATTGAAAGACAAGAAGTTATTAATAAAACTTTAGACATCGTGTCAAAACTAAAAATACACTTTGAAGGCCAGCTTCTCTCAACCCTGTGCTCCCATTAGTGCTTCTCTCCCTATGTTTCACTTCCTCTCTCCTGCTCCCCTCTCTCGAAATTCCCAAGGGACCCATTATATTTCAAATGGATAAATTATCATGGCGCCTTTTAGGATAAAACCTAGAAGGAAAGGGGATCCCAATACTGTGTATACTCTCTGAAGTAAAAGTGAGCTGAAATCTTTGATTATGTAGTTACCTGAGTCATATCAGGACCATCTAGGATTTGCTAAGGGAATTCAGATCATCCTACTGACCTACAAACTAGTGTTTTCTTACTTGCCAAATATAAAATAGTCACTACAGGGAAGAGAAACCTAGCAATAGAAACCTTGAAAATTCAATCCCCAGAGCAATCATGTTATGACCAAATGAAAAGCCCATAATACCCTGAAGTAGCTAGTTGCTGCGTCTGGAACATACACATAGCTTAACACATTGGGCAACAGAGAAATTAATCTTTGTGTAAACAATATTTTTGAAAGCCTTCCCGAACAATAGCTCACAATGTATACTGAAAGTGCCCCATTTTCCCCAAATACAACCCTGGTATGCCACTTCAAGGGCATTTCCTTTTCCCAAATGGGCCATTTGAAACCTGACAATTAAACTTTATCCAAATGTCTTTGATATAAATATATCTTAATTCTAGTTTGTATGTTTCTCTACTGGGTTAATGCTTTCTCTTGCTGGAAAGTCACTACCTTAGTGGTAGGAAAGATTCTGTTGGAAGGAATTATCCCTACTTGAGGCATTCCTGCTGGGTTACATAGTGATCATGGAACTAATTTTACTGGATGAGTGTTTAAATCTGCTTGCAAAATTTGGCCCGTTACACAGCATCTTCATTTTGCTTACCACCCTCAGTTCTCTGGATTGGCTGAGCAATGAATGGTACCATAAAAAATAAATTGGCAAAGTTATATGAAACTTTCAGCCTTCTTTGGCCCAAAGCACTTCCATTAGATCTTCTAAATCTGAGGTCTGTCTCCTATATGAAACATCAATTATCTGTTTTTGAAACAATTACTAGGGAGCTGGGCGTGGTGGAGTGCCTTTAATCCCAGCACTCGGGAGGCAGAGGTAGGACAATCACCATGAGTTCAAGGCCACCCTGAGACTATATAGTGAGTTCCAGGTCAGCCTGAGCTAGAGTAAAACCCTACCTACAAAAAACAAACAAACAAACAAAAAAAAAAAAAAAAGAAAAAAAAAAGAAAAAAAAAGAATTACTAGGAATTCTATGAGAATAGATGGAGGATTTATTAACTATCTCTGCTAAAGGGAGACATTATACACTGTGGTAGTTTGAATAGATGGCCCCCAATATATTCAGTTCTTTATTGTTTGTAGTTTGCATTCTATAGCCACCTGGCTGGAGATAATGTCACTGGGTGGATCTTAAGGTGTGGTGGTGGGTTTCAGATTTCAATCTAAAGATATGCAAAGTGTGTCTAGCTGGAGTTCCTGAAGTGTGCTGTGGCTTTTGGCTTTAGGCTTGTGCTTCTTTCTGTCTGCTTGGGCCTGTGAAGGCAGGTCAGCTTCTTCTGCCATTATGGAAATTTCCCTGGATCTGTATGCTTCAATAAATATCCCTTCCTCCATAACTGTGCCTGGTCTGGAAGTTTATCTCAGTGAACCTGAAGCTGTCTGCTACATACACTATTGTAAAGGATATTTATGGAAGTAATATCTAAAAATTCAAAATTGGTTGCAGAGAGATGAAAACCTGAATTAGCATAAGCTAAAGCAGGTGATGTTGTCTATTAGAAAAGACACCACATCAGAGTCACTCTTCAGCCTCAGTTGGGAAAATCCTATCATGTACTTCTAGTCTCCACCTATGCTGCCAAACCTTGGGGGATAAACTCTTAGATTCATATTTCCTACTTCAAATACACCCAGCTCCTCCTGAGGACATGCCCATGTGGATTTCATAAGTCTGAGGACACTTCAACACTTTATCATCAGTTAAAATCCATAAGTAAATGAAGTCAAAATCCCAACTCCTTTTAGGATATATGTCCTTTAGAAATTGTCTTTACAATTTACCTTGGTACATTTTCTTAAAAGATTGGAATAATGCTGGTCTTACTGATTTCAATTATACCATGTCTCTCTTTAACCATGTTTTTATTATGATTGTTTATTTACCCAATTCTCCTGCTTTGTCTTCATCCTTAGAAAGATTCAAATTTTTCACTATCTGCAGAAAAGGACTCATTAGTGTAATTTGGATAAAGAACTTCAGACTTTAGACTGCAGAGTCCTAATTTAAACCACAAAAGGAAGTCCCTTTTAGGGATAGCTCTACTTTAGATCTGTAACCCAAATAACCAATGCAATGGAAAGTCTTGCCACAAAGAAAGAGGGAAGAATGTTACTTGGAACCAGCCAATTGGATTACTGCATTTTCATTAAAATTGGAAATGCTCAAGATACAACAAATTCCTGGATATAATATTCACTTTGTTGTAGCTGCTTGTATTTATAGTCATAACATAACCTGTCCTGATTATTTGCCCTGTAACTGTGGCTGGATGCCCCACAGTTTGAGGTTTAACCATATATATCAACCATATGAACTCCAATTCATAGCAACAGCCTGGTGGACTCAAATTCCAGATGATGTAAATATCACCATCATGCCTACAAGACTCTGGAAAGCCCTGTGGCACACATACATGTTCACCTACCCGGAAATAACTTTCACTCTATTGACACTCAGGAGATGCTCAAATGTTTGGAGTTGACACCTTTTATTCAAATTGTACAGAAGCAACCAGTCTCCAATGGCAACAGCATTCATGGTAGATTCATCAAAATTGGCCAAATGCTAATACCCAGAGACATCTCTGGAGGTACCAATACTGGACTAGGGTTTTTGGGACAGGATGAATCGCTAAAAATGAAGGAAGACAGTCCCTAAAAGGGGGCTGGCTTTCAAAAGTAAGACTTGCAGAGGAATGCTATTTCAAAAAACAGGGAAAAGGATGGAAGTATTTCTAAAAGAAAATGGTTTATTACAAAAATGTATTTAAAATTCTAGATAAACAATACAGGACAATTCCCAAATTCAGAGGTAGGAAAGACCACATATGTTAACTCAGCAGGTTTTTTTTTTTTTTTTGATACAGTTGAAATCTCAAATACCTATGAGACAAACACTTCTTAGTGCTGCAATTAGTAAAAAGTCTATGGAAAATGTGAATTATGGAAAATAATAGATGAAGCTTGTCACTTAACACACTCATCAATAAATGATTTCCAAATAATGCAATAGTATGATTAGCCAGGATTAAAAAAATACTAAATAGCACTTGTATTTTTCCAAAGAGAAGTACATGGGCAATATTACAAAATAATTCCTAGTACAGTTTCATTTCCCTTTCTGATTGTGAATTAAGGAATAAGATTTGGTTATCCTCAAAAAAATCTATTGAATCTTGATTTTTCACATATATGGCCTCTTATTGATGTACCTATCTAACAATATTTGATACAAAGGAAATGATAATTTTGTTGGGAAGGAATTTGAAATTAAAATGATTTTTATCTATAATGTTACTTTCCACTGAGTTTCCCAAAATGAAATTTGATGACATACTAAGAAAATAGGACAGATCAAATTATTATGTGCAAATATGAATTATATTGTTAGATATTGAAGACCAGTTTTCTTAGAATTAGAACTAGCCATTCTACATGATGTTATAGTCATGAAATCAAACTGGCCAGAAGAGGAACTAGAATTAGAAAATAATGAATTTCATGAGCTACTGGGGTTTTGTTCAGGAAGTCTTTTTCCATTCCTATATCATGGAATGTACTTCCTAAATTTTCTTCCAGTAGTATTCGAGTTTCTGGTCTTATATTGAGATCTTTGATCCATTTGGACTTGAGTGTAGTGCATGGTGAAATATCACTCAACCAATGGGACCACAGGAAGCTGAGGAGTTTCTTTACAGACAAGCATACAATTAGCAAAGCCAATAGATTACCCACAGAATGGGAGAAAATATTTGTGGGTTATCCAACTGATAGAGGACTAATCTCTAGAATCTACAAAGAACTCAAAAATCTAAACAGTAAGAAGTCAAACACACCACTCACAAGATGGGGCAAAGAGCTGAACAGGCAGTTCACAGAGGAAGAAATAGAAATGGCAAACATACACTTAAGAAAATGTTCAGCATCCCTAATCATCAGAGAAATGCAAATTAAAACAACTATGAGATTCCACCTTACCCCAATAAGGATAGCAAGCATCAAAAAATCAAATAAAAATAAATGCTGGCGAGGATGTGGAGAAGTAGGAACACTCATCCACTGTTGGTGGGAATGTAGGATGGTACAACCACTTTGGAAAGCAATATGGAGACTTCTGAAAAAGCTGAGTATAGAGATACCAACAGACCCAGTTATTCCCTTACTGGGCATCTACCCTAAAACCTTCAAACCACAGACTAAAGAGATTTGCTCAACCATGTTTATAGCGGCTCAATTTGTAATAGCTAAGAGCTGGAATCAACCCAGATGTCCATCACTAGAAGAATGGATAACTAAGATGTGGTATATCTACACAATGGAATTCTATACAGCAGTAAGAAAAAATGACACAATGAAATTTGAGGAAAAATGGTTGAACCTGGAACAGATCATTCTCAGTGAACTTACCCAATCACAGAAAAAAAATCGCCACATAGTCTCACTCATCTACAGCACCTAACCTGAATCTACCAAAGATACCTTACATACCCAGCAAGCATCTCCTAGATTAGACACTAGGATGGAAGGGGAGGGAGGGGAGGGCATCAAAGGGGTGGGAAACACAAATCTAGACCCAAACGGCAATGGTACCATATTCTTCTACTTACTAAAAGATAGACCAAATGGCTGATCCTTCACCAGGCCCTTACAGGGAACACCTGAACCACAAGACACTGGAGAGGGTAAGATTAAGATTAACCTTAATCTCCTACATCTTCCCTCCCTCACTTCCCCTCTCCCTGTCTCTCTCTCTCTTATCTCTAACTCTTGTATATCAGTTATCTTTTTCCTCATTTTCTTAGTGGGCACTGACCTGTAACTCCCAGAACCAGCATGGGGCTATCATCCACAATGAGCTTTTGATCAGAGAGACCTACAAGGTTTCCTAAAAGACAGACAGATTTCTGTCAGAGTACTTGATGACTCACCAAAGGTTAGTGGTAAGACCCTACTGCTGAAGATACCTTATGTGATTGACATGCAAATTAGAATGGCATGGCTGGAAGTTGGATGAGAGTCAGTCCCCAGACAGTCAGCGCGTCTAGTGCCAGAAGGTGCTACATGGGCAACTGGGGGAAATTGACCAATATCTATTGAAGCAACGCATGGTCTAACCTACTTAGCAGCAAATAACTTATTGTGATGCCCACACAAGTGCAGTGGTGGCACACAGCCATGGTGGGGAACCAACTGCTCTCAATTTGGCTAACTGATTCCCTCACTGGTATGGGACCCATAGCTGGAGCTGGGAAACAAGTCAGAACCATATCCAAACATAAGCCCATTCTCTAGTATCAAGCTACTATCAATTGTGGGCTACAAGAGGGCCTACACCTATTAAATTCTCTATAAAAAAAAAAAGTAAGGGTTATCTCATTTGTCCTGGTGCTAACTTACTCTCCGTTGGAGAATCTGCTTCTCTTTTTCAGATAGATGTAGACCCTAAGGAGAGAGCCACCCCATCATACCTCAAAAGGGCCCCGGCTGAAACTAAGAAAACTTCGAGAAACAAGCAAGGGGGCTGTTTTCCTGATGAACCGGACACCAGCACAAGGGGGAAGGAGATCAGCATAGAGAAAAATCAACTCCTACCAAATCAGAGAGCCAGAGCCTCAGAGGCCCTCAACACCTCATCACTGAAGCAGACCAAAAATGAACCCAACATGGCTCAGGGAAATTTTGCGGAAGAGGTGGCGGAAAGAATGTCAGAGTCACATGTTGGGTCATGATATGCAGAGACATTTAGCTTACCCATAACTGTGGGCTAACTCCACAATGCATGACCCGTATACCTCAACAAGGAGGGGCCAAGGGGAGGGGGTAGGTCACGGATGAGCCTAATAATGGTACCAAACTGACTGTATTTGCTGAATACGGAACTGACTAATAAAAAAAAAAAAAGAAAATAATGAATTATTTCAAATATCCCAAACATCAAAAAATATTTCATATAGTACAAATGACTGGAGACATGGGGAGGGTCATACAGCTGGCCTGGCTAAGGGTTGTGATGATGCATGAAGATGGTTTTTGTTTTCTTGGTTACTTAAAATGCCTGCTGCCTTCACTTCTGTAGTGTGCCTAATTATTTTAATTATAACAGGGTATAACACTCCTGTTCTGTGTCACTTGTAAACGTGATGTCAGGGGCAGAGGGTGAAAAAAAATCAGACCTTGATCATGATGGCTGATAATATTGGATTGATTCAGTAAGGTGTTTCTTCATAGTTTCAACAATGGTCATTCTTTGCTGAAGGTTACTGTCCTGCTGCCCGGCCTCACCTTTATCACGAGGTAGGAGAGGAGGAGCTCCCAAGGGACTGCAGGACTTAAAACAGCACTTGGTCTGCACGTGCATCAAATGTGATGCTCAGCCAACAGAAGAAAGCATAAACTGATTTCCCAGAGAAAAAGCCACACCTATGTTAAAGATTCTTCAGGGTTGATTGATTGATTAGAACTTGATGATTCTGGAGCATTGGAATGGCGCTGACCCAGATCCAAACTGTCTTGTACTATCTTTAGTCTTCTTACTAGCCATTCAATTCTCGGTTCTGTGTCTGACCTAACAAGATCATGACTAACAAGGAAATCCTTTTGGGATGTATTCACTTAGCAGACCACTAGCTGCTACCAGTCCAAAAGCTAAGAGTATCTTCAAATAGCATCTGAGACCTGTAGTACTGACTCCCTCACTTTTCTCTAAATCACCTACTTATTGTTTCCACCAATGTATTCAGAAAATGCCTTGATTAATGACTTTCTTTTGTTCTGTAACAATAAAAGCTTCACACAACTGTTTCCACTTTGGAACATGTTTTTACAATTTTTGTTTATTATTTATTTGCAAGGAGAGAGAGAGAGAGAGAGAGAGAGAGGGAAATGAAGGGAAGAGAAAAAAGAGGGCATAGAGAAGAGAATAGGCACACCAGGGCCTCTTTCTACAGCAAACAAACTCCAGATACACGTGCCACTTTGTGCATCTGGCTTTAAGTGGGGAAAGGGGAATCAAACCTGGGCCATTAGGCTTTGTGAGCAAGTACCTTTAATCACTGAGTTATTTCTCGAGACCTGGAATACATTTTTGCTGGCAACCTCAATCTATGTTCCTGGGCCATGGCCACTCATGTTCAGCTCAAGAACAAATTCTCTCTTACTCCCTTTGAGGGAAAGCTGTGTTTTGTGTATACAATACAGCAAGTAGGAGAAACATGGGGCATTGAGGGCAATGCCTGACTGGGGTTAATTGTGACCTTGGTTGGATGTGCCTTCCCAGACTAAGATGAGCTGTGAGGAGATGCCCGTTGGAACCTGTTGGGGCAATCTCAGAGTCAGCAGAGGTTGAGCCTCTAACAGTAATGAAGAAATTGTTGACTTGTGCCTAAAAGCTCCTCTAAGGTAGACTACATCTTTACAGTGCAGCAGCAGTTGGTGTTAGCATAGATTTTCTAGAAATTTCTCTGAATTCTGGTTTTCTTGGGGGAAATACGTAGTATGAAAAGAAGGGCATCCCTTGGGAGCAGGATGTTCTCCTCATTCCTCCTACATTTCTGCCTTCAAACCTGACCTGGAGAAGCAGCCAGTGCCCAACCCAAGGCATGTGGAGAGAGGCCAGCTGAGCATGGATGGGGCCTAGGCTTCTGGACTTCACACAGTTTTTACCACTGACCTCTGATATTGTCTCTGTACATCAAAGCTGGGAGGCGGCATTCCTGGAGACCCTGGGGAACAATAAATCACCAGAAATAAGGCCAATAAAAGAAGATAGCTAGGACCAGGTCATGCATGCCTTAATCACAGACAACTCGCATCTGCTGCCAACCCCAAAGGCTTCTTGTGAAAGGCAACTTGCTTGGAATGAAAGCAAGTGTTGGAAGAAGAGTCCACAAAGTCTCCCTCCTGCTGTGATTGGCTAGCCAGAGTCTTGAGCCAAGCACACAGGTCAGCTTGGAGCCCACTCTTCACCAATAATCATCCTGCAGGGAAGGATTATAAAGCATGCGTTCAGTGTGTCAAACATCACGTTATTAGCACGTGTTTCTACTGGAGCTGGGGATGCAGTCTGCCAGAAAACGGGTTCTTGGTTTCCTGATGGAACTCCCTTCCTCCATCCCCTCTCCCTTTCTTTTTCTTTCCTACCTTTCTCCTTCCTACTTCCACCCTTTCTTCCCATCTTTCATTCTTCTTCCCTTCCCTCTCTCCCTCTATCCTTTCCCCCATCCTCTATCCTTACCATTTCCTCGCCATTTCACCCCCTTTCCTCCTTCTTTCCTTTCTGTATTTCTTTCTTCTCTTCCCTCCATCCCTTTCTTGCAATTTATAGAACTTTAACCTAAATTTTGATTATTTTAAGGTTTGTTTTAATTTGCCTCAGTGGTAAGTTGTCAGGTGTTGAGAATCACCCAATGTCACATGTATCATCCTCTCCCACTGTGACAAGCCAGCTCTGCTCTGAGCCTGGGCACTTGGGTAATTACTCTTGCTTCTGGAACTCTGACCCGTGTTGGTCTTCACGAATGCTGGGTTTAGCATTTAGCCTGACGCTTGTCTTCCTAGCAGGAAGCTTAGTTTCCAGGAGGGAGACGTGATTCTGGCGCTAAGATACCATCTTCAGCATGTGGGCTTGAAAACACACCTTCATTGCAGGTTCTTTGTTTTCTGATGGAACTGTCAATAGTCTGCTGTCCACATTGCATTGTATTAATTAAAATGAAGAAACAAGAAAGAGCTTATTCCTTAACCTGTGTGTGGCTGGAGGGAAGAATATACATTTTTACCATAAGTAAAACTCAGAAACTGAAACTTGGAGTAAAATTCAGCTCACAGCTACAGGTATAGTAGGGGGTGCCTCAGTTTCCCTAAGAGGCTGCCCTTCAGATGGGAGATTAGGACTCTGTTGTCTTTTTTGGAAATATAATGTGCCATTTCTAACTCTTGTTCTTTCTAATTGTCACTTGGACAAAAAATGTGTACAGACATCTCTCTGGTTTAGAACACAATTGAGAAGACCAAAAGTTGCTCTCGTATTAGCTGTCATACTGTGAAAAACCACAGGATGTAACGCCAAACACAGCAACATTGGCAAAAACATAGTTCTCGCTGAACTAAAAAAAAAAAAAAGCCGGGCGTGGTGGCGCACGCCTTTAATCCCAGCACTCAGGAGGCAGAGCTAGGAGGATCGCCATGAGTTCAAGGCCACCCTGAGACTACAGAGTTCATTCCAGGTCAGCCTGGACCAGAGCGAGACCCTACCTCGAAAAACCAAAAAAAAAAAAAAAAAAAAAAAAAAAAAAAAAAAAAAAACACCAAAGCCAAAACTGTCTTTTACTTGTGGCAGAGTATGTCTGGCTATGGACACCCAGTAAAAACACAGACTCAGCTTGGGCCAGGGTGACTTTCAAACACAAAGGCCTTGAGGAGGTTTCCTTAGTCATCTCCGACAGTAACAACAAGCTCTACACTGTGTCCACCTGACAATGTCACAGCAGTTTTCCTGTGGGGTAGGTACCCTCCTTTACTCCAGTCCTTTGCAAATCTTGGTGGAGAGATAGATACCCCTAGCTTTGATTGCAAGCCAGAGGCAGAGCTCCTGGGAAGGCCAGGGAGATTCTATATCAGAGCTGTGCAAGCTTGTAGCTGGGAAGGAAATCCCAACCTGGGCTGGCTTCTGTGGCCTTGGTTCTCCCCACAATTGCAGTAGAAGCAGAATACATATCTGCTTCAATTTATATTTATTTTTTGAGACAGGGTCTCACTTAGGGCAGCTTGGTCAGTAGTCTTGGTAGGATTCCAGAAATGCCTGGGAGTTTCAGTGAGGGGCAAAGGCAGGATCTCTAGCCAAGCCTGGTGGGACCCTGAGGAGTAATGACAGCAGGGTGTGATCTCATGGTTAGGGTCCTGCCTCAGTAGTGCTGAAGTGTCCTAAGCCGTATTTCTCTGCAAAAGATGGTGCCTACACCCCCATCCCACTGTGCGGCATGCGAGCGTGAAGCATGGGGACTAAGGAGCATCTTCTAAAGTTCTGCGCCTTGGGTTTCACAGATATCAAACCCAATAGAATCAGTTTTCACAAGCCTCAGGGTGACTGACTGATGGAGCTCAGCTTCAGCCTGCCAATATCCCATGAATTAGGTCTAGGCCTTGACAAAGGTGTGTTGTCAGGCAAACTCACTGTGTGTCTTCAGGATGGGAACTTGCTCTTCAGTGCTCTTGCAGGGACAACAGCTATGGCCATTCTGACTTCCTAGAATTCTGTGAGAATCAAATCGGAAAGCAAGCCTAGCACACAGGGCCAGTGTGTTGCATCAGGTCCCTGTGTGACCCCATCCGTTGAATCAGCTCACTGAAGTTGGGATGCCTTGCTCTGCCCAGACTGCTCCACGGGGCTGAGTGGCTCTGGACATGAGGATTAAGCACTTGCCTTTTTCAACAGTACTGGGCAGGTGAAACAAAAATAAAAACAACCCTATCTCCCTTATTTCCTTATTGCTTTGCTCACCATTGCCTACCAATCATTTGTCAGAAGTGTAGACACGCTTCCCCATGTGTTGTACACAGTTCTCTGCACTTTCTTGATGGGTCTCCTTTTTCCACACACATTTGGTGAGTCTGACAAAATGTTCAAGTGCTATGAGTTTAATTCTGGGTGTCATCACTCTACTTTCTGACTGAGGACACAGTGTGACCAGTTTCATCATGTACCTGCCACCATACCCTTCCTGCCTTGATGGGTTTTGTCCTCTCAGACTGTAAGCCTTCCTTATTTATGTTACTTCTTGTCAGGCATTTGGTCACAACAACAAGAAAATAGTTAATACACAGTCTTAGGCATGCTTTAACAGACTGTCCGGGCTCTCTTGTATGCAGTGTTCACCCCCAGGGTGATGCAGGGAGAATGCTCATAACAAGTTGCTAAGATGGGGGTCTCTTTTGTATCTCTTCATGCATACACGGCAGCCACTAACGATTACCATGGCCAGGGAGAACCTTCCTGTGGCCTCCTGGCTCTGTGGAATGGCAGCCCCACCCCAGCAGAAAGGGCAGTGTAGATCTATGACAGAACCTGGGCCACCTCCCAGTGGGGAGTTACTCCAGAGTGCCCCGTGTGAGAGGTGGGGAGAAAGGAGTTCTCAGTGCCTCTGCTTGCTCAGGCCATGTGTCCCCCAGCTGTTCTCAACTACAGAAACCCACAGAATCCCTTCTGGAATGTTTAAGGATATGATAGTATTGGCAGTGTCCACATTTCTCCCATGGGTGGTGTTTATTTCTGAATCCCCCATTGCTCTGAAAAGCCTATGTATGCTATGTGTTTTAGCTCTCCCTTCTTGGGTAAATAAACATTCACCTCAACACTAATTTGGTGAGGGTGTGCAAAGTCATATGGAATTTGGAGCAATGGAAACACCCAAAACTACAGGCAGGCTGTTAACAAAAGGCAGCAGAGCTGGCAGAGTTTCTACAAGGATTTAATTTCAAACTTAGACCAAGACTGAATACTTAATTCCAAACCCACTGCTGGAAATGCAACTGGAAATGAACACACCCCTTTTGGAGTGGAATAGGCAAGTTGTCCTGCCCCTGAGCAATGACAGCTCACACAAGGAGCAGGAGAGAGCCCCCATCTGGACTACCCAATTGAACCTTAAGAAGCTAGCCATTCACTTGAGGTTATCATGTGCAGTCAGATAAAATATAAGTAACAATGAGATAACAAATGAGTGTTTCATTCCAAAGGCAGGAAAGGGGAGATTTTGGTTGGGGTTGCAAAAGATTAGCCAGTTTCTCTCATCAGCAGAGGAAGGGGACAAGGAAGGGCCATGTTCTGCTGTCAAGAGCCTCCCTCTCCTTGGTACTTCACACTAGTATCCAGGGATGGTCCTTTGTGTTGGCACTGTCATTAGGGCTTGGAAGAGGGCATTGTGGGGTGTGTGTGTGTGTGTGTGTGTGTATGAATGTGTATGTGATGGCTGTGTGTATATGAATGAATTTGTAGGAAAAGTATACAAGTGTGAGTGTGATATGTGAGAATGAGTGTGTATAGCTGTTGGTGCATATAGTGTATGTGCTTGGGTGTTGTTCCAAGCATGGTGTTATAACCCTTCCTTTCTCACTCAGTATTAGAGTAGAACCAAGGGCTACTGAGATGAAATTTAAGAAAGGTTGGCCAGTGACACAAGGTGGTGACAATGTAGTTTATGACTTTAGAGGCATTCTAGTGTCATGGTTTCTGTCTGAATCCATGTGCGGACAACTGAGGTGTCACAATGCCCATGGATGTCAGAGCCTCTAAACCCAGAAGGATGGGAACAAAGCTCCAGGTGAGAGTCACAATGATCCTCTCCTGATTCAGGCTGGAAGAATGTTCTTGGTCAGAGGCGTCACCCAGAGATGAGTAGGGCAGTATCCTCTTGAGTAGGTATAGAGTGGGGCCCAGGACCACACCCAAAGTGAATGCTGTCAAATCAATTCCTCTAGCTGGACCTCACTTGGACTACAAATCCAGCTGAAATGGTCCGAGGCTCTAATATGGGCTTCATTCTGACCACTCTCCTCTGATCTTCAGCTTCTTTATGTGTTTCTGGGTTCAGGACATATTCTCAGAGCATGCTGGGAGCCACACAGGTTAATGTAAGTTTTCTAGTAGACAAACTGACAGCCACATGATACAGGTGGAAACGCCTTAATAACGAGTGCTATTTAATACAGTATACCTTACATATTGTCTGTGCCAGGGCCCTGAAGTTCACCTTGTGCTTCTTCTTCTGTGCTGAGGTGCTGAAATCTTATGTGCATTTTGTATTAGGCACACATGTAACATCTGCATTTCCAGACCCACCTTGCAGTACCATGACCCTGCAGCCCAACTTTCCAACATATGGGTGCTTGGAGGATATCCATAGGGGCTATACTCAACACAACACACTACAGCATGTAGGATCGTGATGACCAAGACTTGGAGGAAAGTACAACTTTTAAAATAAACACATTGAACCATACCTGGTGGCATGCTTGTAATCCTAGCACTTGAGAAGCAGAGATAGTGGGGTCAGGAGTTCAAGGCTGGCCTTGGCTATGTTGTGAGACCCTGTCTCAAAAAAAAAAATAAAATAAAATAAAAGAACAAATGCACATTCAAAAACTACAATTTGGTAAAACAAGACTTCTTATTTGAGCATTTCTCTGGTTTTAGTAAAAATTTGTGAAATGTTTTGCTGTTTGAGCTGACAAGGAAGAACTTTTAATTCTCTGTGCTTCCGCAGGGTTTCCTCAGGTTTTTCACTCTTAAGGAAACCAAGTAATCTCTATGAAAAAATGTAAGGATTTTCTACAACTACATAACTTCCATATCTAGCTTCAAGAACTTTTATTGGTCCATTTGGATGCTAAGTAATATTTCATAAGGTATCCTAGTTAATAAAGTGTTTGACACCTCTGGTGAATTGTGAACAAAGTTCTTTTTAAAAAAATTCATTTGAGAGAGAGAAAGAGACATATAGAGAAAATGAGCATGCCTCCAGCCACTGTAAACAAACTCCAGATGCATGCGCCTCCCTGTGCATCTGATTTATATGGGTCCTGGGGAATCAAACCTCGGTCCTTGGGTTTTGCAGGCAAGTGCCTTAACTGCTTAGCCATCTCTCCAGCCCTGAAGTTCTTTTTATATGAACTAATTTTGGGTCCTTCATAGATCTCCTAGAAATCCCAAAAGAAGTATTGCCCTTTCTTCACACAGAGGGAGCTTGTCAGTTCACTGGGCTCATTAGATAAGCTCAATGTTAGGGAAGCAAGGTCAAGTAAGAATGACATTTAGCCATCTCTGGCTATTACTATATGTGTTTCAGAAATTGTATGAAATGTTGAGAAATCTGGTATGTTCTGGTACAATGCTACTAGTCATAGTTTACATTAGTGTATTAAGACGTTGTGTGACAGGTGTAATAGAATATCTTTGTCAAGCGCACTGCAATGGACTCCCATTTTCTAAGCCAACATGGTTGTTTGTTTATTTGTTTTACAGAAGGAGAGAGAGAGAGAGATTGAGTAGGGGTGCACTAGGGGCCCCTGACACTGCAAACAAACTCCAGATGCATGCACCACTTTGTGTATCTAGCTCAACACTGGATCTGAGGAACTGAATGTGGGCCATCATGCTTTGTCATCAATCACCTTCAACCACTGAGCCATCTCCCCCACCCCATGATGATTTTTAATCTTGCCACCACAGATATTTTATTCTGATATCTTTTTGAATGCTTTTACAAATGCTTTGTTTTCAAGAAAATTAAAGAAAAGAATCCTAGAAATACACATTTTTTGATAAATTAAGTATCATACCATTGGATGAGGTAAGATTTTCAGAACCCTAGTGAAGAAGCTGATTGGCTTATTCTAATGCTTGCTCAGCATCAAACACAATGAGTTACAAGGTGCTGAGTAGATGGACAAATTCTGTCTTTTATGGTTGTTTTTTTTTTGTTTAAATATGGCTAGCTCTTTAATAATTTATTTTCTAAACTCAAAGTTTTTGTTCTATTATTTTGAACTATTACTTTTATTAATTTGATAAATTATAGTTTTATAAACAAAATTAAAACATATATCTTTTTCTACTATATGGTATTAGCCATTTCTATAAGTTTACCCCACAGTCTATTCTCATTAGAACAGGTATAGGGAAGTGGATATACTCCAAGTCTTCCAGAGCGTTTGTTGAAGAAATGTGCAGTAAGTTACACAAGCCACGCAGTGTTAGGGTTTTACATAATGCTACGAAGCCGCGCTGACTCAGCTCCCTCAGTGAGCTCTCCCAAGCTTTGAGTTTTCCATAGCTCTGTAGAAAGAAGTCCTAGGAATCCTAAAAGTCTTTTGAAGACCTCAAGGACTTGACATGCATTCCGGGCAAGTTATTGACTTGCCTTCTTAGTGTGTGGAGGCTTATAAAACCAATCTGTGAGTCTTTACTATAAAACCGACTCCAATAGAACCTAGGTGATAAAACAGAGTTCTTCCCAAGCTCCTACAAATAACCCAGCCATAGTTTATGAGGATAAAAAAACATTTTGCAAATACATTGGTATTACTGTGATTATCTTGGGTAGCTATGGAGAAAAATATGATGTTTCTTTAGAAAATTACTGAATACCCTGGTGGATATTAGAGTCTTATTCTTATAGTAGTCCTGGTCCTGAATTCCTGAAGACCAGTGCTGGACAAATCAATGATGTTGTCATGGCTTTGACTGCTCGGGGAGGTCCTCAAGACAGGCTGAGCCTCCACCAGAGCCCTTTAGACTGAGGCTAGGCAGGTGGCTCTGAGCTCTCCCCAGAAACCTCAGGTGGTGACTCCTTGGACTCAATGGTTTCTGTAGCTGCTAACATTTGTTTATCTTTCAACTATGCAGATTTGTTACTGGAGTTTTGGCGATAGTGCAGGCTCCCATCTTTTGAAAGAATCCTTCATGGTTCTCACATAGCCTCCCTGTTGTGATACAATTTCTCTAGGTTCTTAAGTGAAAGTTTTCACTTTCATAAAAGCAATAAAAATGAGGACAACAGCAAAAGAAAGTTTCCTAAATGGATCTGAATTACCATATGAATCCTGGGCAGAGACAAAGATGAAGTATCTGTGCTGGTGACACAGTGTCCTAACACCAAGTCTTTGTCAAGAGTCAGAGGCTGACCAATGGGCAGACTGTTGAAGCCAATCAACAGATGGCCCTTAGTCCAGTCGTCTATACCAGGAACACTGATGTAAACAAATGGAAACTTAAGTCGGAGGCATCTCTTGTAACTTATTGATTAATTTTTGAATCAATCATCAGCCCATTGTAGACACTCAGGCTGCTGACTTGGTTTAAAACTCAGGCCCTCCCACTGAACCATGGCAACTACTACACTGAATAAGGCAACAACTCAGAGCAGCCAATTAGGTGGTTTCTTACATGCTTCCTTGATCAGTCTATGGACACTCATCATGGTAAAGAAGGCTATAACTTTGATGTCTTCCACATTGTTTTGGTACAACTGCAAGGGAAGATTGCATATCAGTTCATGAACCATACTTTGCTCAAATAAACTTCTAAGTTTTATTTGGTATCTCTTTCATTTAGCAGTTGTAATATGTCTCGCTTTTTTTCTTTATTAGTTATGTACATACTCAGTGTGTAAACAACCATGTTGGTACCAGAAAATATTTTATTTATTTATTTGAGAGTGAAAAAGAGGGAGGGAGGGAGAGAAGAAGAGAGAGAGAGACAGAGAGAGAGAGAGAATAGGAGTTCCAGGGCCTCCAGCCACTGCAAGTTAATTCCAGACACATGCACCACCTTGTTCATCTGGCTTTATGTGGGTACTGGGGAATCAAACCTGGGTCCTGAGGCTTCACAGGCAAGCACCTTAACTGCTAAGCCATATCTCCAGCCCTTGTCTAGTTTTTATAGGTTACCTGTTGAGACGTGTCTAGGGACTTACTTCCACTCTAAGAGAGTCCAGTAATAAGCTTCCCTTTATCCTAAGTTCAGCATTGAAAGGAAGAAAGCCACTCACCCTTGAAAGCATTTCCTAATCTCAGGATGAGATAAGCATGTCCTGTGTATTACTTCTTTGTTCTTTACTACACTGTATACACAGCTATCATGACCTGATTGTTAATTCTGATTTCCTACCCATCTTTAAGCTTCCTAAGGGCTTAAGACATGTCTTACTCATCTCCCAGTAGTACCACCAGGGCAGCTGCCCCACATGAAATAGACACCAAGTCGTGCCTTATGCTCAAGTTTAATCTTCATCTATTATAAAATACTTTCTTTGGGAAATCTATTGCAGGAATAAAAGAAATCTACACAAAGATGAAAGTACCACAGGGTTGAGAATTATATTTGTTTTTTCAGGTAACAAAGCTCTTTAATCTCTTTCTCTCTCTCTCTCTCTCTCTCTCTCACACACACACACACACACACGTGCCCTCATACATGTAGCAACAGTAAACCATTGTTCCATTTGAAGAACGTGGACTCTTAGAGACAAATGACCAGCCTGTAGTTGTAAGGGAGCAGAAGCCGGCTCTCTCCAGTTTCTTAAATCCACTGCTTGCCCTGCTGTGATTTATTCTGTGTACCCTGAAAAGCTATAACATATTATTTTGCTTTACGGATCTGCTAGGCAATAATTTTCTAGAACAGAAGTCACAGTCTTTTTTATTTCTACTTTTAATACTTTTCTGTTTGTGGTAAAGATCTGTGAAACATGTGTTTGTGCTTATGGAAACACAAAGCAAACATCTTTGCTGGTCACTGTGTGGGATTTCTTTGTTGAGGTTCCATTCATTAATTTTCAGGGTCTGTTCCTGACTGTCTAGTCCTTCAACAGGAGGAGTTTGTACAGAATGTTCCACCAGTGTTTTCAAAACACTCTGGAGCCATGGAGTGAGGTTGGGAGCTTGTTTTTAGATTTGATTTCTATAGGAAGAGGATCCATCTCAGAAGCATACCACATATGGGCCTCCTGTAATCCTCCCTTTGAGGAAACAGGAAACAGATTTATTTTATGCCTTTTAAAAATCTTTTTGGAAATTTGATAAGAAAGTAGAACATTCTACTATGAGTCATTCCTTTAAGTAATCAAAATAGAATGCATTTGGTTAAAGTCATGAAAATTGTGAAAAAGGGAAATCAGTTATTACCACACAAATGGAAAAGTTTATGCTAGGAAGAAAATGGTCTTGGATTGAAACTCTAAAATTAAAAACACACATCTAAATAGAAGCATAGATGTATACACAAACATAGCTCTACCTGTCACCAGAAAATTAGGTCACTCTCAATGTTTCTTAATAAGGGCTTGACTGAACAGTGGAGAATTTTCTTCCCCATAGTTTTCAAATGAGGATATGCCTTGTTTTTCATTTCTGGCATCACTGCTAAATATATTGTTAACGTTGAGCAAACAAACAGATAATGGGGAAGCAGAGTCCAAAATAGCTCACATCGGGCTCTGTTACAAAGATATGCTTTAATTAAACAGATTTTAATCTAATATTTGCCTTGACTCTTCTGCTCTATTCCTAAGCAAAATGTGACCAGGGATATGTGTAACAATGTTAAATAATTTTTAAATTTTAGTACTGTTGCAGTCTGGTTCACATTGCTGGTAGAAATCACCCAACCAAGAGCAGCTTCTGCGAAAAAGAGATTTATTTTGGCTTACAGGCCCTAGGGGAAGCTTCATGATGGCAGGGGAAAATGATGGCATGAGTGGAGGGTGGACATCACCCCCTGGCCAACATAAGGTGGACAACAGCAACAGGAGAGTGTGCCAAACACTGGGGTGGGGAAACTGGCTATAACACCTGTAAGCCTGCCCCCCACAATACACTCCCTCTTGGAGGCATTAATTCTCAAATCTCCATCAGCTGGGAACCTAGCATTCAGAACACCTAATTTTATGGAGGACACCTTAATCAAACCACCACATTCCGCCCTTGGCCCCCATAAACTGTTAATCATCCATGATGTAAAATGCAATGCATTCAGTACATCTTTAGAATTCCCCATAATTTTTAATCAATTTTAATGATGTTCAAACATGCCCATAATCCAAGATCTTTTAACTGAACCATAATACCAAAAAAA
Organism: Dipus sagitta; assembly: GCA_036346955.1. Taxonomy (NCBI): domain Eukaryota; kingdom Metazoa; phylum Chordata; class Mammalia; order Rodentia; family Dipodidae; genus Dipus; species Dipus sagitta. Next base: position 139,340,217 of record CM070778.1, read on the forward strand.
AAAAAAATCCTCAAAAAACCCATAATGGCACAGAATAAACATTCACACTGCAAAAGATGGCACTGGGCATAGCAAAGAAATATTCAACCAATACAAGATTTAAAACAACCATGGCAAACATCAAACTCTGTAGCTTCAAGTCCAACAACTGTAGCCAGTGACAAATCTCCAAGTCTGATAATTCTAACCAGCAACAAGTCTCTGGCATTCCAATTCTGCCCCTCCAGCTAGGCTACTCACAGTCCTGGAAAACTTCACCGGGGCTGGCAGCTTTCCTTAGTAGTCATCTCGTGGTTCCGGCATCTCCACTGGGTCTCCACTGCAAGCCATGGTTCACCCTCATGGCCCCATGGGGTCTCCATACAGGCAGCCAACAAAACTTGCTTCACACTGCCCATGGCCATTTCCAAAACACATGACCATGTTGCAAACTCAATGATCCTCTCTTTCCTTTATTTCTTATACTCCACAATACCAGGTAAGGTGCCAGTTTGTTAATCCAGGGGGAAATAAAGCAGACTTTGAAGAACAGGACACTCCTTGAGCACTGAGTCCCCTTCAAGAATCTACATTCTTTTTTTTTTTTTAATTTAATTTTTTTTTGTTTATTTATTTATTTGAGAGCGACAGAGAGAAGGAGGCAGAGAGAGAGAGACAGAGAGAGAATGGGCGCGCCAGAGCTTCCAGCCTCTGCAAACGAACTCCAGATGTGTGCGCCCCCTTGTGCATCTGGCTAACGTGGGTCCTGGGGAATTGAGCCTCGAACCGTGGTCCTTAGGCTTCACAGGCAAGCGCTTAACCGCTAAGCCATCTCTCCAGCCCCAAGAATCTACATTCTTTTGTTGCCCCAGTTCAGGTCAGCTGGCCCAATCTCAAAGGTTGTAATCTCTCAATTGCACCTGAACGGGCAGCAGTTCACCCAAAGATTTTTCTTTCTGTGCCATATCCCTCTGCTCACACCAGTTCATTTCTACACAAAGCAACCCTGCACAACTTCTCAGGACCCGGGCATAACAGCAAGCTTCTCACACAAACCACTAGCCCAGTCCAAGCAAAGCTCTTTCTCATCCTCATAAGCCAAACCTCACAATCCATAGTTCTTACTGCATTCAGGTCTTGCAGCTCAGACCAGAATAGTCCATCAAGCTGTACTTACAGCACTGCAAGGCATCTCTTAGGCCAAGGTTTCAAATCGTCCCACATTCCTCTCGAAAATCAGCTCCAAAAGGCCAAAGCCACATAGTCAGGTGTCTAACAGCAATCCCATCATCGGTACCACTTTACTGTTGCAGTATGGTACATATTGCTGGTAGAAATCACCCAACCAATAGCAGCTTCTGGGAAAAAGAGATTTATTTTTGCTTACAGGCTCAAACAGAAGCTCCAAGATGGCAGGGGAAAACGATGGCATGAGCAGAGGATGGATCACCCCCTGGCCAACATAAGGTGGACGATAGCAACAGGAGAATGTGCCAAACACTGGGATGGGGAAACTGGCTATAACACCCATAAGCCCACCTCCAACAATATACTCCCTCCAGGAAGTGTTAATTCCCAAATCTCCATCAGCTGGGAACTTAGCACTCAGAACACCTGAGTTTATGGGGGACACCTCAATCAAACCACCACAAGTACAGAATGTTAAATATGCAGCCACAAGAAAATTTGTGTTTCTGATGTTGATGCTTTGGAATTCAGTTTATTTAGCTATTAATGATCTTAAATAAAATGCAGAGATTCTTGCTTTGGTTTTAGACATTAGATAACTTTAATAATTAAAAAAACCTAGAGACTCTTTTCCACACATAGTTAAAAATGACACAAAGTGTATAAAGATACCTAGGTACCTCATCTGACATCAAACATCTGAATAGAAGTTTATTAGCTGATTTCAAGTTGGGTACAGAATTATAAGGAATAAAGACAGATGGCCCATCCGTTAAGCACACTGTGTACAAAACCTGATGGCCTGGGTTTGATTCCCCAACCAGATGCACAAAGTGGTGCATATACCTGGAGTTGGCTTGCAGTGGCAAGAGGACCTGGTGCTCCCATTCTCCTCTCTCTCCCACTTCCCCACCTCTCTCTGTTTGCAAGTGAATAAATAAAAATACTTTTTAAAAAGAAAATGCTAATCCAAGCAAATGGAACTGGAGTAGCTATATTCATACCTGCAAGTCAGATCTTCAGCTAAAATTAGTGGCAAGAGATAAAGAAGTTCACTTTTATTAATAAAGAGAATAATCCAAAGATGTAATTATCATAAATACATATGCACTGAAGGTTGGTTTATGTAATTTATTTTCTTTTTATTTGAGAGAGAGAGAAAGAGGCAGATAGTAAAGAGAGAATGGGTGCACCAGGGACCCTAGCTGCTGCAAATGAACTTCAGATGCATGCACCACCTTGTGCATCTGGCTTTGTGTGGGTCCTGGGGAATCAAACCTGGGTCCTTTGGCTTTGCAGGCAAGCACCTCAACTGCTAAGCCATCTCTCCAGCCTGGTTTAACTAATTTTATAAAACAAACTCCATTGAACATGAAAGGACTCAGAGGACAAGACACAGTAGCAGTGTGTGATTTCAACTACCGACATCCATCAATTGATATATCATGCACACAGAAAAGAAATAAAGAAACCTCAGTTCATAGTAATGGTGCGCACAGGTAATTCCAACACTCAGGATGCCAGAATGGGATCATTGCAAGTTACAGGGTAGCCAGTACTACATAGTGAGAACCCGTCTGGAAAAAAAAGCCAAGAAAAAATAAAATTACACAAAAAGGATTAAAACTATACCATAGGTCAAAAGGAATTAAATACACCAAAATTAAAATGGAATTAACAGACATCAGTAGAATATTCTACATACCAACTGAAGAATATTCATTCTTCACTGTGTCCCATGTAACTTTCTCTAAGATAAATCTCATTTTAGACAACCAAGCCTGTGTTAACAAATACAGAAAAAAATCTTGTCTTTTTTAAAAATCAGAGTATAATGGAATAAAACTAGAAATCAACAGCAAAAGAAACTACAGAAAATTTACACAGACATAAAGATTGAACAAAGATGCTTTTGAATGATAAGTGGGTCCTTGAAAAAAATGAGAGGGCTGGAGAGATGGCTTAGTGGTTAAACCATTTGCCTGCAAAGTCAAACGACCCAGGTTCAATTCCCTAGGACCCACGTGAGCCAAATGCACAAGATGATGCATGCATCTGGAGTTTGTTTGTAATGGCTGAAGGCCCTGGCACACACATTTGTTCTTTCTCTGTGTGCATCTCTCTCTTTCTCTCTCTCTCTCAAATAAATGAATAAAAAATTTAAAAAAGGGAGATATTTGAACATTCCTAGAATCAAGTGAAAATGGAAGCACTACTTATAGGACATGTGGGATACAGTAAACATCAATCCAAAAGGGAAGTTTGTAGTTATTGGTGCTTGCATTAAAAAAAAAATCAGTGAGATCTTAAGTAGGTAACTTAGTGATATACCTCAAGGTTTTAGTAAAATGAAAAACATAATTATGAGATCAGAAATTAGTGAAAGGGAATCCAAGAGAAGACTATAAAAGATGAAATGAAATAAGCAACTGGTTCTTTGAAAAGATAAGCAAGATAAACACACTACTAGTAACTAATTAAGAGAGATGACTTAAATACATTACTAAAATTCTAAATTAACAAGAAGATATTGAAACAGCTACCACTAAAATTCAGAAGATCATTAGAGATTATTTTAAATTTATAGTCGAATAACTTTGAAAAATCTATAATAAATGACTATATTTATAGACACACATGACTAATAAAAAATGAACCAGGAGGATGTAATAAAACAAAAATGGTTCTATAGCCAGCAATGAGATTATAGCAGTGATAAAGCATCTCACAATATACCAGAACCTTAAAGAATTATCACCAATACTTAGGCTTCACAGACAAGTACCTTAACCACTAAGCCATCTCTCCAGCCCAAGGTTGGTATATATCTTATTTGAATATTTTCAATATTCTACTCCACTCCTCTGGTTTTCATGCTCTCAAAGGAAATTTTGTGGAAATTTTAAATCTTTGTTTCCACACAAGTAAGATGTTCTGATTTCTTTCAAGATGTTCTCTTTACTTTTCTGTAATTTAAATGTGACATGCCCATGTATTCATATTTAGTATCTTTGACTATACTCACATTGTACCTCCCTTTTGCATTTTTTCTACCTTTTCTATTGGGTCCCTTAGACTATTAATCACAATTATTTTCAAATTATCAGCCTTTGATAATTTCAAAATTCACTTACAGCTGTGTCTGGTGGGCCTGTTTCATGTTAGCATTCACACCTCTTCTTGCCTGTTGGTGAGCCCTTTATTTTCTGTTCGCTTATTTAAGGCTGTACATAATGGATTGCATAATAGGAACACAAGTATTAGGTCTTCAATGGGAATTCTCCCTGCAGGCTGGAGTGTATTTAGCAATTACTGAAGCTAGGGGTGCCAGAATACAGATTCGTCTATTAGTTATCCATCTTCCCACTGACTTTGTGATTTCTGTGAATTTTCTCTGAGGAGAGTCTGGGTCTTATGACTCTGTAAACTGTGATCAGTTGGTTTTATACCAAGTTCCTGTCATTGCCATGACAGGGTGTGGCTCTGGAGTCTATGGCAACAGGATGCTTTTCTTCTACCTAAGTTTTGGTGGGTTTGTGTCCCTGAGCTTTGGGTTTCACAGATGTGCCTAGCCAAGGTGACCGTGGGGGCTGGGGCTTGAATCTGCCTACCCATGGAAACAGGCTCTGGGCAGTCCTATTCTGAAAGAAGGGCTCTTAGCTGCCGAGGTCTCCCTGAATATCCAGTCTAGTTAGTTTTCTCTTCTCTCTGCCAGAAATGCAAGGGAAACTTTCTTGGCTTTCCATGTGAGAAACTTCTTGAATTCTGGGAGGCAAAACCATGAAACTGTGAGGTCCTCCAAAGGACTCCAGCCCAGGGGTCCCATCTTGCTACTTGACACTCAGCCTCTGGCAATTCATCAAAGTTCCATGCCCTAGTTCCCACCAGGTCACAGCACCAGAGGCTTCTAGAGCCAGCTTCTGGGTGATGCCCTGGGGCACTTGTCTCAGCAGGCTTCGTGGGCATGGTATCTTCTTGGAAAGCACCAACAATATTAGTTTCTAATTAGGTGAAAAACACCTTCTTTTCTAAGCACCGAGGAAGAACATGCTTGCACAATTTATCCAAGCAAGAACCTATGCTACTTATAAAGACAACTTCCAAAGCTCATTGGCAAAAAGCAGCAGCCTAGCCGGGCGTGGTGGCACATGCCTTTAATCCCAGCACTTGGGAGGCAGAGGTAAGAGGATTACCATGAGTTCGAGGCCACCCTGAGACTCCATAGTGAATTCCAGGTCAGCCTGAACTAGAGTGAGACCCTACCTCGAAAAACCAAAAAAAAAAAAAAAATAAATAAAAAAAAATAAAAAAAAGCAGCCTAATTAAAAATAGGAAAAAGTGATATAAAGGGAATATAAAGGGAAAGAGGAGGGACTTAATAGATGGTATTGTATATCTGTAAGTAAAAGAACAGATTAATGGGGGCAGAAAGGCCTAAGTGAGGTCAGGGGAAGAGATTGAGTAAAGGAAAGGTAGAGGGGAGGACTAATCAAAATCTAAGAGGGTATGAATAAGTTATATGGAAACCTACTTTTTTGGACAATGGAACACCCAGACGCCATAGATTGTTACTAGAAAATTTTCAGTGTGAGGGATGGGATGCCTTCCAGTGAGGTGTTGGCCAGGGAGGCCTCTGATATCCCTAAACATTACAGGCCATTGCCGAGGCCCTTGGTTTCCCACCAAGAATAGATGGTAAGACCTGATTGCTGAAGACTCCACATACTTGGGCGGTAAGGTCACTGAGAAGTCCTGCTGGAGCTGAGCTGATAACCTCCTCCATGTAGACCAGCTGACAGAAAGCTGGAAGAAGCCATTCTGCATGCAGTTCAATGGGAGAGAAAGAAGTCACCAGTGAAGATACTCAACACTGGACACTGCAAACCTTATGTTTGGCCAGCCAGGCCAAATGAGCCAATAGGTGCAATAGTGGCATGTCTGTTATGGGGAAAACCAACCACTCTCTACTTGGACTGGAGGACAACTCCATGGGAGAGAATACATCCTTGACACTGAAAACCTACAACAGGGATAGTCATGAGCCCTAGAGGTATAATATCTTCTGCTGTCTGGCTAAATGTATATATTATGCTCACCAGACTGCCAAGTAAGCACTTATCTTAATGCTCATACCCATATGTTAATGTTACTCTGACTTTTGGCTAGAGAACCTTCTCTTTTCAGATGGAAGTGACCTTGGGATGACTCAGTAGGCACCATGGTGCTGAGAAAAAGTAACAGAGGAGAGCTCAGCACTGAAATATTTCTATCATACCTTCTAAGAAGAGGTGGCAGAAAGAATGTAAGAGCCAAAGGAAGGATAGGACTCCTTACAACATGCTCCTCCAGAAACAAAATGGTCTGGATATCCATGACCTCACAGTGCTTGACACTACCTACATAATGCCATCATAATAGGAGGAAAAGATTATGACATCTAATTAAAAGAGAGACTAATTGACAGGGGGAGGGGATATGATGGAGAGTGTAGTTACAAAGGGGAAAGTAGGGGGGAGGGAGGGAATTACCATGGATTATTGTATATAATTATGGAAGTTGACAATAAAAACTAAAAAAAATCTAAGTGACACTTCACACAAGGGAGATGGGTGATAAATCCGTATAGGGAATGTATATCTGGGGTAGGCACACTGAGGCAGCCCTTCCCCTCACAATAAACAGAAGGTTCTTGTGAGACTGACAGGGTGAGTGCCAGTAAGACAATGTGGAAACCAGAATGGTTATGGAGCAGTGAAATAAGAGTTTCTTGGGTCACGATCTGGCAGCTTCTTGAACAAGTTGAACACAAGCCCACCTGAAGGCCAGGTGGTCCTCCTTGCTTATATTTACTCAGGAGACATGCAAGCACACGCCTTGGCAAAGGTTCATCCGCAAATGCTAACACAAACGTTGTGAGAGTCAGACACTAGAAAAGATGCACATTTTTGTTAAAAAGTGAATGGGCAAATGGTGTGGATGGCTACATGATGGAATGTTACACTGTACAACATCACACGGTGACAGCTCCGTGGAGCAGCACCGTGAATCAGACCACTGTGCCGAGAGCAAATCCAACAGAAGTAGCATGTAGTCATAATCATAACGGCACTTATTATATAGGACTGGGGAATAAGCCACCCTACAGTGATGGGATTTCCTAGGGACTTATTGGTCAGGCAGGAACCAGGTGAAAAGATGAGGAAGTTGTGCAATATTCATGGTGGTTTCACAGTTGCACACATGTCGATGTTCATCAAACCACACATTTTTATTGTTATTGGTATACATGTGTGTATGGGCATGTCTTGTGGAGGTCAAAGAATAATCTTAGGGTGTTTGTTCTTTGCCTCCATCGAGGCAAAGTCTCTTTGTTTTGCCATTAGGAAGCTAGACTAGCTGGCCAGAGAGCTTCTGGGGTCTGCTGACTCCACCTCCTGTTGCCGTAGGCTTGGCGGAATTATAGCAGGTGTGTCCAGCTTTTTATGTGGATGCTGTGGGTCCAATCTGTGGTTGACAGGCTTGTGGAGCAAGTGCCTTGAACCACTGAGGCATCTTTATAGGCCCCAAATACGAGTACTGGGCAATCGAGCCTGGATCCTTAGGCTTTAAGTATATATAGCAGTTTATTTTCATTATATGTGAAAATATTTAAGATTTAAAGCAAACAAAAGATCACATGCTGTAAAATTCAATTCATGAGTTCTAACAAGTGGAAAGTTAATAATAACACATAGAGAAATGGCAGTTGCCTCACCAAGTCCGGAGGGGAGTTTGATCACAACGAGACATGTGAAGATCTTTTGGGTGGTGAAGATATAAAGTTGAATTGTAAGCATTATAGTTTGTAGTTTGGTGCTGACATGCTTCGTTCAAAATACCAAGGTCAGCCCCTGTTTATGGGTTCAGCGGGTTAGTTTTAAGAGAGACTATGTTTTAAATAGCCACCATAGAGAATGACATTTGGAATCTAAATGAAATAAGCAGAGATAATAAGATTATTGAGTCCATGATATTTATTCAATTAAGGAAACAGTTCGTACAATGGGGTATTTCTGGGTGATGATGAAATATGTCCATTTTAAAGAAATGCTCATAAAATGTGTGCAATTGTGGAACTCTTCCTTTCTGTTTGGATGTGAGAAAACTCCACCTTGGGAATGGTGATGACATGAGTTTAGAAACTATCTAAACTGTAAACAACTAAAGGGAGCAAAGGGCACGTTAGCTCTGAGAGGCTGACTTCCGGCCACCTATTTCTAATTATTATCCTTCAGTGAATGAATTAAAGCCATCTGACTTAGTCAGATTTGTAGGATTTCAGATTAGTAACTCCTTTGAATGTTTTGATTGTTTCTTTTTATAATAGTTTGGTAATAAGTGCCTCCTTCCCTTGAGTTTAAATGTCAGACTCAGACGTCAAATGAGTAATGTAAAATATTTGAGCATATACAATAGCTATGTGTAATGGCCGGAAACATCCTATTAGACTCTTCCCAGTTGACTCCCACCCTGAGAGGCTACGGGTGGTTTTAATTATTCGTTGAAGAACACAAGTCTATAAAATATTAACTATGATGAAATGGATAGAATATTTTGAGGCAGCTACAGACAAAATGCTGTTGTCAAGAACATGAAAGGCTGTGATGAATCACCTCATGGAGGGAAAGCTGACCCCATCTCCCAAGGGAGGAGATCATCATCTCAGAAAATTGCATAATGGCGTGGAAGCTCACACAGGGTCCAGGGGACCTGAGTGAGTTCAGGGTCCACACCGTGTGGCATATCACTGGGCAATGGCCTGGGAGCATAGGTACTCCACACCTAGGCTACCCTCTCCAGAAAAACTGCTCTCACCTCAGGGAAGAATGAACACATGGGGAGAAAATCCCACCTCTGACAATGTTTCGTGGCCACAGGGTGATTACAGGCCTTGGAGAGCAATGAGCACAGTGCTGCTATTACTCAGTGAGACCCTGTGAAGAGTGAAGGAGACTTTGCATGAGGATGATGCCATGAACTCACGCGTTTGGTGCACGTTCTAGCCAGCAGTGGCCACGGTGGTTGCAGAGTATAGTAAGACAAAAGCAAGAAGACAGGCAGGCTTAGAACCTGCAAAGTCTTAGTGCAGGGAAGGCCCTGACACCAGAGGAGCAGGCCATGAGGATCCCATGGATTGAGAAGGAAGCTTCTGTGCTTTGAGCTCCCATAGAAGCAGCTTATAAAGCCATTAGGCATAAACCTTGAGGGCAGAGGAAAAGAGGAGCTCGCCTAGTCCAGGGGAGATACAGGAACCAGTTCCACATGGATAGAAAGCTATTTACCTATCTCTTGTTCTTCCATGTCCTCAACTAAACACTTGTCTGAGATGAAAAATGAACTCTTAGCACTGATCTTTCCTGCATTTGGTCTTCCTTGAGCACCCTGTCCATGGCAGAGTTGGGAACTCCTGAGGAATGTAAACCATCAGCATGAGGATGGTACCTTGACGAGGCTACAGGTTATGCTGGCCTCACTTGAAAGGGACAGAGGCATGAGGCTGACACCACACAAGGTTGTGAACAGTACCTCACCTGTCAGTCAAAAACCGAGTCAGTAAGTGGGGAAGATGGAGACTATCATGTGCTATGCTATGTTTACTGGGTGCAATATTATATAACTAATCCCAACACGTGGGGTGCAAAGGCAGGCAGATCACAAATTTGATGCCAGCCTAAGATACATAGTGAGACCCTGTGACAAACATGCCATCAAACAGTAAAGAGCCATATGAGTTTCATGAGTGAAGAAAATTTGTTAGATATGCAATGAAGTAAGTTTCAAACATTACTAATTTAGCTAAAGCTTAGAGAATAAGCAATTAGAAATCAACACTCTCTATCCCAGACGTGGTCAGACAGTGACATAGCCATGGGTCTGCTGAGTCAGGGGCCATAGGACCAGTGGTTTGGGTGCTATGGGAATAGAGAAGAGGCACTGTGGTCCGCATGCCTGTGCCCCCACTGAGGTTCATATACTGAAAGCTTTGCTGCAAAGTGATGGTGCTAGTGGATGGGGGCTTTGGAGGTGGCTGGGTCATGAGGGTAAAGTCTTAGAAATGAGATTAGTACTTTTAAAAAAGGGGCTCCAAAGACATGTCTAACCCCTTCTGCAATGTGAGAACACTGGGAAGACACCAGCTGTGATCTGGGACCAAGTCCCTCACCAGGCCCCAAATCCGTCTGACTTGGATCTTAGACTTGTAGCTCTACCATGGGGATCGCAGTGAGTATGTACCTTATCCAGAAGCTCCAGGCTCTGTATTTTGTCATAGAAGCCCAAATGGACCCAGGAATTTTCCATAGTATTTAGGAATGAAGGAAAGTTCCTTAGAAGAATTCACTTCTAAGGAACTTTTCTTCATTCGCTTCTAAATTTTCGCTGAGTGTTCAGGTCTGTGGAAGTGCTAAGCAGGTGAGTGGCAGCAGGAAAGGAAAGATGGCATGTGCATGTCATAGGTATGTACCTCCAAGTGAGCTGGTAGCTCAGGGTGGACTATGGCTGCACTGAAGCCCAAGCAAGAAATGCTGGTGCCCAGTAGATCATGTAGCACTTTATAGCACTAGATGGGCTAGCTGTCTGGGGACTGGCTCTCTTTTGGATTCTAGCCAGGTCTCTCCATGCTCTCTGTTAGCAGCATATGGTGTCTTCAGCAATAGGGTCTTAGCTTTTGCATCAGGCGGGTAATCAAGTGCTTTGACAGGAAGCTGTCTTGATTTGGCGACCTTGCAGGTCTGTCTGATCAACAACTCATTGTGGGTAGCAACTGATTTCTGGTACTGGGAGCTACAGGTCAGAGGAAAAAAAATTTTTTTTGATGAAGTTGCTGTGGCTATGGGCTTTAGAAGTCCCAGCTTCCAACTTTATGAAGTTGGTGGTGTTCACACATTGTGTTTAACAGTCAGGTGTCATGACCTGTGCTTGCCTTGTGTTGTGCCTTTCCTATTTCATCACAGGGACCTCGAGTGCCTTGAGAAGGAAGGAGCCCGGCTCTGGTATCACACCTGCATCCACAGGGTAGAGATCAAAGGGAAACAGTGATGGTCTGCTGTCCTTTGATTTGGTCCCAGTATTAATCTCTGCTGTGCTTATCTATAAATTCTGAATAATGACACTCTTGAGATCATTGTCAAGCTTAATTGGAAAATGCTGCATGGAAAATGTCAACAATGAGACTCGCTCGGCCAATGTTTTTGCCCTGTGGCTTTGCAAGTAGGGATTGCTGATGAAAATATCTGCGAGAACAGCTTGAAGGAGGAAGCATTCACTGCATTCCAGATCTCAGATGGCACAGTCCATTGTGGTGGGGAGAGAGACGCAGAGAGAAGAAATGTTGGCTGGCTTGGCCCCCCCAACCCTTGTATTCTGTGTATTCTGCTCAGGTCCCCAGCCTAGGGAATGGTGGTGCCCATATTGAGAGTGAATTAGTTAACTCTTTCTGAAACTTGGTCACGGACATACACAGAAATGTGCTTCATTAGTGTCCTAGCTGTTTCTAAATCCAGTCAAGTTGACAATCCAAACAACTATCATACAAGGTAAACAAAACATTGGAAACCAGATCTGTACCGACTGGAGACGCGTGCACCACTGGCAGGAGAGCTAGGTGCTCATCAGCTGAGCCTGTCAAGGTGTCACAGCTGCAGGGAGGAAGTGGGCGTCCCTTGTGTGGCTTTGTGCAGCAGGAGCGCTTTCTCCCAGAGTTCCATGGACGTGTGTCCATCACCCAAGTCAGGGAGAGGAAAGGGCTCACTGTGACCTCTGACGTGTGTCCATCACCCAAGTCAGGGAGAGGAAAGGGCTCACTGTGACCTCTGACGTGTGACCATCACCCAAGTCAGGGAGAGGAAAGGGCTCACTGTGACCTCTGACGTGTGTCCATCACCCAAGTCAGGGAGAGGAAAGGGCTCACTGTGACCTCTGACGTGTGTCCATCACCCAAGTCAGGGAGAGGAAAGGGCTCACTGTGACCTCTGACATGTGTCCATCACCCAAGTCAGGGAGAGGAAAGGCTCACTGTGACCTCTGACGTGTGTCCATCACCCAAGTCAGGGAGAGGAAAGGCTCACTGTGACCTCTGACGTGTGTCCATCACCCAAGGCAGGGAGAGGAAAGGGCTCACTGTGACCTCTGACGTGTGTCCATCACCCAAGGCAGGGAGAGGAAAGGGCTCACTGTGACCTCTGACATGGGCTGTGAGCTGCTTTTTGCAGCATGTGTCAGGATGCTGTCTCAGCAGCCAGAAGAGTGCTATACTTGGTCAGGGACAACCCTAGGTCAGATGTGTACACAAATGAGGATATAGGCCTGTGTGCAGAATGTATCTGTTACGTTTCTCACTGACAAAATGCACACAGAAGCAGCTTGAAGAGAAGTTTCTTTAAGCTTGCGGGTTAAAAAGCATGGCGTGGCAGACATGGCAGCTAGAGAGCTCTACCTACAGCAGTCAGAGCTTGTAACACTACATTCCACATCTTAGAGGATCAGGAAATAGAAAAACGTTGGGCTGGAGGAAGGGGTAGGCTATGAGCCTCAATGGCCTGTCCCCAGTGACCCACATCCTCTGGCAAGGCTCCACCTTCTAACGGTTCCACAGCCTTCCCCAAACACCTAACCACATGGGTCAAGTGTTCCCACACATGAACCCCTGGGGGACATTTCTTATTCAAACTGTAGCATGTGCATGGCCTGGAAACAGAGAAAAGCTTGTCCTCAGAACAGCAGCCTTGTGGCAGGTCATGTAGACTCCTGCATCTCACTCTCTTAGCTGGTAAAATGAAGTGTAATTTGTAATAAGTCCCTTCTTATCTGTATATGACAAATAAGTCATACCAAAGTTGAGTATTTTTGGGTCAGTTATCAGAATTATTGATACAGATGAACAGAGTAACAGTCTTTCTTTTCCTGCATTCCCATTGTCTGTTTCATCTGAGGGTCTCACTGGCAGGCCCCATCTAAGCCAGCCAGCTTTACTGCTGCCCTGGTAGTCGACATGGAGGTCCTCTGAAGATGGAATTGTGGGGCACTGTGTCCTCTGCTCAGCAATCCCGGCTTTCCATGACTTTGTCCACACAATCTGTGCAACTGGACCCCTCTCCCCAGATGTTTTCCTTTCTTTCCTTCCTTTCACGAAACAAATCTGGGGGCTGGTGACTCAGTTGGTAGAGTGTTTGGCTAGCGTGCATGAATCCCAGCACAACATAAAACCAGGAACAATGGTGCGTGCCTGCAATCCCTGCACCTGGGAGGAGGTGAGGGGGTGTGGATCTGACATTCAATGTCATCTTTGGCTATATGGTGAGTTCAAGGTCAATCTGGGCTACATGAGACCATGTGTCAAAGAATTAATAATGATGATGATGATGATAAAGCTGTAACTCTTTTGTCACTCATCTGCTGGCTTGGATGTGTTGGGTGCTCCCTAAGGGCTTATTTCTGGAAGTTTAATGCCCAGTGTCAAGGTAGTAAGAGGTTGTGGAGCTTTTAAGAGGTGGAACCTATACAATAAGCCAAACACAAACATTGCATGTTCTCCCTGTTATGCAAACCCTATCTTAGAACCTTTGTATATGTGTAAGTGTGTGCTAAAGTGTGTAGATGCTAGAGGATTAGGAAGGAGCCCATAAGAAGGAGAAAAAAGAGGAAGCTTCAAGGGAGATAGGAGGGAAGGCAACAGATCCCAAGTGATATGAAAGTCATATGGGGACTGCTAGGGATGGAAGAGTGGAAAGCCAGGGAGCTGGAACAGAGAAGGAGGAAGGGAGGCTTAGCCAAAACAGAATAAATAAAATTTATGAAAATAAGTAAAAGAAACACATATCTCTAACCAAAATGAGGTGGACCCTAGCAGAAGCTGGAAGCTGATTGGGTCATTGGGTTGCTGCTCTCAGAAGGAACTAGTGTAGTTCTTGTGGGACCTCGGTCAGTTCTGCAGAGGGTTAGCTGTCACAAGGAGCAAGACCAGCCTCTCCCCTCATGGCTTTGCTCTCCCCAGCACTGCATTTTCTTTCTCACATGCATGCCTGACACAATGCCAGGGCCATGTTAGAATATAACCATGAAGCTCATGCCAGAGACCAGACCCACAGGGGCTCAAGCCCTCCAAACTATAAAAAATAAAATAAAGGATCATTTAGAGTCTGAAAAAGCCAGTTTTATGGTTCCTGTTACTTAAGAGCAGAGCTGTGAAACCAGCTGGAACAGCATCTGGGCCTGACACATGGGCGCCCTTACCAACTCTGAACAAAAGGACATGGTGCTTGTTCATGGGATCATGTAGATTACCTTCTTCCTTCCCTCCTTTTCCTATCCCCTCCTCTTCCTTCCCCTTCCCTCCCCTCCTCCTTTCTTCCTTTGTTTGTTTGCTTGTTTCTTTCTTTCTTTCTTCCCTTCCTTCCTTCCTTCCTTTCTCTTCTCTTCTTCCATCTTTCCTTCCTTTCTCTTTCCCTTACTTTCTTTTTTATTTTTACATGTAATTCTGGTGTCCTAGAACTCACTGAGAAAGTCAGGCTGGGTGTGAACTCATGGCTATTCTCCTACCTCAGTCTTCCAAATGCTGGGATTACAGGTGTGAGTCACCACACTTGGCTGTTGAACTCCATGTTCTCATTTTTGTGTTTATCTACTGCTGGTATGTCTAGCTAAATATCAATCATTTTGAATAGTTAAAACTTAGGACAGATATACAAGTTCACATGTGCCCAGGGGTCCAGGAATTTCTGGCTGCCGCTCTCACCCAGTGGAGCTTCTCATAAGTGATCTCAGTGTGGCCTTCTTGGCAGTGCTTTCTGCTATGCACAGTTCTCTCAGCAGTGGTCTGTGTTACACATGTGTCTCTCAGCGGTGGTCTCTTTTGCATGCTTGTCTCTCAGCAGTGGTCTGTGTTACACACGTGTTCTTCAGGGGTGGTCTATGTTACATGCTTGTCTCTCAGGGGTGGTCTCTGTTACACGCTTGTCTCTCAGGGATGGTCTATGTAACATGCTTGTCTCTCAGGGGTGGTCTCTGTTACACGCTTGTCTCTCAGGGATGGTCTATGTAACACACTTGTCTCTCAGGGGTGGTCTCTGTTACACGCTTGTCTCTCAGAGGTGGTCTCTGTTACATGCTTGTCTCTCAAGGGTGGTCTCTGTTATACGCTTGTCTCTCAGGGATGGTCTATGTAACACACTTGTCTCTCAGGGGTGGTCTATGTAACACGCTTGTCTCTCAGGGGTAGTCTATGTAACACACTTGTCTCTCAAGGGTGGTCTCTGTTGCACGCTTGTCTCTCAAGGGTGGTCTATGTAACACGCTTGTCTCTCAGGGGTGGTCTCTGTTGCACACTTGTCTCTCAAGGGTGGTCTCTGTTACATGCTTGTCTCTCAGGGGTGGTCTATGTAACACACTTGTCTCTCAAGGGTGGTCTCTGTTACACGCTTGTCTTTCAGAGGTGGTCTCTGTTACACGCTTGTCTCTCAGGGGTGGTCTCTGTTGCACGCTTGTCTCTCAAGGGTGGTCTCTGTTACACGCTTGTCTCTCAAGGGTGGTCTCTGTTATACGCTTGTCTCTCAGGGGTGGTCTATGTCACACACTTGTCTCTCAAGGGTGGTCTCTGTTGCACGCTTGTCTCTCAGGGGTGGTCTCTGTTACACGCTTGTCTCTCAAGGGTGGTCTCTGTTACACGCTTGTCTCTCAGGGGTGGTCTCTGTTACACGCTGTCTCTCAAGGGTGGTCTCTGTTGCACACTTGTCTCTCAGGGGTGGTCTGTCACACACTTGTCTCTCAGGGGTGGTCTCTGTCTGACGCTTGTCTCTCAGAGGTGGTCTCTGTTGTATGCTTGTCTCTCAGGGGTGGTCTCTGTAACATGCTTGTCTCTCAGAGGTGGTCTATGTTGCATGCTTGTCTCTAAGGGGTGGTCTATGTTGCACGCTTGTCTCTCAGGGGTGGTCTCTGTTACACGCTTGTCTCTCAAGGGTGGTCTCTGTTGCATGCTTGTCTCTCAGGGGTGGTCTCTGTAACATGCTTGTCTCTCAGAGGTGGTCTATGTTGCATGCTTGTCTCTAAGGGGTGGTCTATGTTGCACGCTTGTCTCTCAGGGGTGGTCTCTGTTACATGCTTGTCTCTCAGGGGTGGTCTCTGTTACACACTTGTCTCTCAGGGGTGGTCTCTGTTGCATGCTTGTCTCTCAGGGGTGGTCTCTGTTACACGCTTGTCTCTCAGGGGTGGTCTCTGTTACACGCTTGTCTCTCAGGGGTGGTCTCTGTTACATGCTTGTCTCTCAGGGGTGGTCTCTGTTACACGCTTGTCTCTCAGGGGTTGTCTATGTCACACACTTGTCTCTCAAGGGTGGTCTCTGTTGCACGCTTGTCTCTCAAGGGTGGTCTCTGTTACACGCTTGTCTCTCAGGGGTGGTCTCTGTTGCACACTTCTCTCTCAGGGGTGGTCTCTGTTACACGCTTGTCTCTCAGGGGTGGTCTCTGTTACACGCTTGTCTCTCAAGGGTGGTCTCTGTTGCACGCTTGTCTCTCAGGGGTGGTCTGTCACACACTTGTCTCTCAGTGGTGGTCTCTGTTACACGCTTGTCTCTCAGTGGTGGTCTCTGTTACACGCTTGTCTCTCAGAGGTGGTCTATGTCACACACTTGTCTCTCAGGGGTGGTCTATGTTACACGCTTGTCTCTCAGAGGTGGTCTCTGTTGTATGCTTGTCTCTCAAGGGTGGTCTCTGTTACACGCTTGTCTCTCAAGGGTGGTCTCCTTCACACGCTTGTCTCTCAGGGGTGGTCTCTGTCTGACGCTTGTCTCTCAGAGGTGGTCTCTGTTGTATGCTTGTCTCTCAGGGGTGGTCTCTGTAACATGCTTGTCTCTCAGAGGTGGTCTATGTTGCATGCTTGTCTCTAAGGGGTGGTCTATGTTGCACGCTTGTCTCTCAGGGGTGGTCTCTGTTACATGCTTGTCTCTCAGGGGTGGTCTCTGTTACACACTTGTCTCTCAGGTGTGGTCTATGTTACACGCTTGTCTCTCAGGGGTGGTCTATGTTACACGCTTGTCTCTCAGGGGTGGTGTGTGTTGCACACTTGTCTCTCAGGGGTGGTCTCTGTTGCATGCTTGTCTCTCAGGGGTGGTCTCTGTTACACGCTTGTCTCTCAGGGGTGGTCTCTATTACACGCTTGTCTCTCAGGGGTGGTCTCTGTTACATGCTTGTCTCTCAGGGATAGTCTCTGTTACACACTTGCCTCTCAGGGGTTGTCTATGTTATATAGGTGCCTCTCAGCATTGGTCTCTCTTCCACACATGTCTCTTAGCAGTGGTGTCTTTTGCATGTGTTTCTCTCAGTGGTGGTCTTTTACACGAGTGTCTCTCAGCAATGGTCTCTGTTACACACGAGTCATTCATCAGTGGTCTCTGTTACACATGTGTCTCTCAGGGGTGGTCTCTGTTACATGTGTGTCTCGTCTTCAGTATT
Source organism: Dipus sagitta (assembly GCA_036346955.1). NCBI lineage: Eukaryota > Metazoa > Chordata > Mammalia > Rodentia > Dipodidae > Dipus > Dipus sagitta. The sequence goes on from CM070778.1 coordinate 139,357,865, forward strand.
GCATAAAGAATTCCTATTTTGCTCTAAAAAGCAGCCTGGTGAAGAATGCCTTAAGCTTAGTGGCTATTTGCATGGTTTTGGTTAAACAAATTGCACAGGAAATGATCAAATATTGGGCACCAGTCCATGTGATTCAGAACAGGCTCCTAGATCCCGTATTAGGGAATTAGAAGAGGGAAGGGCACTGCACATGCGTGTTCCCTTCGCAGTGCTTGAGTTCTGTGCCATCTTCCCAGAAGGGGATGTAGCCTTCAGTCTGAGGCACTGGGTTATGCCTGGCTCCATGTGAGGCCTTCAGAGAAACGGAGCTGCTCTTTCTCGTCTTACATTGCCTGTTTGCAGACCAGAGAAGCAAGCACACAAACAGGCTTCTGATTCAGTCATAAAATACAGGAATTTATACTGAATACTTTTTAACATATAAGGCATGCCTCACCGCAATCATGGGGTTTTCATTTCCCTCTGGTCATGTCTGGTACCCACTAGCCAAAGGAAAACTTGAGAACTGGAGCACATAAGCACGTTAGTGGGGGAATAAAAGCATTTCTTCTGAAGGAGGCAAGGAGGGGTCCCACGGAGCTCCAGGCTCTCAGAGTGATGTGGCAATGTGACCCTGGGAAAGAAGATTTTCTTAAGCAAGTCCTTGGTTTGGAATTTTGGTCGCTAGGGTGGAAGAGAGGAACCATGTGGTGGAGGCGCTGGAGCTGGTGAGGACCCAGTGGTGGCAGGGAAGGGCTCACAAGTGGCTAACCACTGAACACCTCACCTGGCCGGCACCCTCTTCCTGTGGAAGGTTAGCTTGGGGAAGCAGGCTAGAAGTACTCATGGACACATGACAGATGCAGTGCTCCTTCAGCTTCCTGTCCACTCTCTATGAGCCTGGGCTGCGTCAAGACACTGTAACTGCAAATGCAGGGAGAACGTGTCCTGTGTGTCTGTGGTCACGAGGATCTGTCCCTGGGCTGTGCTGCGCTTCCTCGCCAGCACCTTCCACACCTGTGATGACTTTTCATGGTGGCTGTCAGGTGCAGGAGCATGGCCTCTGTCTGTCTCCAACCAGTGTGTCCCCAGACCCTTGAAGGAGTAGCTCCTCCTGAAGTCGACACTGACTACTGTAAGTAACCAAAAACACTGAGGCAGAGTGACATTGGGACTCCGTGGGGATGGACAAGGGATATCATATATCAGGGCGACACATGCCCAGCTTAAGTAGTTTTTGAGGCATTATTTCCATGAAATCCACTCATGTGGCTGATAACTCTGGGCATTCACAGGCAACAGCTTGCTTTTTCCTGAAAAGAAGATGGAATCCAGACACTATGTGAAATAATTTGTGAATCCTTTCTTTTCTTTTTTGTTTTTTCAAGGTAAGGTTTTACTCTAGCCCAGGTTAATCTGGAATATACTATACTATGTAATCTCAGGGTGGCCTCGAACTCATGGCTACTCTCCTACCTCTCCCTCTCTAGTGCTGGGATTATAGGAGTGTGCCACGACCCCCAGCTTGTGAATCCTTTCTTAAGAAAACAAGCTGTGGTGAATGATGAGAAGCTTAAGTGTCATGGGTGAGTCTCTTTTGCAGTGTCTTCTGTTGGAGATGGGATGGCAGCTCTCTGATTCTTGATGATAGAAGGAAACATGCCTCTGTGTCTCATGGGAGGTTACATATGATTCCTGAGGGTCGCTGTAAGGCCCGAGAGGATTGGGGACAAAGGGAGAAGGAGCCACTGCCTGGATGGGAAGAAGCTTTTGAATTGTTTACCTGTCATCATCATTTGGCTCTTTGAAATACTGTGGTAAAGGGGTAGGATGCAGTTCTGCCCTGAAGAAAATATCCTTTGTGGGTTGTCTTCACTTGTCTCCACGCCCCTTACTCATCCACGGTAGCCTCTCACTGCCTCTCCTTCGAGGGTGACCAGATACTGTGTAAGACATTTGGCTGGGGACAGGGTGGCTGGGGCATGCAGGTGAGGTGCTCTTCCAGTCTGCCTTCTCCATCATCCTGGGGCTAGCTGGCCTTGTCCTCAGAGGATTCCCAGCTCCTCCTTCCTCTCCATGAGGAAGCCCCGTGTGATCCTGCATCTCCCTCCCTCCTCAGCAATACTTCAATGGACAGAGGCACCTGAATAGCAGCCCCCAAAGTTCTCAGGTGCCCGTTCTGGAGCTTGTGACTATCACCTAATGTGGCAACAAGGGGGAGCTTGAAAAGGTGGCTGGGCACAGGCCCAGAGATGGGGAGGAGAACCTGAGTATCTATGTGGGCACTAAACACAATTGTGGGTTCTTATAAGAAGCAGGCAAAGGGCTTTCTGCAGCACTGAAAAGGGCAGATGGCGCCTGGGCAAGAGGCCACACTTTGAGTTAGAGGGAGGAAGCAGGAGCCATGCTGTAGCCAATGGGGTGGAGAGGTGGTGGAAGATGGGAAGTGGATTTCCTGTCCACCTTGGGAAGGAGTGCAGAATTTTGAAGCAGTGGAGGAGGGATTTTATTTTTGACTTCCACAAGTGTGTTTCTAGAGCTACTGAGTCTATGGCAACTTGTTATGGTAGCCACAGGAAACTCACTTTGTGGGTAAGCCACTGAGAGTAGAGATGGCATCTCTGAACTCCCTCTGTAGATTCACGTGTCCTTTAGAGAGTCTCACCACAAGGCATGAGTGAAAATGTGGCATAAGCTAAAAAGCGCTCCTCATGAGGGGACTATGTAGTCTTCTACCTCTGTTCTCTTCCTGTCGGGTGGAATGTAGGCTCATTATCCAGAGTGATATCAGCTAGTTTAGACCACCAGATGTATTTGGGATTTGAGTCTCTCCATGCTGTGTCATCCAGACAGAGAACCACAGAGGTAGAAACTGTGAAGTAGGGGCCTACACAATTCCATTTAAAACACATTAGGTGGGCCTTTCTGTCAGCTTGACTCAATCATAACAAACAAAAAGTAGTCATAATGATAGACATAGCTCCTGGTCTGTTTCTCCCAAGGATCCCAGGTTAACCTGTATCTCTTACTTTTTGGTCACTGAAACTTCTGGCACAATATTGACTATACATGATAGATAAGGGAAAGACAGTTTGGATTAAATTCTAAGGGTTCTGTGCCTTCTAGGACATTTGAGATGATATTGCTCTGAGGTGAATATCCAGCTGTGGGGCAAGATGAATGCCCTGTGGGTGCTGTTGGCCTCAGCGTCAGGTGAGCGAACTCTGTGCAGTGGTACATGTATCGTTCTCTTAAATTCTCCATATCCATTACTCTTTATCTGACTCAGAAGGCCGGCAGTTTTCTTTGGGAGCACTCCTGAGCCCCTTACACGTTCAGTGCTCTTTGATGCTGAGGGCTGACTCTGGCTGGGCTCCTGCAAGGAACCATGTCATCCCTATGGAGTCCCCAGTGGCACCTTAAAACATAACAGCAGAAAGAGTCATAAAATTTAAGCATTGTCAAGTCTTGTTTTGTCCTTCTGATTATATAAGAAAGCTCTGGGTTGGTTTTGGAAGTTGGCTTCCACATCCTTCTGTCTTTGTGAGGCCCACATGGGTGGAGTTTCCAGTGTTGGAATTTGGCCTGGGCACCCAGTCCTTGACCTTTTCACTTAGAATGAAAGATTAAAGTTGGCCCCTGCGTGCTGGTGTAAGGAAACTATTCAGAAACTCACTAAAAATAAAAAAAAAAAAAGAGCATTTGATTCTTCCCAGTGGGTTATCCCATAATGATCAAGGAAACATCTCAAAGTCTACCCTGCACCTTCTGTCTTCATTGAGGTCAGGAAGAGACACGTCTTTTCCTTCTTCTCAGAATTTTGGCAGCTTTATTTCCAGGCCTAGCCAAAACCTAGAAATGCAGAGGGAGGTGATTGAAAATAGATACTAAAAAAGAAAAAGGCCAGTGTGTTGAACACTACACAATGGGCTAGCTTGAAGTTGGCAGTGAATATTGGATTTGAGTTCTTGATCAGCATTGTTTCAACAGGTTTGTTGGCTGCTGTGGGGAAGATGACTGTATCTGTTCCCTCAGAATACATGCAGCATCTAAAGGGGTCATGTCCAAGTGGGCAGTCATGGGTGCAAGCACAAGTGTTCTAATAAAACCTGATGCTTGAATTTTCAATTCATTGAAGGTATTTGTGCTCCTGAAATAATGCTGTTTGTGCAATATTTTGAATTTTTGAAAGAAAGTAAGACTTATATTGGGAGTATAATTTGAACCATTCATGTAACCCATGAACAAGAGTCCCAAAAGACATGGGATCTTGCTCTATTTTCTGCTGTTATAGCAAAACATTAGAGACTGAGTAACACAGAAAGAAAAAGAGAAGCTGGGTGTGGTGGCGCACGCCTTTAATCCCAGCACTCGGGAGGCAGAGGTAGGAGGATCACTGTGAGTTCGAGGCCACCCTGAGACTACATAGTGAATTCCAGGTCAGCCTGAACTAAAGTGAGACCCTACCTCGTAAAACCAAAAAAAAAAAAAAAAAAAAAAAAAAAAAAAAAAGATGTCTTGCTTATAGTCCTCGAGGTGGGGAAGCCCATAGGACATTGCTGCATCTGGTGAGGACTTTCCTGACAAAAGGCACAACATGTTGAGACAGTGAACGTGTAAGCTCTGATCCCTCTTTCTCTTCTTGTAAGTCCACTAATACTATCACGAGACTCCTACCCTATGACCTCATATAACCTAATTATTTCTGAAAGGCCCTATCTCCAAGCATGTGAATATGGGGATTGATTTTATAACACATGAACACTGGTGAACAACCTTAAAATAAGCACTAAGGAAATTATATATTTGTAGTAGGAAAAATCAGTTTCAGAAATAGAATATTAAACAAGGGTCTCCTCACAGTAAACACCAGAAGGCTAAGAAATGGATGCTGTCAGGTATCTCAGAATGGCTGGTGTGCGTAGATATGTACCTTGGCCTCTGTCAGATCTCTAGCCTTAGTCTCAGGCCTCAGAGGGGAGAGGAGTGGGTCAAAGCATCTCCAGTTGGCCTTCCCTGTTTGTCCATTGGCCATTGCATATTGTTTTATTGAGGTGGACTTATAAAACATTTGGTGGAAAAATCTTGAAGTGTCTGGTCTATGAAAGAGATAACTCCTTGCTATTTGCAATGTAATTAATGAGTAAATGGTCCTGGGTTTGTGAGTAATGAAGAACTAGTGACTGAGGGAGATAAAGTTATTCATGCATGCCATGGTCTTTTCATGGCAGCAGGAACCATGCCATTCTTCAGGGCTCTAGAGAGATTTTGGAGATTCCCAGAGATTTAAGCAATGTTTGTGTCATGAAATTATCCATTGTTCACACAATATCATGCACATTCAAACATGCATGCACACATAATAAGACATTACTCAGTGGTTAAGGACCAGTAGGAAATTTTTTTTCTATTTCAGGCCTGTTTTCTTCATTGTCTTTTCATTTACATTGATTTTTAAAACACATTTAAAAATATTTTATTTACTTATTTTTCAAGAAGAGAGACAGACAGAGAGAACAGGCACCCCAGGGCCTCTAGCCACTGCAAATGAACCCCAGACACATGTGCTACCTTGCGCATGTAGCTTTATGTGGTCGCTGGGGAACTGAATCCAGGTCATTAGACTTTGCAGGCAAGTGCCTTAACCACTGAACCCATCTCTCCAGCCTCCCCCCCTTTTGAGAAATCTCTATAACTGTTCTTTCGTACATGATACACTCCCCAAATTCCTTTGTTGATTTTCTCTTCATCACTGATTTTGTACAATTTGATTACATTCTTCAATGTGGTTTTGTTTGTTTTCTCTTTTTCTTTTTGGTGTGTGTGTAGAGTAAGTGTGATGTGTGCAAGTGGTGTATGCAAGTGTGTGTATGGATGTGCATGCCCCATGTACACATGTGTGATGGCCAAGGACAGACTTCCTCCTCTATCTCACCTTTACACAGAGCCTCTCTCTGAACCTGGAGCTACTATTTTTTCTGTCAGACTAGCTTACCAGTGAGTCCCAGCAATCCTTTCTTTGCCCCCATTGCCATTGGGATTGCAGGCATATGTGGCCATGCCAGACTTTTATATAGGTGTTTGGAATCTGAGCTCAAGTCATCATGCTTGCACAGCAAGTACGATTCCCTCACTATTTTTCTTAATTTTACTTATCATTAGAGTTCATTTGGCTATTGATATGCTGTGGCATAGTGTATTAAATTTTTGGCATTAATATTGTTTTGCCTCCTTCCGTCTTAATTACAAGTAAGTAAGTCTGCTTGAAGATGCCCTTCAACTCATCAACTCCTGAATGGTGTGTTTCCTTTGATAAGGTTCTGATTCCTTCTGTGTTTCCTGTGGACACCAGCCACTGCTAGGTCTTTGAGTTCTCTGACGTCTCACTTGCACAAATTGTGGTTTTAATCTCTAGAAGTTATGTCTGGCTGCTTGTTGTGTCTTTGATGGATCAGCCTAGAGCATATGGAACACAGCTATAAAAAACCATTTTAATGCTCATTATAATGTCTACATCAGTAACACTGGGTTAAACTTCTTCATTATGAGTTCTTTGTTGCTCTGTCATTGAATATCTGTTATCCTCTGGTCAAACCAACAAGACATTGTGAAGTTTACCTTGAGAACACCAAGCATCTTTACTCCTATACTATTCTTGCTCTAGTTTGGGATCCTGTGAAACTAGGTAAGGGTAATTCAGTCCTTTCTGGTCTTGCTTTTATGATCCATGAGGTGGATTGAGGGCAGCATATAGTTTGTGGCTAATTATGCCCATTGGCAGAGGCCAGAGCTTTATTTATCCTTTATTTAGCATCCTTAGAAACCCACAAGTTTCCAGCTGGTGGGGCAGGCAAATGGCCAGTGCCCTCATAGTCCTGAGGTTCCCCTGCAGTGTGCCCTTTTCACATGGACATGCTGAAGGTGTGGAAGGAGCTTCTGCAGGTATCTGGAATTCTCTCTGTTCACAACTTTGGTGTGGATTTCTCCTTCTAATCTTTGAGGACCTCAGGCATGTTGGCTCAGCAGTGGGAATTGTGGTCCGTGTCAGAGGGCTGAACATTCTTCTCAGGCTAGTGATGGAGGACAGGGTGGCTCATTTCAGCAGTTCTTCTCTCAATAGACATAAGTCACCACCATTTGTTGCTTTGATGTAGAGTCTGAAATACTGTTCCTTCATCTATGCTGTTTTGTCCAGACATTTCCTGTGGTCTGTAGTTTCAGTCAGGATATGGTTGTTTCAGTCAGGACATGATTGTTTCAGTCAGGACATGGTTGTTTCAGTCAGGATATGGTTGTTTCAGTCAGGATATGGTTGTTTCAGTCAGGACATGATTGTTTCAGTCAGGATATGGTTGTTTCAGTCAGGATATGGTTGTTTCAGTCAGGACATGATTGTTTCAGTCAGGATATGGTTGTTTCAGTCAGGATATGGTTGTTTCAGTCAGGATATGGTTGTTTCAGTCAGGACATGATTGTTTCAGTCAGGATATGGTTGTTTCAGTCAGGACATGATTGTTTCAGTCAGGATATGGTTGTTTCAGTCAGGATATGGTTGTTTCAGTCAGGACATGGTTGTTTCAGTCAGGATATGGTTGTTTCAGTCAGGATACGGTTGTTTCAGTCAGGACATGGTTGTTTTAGTCAGGATACGGTTGTTTCAGTCAGGGCATGGTTGTTTTAGTCAGGATATGGTTGTTTCAGTCAGGACATGGTTGTTTCAGTCAGGATACGATTGTTTCAGTCAGGATATGGTTGTTTCAGTCAGGACATGGTTGTTTCAGTCAGGATACGGTTGTTTCAGTCAGGATATGGTTGTTTCAGTCAGGATATGGTTGTTTCAGTCAGGATATGGTTGTTTCAGTCAGGATATGGTTGTTTCAGTCAAGATATGGATCTGATTGCTGATATTCAATCTGTTCTGCATGTGAGAGACCTTCCTGCTTCTCCTGTCTATGATTGGCCCTGACAGAAAATCAGTGGGTAGCAATTGTGGGATAAGAGATAGTGAACACAAACAGGAGCAAGGCAGCAAACTTGCCTCCAGAACATCTTTCTATCTAGTCCACTTTGCATTCTGGAGTTGGAATCATGGCTCACTGACTTTTCCAAACTCTGCCCCTTGGGAAGAGACTGGTGGGGGCTGGATCTGCCCAGGCCTGGGGTGTGGGGCAGTGTCCACACAGATGTAAGGAAGCATCAACAAAAGAATGATTGCCTACCATTGTCAGGCCTGTCAGGAGAGGAAGCAGCTTGAAGAACTCAGGTGCTAGCAAGTCCAAAGCAGGTGCATGTGGGTGGGCACCAACAGGTACTCCTCTGGTGGCTGCACATCACTTGGCACTGTTACCTGATTTCATAGCCAGCTTTGGCTCACCATTGTGAGAAAGCTCTGGGTCTCTTTGTCACAATGCCTCAAGGAGGCAAGTTTGGAAATAACAAATTGCCCTTCATTGAGCACATGATATGTCTTGCTTGAACAAGAAGCTGACTCATGGTTTTCGCTTCCAACTTCCTTGTGCTCACATCCATAACAGTCTCCAAATTTTAACATCCTTTCTGACTTCAGCTACTTATTCTGGAGTTCTCCTTTGCTGTAAAGTCACAGATCATGAGCAGAAGTGACTCTTTCTGTACTGGCTCCAGCAGAGGTTCTCTGTCCAGAGCACGTCTCACTGATTACAGGAAACAGAGGTTGGAGCCCCAGCAGCCTCTGTCAATCTGTTGCAGAGCCTAGCTGGATTGGCTCATGTCTGGTGGAGCCACAGACTGACTCAAACTCTCGGTCTGATGAGGACTCAGTTCTCCTCATTGACACAGGAACCAGAGGCTCTGGCCACTCCTAGACCAAAGTTCTTACAGCTCACTTCTCCCACATTTGGACTCTGTATCCACAGCTATGGCCCATAGCAGTTGAAGCCTGGGTATGCACGTACAAAGGATTCCAGGCTTGCTTTGGAACTCTGAAGTTTATGTACTGGGTGAGGATGTTGCTCACAAAGCAAGTGTGAGGATTGGGGTGAGAGAAACACCTGGGCTCTGTGCTGGCACAGGGTGCCCTGGGATGCCCTCAACAGGAACAAGAGGCAAAAGTCCCTGCTCTCCTGGGTTCTTTCATTCCAGTGACTCTTCGCAGCATGACTTCCAAGTGACTCTCAGGTAGTGACAGTCAGACTAGAGTCATGAACCTCTTTGGTGATCTGAGGGTGGTACTTTCTTCCCTGAAGAATAGCTGCACACCAGGACCCACAGTTTCCTGCAGTTTTAGATGTTTCAATGGTGATCTAAATTGATCCCAGGATATTTTTCACTCTTTTGAATGAGTAAGATAATAATGGATAACACTATAATCAGGAAAACTGACATATTTTATATGCTTCAATAGGTACAAAAAATCAACAAAGCACTTTTAGGACCAAAGATTTGTCTTAAAAGGATCTGTAGTGTTTTGGATGTATGTGTACCTTGACTCAGGTATTAAAATTAAAGTTTGTAACTTGGGTCTCTACTGCCTGGCTGGAGGAGGTGTCACTGGGGAGTGGATCCTGGGTCCAGCCCAAAGGTGCATTTGGGTGTGCAACTGCATGGCAGACAAAAGGTATGCAGAGAGGGTTTGGGCTTTGGTGGAGTCCTGCTTGCTGCTGGCTCATGCTTGCTGCTTTTGGATTTTGCTGGCTGGTTGTTTTTTTTCTTTCTCTCTGCTTGTTTGTATGGAAACAGCTTCTTCCATCATTGATGGAACTTCCTGGGATCTCTCAGCTTGAAATAAACCCTTTCCTCCCATGTAAATTGTGTCTGGTTTGGATGTCTATCTCAGCAATGTGAAGCTGTCTACAACAGGATCCCATGTAGATGGACTTCAATATGAGGTCATCTTGCTGCCTCCTATCCCATCCTCAGAGGTTTCAAGGAGACTCTGTCAGGAATTATCCACCCAGTTGTGAGCTCCATTTTCACTGCTCCTCACACACCTGCGTCCACTGACTCCAGCAATCTCTGCACCTTCTCCTTTGCTGGGTTTTATCTTGCCCATAGAAAGAGATTACAGGGTACCCCAATACTTGATCAAACATTATCCTAGGTGAATTTGAGGGTTGTTTGTGTGAGACTAACATTTGACTCTATAGATTAGCAAGCAACAGACCTCTCCAGTGTGGTGGACCTCACCCAATCAGGTGAAGGAATTAATAGACTAAAGACCAAGCCATCCCTGTAGAGATGGGAACTTTTCCTTTAATGGCCATTAGCCTTTCTCCATATTTCTGACTGGAACTCAAATAAAACATAGGTTCTCCCTGGGTCTGGAGCCTGCTGGCCTCTGAGGAAAGCTACACCCTCAGTTCATCTGGGTCTGTAGTTGCTGACCTCATTTGTTTGGATATATGACTCATATGAACCAATTATTTATGATCAATTCCCCCCCACACACACACACTATTGGTTCTGTTTCACCAAAGAGCCCTGACTAAGGTATAAACTTAGCCAAACACATTTCAAAAGAATTCACAATGGAGGAGAGTAGAGGACCTAAGATATCCTTATGAGGCTGTGTGGTTCCACACATCTTGCCAAACTCAGTCTTATCACAGCACGCTGACATGGAGGGGAAAGAACTCTTTCATGGCTGTGCTTTGCAAAAGGTTGAGCTTGCTCAATGTAGGAAATCATATTTGCATCTGTCAAACCGACTGGGAGATTTCATAATCACTGGAAATCTTCTGCCTTCTTGACTGACGCACGGCTCCCAGGGTGACAAGGCAAGAGGCACCTGCACTCAGCAAGCGAGCAGGAGCTTTGAGGTGACTGAGAGACCACTGCCTTCTGCTGGGTCTCCATGCACAAATTCCTATATAATTACAAAAATCTTGTGCAAATGATCAGTCACATGACTCTGTTTATTAAACCCACTGCCATGTGTACATTCTCCAGGGACAATGTGGTATGTGACTCAGTCCTGAGAGGCTCCTATCACAGAGACAGCCCCAGGAAGGCACACTGAGCTGCTCAGGCAAAGGACTCCCATGGCACTGAGCCTCTGGTGTGCATGCTCTGTCAGTCACGTGCAGCTACAGAAAAGAGGCTGTGTTAAGGTAGCATTCCCAGGCCCAGCTCTCTTGCTGTTGATACCCAGTTTCTGCTCCCTATAGTGGAATGAGGATGAGTTTTAAAAGCTAGAAGCACCAGGAGTCAAGCAAGGGAGACAGGTGTAGAGAAACCTCCCTAAGGACAGGATGCAAATACTTTCTGTTCAGCTCTTGGGAGCTTGGCTATAGCTTCCTTAGCAAATAGCACTTTGTGTATGTGTGCTCAGAGGTGGACTTTGCTCAGAACATACATGGTGTGGCCACCTTCTTGTATCACCAACAGGCAATAATGCCTACCTGTACCTCTGCCCCAGAACCCAGGCCACATGGCCTTTGTCCTCCCTGAGGAAAAGAAGTGCTCCCATAACACCAGGCCTAAAGTCTGGCTGTGGGAAGTGCTCCAAATATGCCATGCCCTTCATTTTCTTTCTCCTCCGTGTTCATTCCCTGCTTCCTTCCATCTCCAGGATCCTTCTGTCTCCAGGAGCCATGCAGATGTGAGGAGGTGCAGAACTCAGTTCTCTTCCATGGTGGAGTTCCTCCTGACCAACTAGGACATAGATCTTCACAGACTATCTGACTCAGGCTAGTGGGGGCCACCTTGCTGTGCACCTATGATTCCACACAGGAGCCAAGGTGTTTGGGGAGCCAGTAGTTCAGAGATACCATTCAGTTAGTGCCAGAAAGCTGGGTCCTGGTGAAGGGTGCAGGCCGCCTTCTTCCTCCAGGGTGAACCTAGCTTTGAGAGTCACTGGACTTTTCAAAAAAGTATTGGAGTCTATTTTGAGCTTGTGGATGTTGGACTTTGATTTCTGATTTGCAAGAGAATGGCTGGAATTGGAGATCATCATATTAAGCAAAATAAGCCTGAAACAGAAAGAAAAATATCACATTCTCTCTCATATGTGGAACTTAGATTTTACACATACACACAAACACACACACGTATAAGGGGAAATATGTGAAGAGGAAGGGGATTAGCAGAAGTACAATAAGGTGAATATGGTCAAAGTACACAGCATACTCAAATGGAAATGCCATTAGGAAACCCAGTGTTTTGTATGATGAACATATGCAGATCATAGTCACTCAGAACCTTATAAAAAAGGTTGTGGCCTTTACATTTTGTTTTCAGATTGTCACTCTTTACTCTCTGTGTTCTTTTGGCAACTGGGTAGACCTGTGAAACCCACCTGTGAAACCTACCTCAGGCTTCTGTTTCTTTGCACGTCTTTGTTCCTGACTATGTTCCTGCTCCTGCTCTAGGAACACAACGTAGGGAATTCAAAAGATTTTTGTTTCTGAAACCCATTGCCAAAGCACTTGGTTATCCACCATATCTAAATGGCAAGATCTTGTTTCTGAAGACACCACTGGCTGTGGTTTTAGGAAATCAAGAGATCATACTGGAACTGAGATGGAATCCAGCTCCCTGCTGGCTAGTTCTCATAGTGCTCTAAAGTGCTAAGTGAGCTGCCAGGGATAATGGTCACCAACAGCAGGAACAAGCGGGGATCCTGCAAGCTATGAAGCCAACCAGCTGGGCAAGATGCACACACCTGTGCAATAGTGGCACACAGGCTGTGTGTGTGTGTGTGGGCGGGGGAGTAGTCCACTCCTCTCTGAATGGATATGAGGCACAATCAGTGAGAGAGAATTCATACCTGGTACTGAAAACCAAGTTAGCAGCCTATGGCTTGGAAAGTCATAAACCCTAGAGGGATGCTCCTACTCTTCTTTGTCTAAAAGAAGAGGGTATTCCCTTCCAACAGTCTTATCAATGTCTATGTTTATCCCTTTTGATCCATGCTACTCTCAATTTTAGAGATTCTGCTTTTTCTAGATGGCAGCAAATACCAGGAGACCCAAAATCCATCACTATGACAAGAAAGCCAGCTGCCTAGCATGAGCCCAGTCATCTCTGTCAGAACTTCCAGGGCCCAGGAACCATTGCAGAGATAGTAGTGGACTAAGTATGAGTTCTGATTTCACTGCTAGCCTGAGACTCTCCTCCAGGGAGATAGCAGTAGACACCAAGGAGACTCAAAACACATCCACATAGAACATCCAAGGCTGCTGAAAGCTCAAAGTCTTATAACATACCCTCCAAGGCTCAGGAAATGTTGTGAAGGCGGGGGAGGAAATATGTAAGAACCACATATGGGAAGGTGTATTCTGAGGCATTGCCCCCACCCAAGACTACCTGCTGCATTTTTCACCCCATAGTTCTTACTGGAAGGAGAGTGTGGACATGAGTATAACCCAAAGGGAATATGACCAATATGCAATATGTTTATACAATAAAGTTCTCATTTAATATCTTGCAGATAAGTCGGGCATGGTGGCTCATGCCTTTAATCCCAGCACTTGGGAGGCACAGGTAGGAGGATTGCCGTGGGTTCAAGGCCACCCTGAGAATACAGTGTGAATTCCAGGTCAGCCTGGGCTAGAGTGAGACCCTACCTTGAAAAACCAAAAAAAAAAAAAAAAAAAAAAAAAATCTTAGATATATCTTAGAGATGCCTTGTGAGTTTGTTCTCATCTCTGGATTTCTTCCAGATCACCTTGATATTGTCTCTAGTACATTCTACCAACTGTCACAGTTTTAGGGTTGGCATGCATCCTGTGATCCACAGTGTGTGGGGAACATGTGGGGCAGCCCTGAGGCTTGGTGTAGCACATACCAGGTCGCTGGGTGTCAGGCACAGCAGGTTATTTGAGTGCCTCATTCTTAAATGCAGCTTGATGTCTGGGGAGATAAAGTAGCTCAGTGGAAAAGTCTTTGCCACACAAGCATGAGTACCAGAGTTCAGAAGTCTAGCACCCATGTACAAAGCAGGACTATATGGCAGGCATATATAATCCTAGCTGTGCCTATGGGCAGGAAGGAGGTGGAGTCAGGAGAATCTTTCAGACTGTCAGAAGCCAGCTAGCCTGGTGAAAGCAGTGGTGAACAAGGTGAGACCTTGCTTCAAAGGAGGACTGCTACCCCAAAATTGTCCTCTGACCTCCACATGGATACCCACTGTGCATGCCCATATGCACATGACCACACACATGCTCAACACACACACACACACAATTAAAAAAGTCTGCTTGTCACATACACTCTATACTTTTGCCCTGGGCATTAGTAGTAGCTTATTATATAATCAGATTATATGCTAAGTGTCACCCGAACCTTCTAGCAGGACTCATCCATCAGTGACTCTGAGGTTACTATGTGGGAAAGAGGCTGCAGGGGGCGCTGCTCTCCCTATATTTGTATGTGAGCCAGGAATTTGGGGATTAAGAGCCAGGTATGGGCCTCCATGAGGCAATCAGAATACTGGATTAGCTGAGAAGCTAGGGTACAACAGACTGCTGCTCCTGGGCCAAGGAACCTGCTATGGGCAGGAGATATCAGCTGTGTGCTTTTGGGCAGAAGCTGGAAAGATGAATCTACTGGAAAGATGAAACATGCAACTGCAGGCTAGAAGTCATGTTTAAAGAACAGGCAAAGTGATGATACATGGCAGCTAGGGACAGGAGGCTGGGGAGCTGCATCCTGCAGGGCAGGTGAGTTCCATGTAGAGGCTGATATAACTCATCAGGGAGAAGTCCTGTGACTGCAGCCTGGGGTTCCCTCTGTCTTTCTGTGGGCAGCCTCTGTCCCTACCCTGCTCCTTTATCAGATGTTTACTGATAAGCACTCATAAAACCCTGTGTGACTCTTTTGACAGATCACAGAGGATTTGAAAAGAAACAGCCATTGTATTTGCATGGCTCAGGTGCTACTGAATTCCATAATCCAGAACATGAGACTTGGGGACCAGGATCCCCACTGCAGTAGCATGTCCTGATGCAGGTATCATGGTGACCTCACAGTGGTCTGGAGACACTTGTGTGTTGGGCAGTTTTGAGGTGGCTACAGTGATCATAAGAGTTGACTGCACAATGTCTGTGTGGCTTCCTGGCTGGGACCCGCATAGACCGAGCTTGATTCATGGACTCTGACCCAGGAGGCTTGGGGCTGGGGACAGAGTGCCCTGAGAGTCTCTCAGACCACAGGTACATCCCTCCCCATCTCATTGCGAGAGGGTTCTCATTGTGCGGGAAACCAAGGCCACAGGAGGCATCAGAGTATGACAAGCTGGCTTAGGGCTGGGCAAGGCTTTCTGGATACCTCAGGAAGGGTCCTTTCTACCCTCATCCAAGCAATAGCACATTTGTGCTGGGGCTTGGCTCATACAAAGAGTGGAGGCAGCCCTGGCCTGATCCCACCCAGTTCTTATCCCCATGAGCCTTTGGGGGAAGTTCTTTTCCTTTTGCTACCAATCCTGAGATGCTCACGTGGTTCTCCAGACAGCTACTCTTCTCTGCTGCTGGTCAGAACAGAGCTAGTTCCTGGAACCCCCTCCCCAAGGAGGGCTCAGGGCCCAGTGCTTACTCACTAAGCCCAAGACACACTAAGAGGAAACAGATGTCTGAGACTGTGACTTCGCAGCCCTGTGCTTCTGGGCTCACTGTGCCCAGTTCTTAGAGTGCCAGGGCCTGTGGGGCATCCCCAAGATGTGCACCAGTAGATGGAAGCTGTGTCGTGCCCTCTATGCTTTCCCATGAAGAAGGAGAGAAGACGACATTGTCCCTTGAGCTCACTGACACCAGGTTCTGGGGGTCAGGAGCCTCCCCTGGAGAGTGGCCCAAGTCCCCAGGCTATTGCTAGGCCACTCAGTTCCTCTTTCTTGGCCCCATGCACACTTGACTGACTCAGTGCTCCTTCAGAAGGGGGTGGAACATATGCTTATTCATTTGTAAATCTTTTTTGTTCGTTTTTATTAAAAATATTTGAGACTATGCCACACCTAATTCATACCAGATACTTTTCACAGAGCTGACCCTCAGAGATGAGTGTGAAACAGTGTCCTTGAATTCCTGGGGCTCATATCAACCTATCACTGCCTTATTCTCACATCCCCTGAGACATCACTACCATAGGCCCTGATGGACTCTCAGGCCTGTCCTGCAACCAGGGTCTCAGATAGCTATGGTAAGTGAGCAAGGGTCTTCTGGCCCTCTCCTTGTACACAAACTGTTTTTCTTTTTGTCTTGTTAAGATGACAGGCTAACTTCAAACTCATGATTCCCTCACATCCAATTCCAGGGTGAGGGGATTATTAGTGGCTATGGCCACCACACCCAGCTAAGCCATAGGTCCTGTTCCTCTTGCTTCTGCAGCCTTTGGCAGCAGAGGTGTCCTTAGTCCCTGTCCTTAGAAACATTGACCCTCATTGTTCCTTCACTGTCCTGACCATCCTTCACCTTTATCTACCAATGGTCATTCCTTCTTCATCCTAAGTCTGGACCTAAATGTCCCCCCAGAGTACCAGACAGCAGTGAGCACTGAGCTGTGTCTACCATATCCAAATGTTCCTGTGTCACCAAGTTCCCTCCCTTTCCTGTTCAGGATGCCTCCAGAGCACTCAAGGTTTGAACCTATATGAAGATTGTTCATCTCACCCTATGCATTGGGCTTCCTGGATGTCCTCATTTCCTGTCTTCAGACTTGAAATTCTCAGGCTGACTTAACTCTGGTCCATTAGCCAGGCATTGGTGCTAGCTCTATACTGACTTGCTCCTGATTCTAGCAAGTGACCTCATAAGGGGTGCTTTGTAATACACACAATGTATAGATGGTCTGCTTAAGCTCCTTTATGTCTTCTTTCTCTTTCTGCTCCTTTGTATAACCTCATCCATCCCAATGGCCTCATGGCCCTCTGTCATAGATGGTGCCTGATTCACGCACTCAAAGCAGGCCTGTGCATACTATTACTCTACACTGTTACAGTACTTGTTAAAGGATGATGTCAATCCTCAGTAACCACCTGCAGAAATTTAGTGTGATGGTACCAAACAGAAGCACATAGGGAACCACAAATGTCCTCAACACATGATAGGAAGAAACCCCCTGTCTTTTACCATTATGATAGTCATTCTCTGCACCCCATACAGCTCAGTACCCCTTTACTGTCCCCAAGGTGCTCTTGCAGCTACACTCCAGGTATCCCTGCACTTTACTGGGGTCCTCATTCCCACTGACTAGCTCCCTCCTCCTCACGTATATTCCTGCCTCTCCAAGTCTAGACTTGCTCCTTTATCTGTCTGCTCTGCTAGACCCAGAGTAGCACTCTGGGAATAGGATCATGAGCAAGGCCTGGTGGTCCACAGTCCAGTCCTTGAATTCAGATTCTCAGTCTGCCATCTGGGTTCCACGCACTCTTACCTCTGGCCTGAGTCCTGCCTAGACTGAGCAATGGCTAGTGGAGCTCCTGAGTGAGGGATGGACTTCATGGCGAGGCTCCCTCCAACAGGGTGCTGAGCTGACCTGCCTGTCTTCTTCACTGGACTGCGTGGGCTCCAGGTAGGATGCCAACCCTATCCTTCCTCTCAAACACCTTCAATGCCATGTAGTGGACATGATTACCAGTCATGCTTGCCATCTGGCCACTTTCTGCCCAGCCTCAGGATCTGGCAGGGACATTCACCCAGAACCCTGGCCTTGCAAGTGGTGACCACTCAACCTTGCTGGATCCTGGTTTGCCCCATTGTCCTGGCTACTCTGTCTTCTGCTGCACTTGCATGGCATGGCATCCAGAGCCCAGGCGGCTATCCTGCCTCAGCTGCTTCCATAGGCTGAATGCAGAATTGCCTACTGCCCCTGCACTTCTCTTTTCCTATGAACTGCAGTTATATTGCACGTAGGTGTCTAGTCTCCAGGGTCTAGAATCATTATCTAAATCCATCAGTGCCTGTGCATATCAGGCTTGCCTCCAGTTCTGGTAAGCATGTTTTATTTATTTATTTGGGAGCAGAGAGAGACAGAAGAGAGAGGTATACAGAAGAGAGAGAGAGAGAAAGAGAGAGAGAGAGAGAGAGAGAGAGAGAGAGAGAGAGAGAAATAGGTGCACTAGGACCTCTAACCACTTCAAATAAACTCCATACACATTTGCCACTTTGTGCATCTGGCTTTATGTGGGTACTGGGGAATGGAACCAGGGTCTTTGGGCTTTACAGCCAAGTGCCTTAACTGCTGAGACATCACTCCAGCCCAGCATGTTTAAAATTTTTTTTTCTTTTTTATTGAGAACTTTAATATATAAATTTGATCATGTCTCCATCATTTATCCTTTTTGGTCCCCTTTCCCCTGTCCCCACCCCTTTAGGACCCTTCTTATTCAAGGTAGTCCTTCCCCTGCTTGTGGTCTCCTTCATTTTCGTCCTCTTCCCTCCTCCATGTCAAAATGCTGATGGTCTCAGAACCATGCTGCTTTTTGGCGGGTATCAGAAACCACTGGGTAGGGGTCCTGAATGTGCCAGTCCATTCATGTTGGGAAGACAGTGCCCAAAAGTATGCCTACATGTGGCCCTTACATTTGTTCTACTCCTTCCTCAATGTTTCCTTTTACCTCAGGTGGGTAATCAAGTGCTTTGACAGAGGCCTGTCTTGTTTTCGGGACTTCATAGTTCTCTCTGATCAATAGCTCAATGTGGGTAGCAACCGATTTCTGGTGCTGGGAGGTACAGGCCCAAGCCAAATGTTTTAAGAATAGGCATCATTCCACTCTCTCCAGGGCCCTTCTTTCCAGACAATTCCCCCCATACTCCTACTGAGAGTTAAATATTTTAGTCTACCTTCAAGGAGAAAGATTTCTATAATACCAGTTCCTTTGGGGTTTAGTTTTGTGTTTATGTCCCCCCAACCTCCCCTTTCCCTCACTCAAAACTCTTCCATCCCTATTGTCTGGGCCTTGAGTTACCTATCAGGCATGTCAGCAACTCAAGCTGTTTCAGAAGAGGAATGCAGATAAGTGACACCATGCAGCGTTTGTCTTTCTGGGATTGAGTGAGTTCACTGAGTATGATCTCTTCCAAGTCTGTCCATTTTCCTACAAATTTCATTGCATTATTTTTCTAAGGCTTAGGTCTTCAATTCTGTTCATTATTCTATATGACTGTTTTTATGCCAGCACCATGCTGTTTTTGTTACTATGGATTTGTAGTATAGCTTTAGATCAGGGATGGTGATAACTCCAGATGTGTTTCTTTTGCTGAGAATATGTTTGGAAATCCAAGGCCTGCTGCGATTCCATATGAATTTTGGGATCATTTTTTCTATCTTTGTGAAGAATGATGCTGGAAACTTTATTGGTATTGCATTAAATCTATGTATTGCTTTTGGTAGAATTTCCATTTTCACAATATTGATTATACCTATCCAGGATCATGGGAGGTCTTTTCATATTCTCAAGTCCTCAATTTCCTTCTTGAGTGTTTTAATGATTTTATTATATAGGTCTTTCTTGTCCTTGATTAGTGTTATTCCAAGGCATTTGAATTTTTTTGCAACTATTTAAATGGGACAGCCTCACTAATTTCTTTCTCTGTATATTTGCACTTTGCATATAGGAAGGCTGCTGATTTTTGTGTGCTGATTTTGCATCCCGCCACTTTGCTGAAAGAGTTAAATCACCTTTAGAAATTTTGTTGTGGAGTCTTTCAGGTCACATATATAGGATCATGTCCTCCACAAATGAGGCGAATTTGACTCCTTCCCTTCCAATTTGTATCCCTTTTATATCTTTCTTCTTTCTTATTGCTTAGGCTAGGACTTCTAGTACTATGTTGAAGAGCAGCAGCGAGAGTGGGCACCCATCTTGTTCCTGATCTCCATGGGAATTCCTTGAGTCTTTCATGATCAAGTATTATTTGGGCTTTAGGTGTTTTGGATAGTGCCTTTATGGTGTTAAGATAGAAACCCTCAATGTTTATTTACCATGAAATGATGTTGTATTTTGTCAAAGGCCTTTTCTGCATCTATTTAAATGATTATGTGGTTCTTGTGATTAAGTTTATTTATGTGGTGGAATATGTTAACCAATTTCCCTATGTTGAACAATTCCTGCGTCCCTGGGATGAAGCCTAGTTGATCAAGATGGGCAGTGCTTTTGATGTGTTGTTGAATTTGGTTTGCAAGGATTTTGTTCAGGATCTTTGCATCTAAGTTAATCAGGGATATAGGCGTATAGTTTTCTTTTCTTGTTGTATCTCTGTCTGGTTTTGGTATTAGGGTGATGCAAGCTTCATAAAAGAAGTTAGGGAGCATTCCTTGTTCTCTAATTATGTGAAACAACTTGAGACAACTGGTTTCAGCTCTTCAATGAATGATTGATAGGATTCAGCTAAGAAGCTACCAGATCCCAGAGTTTTCTTTTGGGGCAGGGTTTTGATTACCTTTTCAATCTTCATGGATGTGATAGGTTTGTTTAGGAGGTTAGTCTGCTCCTAGTTTAGTTTTGGTAGGTGGCATGTATCTAGGAATTCATCTATTTCTACCAGATTCTCCAATTTTATGGAGTAGAGGTTTTGTAAGTATGGCCCGATGATTCTTCAATTTCACTGATGTCTGTTGTGACTGCTCCCTTTTCATTTATGATTTTATTAATTTGAGACTTCTCTTATTTTCATTTGATAAAATTGGCCAGGGGTTTATCAATCTTGTTTACTTTTTCAGATGGATGCACAAGTTGTGGAGGGCATAAGTGTACCAGCTCTGGGCTGGTGCTCAATAAGAAAGGTGAGGTTGCAGGTCTGCAATCTCTTTGATCTGGTCTCAGCTCTGTCTTGCCTATGGCGCAGAGTTTATAGCACTTGACCTTGCTCCCCTACTGGACCCAGATGGGCATGTTATGGAGGACTCACTGGTTTCTCCAGCAGGTGATTGTCAGATGTTTCTGTGCTGAGATGATGCCCCAAGTAGTCACTAGGAGGGGGTGGGGCAGTGAAGAGGTGGTGGGGGTCTCTGGGATGCATAGACCAGAGTTACCTGGTGTAGGGGAGGCAGAAGCATGGCTCAAGTGCCCACACAAGGGCACCTGCAGGCAGCACATGGTGTAAAGGGGCTGTGAGCTGGGGCAGCAAGGGAGGGGCATATGTGAGCCAAGGGTAGCACTCAGGGCCAACTGTAGGCAGTGCAGTGGGCAAATCTGGTTGGCAAGGCAGGGGCACACATGGGCTGAGGGGTGCACTCAGGACCTCCTGCTGATAGCATAGCTGGAAAACCTGGTAGGAGAGACAGGGCACATGCACCAGGTGTGGCAAGTGGTGAGGGAGCCCTGAGGGTCTAGTGGACTGCCTGAGAGCATCCCTGTGCCCACCCAGTGGAGTTATGCCAAGACTTTCTCATACTGGAGCCCCACAGTTCTTGCCTGGTATTACCCCATGAGCCTAAGTGTGGTTAGGAGGCTGCCATTTTGACTAGCGCCTTTCAATATCCTCTTATTTTCTACTCTGATGAACCTTGAGTCTCCTCAGTGTCTTCCACCATTTCCATAGAGACAGTTCTCTGGCTAGTGGTGGAAACATTACTCATTCTTTCCACAGTCACCTCTGCAATGTTTCCTGAGACCTGTGGTGCAGACTGAATCCTGTCAGAGTGATGGCATGTTCACTGCTGAGCCCTGAGCTTTCTGTCCTTGCTGTGATTATGTCAGCATATCTATCAGCTGCCCAGGTCCCTTGCTTCATGAATGACCCTTGCCTTCACTCTGTCCTGCACTCATCAGCATGTCCTGACTTCAGGTGGCATCCGCATCAGAGCAGTGTGGGACACTGTCCCCTCTCCACTTCCTTTCTGAACACTACCTTAACTCTCTCTGCCCTGATGAGTCACCATCACTAACCACCTTGCCCCTCCCCATGGGACTGGATTTTTTGGCATAGGCCAGTGGTGCGTATCTTCTGCAGTAGAATTTCCCTTTGTACTGTGTGTGTGTGTGTGTGTGTGTGTGTGTGTGTGTGTGTGTGTCCATAGGGCTGTTCTGTTACTGGTGTCTGTGGTATTGAGTTGCAGATAAAGTGTCAGGCAAGGTGTCTGACAGATAACGTGTCTGTCAGGCAGCATATCTATTTCCTAGGACTGCCATAATGGTATACTCCAAACTGGGAAGCTTAACAAAAATAAAATTGATTTTTCCAGTGCTTTAGAGGCTAAAATTCTGAAGTCACTGTGTTATAAGGTCACACTCCTTCTGGAGGCCCTAGAATCCTTTTTGCCTCCTGTTGCCTTGGTGTTCTTGGCAGCTCTTGGTGATCCTGAACCTCAACATACAGCAGTTACAGATGCTCCCACTCCATCCCAGGTGTTTCTGTTACCATAATCTGGCTGGATCTTTTTGCGCAGTCAGACAGAAATTGTGAGTAGTTGGGGACTGGAAGACCTGGACCTTTGGGTGCCAATGGCTTTGAGGCTCAGACAACAAACTCTGAGGTTATAGTTCCGAGTCTTGAGAATCAGAAGCTTATGGCTCCAAACTCTAGAGCCAGATACTTAAGACTGATGCTGATGCTTAGACTAGAAGCTTATCGTTCTAGGCTTTGACTGGCAGTGGCCTGGCATTGGTCAGCTAGTATAATCTTAGGTTCTCATCCATCAGCAGCACCTAGTACTATTGATCCCAAGCCTTGTACACAATGGCTCATGGCTCCCCAGAGCAGCGAGAGTCACAGTTCTTGAGTCTTGAATGTCAAGACCCTCCACCTTTAAGGCTTGGAAGCCCTGTACCACTCTCCAAGGAAGCGAGACTTACAGTCTTCTATCTTTGGCTCTTTGCAGCCTTCTCTGACCTTTGTCATCTCTGGTCACATGATCTGTCCTCCCTGGCTACTGTCTGGATTTCTTAAGCCTCTTTCTTGCTGCTTATTGCCCATCACCACAATTGTTACTGCTGTGTGGTCTCTTCTTTGAGTGAATAGCTCAAGTTGGTATATTTGTGGCAAAAAACAAAAAACAGACAAAGAAAAGACCATTTGGGAGAAGACTTTGAGCCAAATGTTGCAAGACCAAGGGCATCACAGGAAAGTGTCTTCCATCTGACTTGAACTGTGAGCCAAGTTATAGTTATGGGGGGGGAGGGAAGTGGCCCTGGCAGCAGATAGATCAGAGTTGGTAACACACAGGGCTTGAAAATCCCTTAGGCCCAGCTGGTGTCTGGCTAAAAGCATATATTATGCTCACCCACCTGCCCTGTTAGAACTTTTCTTGACATTCATATCCATATATTAATGCTACTTTCACTTTTGGCTAGAGAAGCTGCTCTTTTCAGATGGTGGTGACCTCTGGGATGACTCAAAGGGTACCACAGTGCTGAGAAGTGACAGAGGAGTGCTCAGCACTGAAATATCTCTATCACAAATTCCAAGGCTCAGGATCCATTGTGAAAGAGGTGGTGGAAAGAATGTAAGAGCCAAAGGAAGGGTACCACTCTTTACAATGCGCTCTTCCAGACACAAAATGGCCTCGATATCCATAACCACACAGTGCCTGGCACTACCTACACAAGACCAGTATAATAGGAGGAAAAAATGATGACAACAATATAAAAGAGACTGATTGAGAGGGGGAGGTGATATGATGGAGAATGGAGTTGTAAAGGGGAAAGTAGAGAAGGGGAGGGAATTATCATGGCTTATTGTATTGTCTATAATTATTGAAGTTGTCAATAAACCAGTTATTAAAAAGTAAAAACAATATCCCTTAGGCACAGACAGCTTTGGCACTTAATTTTGGCAGCTGGTTTAGCAGGTCTGGGAGTGAGGAGCCCTTCCTTTGTGGCAATAGAGTGCCAGTGAGGAATTCTTGCTGCCACCCCACTTCATGCTCCACCATGATTTTGAAAGCCAGAGGAGTTTTCCTCTACTTTCTGTGACTCTTTCCACACTCCACCATTTTGTTTTAAAGCTGGTACTGCTTCCTAGCGGTCACCTTGAAGACATGGGAGAGAAAGCCCCATGTTTTGGTGAGTCGTGCTTTCCCTCCCCAGTTTGGCCAGCTCTCCTGATTGTTGCCTGTGATTTTTACCTCACTTGCATGCTCTCAACTCATCAAGGCCTGCCTGGGTCTATGTACATGCCTGTACCCAGCCTTTCTGTCTCAGAGTCATCAGACTGCAAACTCCTTGCTTGGACTATCATATTTGTTGGATACTGAAGAAAGCAAAGACCTGAAAGAAAGACCTTGTTTTTGGTCCCAGTTATGTTTCTATCTGGCTCTGGAGTTGCTGGACCTGCTCCTGCTTCCAACCCCACCCACCCAGAACTGCTTATGTCCAGGGCTCTGCACCTGCACTTGCCTCTGCAGGGCCAAAGCTACTCTTGGAGCTTGTACCTGCTGCTACTCTTGACACAAGATCAATACCTCCTTTCAGATGTGACTTTTGGTGCTTGGATTCACTCATTACTTGGAGAAAGATCTTTAGCTCTACCCTCCCATTCTAATTTCACATTTATGTGTGAGTTTGAGTGCCTGTGTAAATAAAGTCTCCTTGTTTTTTCACTTTTTGCTGTCTGTCTACTTCATTTTCTGTTGATAGGGACATAAGAACCCAGACGAATTTACCATTTCAGTTCGGGGGGGGGAGGCGTATGGCAAAGGTGTTTGGACCAGTCACAGCACAGTCCTTCATACAAATGAAAGACTGTGTTGCACCAATCACAACCTTTCTGCTGACCACCATGTAGACTGGATAAATACAGTTGTAGGGTCATCTAGAGTTCGCTTGTCTAGGCTGTCCTGAGTAGTTATGGCTGGAGCATGTCTTCAGCTGTGGCTGTGATGGTCCTCTGAAGAAACCTGAGTTTCCTCAGAGTGATCTTAAGGTACAAAACTCGCCAGGTTGCAGTAAATGGGCTGCTTTGCTGGCAGTTTCCTGCCCAAGGCTGTCAGGCCTAAGGGAAGGGCCTATCAACAAGCCACTCTGTATGCAAAAATATTTCACAGAAACCATTAAAAGTGTGTTCATGGGCTGGAGGGATGGCTTAGTGGTTAAGGAGTTTGCCTGCAAAGTCAAAGGACCCAGGTTCAATTCCCCAGGACCCATGTTAGCCAGATGCACAAGGGGGCGCATGCGTCTGGAGTTTGTCTACAGTGGCTGGAGGCCCTGGAGTGCCCATTCTCTCTCTCTCTTTCCCACTTTCTCTATCAAATAAATAAATAAGAAAAGTTTTTTTTAAGTGTGTTTACAACAAGGACCAGTGAAAGCTCCATACAGAGCTGAGCTCCAGCACCATCTAGTTCCTGCCTCAGTCCCCCAAGGAGAGGCAAGTCCCTTGGATCGATGTCATTCTTGTCACTGGGTTGAAATTTCCTCTTCTAACCGGGACCCCAGCTATTGGTGAGTATTGACCTATTCCAGTACAACTTCACCTTAATTCCTTTCCATGTGCAAAGACCCTGATTCCAGCAAGTTCACACCTACAGACTCCAGATCTCCTTCTGGTAGTTTTTCCCAAGGCCTTGTCCCTTTCATATTCTGTATAACATTTTACCAAAGTCTCCACAGGTTTGGAGAAACCCATCTGTCCCACTATGTTCTCCATCTTCTCTGTGGTTTGACCATCATGTCCCTTTTGTCCTTGCTCAAGGACACCCAGAGGTAAGCTGTCTAGGAGAGTACCCTCTATGTCATAGTAGGGCCATGGAGTCAGTGCTGCTAGTTCCATGATTTCCTGACTGGGGGATGCTCCCCTGGCCATGGCTGTGCTCACTCATTGCTCTCAGTAACTGCCACCCTAGGAGCTTATCACACACTCAATTCCACATTCATGTTGCTGACTGGGCTGTTTCTGGTCCCTATGATGCTCCATCCACAAACTACACACTGTCAGTTCATGTTGCTTCCTTCACAGTGTATTACAGACTGTCCCCATGGGATGTTATAAGGAAGAGATATCTCCACACTCCAGGAGTGCAGGACCCTGCAGGCCAAGTGTACTACAAAGCATGGTAGCCTTTCCTCTCCAGATCCCCTGTGCTCCACCACACAAGTTACTCTATGGGAAAGACCAACTTGTGAGCAGCAGATGGGCAGTTAGGTACCAAAACTACTTCAGGAAGACTGGCGTAGTGGATTGAATTCTTCATTCCCTATTTGTGGTAATGTTTGGGAAGGTCGTGGATGTTAGGAGAAAGTGTGTCACTGGGTGGGGAGGGGGGCCTTGAGGTGTCTCCCTTGCATTCATTTCTCTATTTCTTCTTTTCTAATGTGGCAATGTGACACCAGTTGTCTGCAACCTACATCAAAATAAACTCCTTCCCTAAACTGCTTCTGGCTTAGCAACAAGAAGGTAAAATGTTTGTTTCATTTGGAACTATGAGAAGACATTAATTTTGACAAATTTGAGTTTAGATACTTTGATTCAAATAATGACTTTGCTGTCAATTAAGTGACCTAAAGCAAAATATCTTCCTTTAAGGGAAACACATGCTTGTTTGAAGCTATTCACTTTTCTCTCTGTCAAAAATGGATGCTTTTTAGCTTTTTAGTGCTGACAGAACTGCTGTCCTAAAAAGAAGTGGGCCTTTAAAATACCAGCCTCCTCCTCTCTGTCCCCTCACTGTCCCCCACATTTTCTCCCATCTCTAACCAAGACACTAAGATTGGAGATCAAAACTATTTACTTCTGAGGTGAGGTCTCTTGCTTCCTGCCCCACTTGGCTTCAATCTCACATAGTCCAGCTCAATGCCAGGATGCTTCAGTAAGTCCTCCACCAAGAAGTGAAGGTGGCTAAGAGCCTTCTCCATACACTTTCTCTCCAGTGTCCTTTAGTTAAGACTTGACTTGTTTATTGCTATGTGTCAACCCAGACACATGCCCAGGCACTCTGGGAATCCTCAGCAAAGAATGAAGTCTGAGCAGGGGTTCCGGGAGATGCCACAGCCAACCCTCTGTCTGTCACCCGCTCTCGCACTAGTCCTCTTCCACCCATGCCCAAACTCTACCCCCTGCTGCGTGGCTGGTATGAGCTGTAGGACAGGGGGCATTGTCTGCTGCCCCTAGCTTCACCGAGTCCTAAGATGTCCCCACCTACACATGTCTCACTGTGCTGCCTGCCTCTGCTTTCAGGTTTGCCACCATCGTGAAAGATGTCCCAGGAGTAGTTGGTTAGAATGGGCTTCCACAGAGTGACATGGTTGTGTGGGATCTCAACTGAGCAGATAAAGTAGTTTAGATTAAAACCCTCTCTCCCAGCGGCAGCGTTCCAAGTGCCTGAGATAAAATGAGTGGGCTCTCCCTTACAGTAAAGTCCTTATTTTTTTTCCACATGACAAACTCAGTACTTTGAATAGAATAACGTCACCAATACACCCCCTGATCTCTGCATTTTTTCTGGTTGCTGCTCACTTGGTTTAGAAAGACCAATATTACATTGGATAATTTGAAACATATTTAAAACACAGAACTGGCATTTTTTTCTCCTAAGCAAAATGGAGAGTCCCAGCCAATCTTGCTAGTTTTATTTATAGCATTTTACTTCTTATGAGAAGACAGGAAAACTGAGTCTGTGCTTGCCCCTCTTGTCTGGCTCCTCCCCAGGCCCCTGTCTGGCAGGCCTGAGTGGACTTGGAGGAGGAGCGGTGTCAGCTCAGAGGGGCTGGACTTGGACTTGGACACCAGGTACCCAGAGCAAATAGTGAGACCAGAAGGAGGAATTATGACACTCCTTCGAAGGAATGAATTAAACGTGCCTCCGCGTGTGTCTGATTGACAGGCCGCTGGGGAAAAGAGTGTATAAAGGAGCCGGCTGCTGTCTGGAGGCAGTGAGTGTCCACTGAGAGTCCATCATCCACACACTCCCCAGCCAGGTCTCCTCTCTCCAGCCGCACCTCTTCTTTTCAGAACAGAATCAGAACTCCAAAGTCTGGCATCTCCCGTTTTTTCAACATACCAGGTATTTTCTTATTTTTAAGTTGTTTCACTGCGCTGAGATTTTTAGAAAATGTATTCTAAGTACCTGAGATAGATGGGGTGGGCTCTTTTTATAGTAAGTTCTCGGCTTCCAGGAGGAGAGGGAAAAGTGCACAGGGGTCCCAGTCAGTGCTGGTGCTGTACTGCAAACATCTATGGGAGCTGCGGGAGACCTCACTGCAGACTTGGGCCAGGCACATTCGTGGAGGGAGCCCATGCAGGCTCTTGGTGAGGGTCTGAGGGGCTTCATTCTGGGAAGCTGGGAAAACACTGACATTTTCAGCTTCAGAATAAGAAGTTTCCTTGGGAGGAGGAATCTGAGAAAGGAATTTCAAAGTAGTCCCTGAAAATGCAGAAATATTCAGAGAGGTTATAGAGATCCCGCCTCTAAGCATTATAACAATCTGAACAAGTGTCAGCTGTCATTAAAACTTACCATAGGGGTAATTGTGGGAGTGCAGCTATTTGTGGGCTTTGGGGTAATTTGTATATGAAAAGGACTGGCAGCCTGGGGCAGTTAAAATACAGTGGGGCCAGCGGAAGGAAGGGAGGCCCAGCAGTAGGGGACGTAGGGGCATAGAGACCTCCCAGCCAAGATTCTTTTTACTTTGTTCATTTAAAATGGACTTTATCAGACCTTTGTAAACTGCAACTGTATCTGGCTGTGGAAAGGTTTCTTTGGGAAAGTCTACTCATGAGCCCACGGCAGAGCAGGGGTTCTCAGGATCTGTGCATGCGCCCACTGAGCTGGGAAATAGGGGTACTGGCCTCCAGGAGGCTGTATGACCAACCACTTCACTTTGTTTATCTCTTGTATGTTATGACAAGCCAGAGAGATGACTTGGGTTCATCATATTTAACAAATGATAGATTGCTCATTCTTTGTGACACTCCTATTTTGGGTTGATTTTGCCAAAACAGAGTCCAGTCTACTCTGCCTATGTGTGTGAGCTGGACACTCTAAGCTGTAAAATGGCATTTTTTTTTTTTTTTTTGGATGGAGCTGGCTTTTGCAGAGCCAGTGTGGTGACGCTGTCTACAGGATGAGGCAAGCCATGGGTGGGAAGACAGGTGTCCTGCGGGACATGCCTGGTCAGGGTGGTACAGGGAGGAGCCTTCAGATGTAGATGCAGAGCTGGTCATTCCCAAGCCTTTTGTGCTCAGGTACTGTTCTGAGCACCACCGTGACCTGGACTCCTCTGAGAATGCAGTGGTCACCTTTCCCATGCACCTCAGAATGGAGTGGTAGGGTCCCTCCAGGCCTGGCACATGCAGGCCAGTTAGAGAGTGCACACTTTCTGGGCCTAAAGGTGTATTGACACCTTTCTCATAATATCTTTCTCATAACAATCCAGACAAACAGACGTTTTAAAAGAATACTCTCTTTTAATTTATGGAAGAGGAAACTGAGTCAGAGAGGGTGACTATGCTGCCCTGGGTGGCCTAGCTGGTGTAGGACAGAGCCAAGTTGCAGTGGGAGGGGTCAGTTGGGGTGCTGGGCTGGGTGGCTTCCTACAATATAACCAGGCAAACAGCAGGTTCTGGGGGAGCACAGCTGTAGGGATATGGACTAGGTTCTAGAAGGATTCCTATCCTTATTGCCTTCCTCTGGGGATTCTCTCTCTCCCTGGAAGGCATCTGTTACTTGCTTACCAAAGAATTCTGGAAAGGGAGACATGTTCCCATCAATGTGAAGCTAAGCAACTTTGGTCCTCTAAACAGAAGTAGAGGGTTAGAGTGACAGGACCTGGCTTATGCTCTCCCACTCACCGTGGCTGAGGAGGTGAGCTGAGGCTGGAGCACTGGCCAGTCCATGAGGAGTTAACTGTGGCTGGGCTGCTGGCCAGGCCTCCTGACTTCTGGTCCACAGTCTGCTGAGCCAATTCAGAATCTCCAGAATGGAAAACAGGCCTGCAGGAGAATAGAAAAATGGGGTAAAATCTTTGCTAAGTTGTCTTCTGTGTTTATAAGAATGATGTACCCAGCTAGTTTTATCCCTAAATTTGAAATGCAATTAAGATAGACTCTATCTAAGGAACTTATAATAACTGTTTTTTTTTTCTGGATATTTATATAAAGTGCCTTTCCAGATTGTTCTGTCTGGGCAGGATGGTTTCCTGTGTCCAGGCCTCTTGGACCTAAGTCCTGGTGACATGTCTTATACAGAGTGCCTCAGGGTGAGCAACTGCCCTGCCCTGCCCCCACACGCTCTGCAGTGTGGGCACAGTTAGGGCTGCAGAGACCTTGGGTTCTTAGGAGGAGTGCTTAGCAACCCTTGTGCCATGCTGTTGGAGAGGTAGCCAGAATAATGCTAGCTGTAGCTAGAACAACCTCTTCTGGAAGGGAAGCTTTGTCCCTGGCATTGTGCCTCCTGCTTACCCATGTGCTTCTGATTTTACATGAAAACTGTTTCTCCAAGGTCACGTGAGCAAACATTCCGGTGACACTCAAGCTGCAGCTGTGCGCATCACCACGGCTGGTTCTCTCCTGGGAGCTTCTGGCAGAGGCAGGATGCTCTGGGCGCTGGCCCTGCTGGCTCTGGGCGTGGGGCCAATAGCTCACGGTGAGTGTGGACAGACCCCCCCCCCCCAAGTCTCTGCCTGTAGTATGGCTTAGCTCAGGCAGGGGACCAACAAGTATGTGTGGTAGGTGAATTTAACCTGTGGTGCTTTCTTAATCCCCTTGCAAATAAAATATCCACTTGTGACTCTTTGTAGCACAGAAAGACTAGCTTTTGGAAGACCTAGTATTTAGAGAACACTACACTTGCACCTAGGAATGAAGTATCTTGCTATGCATAGCTCATTTTTTTAAAAAAACACAATACTTTTACATCACTGCAAGAACTTTACATGTGATATATACTTTTTCCCACCTTATTGTTTAAAAAATTAACTTATTTATTATTTAAGCATGATATTAATGACTATATAACATTCCATCACTGATAAGTCCCAATGTATGCTTTTTTTGAGGCAGGGTCTTGATCTACCTCAACTCACTATATAGTCTCAGGGTGGCCTTGAACTCACAGCGATCCTTCTACTTCTGCCTCCCCAGTGCTGAGATTAAAGGCATGTGTCACCACATGCGGCTCTCAATATTTTTAGATCATTTTAAAATTTTGATTGTTATTTTATTTTTATTATTATGAATAAAGACACAGGGATATTGTTTTGATTAAATCTTTACTACCATTCATGACTATATCCCTTGAATACATCACAAAACTTGAATTGCTATTTTTAGAACTAATTGTCAAAGTTTCTAATTATTTTAGCAGTGGAGTGTTGCCAATATCTAGTGAGGCATAAAATTCATGCTTCTATTGGCAACCATGTGTCTGATGTTTTAATGTTCCAAGATCTAGATGAAAAGTCTTGTTTTCACTTTCTATCTATCATGTTCTCTTCAATTATTTCAGTTGTTATAATTTGAGGAGATCTGATAACCTCATTAATGTTGGATGATGACTTAAAACTATTCACAAAGCACATCTTTGTCTCAGACTCTACCCCACAGTACACACTGATGCATAGATTATATTTCTAAAATAATAAATAAATAAATTGATGTTAACACCTTTTGTTTAAGGCAGAAGATCCCAATAAGAATGCAACCAGCCCACAGCTGTGTGGGTGTTTGTGGGCCACGTGCTCTGGTGTGTCTTGGGTTGGGGAGTGAAGCTCACACAGGTCTCTGCATCCTTGTCAAAGGGAGAAGTGGGTCCCCTCACGAGCTTGCAGCTTGTCAGCCTTTGGCCCATGTCTGACTGTCTCCCTTGTGTCTCCCTTTGGCAGCTGGTGACCTGGGTGAGGACACGTCCTTTGATCTTTTCAGCATCAGTAACATCAACCGTAAGACCATTGGTGCCAAGCAGTTCCGAGGGCCAGATCCTGGGCTGCCTGCATACCGTTTTGTTCGCTTTGACTACATCCCCCCTGTGAACTCACACGATCTCAGCAGGATCCTCAGGACAGCGAGGCAGAAGGAGGGCTTCTTCCTCACGGCCCAGCTGAAGCAGGATCGCAAGTCCCGGGGCACACTGCTGGCACTGGAGGGCCCAGGTGCTGTCCAGCGGCAGTTTGAGATTGTATCCAATGGCCCCAGGGACACCTTGGACCTCACCTACTGGGTAGAGGGTAACCGATACCATAGTTCCCTGGAAGATGTGGGCCTCGCTGACTCCCAGTGGAAAAACATCACTGTGCAGGTGGCCAGTGAGACCTATAGCCTGTACATGGGCTGCGACCTCATCGACAGCATCACCCTGGACGAGCCTTTTTACGAACAGCTGGAGGCCGACAGGAGCAGGATGTACATAGCCAAAGGCGCAGCCCGAGAGAGCCACTTCCGGGTAGGTGTGCTGAGGAGCCTGTGGTGAGCATCCAGGGAGGTGCCGGGAGTCTGCAGCAGGGTCAGCTCTGTGCAGCTTCTGGCCTGGGGCAGGCTGCTGTACACGCACATGGCACACACACACACTCACACGTGTACATTACATACACACAGCCTCAAACATTCCTACACACCACACATGCACACTTGTACAATGCGTGTATTTACACATATGTGCACACATCACATGTGCATACTCACCCCAGTGTGTTCACTGCCACACACAAGCATGTACGCCATGACTGCACATCTTCCCATATGCATACACTTACACACATGTACACACTATGATGCACACTCACATCTGACAACACAAACAATATGGTCATTTGGAACCACATATGTGTGAACATGCACAAGCAGCACAGACACTTGTATGCGAACACGTGTCCCACACATGGGCATCACGCACCTGCTCACACAGTGTGTGCTTCTAACACAATCAGGTCTGCATGCATGTACAGCACACTTATTCCTATACCAGAGGAAAAGAACCATGTCAATGGAGAGCTATTCACAAACACTGTGATCATCTGCTGGTTAGGGGCAGGAATCAGACCCTTCCCATGTTCCTGGCAACTCCAGATTCATTTTATTCGTCCTGAAGCCACTCCCAGCCCTTGATCTGGCAGTGAAGCTATTGGAGGAGGAGTTAAAGAACTGTGCTTCCTGAGAAAGAGCTGTTGCTTTAAGAGTGACTAACTCCACACCCATCATAACTAAGGAAGTCTGGAGCAACTGTGCCCTAAAGCTTTGGAGACTTAGAACCCAAAGAGGCATATCTGCACAGCCCCTCCCCCCCAACTTATGCTGGCTTTCTTACGATTCCTCCTCTTTACTGGGATATGTAGAAGATTCAGTTCATAAAAAACCATACATGGGTTCTGAATTTTGCTCTTTTGTGGGCTATTCATATGTGATCTGATCCTCAACCAAGATGCTGGGCAGTAAACAAAGGACAAAGTGTGTCCCATCCAGCATGCCATATATTTATTACCTTATGACCATGTGTCCATTCATCATCCACTATAGGTAAAGGACTTCTGAGCAGTGCTATCGTGCAGACATATACTTGCTTTTGGAAATAAGCATATCAAAAGTCAGTTCTCGGGCTGGAGGGGTGGTTCAGTGGTTTAGTGAGATTCCTGTACAAGTATGAGGGCCTGAGACCACTGAAGTTTGAATCTCCAGATCCCTGGTCAATAGCTAGGTAAGGTCATGTGAGCCTGTTGCCCCAGTCTCATAGAAGATCAGCAACCCTAGAATCACTGGACCCCCACAAGCTTTGGAATCAGTAAAGAGACTGACTAAAAACAAAGACTTGATGAAAGAATGATAGAGTGGGATACCCAACATTCTGCTCAGACCACCATAGTGTCCTTTCCCTTCTACCTCCACAGGCAAACATATGGGGAACAGTATCCCCCAACACACAAAACAAAACAAACAAACAAAAACAAACCCAGTCAGTTCTTTAAGTAAAAGGCCTAGAGATGCATACATTATCAGGGCACTTTTTGTGGCTGTCTGACAGGCCATTTCTACTGCAGCAATGGCTGCCTTTTCAATGTGCAACCTAGAATCTGGCTCAGGCTGGACCAATGGACATTTCTGAGCCCTGAGATAAAGGTGAGGACTGCTGAAGACATTTCAAGGAAACAGCCTAGCCTATCTACCTGGGCATGTGCAGAGGGCAAAATTTACCTTCCCCTGGGGACTCTCATTCTCTTCTGTGGTGCTTTTTAAAAATTAATTAATTAATTTTTTATTGACAACTTCCATAATTGTGAACAATGTCCCATGGTAATTCCTTCTCTCTCTGCACTTTCCCCTTTGAAACTCCACTCTCCATCATATCCCCTCCCCCTCTCAATCAGTCTCTCTTTTATTTTGATGCCATGATATTTTCCTCCTATTATGATGGTCTTATGTAGGTAGTGTCAGGCACTGTGAAGTCAGGGATATCCAGGCCATTTTGTGTCTGGAGGAGCATGTTGTAAGGAATCCTACCCTTTCTTTGGCTCTTACATTCTTTCTGCCACCTCTTTCACAATGGACCCTGAGCCATGGAAGGTGTGATTGAGATATTTCAGTGCTGAGCACTCCTCTGTCATTTCTTCTCAGCACCATGATGCCTTCTGAGTCATTGCAAGGTCACTACCATCTGAAAAGAGAAGGTTTTCTAACCAAAAGTGAGAGTAGCATTAATATATGGGTATGAACATTAAGAGAAGTGCTTACTGGGCAGTTTGGTGAACATAGTATATACTTATAGCCAGACACCAGCAGACATTACATCCCTAGGGTCCATGACCACCTCTGTTGTAGGTTTTCAGTATCAGGGATGTATTTCCTTCCATGGAGTGGGCCTACAGTCAAATTAGAGGGTGGTTGGTTTCCCCCATAACAGACGTGCCACTATTGCACCTGTTGGCTCATTTGGCCTGGCTGGCCAAATATAAGGCTTGCAGTGTCCACTGTTGAGTATCTTCCCTGGTGATTTCTCTCTCTCCCATTGAACTGTATGCAGTGTGGCTTTTTCCAGCTTTTTTTTTTTTTTTTTTTTTTTTTTTTTTTTTTTGGTTTTTCGAGGTAGGGTTTCACTCTAGCCCAGGCTGACCTGGAATTCACTATGGAGTCTCAGGGTGGCCTCGAACTCACGGTGATCCTCCTACCTCTGCCTCCCGAGTGCTGGGATTAAAGGCGTGCACCACCACGCCCGGCCTTTTCCAGCTTTTTAACAGCTGGTCTACATGGAGGAAGTTTTCAGCTCAGCTCCAGCAAGTTTTCCCAGTGACTTTGAAGCCCAAGTATGTGGAGTCTTCAGTAATAGGGTCTTACCATCTATTCCTAGTGGGAAACCAAGGGCCTTGGCAATGGCCTGTAATGCTTTGAGGGCATCAGGGACCTCCCTGGCCAACAATTCACTGGAAAGCATTCCATCCCTTACATTGAAAATTTTCTAGTAACAATCTATGGCTCCTGTGTGTTCTACTGTCCAAAAAAAGTAGATTTCCATATGACTTATTTATATCCTCCTAGATTTTGATTAGCCCTCCCTTCACCTTTCCTTTACTTAGTCTCTTCCCCTGACCTCATTTAGGCCTTTTCACCCCCATTAATATGTTCTTCTACTTACATATATACAATACCATACTATTAAATTCCCTCCCTCCCTTTCTATTCCCTTTATATCTCCTTTCTAGATTACTGGCCTCTGCTACTGAGTTTTCTTTCTACTCACACAGAAGTCCAGTCGTTTGTAGCTAGGATCCACATATGACAGAGAACATGTGACGTTTGGCTTTCTGGGCCTGGGTTACCTCAGTTTGTATAATCCTTTCCAGATCCATCCATTTTCCTGCAAATTTCCTAACTTTATTATTATTATTTGTTTACTGCTGAGTAGAATTCCATTATGTAAATGTGCCACATCTTCATTATCCACTCATAATTTGAGGAACATCTAGGGTGGTTCCATTTCCTAGCTATTGGAATAGAGCAGCAATAAACATGGTTGAGCAAGTATCTCTAAGGTAGTGAGATGAGTCCTTAGGATATATGCCTAGGAGTGGTATAGCTGGGTCATATGGTAGATCTAGGTATGTTTTTTTAGTAAAAATTTTCATGCTAAACTTCCATTTTTTTGATGTCGAAAATCCAAGTTTTCAAGGTAGCAGAAGTAAGAAAACTTTCTAAGAAAACATTTTCTAGCCCACTGAGTATAAATCAGAGGTGATAATGTTCTGTTAGAAGGTCCAATCCTGGTTTTAAAGATGCCACCCATTTTCCATGGAGCTCTTGGTGTTGATCTATTGCTCTCCTCCTTCTGCTGTGCCTCTCCCCAGGGCCTGTTGCAGAATGTCCATCTTGTGTTTGGAGATTCTGTGGAAGATATTCTAAGCAAAAAAGGATGCCAGCAAGGCCAGGAAGGTGAGTGAGCTCTGAGATGTATGTTTCTCCTTCTGACCCCATGGATAACTTTATGCTTGGCCACGTGTGGGTGTACTGTGGGGATGTGGTTGACAACATCTGTTAGTGTCTATGGATGAATTTTCTGGTCAATTTAGACATGGTAGCATGTTAAAATGATAAATTATCAAAGGATTGATTTTGAGTAGATTTTAGTCATAAACATGAATTTCACAAGCCGAATAATAAGCCTCACAGGCAAACTTGCTGGGTTAATGGATAGAGATAAACATTAAGAAAGGGTGAGCTGTAACTCCTTGGGCCTCCCTATACTCATGGTGTCCAGTTAATTCAGTTTGATGCTATGGCTTCTTCACTCCTGCGGTATTGGTTTGGATCGGGAGTCACTGGCAGACACTGCAGTCAGAGAATCATGTGTGTGTATGTGTGTGTGTGTTCACTGACACTCACAGGTGCTATTCTCATAAGGAGCACGTTTCCAATCACAGAAGCTCCTGCACCATGACTCCACACAGTCTGGGTTGGAACTAGACAACACAGCTGTACTGAGCACACTGCTATGGTAGTTAGTGGGAAAATTACCCTTATGACCAAGAGTCTCTGGCTTGTAGGCATACAGCATTCACACCCTTTCAAGGCTTCCATATACTTTCTAATATGCAGCTTCCCTCAGCATAGTATTTTAGAACTATTAGAGGCAAACGTTTATAATTTGCTGAGAATTCCAAGCTCTTCTCAAAAAACAGACTGAGGGCTGGACAGATGGCTTAACAGCTAAGGCACTTGCTGGCAAAGTCTAAGGACCCTAGTTCAATTCCCCAGTACTCATGTAAGCCAGATGTACAAGGTGGCCCATGCATCTGGAGTTCCTTTGCAGTGGCTAGAGGCCCTGACATGCCCATTCTCTCTCTATCTGCCTCTTTCTCTCAAATAAATAAATAAATAAAAATATTTGTTTCAAAAAGAAAACTGACATAGAAATCCAAATCTTTTCTGGAGACAGAGAGTAAGAATGAACTCATGGCTCTAGATCCCCGCATCCATATGTCAGGGGCCTTTGTGAGTATGGGTACATGGGCAGGCCTTTCCTGGCACAGACTTCTGTTATCCTCCATGGATCATATCTGAGTCGGAGGACCCTGACCCCAGACAGCTCATGAACTGGTGCTAAGTCATGGCATGGCCTCTTTGCTGCTTGTTAAAAGAGAATACCTCTGTGACAAGGCCAAACAATTAAAATTTTACCACTGGAAATATTGGTGTAGACAGGGGAAGTACAGGCTGGCCAATATGTTGAATGACCACAAGCCAAACGGATTCATGACAGAAGTGAGGTAAACAAAGACACAAGGTTCTTGTTGCTTAACTTTATAAATGTCCTGGATAAGATAAGGGGTTTTAAAACATAAATGGACATAAATGCTGAATAAAATCTGCTCAGAATCTATTTGGTTATGAATACACTTACATTTACATGGCCTCTTAAGACTAGTGGCAGAGTGAATCCAGGAGAAGGTACCAGCCTGGATGTGGGTTGAAACAAGTGTTGGAACTCAAGTAATGAATGGGATGTCAAACAAACTTGTAATATGTCATGTAGTAACTCAACAGTGGAGTGTTTGAAAGGAACCAGGCATTGTAAATTTGTGATGCTCCACACATCCCCTGTCCCTGCTCCGCCCCCCACCGTGAGGAAGCTATAGCCTGCATATGAGTAGATGAGATTTTTCTTCTCTTGAGAACTCTTCCTCCTCTGGGCTCCTTCTTCTGTAGAACCCTTCCTTTTCTAGAGCCCTTTCTTCTCCAGGGCTCTCTTTCTCTGGAATTCTCCTTCTCTTGACCCTTCCTTCTTGGGAGCCCTTCCCTCTCTGGAGCCTTTAGCTGGCC
The DNA here is from genome assembly GCA_036346955.1 of Dipus sagitta. NCBI lineage: Eukaryota > Metazoa > Chordata > Mammalia > Rodentia > Dipodidae > Dipus > Dipus sagitta. The sequence goes on from CM070778.1 coordinate 139,395,922, forward strand.
TTGACTGATGATGACTCTGTTTCTGGACTTGTCCCCAAACAACTTGAGAGTTAAGGATCCTATCCAATTATGGCCCGGGCATCCACTTCTCCTCTTGGGGAGCCCCTTAGTGAGTAGAGCATGGATGATGGGTGGAAGGATGAACATGGAGGGTTTATGTGTTTGGCATGAAGATGACTGGGTTTGCTTTTAGTCTGAAAGAGGATAAAAAGGAAAAGGAATTCAGAGAGAAATGGGAGTTCAGAAAGGGTGGAGCAGAGGAGTCAGTGCCTTGGATATGTGATAGAAGACAAGACTTGGGGCTCAGTAGTATTAGCATACTGCTGTCCCCCAACTCAGTTTGAGTGAGGTGTGTGACATGTGACCCTATTTTTATAAAGGACTGTCTCCCATCCCTTTGCTTGGTCATTTTTCACTCTATGGCTGGACTTCTGCCCTTCCAGTAGACCATCATATATGCTAAATAGGTGTCATGGAATAGGACAAAGTCCTCTTGTTAGGCATGAGTTTAATTAGAAACAGCTGTCATCAATTGTTCTTGGGAACAATTTAACCTGTGGCCACTGCAGCCACAGGGAGAGCAGCCACATGGGTGCCAGCATGCAGTCTTAGGTCCACGGCCTCAAAAGCCATGCTTACAGACTGATTTCTTCTCCTTAGCTGAAGCCAATGCCATCAGTGAGCACACAGAAACTCTCCACCTGAGCCCTCACATCACCACAGACCTGGTGGGCCAGGGCGTGGAAAAGAGGCCAGAGGTGTGCACACACTCCTGCGAGGAGCTGACCAACATGATCAATGAGCTGTCTGGGCTGCATGTCATGGTGAACCAGCTCAGCAAGAACCTGGAGAAAGTGGTGAGTGCCTGAAGGCTGCGCAGGAAGTGAACGTGAGTGGTGGGTAAGGAAGGCAGGCTGGCTATAGAGGTCTTGGTGACCAACCCTCCTGTCACCCAGCCAGGCCACCAGTAGTCATTCACTGGCTTGGAGAAACCAGACTCCATTTAGACAGGCACGATGAAGGGTCATCCAGTTTTGACTCTTTAGGGACTCTGGCTTAACATAAAGCTAGCAAAAGGAAAGATGCAGGAACATGAGGAAGCATTGCAAACAACACAGGCTGGGGAGAGACTGCTCAGTGGGGAAGGTGCTAGCTGCACAAGCTTGAGGACCTGAACTCAATCTTGAGCACCCACATAAAATGCTGGGTGTTGTGACACACATGTATAATCCCAGCACTAGGGAGACGGAGACCACAGGATCTCCAGAGCTTTCTGACTAGCTTATATGGCTGAATTGATGAGTTCTAGGTTCAGCGAGAGACCCTACCTTGAAGACATGGTAGGAAGGCCACAGTGTGGCAGATAGTCTACAGGGCTGTGCCCTATGACATGATTTTTGTTGTGGAAGGTTCACAGGAGCCCAAGCACCATCTTCCTGTACCAGGCTCTGTTGTCTTCATGCCAATTCATGCCTATACATGGCCTGTTCTATATGTGACCTTCAAGCTCCTCAATGCAGGAGCATGGATCTTCTGTGTCCACTACACAACCTTGTTGAACTCTTGTCTGGACCTAAACCTTTACCTCCATTTCCAGTCCAGTGACAACCAGTTTCTCATGGAGCTTGTTGGTGCCCCTCTGAAGACAAAGAATATGTCAGCCTGTGTGCAGGATGGCCGCATCTTTGCTGACAATGAAACCTGGGTGGTAGACAGCTGTACCACGTGCATCTGTAAGGTGAGACTCGGAAACGTATCCTCCCAGAAGTGAGTACACCTGGTGCAGGGTAGGGAGGTCCACTCACTGAGCACCTGACAATTCCTAACCACTGGGAAATGGCCTGCTCAGTAGCTATGAGTAAACTGTGTTCAATATACAAAGATGTTTAGCACAAGAGTCTTAGGAGAAATGACCACAAGTGACACTTGAACAGACTTCTTCATGTTGTGCATCAATAAACCACAACCCAGAGGGGTAGAGAGGCTTAGCCAGCATCACCAGATGGAGAGAAACAGCACGAATGGAGGGATTCAGTTTTCCTCCAGTTTGTGTTTGATCCCTTTCAGCTTTGACCAGGGCGTTGATGCTCTGCAGAAATACCTGGGAAGCAATCATTATTAGAAAAATGTAGATAATTTAGTTTCTTCCCATTGCTCCTGTTCCTGTGTGTGTTGACTTCTGGGAAACAGAGGGGCATCTTGCCATCCTTGGTCTTCCCTGCCCAAAGTATGTAAATGTGTCTGCTGTCATCTCCCAGCTCAGTGGTGGCAGGGAGGCGTGTTAGGGATGGATGATCTCCTTTGAGTCTGCTCTAATCCCACATAATGGAGTAGGATGTGTGAATGGAAAATACCTAGACATCCTACTAACCCTTTCCCACCCAGTCCCTGCACCAATGTCTATTACTTAAAGTGATTTCTCTAAATGTCTTCCTATACTTACAGAAATTCAAAATTGTTTGCCATCAAATCTCTTGCCCACCTGCAACTTGTGCCAACCCATCCTTGCTGGAAGGCGAGTGCTGCCCGTCCTGTTCTCACTGTGAGTCACCTGCAGGGAGCACGTCTCTCTGTTTGCTGGTTTTCTGGTTCCAGCAGAGGCTCAGACTCCTGGGGTCAGGCAGGGAAGGGGAAGCAGAGGAACATCTCAGGCTGAAGCTCTCTCTCAGACAAGAGAGGGAGCTCCAGTGATCCTGTAGGGACCAGAGCCCTGATCCTCTGGCTCAGAGTGACGTCTTATGTGAGTAGTGAGAGGCCTAGCTGGGTCTGAGTAGAGACTGAGTAATTGTTTCTCAGGTGCCATGTGGAAAACAAGCTCATAAAGCCCAGGGGCCATGATCAGACAATATACTCTAAGCAACAGAGACACAGTCTAAGTGGCAGAGAGCTGCTGCTGTACAGCCTGTCTGAGCAGCTGAGCAGACAGGGCTGAGCTGGCACCAAGGTGTCCCTGGGACTGTGCCTCGCCCCAGACCTTTCCCAGAAGCCTCTCCAGAGTCAGCTGCCCTGTCTTACCCAGAGCCCGTGGAAGTCCTTGACGCCCTGGTACCAGTGTTTTCATGGAGGCTGTGGGTAGTACTTTGGCAGGGCTGCTCTGCATACATGGTGGGCCCTTTCACCCCAGTCCCCAGCCTGGAACATTCTAGATGTCTTAGCTCAGTCTCTATCCTGACTTTTCATGCTGCTTGTGTCCAGAACTGTGGCTACCCACACAGTGCCAAATGCTGGAGCCCCGATTCACTCCAGGAATCCTATTATGCTTTGTGTTCATGAGGGCTAGGGATCAGAGGCACTGGCTGCCTCGTGCCCAGCACCTTCTTCCCACTTCCTTAGGGGCCTTAACAGTGGGACACACTGTGTACAGGGCCTGGCAGGACAAAGGCTGGGAGGACAGACGCTCTGCCAGATTCCCAGCACTTGCACACCATCGTCTGCTGTGCTGCACTGATTTTCTGAATTTCAGATTCCATATCTGTGAAATATAGAAAAACTGTTCCGAATATATAGGGTTAATCTTAAGCATACTGTGAGCAACACAGTTCATGTGAAAACACCTGGTGGGTATTTATAGAGGCAGATAAGAACTGCCAAGATTAGAAACAGAAAAATGGATTGGGGGGAGAGAGTCTGGGGCACCAAGGGGCCATACTAGGCTTCCCAGCTTTCTTGCTACTGAGACATTACATACCATACACCACAGGGCACTATACCCACTGCTCACCAGAAAGGTTTCTGGAGCTATAATTACCTGTGAAGAATTTCTTCCAGAAAGTTGTCTTTTTATTTAATTTTACTCAGTTTAAACCATTTGGACATAAACTATGCAACTTATAATTTTAGCCAATGGTTAGAGTGTCATTATCATAGGTAAGTCAGTCAAGGCTAAGATTAAATGAATTCTCAGTGACTTTAACAAAGCCTCATGGAGACAAGATTCGGCAGTCTCTTCTGGAAGTGATTCCCTCTTCTCTGTGGACTAGCTTTCCCCAAAACACCTAAGTCAAGCTGTCCTATCACTCAGACATGGTATCTGCCCTGTGTTTTGTTCTTCTCTGGAAAGCACCCCAGCTCCAACCCAGGAGGCAGGCCTCTGTCTGCCCACTGTCCCTGGCCACCTGCCAAGCTCTTCTCTAGTCCCACATGGCAGTTTTGTCATGCCTGGTCTGCCTAGGGCCTGTGGAGAGGAGGGCCTGCCCTCACCTGTGTGCTTTCTTGGCCAGCTGCAGACAGTGAAGAGGGCTGGTCTCCGTGGGCAGAATGGACTGAGTGCTCTGTCACGTGTGGCTCTGGGACCCAGCAGAGAGGTCGCTCCTGTGACGTCACTAGCAACACCTGCCTGGGCCCCTCCATCCAGACACGAACATGCAGCCTGGGAAAATGTGACACACGAAGTGAGTATGGCCCGTCCCTTGTGAGCGTCTGAGTATGCCAGTGTCCAAGGTGACTGCTGGTGTCTGAAGCTTCAGCCCAGGCTCTTGCTTGGGTGAAGCACTTACTTCCTGGTGAAGGTCTCACACTCTTGCCTGTCCTCTATGCAAGACAGACCCTGGGGAGAGACCAGCCCTGGGACACACAAGGCATTGACCTTTCTCTGTTTCTTGTCAGTCCGGCAGAATGGTGGCTGGAGCCACTGGTCACCCTGGTCTTCGTGTTCTGTGACTTGTGGAATTGGCAATGTCACACGCATCCGTCTCTGCAACTCACCAGTGCCACAAATGGGTGGCAAGAACTGCAAGGGCAGTGGCCGGGAGACCAAGACCTGCCAGGGCATCCCATGTCCAAGTGAGTGGGCCATGCCTGGGGTGGGAAGAGGACTCCCAAAGCAGGATAACACTGAATCAGATTTACTGGCCACCAAGGCCTGCTCCAGCCCACCCAGCTCACTGAAGTAGAAGCTAGCACAGCTTCCAGAATGGAAGGTATGACTTCCTGGTGCTCAGAAATCAGTGCAGATATGTTGTGTCTGGCCCTGACCTCCCAGTTTCCCCAGTTTCCTCCACATTCCTCACAGAGCAGCCAACAATGATCTTCACTTAGAGGGAAATAAGCCAGAGCTATGGCCTTGGACCTGGAATAAGACATGAACAGAGTAAGTCACAGAACAGGGCTTTGCCTGTGTCTATGGGCACAGAGAGTCATGGCATAGGGAAGCCTCATACCATATAAGCCCTCTGCATGGATACTGGGCTTACATGCTGACTGATCCAGGGGTTATCTTTCATGTTGGTTTATTCATGTGGCTCTGCACCTCATCGCTGCAATGAAGTATAGTTCCACACAGCACTTTAGAGCTGAGGCCAGTCTCCACTTCAGGACTCCTGGGCTTCTAGCTATACAAGGTTGTGAGGATTTTCTTCCAGAGGCAAAAAGAAATTCTGTCACCCACATCACGCTGTATATCATGGCCATGGAAGGACGCAGGTATCCAGACCCTCCATTTTCACATATAAACCAGTTTCTTAGGCCACATAGACACATCATCCTGCCCTGTACTCATCAGCACTGACCCAGTGTTACTTCCTCATCCACCTCTTAAATCCCTTTCTGGCTCTCTTCACAGTTGACGGCCGCTGGAGCCCCTGGTCCCCATGGTCAGCCTGCACAGTCACTTGTGCCGGAGGAATCCGTGAACGCACTCGTGTTTGCAATAGCCCAGAGCCCCAGTATGGAGGGAAGGACTGTGTAGGAGATGGGAAGGAACACCAGATGTGCAACAAGAGGAGCTGCCCCATCGGTGGGTGACAGGTGCAAGTGTATGTGTATCTGTTAGTGTGTGTGTACGTGTGTCAAAGGAACTACCGGTAGGTGGGGGCTCATGGCACAGGTGGGTATGCGAGAGATGCCTCTGAAGGAGCAACTGCTGTTTGTTCTGAGGCAAAACATAAGCATTTTGAGGAACACATAGGAGAAGAAAAAATCTTTGTATAGGCAGAGATAGTTGCTTTTAACAACTTTTATGTTCCTCTGGTATTTCATGCAAAAGCAGAGAATATACAGTGAAGTGTGGACATTGTGAATGGACACAGTGACAAGCTGCGCACACTTGCAATCCATCACATTTACACCCTTGAATGTTTCTTTCAGAGTGGATATCCTTTCATGATTGTCCAGCTTCATAGTGTGTGGCTATCCCCAGGATGTCCCTAGCAATACAATTTCAGGGCCATTAAATCAGGGGGTTCTTGACACACCTGGAAGAACTTCCTTTTATGAATGGTCCGTGTTGTGTGGGGCTGGTGCTATGAGCACCTGGTCTTAGCTCTGCCCCCTCCTCACACAGATGGGTGCTTATCCAACCCATGCTTTCCTGGAGCCCAGTGCAACAGCTTCCCGGATGGGTCGTGGTCCTGTGGTTCCTGTCCAGTGGGCTTCCTGGGTAATGGCACCCACTGTGAAGACCTGGATGAGGTGGGTACCTCCACCCTGGGGTGCAGGGAGTCCTGTGGAGACTGAGAAAGGGGATCATCACTGTTTGTTCCCACAGTGTGCTGTGGTCACAGACATCTGCTTCTCAACCAACAAAGCTTCCCGCTGTGTCAACACTAGCCCTGGCTTCCACTGCCTGCCCTGTCCCCCGCGCTACAAGGGGAGCCAGCCCTTTGGAGTTGGGCTGGAATCTGCCAGAACAGAAAAGCAGGTAAGTAAGGAGGGCTTTACTGGTGTACTTTAAAGTTTTTTTTTGGGGGGGGGATATCAGAGTCCAATAGGGGAGAAGAGGACAGCATTGTTGGGAGAGGGACAGAGGAAGATAAACACCTCAGGAAGCCTCTGGACGTCTGTCAACTGGAGGCTCTCCTCCTGACATTGAAGAATCAAAATCTGAGGTTTTGAGCAAAGAGTCTATGAGCATCAGGGGAACAATGGAGCAGTCTATTCTGTACTGCTATGAGAGAATGTCTGAAGCAGCAGAAAAGAGAAAGAACAAGATATCCCTAATTTTGAAGGCTGGAAGTCCATGATGGAGGACCAGGCATCTCGTGAGGGTCTGTGCTGTCATCTCATGACCAAAGCCAGGATGGAGACAGAGAACAGGAGGAACTGAGAGTCTCAGCTCTTACACAGTCAGCACTAACCCACTGACCCACCTGGGAGGGAGAGAAACCCTACCGCCTGAGTACCTCCCATGAGTCCCCGCTTCCCAAAGCTGTACTAGCTCTTACACAGTCAGCACTAACCACTGACCCACCTGGGAGGAACAGACCCTATGGCCTGAGTACCTCCCATGAGTCCCTGCTTCCCAAAGCTGGAGTTGCACTGGGTAGTTTGCTTCCAACTCAGGAAAGCAGTGGCAAGTGACACCACGGGTAAGCTGTAGGTATGCCCAGAAAGGATGTTTGTAGGGCTGGCTGGGGAAATGACTCAGCTAATGAGGTCCTTGTCTTGTAGCTGTAACTGTAGCCATGACGACCTGAATTTGATCCCTAGAACCCATAGTAAAAAAAGAAAAAATCGGGTGGTGGTGAACTTTGGTGAACTTTGTAATCCCAACACTGTGGGGCATTAAAATGCAGGTCCCTAGATTTTGCTAGTCAGCCAGTCTAGTCAAATTAATGAGTTCCAGGACAATGAGAGGCCCCTTCTCAAGAAAAATGGGTGATACCTGAGGAATGGCAACCAAGTTTGTTCTCCTACTCCCACATGCATGTGCACATACATGTATATCCCCACACCTGTGCACACACACACACATACACACACACACACACACACACACACACACACAATAATGTTTGCCTGGATCAGAGAACCACTGAAAAGTTTTCAAGGCTAAGCCTAGAAACATTGGACTTCCTAATTTCTGGACCTGACACCTTGTCATGTCTCCCTATACCCCTTGAGGAGGGCCTTTGCAACATGGGTGTCCAGAGTCCTGTCTGTATCTCACACTGCTCTTGGTTCTGCAGGTATGTGAGCCAGAAAACCCATGCAAGGACAAGACTCACAGCTGTGACAAGAACGCTGAGTGCATCTACCTTGGGCACTTCAGTGATCCGATGTACAAGTGTGAATGCCAGATAGGCTACGCGGGCGACGGCCTCATCTGTGGGGAGGACTCAGACCTGGACGGCTGGCCCAACAACAACTTGGTGTGTGCCACCAATGCTACCTACCACTGTATCAAGGTGAGGCATGGGCCCACTGTTGGCCGGGAACAAAGGTTGCTGGCTTTACCACCTGAACCCTGTCATGTGGGCCAGCTTCAGCCTTTTCCTCAACCACTGCCATCAGTAGCAAGCCCTCTGAGACTCAGTCATTTCCCTCCATCTGTGATGTGCTGCCAGGAGCAGCAGGGTCAATTTAGAAATAATGCGTTAATCTGAACAAGGAGAAGCTCCAGACTGTCCAGTCTCCACCTTCCTTCACTTCGTGTGGAATTCCTACTTTGAGATCAGAGCATGTGACAGCCACTATGTACACACAGCAGCAGGGATGGAGGGAGCATGGGTCCAGCCTGCGGGTCCTTAGTGTGCTGAGCAGACATCCGGATCCAAACACTGCCACTGCACAGTGCTCCTTTTCTTTTCTTTTTTTTCCTTACAGGGCAGTGATTGAAGGCAGAGCCTATTCACACTGACACAGCCTGTGTTGAAGACACACAGTCTAGGCTGCACTAGGGGCACAGGCAGGCTTCATACCGGGCTCCAGGTGTGGGGAGGCTGGCATGTCCTCAGATATGTTGCCGGTCCTGTAATCACTCAGCAAGTCCCTAGAAACCCCTTTTCTTTATAAATACACAAATGCAATGTGGGGTGAGGAGGCAAGTTGGCCACTGAGACAACGGTTCCTGGTCTGCACGGGTGGGCCACTATCACTGAGCCGCAAAGCTGTGCCCTCTCAGCATTCTTACATTCCAGTGGGCAAGGGCAAGGCCCCAGCAGTCCTTCCTGCCTTTTCCAGCTTCTGGGGATTCTGCTTAGTCTTTATTCCACTGTTTCCCCAGAGTATCTGTCCCCAAACTCGCTCTGCTCTTCATCAAGGTGAGTGTGGTACATGAGGCCCAGTGAATCCAGCAAGGCACCTTCTTTCAAGACCATTAACTTTGTCTCTTGGCATTAATTCTTCCATATAGTGGACAGTCACCTGTTCCACGGACTACAGTGAGAACATGTCTGGGGACCACCATTTTGTCTACTATGCAGGATGTTAGTACAATTTTAGTTCTTATACCTTCACAAGACTAAGTGCTATGAGATTACAAAAAACTATCATTTTGAAGCATAATGATATGCATATTAATACTTGATCATTATAAATTTAATGATGCAATTTTAGTTTGAATTTCCTCTCTCAGTCACTCTTCATTAAAGAAGGACAATATTGACAGAAAGAAACACTATTTTTATAGAAATGAAGCAGTGATTTTTATTCCCATTGTGCCCCAGACCACACAGCCCTTTCCTCCCATCTGTTGTGCTGCACAGATTTCTAATTTTAAAAACATTTGTGGGTTGGAGAGATGGCTCAGCAGTTAAAGGTGCTTGCTTGCAAAGTCTAACAGCCTAGGTTCAATTCCCCAGTATCCACCAAAAGGCAGATGCACAAAGTGGCACATGCATCTGGAGTTCATTTGCAGTGGTATGAGGCCCTGGCATGTTTATTCATTCTCTCTCTCTCTCTTTGTAAATGAATAAATACAATATTTTAAAAATTTTGGAATTTCAAATAAGAATATAAAAGTTTCAAAAACAACACATCACAGGAACATATTACATACATGGGAATTTATATGTATAATATATATTATACACATACACACACACACACACACACACACACACACACACACACACATATATATATATATATATATATATATATATATATATAGTCTGTGTAAATAAATATACACATGGAATGGTATCAGTGTATTTGAAGACAACCGAGTCTTCATGCCCTGTGCTGTTCTTCCTTATTCCCTCAAGTTGTTGGTGTCTATGGGGTTTGGGTCTGAGTACCAGCACAGACTCTTCCTGCTTCTGTATATCTGCCGTTCACCTGCTGGAAGAGCTAGAGAGGAGCTAGTCTTGCCTTCTAAGCCTGAGTTCCACATACCTGCAACGACCCCCTCTTTGTGCTGATAACACAGTTAAGATTGTATGCTGGGCCCTTGACTCATCAGCAGAGGCGTGGGAAGGAGCCTCATGTCTCCTTGGAGAAGCGGCCTTTTTGCCCTCTGCTCTCCCAGGTGTCTGGCCACTTCTCAGGGACCCTGAGCTTAGAGCACTTCGCTTCCACCTGCGGGTGGCAGTGACGTCACTCCTGAGCCAGAACTTGAAAGAAAGCTCACACTCTGGCCAGCTGGCTCTGGTCCTTGCCTTCATTCTTCTGCCTTTTATTGTAGACCAAGGTCTGCCATTTACATATTCAGAGCCTTGTTTTATTTCCCTCATTGTGAAGAGTGTGTTCATGACTCTTGTTGCCCCACTAACTACAGGACAACTGTCCCAAACTTCCCAATTCTGGGCAGGAAGATTTTGATAAGGATGGAGTAGGAGATGCCTGTGATGAAGATGATGACAACGATGGTGTGAGCGATGAGAAGGTAGGTGGGGGCTTTGAGGGAGCCTGGCTTCTGACCTCAGGAGGGAGCGGTCAGAGGAGACCAGGGTTCTACATGGAATGGTCCTCACAGGGCTGTTATTCTGTTTTCATGAACAGTGACTTCAGATATCAACAATAAAGAAAGTTGTCACTTACAAAATCACTGGATTGGTGCATGGGGCTCCCTGGGGTGGTCTACCACAAATGTGCTTAATCATTTGATTTACTTTTGAAATGTATATGTTTTGTATGTGTAGCATGAATCTGTAGATGTATGTATGTTCATTTATGTACATGGGTGCACATGTGTGTGGAGGCCAGAGAACGTTCTTAGGTGTCATCTGCAGGAAGGCTTCTATTTTTTTTTTGTTGTTTTTTAGACAGAATCCCTCATTGGCTTGGCTATCAATTAGTCTAGATTATCTGGCCAGCAAGCTGCAAGGATTCTCCAGTCTTTGCCTCCCCAGTGCTGGGATTATAGGCCCACAACAGCACACTGGGCAGTTCATGCATTCCACAGATGGATCTCAGATCCTCATGCCTGCTAGGCAAATACTTTATTCATTGAAGTTTTTCCCAGTCCCCTTATTTACTTTTAATTTTATCAAAGTGGCTTGTCAATTTTCCCTTTTATTTTTCTGGTGAGCTTCCCCAGAGGGAAAAGACTTGCAAACATAGTTTCACGTGTCAGCATGTGTGTACTGGTGTTGATAAGCTATCTGTGTCTGTATTCAGTGCCCTCTCCCATCTGACTTTCATCTGTCCTTTGGCTCCTCACATCATGAGTAAATAGTCATTCATTCATTGGACTTCACTAAGAAGTAGAAGGAAGAGCATCTTTTCTGTAGAAAATCTCAACGTGGCTTAGAGAGGACAGATGCCCCAGTAATGATAAAAGCACTAGACACTAATATGTGCTTGCAGAGGGCTAGCTGGCTCATTTCTGCTTCCCATCTTTTTCTGTTCTACTCAGTGCAGGGAGTGCAAAAACTGGGCCTTCTGTCAACCATCGGACACATACACTATTCTTTCTGACAGTCTGTTATTCTATTTTTAGGACAATTGCCAACTTCTCTTCAATCCCCGTCAGCTTGATTATGACAAGGATGAGGTTGGGGACCGCTGTGACAATTGCCCCTATGTGCACAACCCTGCACAGATCGACACAGACAACAACGGCGAGGGAGATGCCTGCTCTGTAGACATTGATGGAGATGGTCAGTTGCTCTGTTCACTTTATCAGCAAAGGATTTAGAAGAGTTCAGTTGGCACTCTGTATGTTCAGGTTCCTCATCCAGGGATTCCACTAACTGCAGATAGATCTTTAAAACAGATAATGAATGAATACACTTTATGTTGTCAGTTTAAATAACAGACCATAATTATAAGTAACCTAGAGGTGGTTTAAGGAACATGAGAGGATGTGTCTAAGTTATACGCAAACATTACAACATTCACTACAAGGTACTGGAGCATTTGGATTTTGGTATCTGTGTGAGTCCCAGAAGCAACCCTCCATGTATACCATGAGACTCATACTTGGGAGATTCATACTTTAGGTTGACCTCGTTGGAGGGGTTCAACTTCTACATACTCTTGAAATTAAGCAATTCTTTAAGTAGCTGTCTTTTCCCATAAGCCTTAGGTCCATTCTTTTGAAGCTTTCCCTTACTCTAGCCTTATATTGTATCTTCTTCCTTCATGGGTCTTGCTATATGCTCCTCAGTCAAATGTTCCAGGAGCCCAGCCTCTTGTTGCATCCACCTGCTTTAAGAACAGTCTCATTCTTATTCCTTATCATTTATTGGCAAGCTCCTCACATGGGGTCTGGGTCCCCACCTAGGTGTACCCTGTGACCTCTGAAACCATTGCAGGTTGACAATTTGCCCTGAAACCCACTGGCCACTGTAAAGGAGTTCAGAAACCCACAGGGTCCCCATGGCACTTGGCTACCCCTTTCTCATGTTGTCTGTAGACCAGACATTCCCAGCAGCAGCTCAGAGTGCCAGCCTGCCCGGCTCCTCACAAGGCACCTCTTCCTGCCTTGCCCTCTCCTTTTCACCCCTTCCCAGCCCTTCTCACCTCAAACTCTCTGACTCACTCTAACCTACTATTTTGTCTCAAAGCATGTTTTCTCATTTGAACTTTTTAGTCAATTTCTGCTTTAACCTTCATTCCAGGACAGTCTGAACTCTTCTGCCTTCTCAAGGCTCAATGGTACTGTGGGCTGGCAAGTGTGATGATGTACTGTGACATACTGACTCAGGCTCTCAAATTCTGACACCCTGGCATCTTAGAAATCCTTCCTCTGTGAATGTTGACCCCTATGCAGTCTCTTCCTCCTCAGGCTCTACAGGGCTAAGGCAAGAGTGGAATGCAGCTGGGTGGCTTTCCAGCTGGGTGACTGACTGACTTTGGTCCTTCACTTCCCACTCTGCCTCATCACTGGCCTTATGGAGTACCTCACACTGGTTCACACTTCCAGGACTAGTTGACTTCATTCTTTTCAGATTTCGAAAAATAAGGTCTAACGTCTAAATCTCACTCTCTCCCTGCTGATTTCTCTCCACCATTGCTGTTTTCCTATTAATGTGCATGGATGTTAAGACAACATCACCCAGAAGCTAATGAGCTCCTGAAGACTCAACGCCCACTTCCTGAGGAACAGACAATGCAAGCTCAGAGAGCAATGCCATGCCTGCAAATTCACTCTAAGATTATGTAGCAGCACCAGAAAATTCCAGATACTGATCCTACTTTAAGCTAAGGAGGTTTGAATTGTAGTCAAAAATATATCAGACACTCCCACAAATTAAATCACAAATTTATTTCATAATTTTTATGAGAATGAGAGAGTAAGAGAGAGAGAGAATTGGTGCACTATAAAAGAACTCCAGATGTATGTACCACTTTGTGCCTATGTCACCTTGTGCATGTAACTTACATGCATCCTGGGGAGTCGAACTGGAGTCCTTAGGCTTCACAGGCAAGCACCTTAACCCCTAAGAACCTGCCCAGCCCCCCTTTCTACATTTTACCATATTCATAGCATGTTATTATTACTAAGTAAACAGTTGGCTGTGTGCTATCTAGTGTGATAGGAAAAGCACTTTGGCTGAGCTTAGCGTATTGTTATGCTTTCCCTTTGGATTCCAACAGATGTTTTCAATGAACGAGACAACTGTCCCTATGTCTACAACACTGACCAGAGAGACACGGACGGCGATGGTGTGGGAGACCACTGTGACAACTGTCCGCTCATGCACAATCCTGATCAGGTGAAGTGATGCTGCTGAGCAAGGATCTGTGGTCCTTAGCTGCTATATAAAAATGCACCTTTGTGGATGACAGGGCAGTGGGGTGAGCAGGGTGTTCCACATCCTTAAACTACTATATGAAGATGCATTCGTGTGGTTCCCATCTGCTCTGCCAAGGCATGACTACACAGAGTCCTAGATAATGCCGTCTGGAAACTCTCACGGAACCCAGTCTAAGCACATTATATCTCAGTGGCTACAGGCCAAGTGAGGTTGTGTGTACTCTTCCTGTCTGCAGAGATTGGTCTCAGTGGTATCTGATGTAAGCACAGGAGCTGGCTTCATTTCCAGTCTTGCCTTGGAAGAGGCAGGGAGAAAATGACCTCATGATACAGCCTGCAGGATGCACCATAGAAAATAGTAGAGAAGGTGTTCTTGCATGATAGTTCACTTCAGTAAGTCCACTGTGGGAGAGTGCACAGGGAGTGGGAGTTTGAACACAGATTTCTGGATTCCATTTCATTCTGTGTGGACAGTAAGTGGGCCAAATATGTTTTTCTCCTTCATGGCCGCTAGTGCTGGCCCTGTGAGGCAAGGAGTGAGCCCTAGGTCTAGTGCCCCAGAACCTTCCTGAACCTTCTCAGAGGGTTAATCATGGTATTTGCTTCCTGCTCTGTTGTCCAGACTGACCTGGACAATGACCTCGTTGGAGACCAGTGTGACAACAATGAGGACATTGATGACGATGGCCACCAGAACAACCAGGACAACTGCCCATACATCTCCAATGCCAACCAGGCTGACCATGACAACGACGGCAAGGGTGATGCCTGTGACTCTGATGATGACAATGACGGGGTGCCCTGATGACAGGGACAACTGCCGGCTGGTGTTCAACCCAGACCAGGAAGACTCAGATGGTGGGTGCCTTCCTTTTGAGCATGTTGGAAAACTGCATGACCAGATCTGCCCAGGCAGAGGCACTCCTATGGGTCTCGAATCACTTTAAAATTCCTGGTGTAGAAAATGCCATTATAGTGGCCATCTCAGGACACTGGATAGCACCTGGATAGCTGGCCTTCCACCTGCTCTACTTGGGAGTTTCAGATTCTTGTGTGTATAATAGCCCAGTGATGATATATGTCAAGTATGTCAAGTATATGCTTGTGTATGTTGAGAATGCAGAAAGCTCTAAATATCCATGTACTTAGTGTGCATGTGTAGGTGTGTATTTGTGTGCATAGATGCACATGTGTATACATATATGTGTGTGTGCACATATGTGTGAAGGTCAGATAGCAGTCTCAGTTGTCAATCCTCAGGTGTTGTCTACCTTTTTTGAGACAGGGTTTTTTACTGGTCTGGGATTCACCAAGTATGCTACTCTTATTGACCAGTGAGCCCCAGGGGTCTGCCTGTCTTTGCTACTCCAGTGCTGGGATTATATGCACATACCACTGCACCCATTTTTTTAAATATGAATTCTGGGAGTTGAATTCTGGTCCTCATGTCTACAAGGCAAGCACTTTATCAACTGAGTCATCTCTCCAGCCCATCCATCTTTTCACTTTTGAAAACCTTTGGCAATCTCTTAGAAAGAAATATGGTTCATCAGCTGAGGCCAGTGAGAGCAAGGAGATTTATTTTTTAGGTCAAAGCATCCAAAAATGGAGGAAATGTGAAATGAAAGGTCAAATACTATGTGTCCAGTGGCTATGCATGCTCTGGAAGCAGTCACACCCCAGGAAGCGTGGCCGTCTCTGAATTATGAAGTCCACAGCTGCACTCACTAGTGGACTGGATTGTAAGCAAAAGGCTGAGGGAGCCGATTCCTGGTCCAAGTCCTCTTGAAGACATGTATCCTGAACAAATGGACCCAAGAGTCTCAGGATGTTGGGCCAACATGACTCAGATGCACGTGGGAACACTGGCTCAGACACAAGGGCAGTTCCTACCATCCTCCCTGTGCAGGAAGAAGGGATTTTAACCGAAAACTCCCAGCTTGATTCAGACACCAGAGGATGTGGGTGGGAGATGGACTTGGGGCTCAACCAGGAAGGGGGATTGGGCAGGCAGAAGCTGACATGCTAAGGAATGTTTAATATTTTTGAAATGTCCTCATGCATGAGGAGGTATCTCACACATGAAAGGAATATATGAACTGGAAACTGATTTGAAGAGAGGGGTTAGAGAGTCAAGATAGCAATCTTGATGTGAAGTGTGTTTTCTCCCTTCAGAAACAAGAGGCCACAGCAGAGCTGGCTGGCTTACCCCACCGGCTCTGCCCAAAAGCCTTTCACTGGCCAACAGCTGACCAACTGTGGGATCACAAGGTCCACAGTTCACCTTCTTTGCAGACCACAGTGGTGTGTGACCCATAGAACCCCCAGCCCAGACTCACTGGAAATTTGACAACAAGTCCAAGGGAAATTCATGTCTACAGTAAAATTTCTACTTTCAATACTAACTTGACTTAAATGGCTCCAAGAGATTCATGACAGCAAAGAGAAGCAAGCTGGAAGCTCAGACAGACCTGTCTTGAATGTGGCTCAGAAAGCAGGGTAGAGAGGTCTTATGGGAGTCACTGTGCCACCCACGGCTGCAGTGTTTGCAGTGGGAGTGTTTGAAAAGCTGCTGGGATTCCTCTCAGCACCACCTCCGTGTCTTGGAGGAAGTTCACCAGGTGCATGCGAGGCACCCAGCTTGTTCTCTCTGTATCTTTTCTTCTTCGTCCCCAGGGGATGGACGCGGTGATATTTGTAAAGATGACTTTGACAATGACAGTGTACCAGATATTGATGATGTGTGTCCTGAGAATAATGCTATCAGTGAAACAGACTTCAGAAACTTCCAGATGGTCCCCCTGGACCCCAAGGGAACCACACAAATTGATCCCAACTGGGTCATTCGTCACCAAGGCAAGGAGCTGGTCCAGACAGCAAACTCGGACCCTGGCATTGCTGTAGGTGAGCCTGAGACCTGGGGGAGGTTATGCAATAGGATTCAAGGATCTTCCCAGTAGCCCTGACCTTCCTTGGGATGTGAAAGTGCTTTCATGCATAAGCAGGATGGGGAGCCTAGGGAAGTGTGGGGGTGGTTCTGTGAAGTCTCTGAAGGTGCTCACTGAGGCACTTCATTTTATGGGCTCACCTGGAAGTGTTGTCGTACAGTGAAACCTCTGAGCTAGCTCTGCCAGTGATATCTGAAGAAGCTTGTAGCGTTCCTTAATCCCACAGCAAAAAGCCTGGGCTGGATGGAGGAGCAGAGCCCACCTAAGCCCCTCTGACCTACTTTTAAGTGACAAGGGCCACCGAGGGGATCCCTGAGGTCCTTCTCTCTGACTCTGCAGTCTGTGCTCTTCCTTCACACCCAGGTTTCGATGAGTTTGGGTCTGTTGACTTCAGTGGCACATTCTACGTCAACACAGACCGGGATGATGACTATGCTGGCTTCGTCTTTGGCTACCAGTCCAGCAGCCGCTTCTATGTGGTGATGTGGAAACAGGTCACCCAGACCTACTGGGAAGACAAGCCCAGCCGGGCATATGGCTACTCTGGTGTGTCCCTCAAGGTGGTGAACTCTACGACGGGGACAGGCGAGCACCTGAGGAATGCACTATGGCACACAGGGAACACAGAGGGCCAGGTGAGGGACAAGGCAGCTGATGATCTCTGTGGATGCAATCCTAGCCATTCTACAGGCACTTCTGTCTTCTGTTTTCAGGCAACCGTCAGTCATTTTAATACAGCTGTTGAGCACCTCCTTTACACAGCACATATGGTACTTCCAACAACCTGGTTGTGTTGCAGACTAAACACAGTTCCACTGACTTATGAGTCTGGATAATTCAGGTTCAAAATGTTACTGCTTTGCTCAGAGTCCTACATTCAGAAATCAGGTTAGAATTTGGGTCCAGCGCTGTGTGAGACAAGCACCCACACTCTAGTACTGAACCGTAATGTCTCTCTGAATTGGATTCTGGTGCACTGAAACACTCTAGTGTTTCATAGTCATGCACAGTGTGGTATAAGATACAAATGTTTGTATATATAGTATGCATACTATAAAATACATTAGAGAGAGAGAGAAAGAGAGAAAGAGAGATAGAGAGAGAGAGAGAGAGACAGACATAGCATAATAAGCCAAGCATTACTTGTCAGAGCCCATGGGGGGAAAGCTGGTGGAGAGGAGTGCTTAACAGTACTGTTTTCCCACAGGTGCGCACATTATGGCATGACCCCAAAAACATTGGCTGGAAAGACTACACTGCCTACAGGTGGCATCTGGTTCACAGACCCAAGACAGGCTATATGAGGTGAGGAAAGCAGGTCACTGCATTTCTGCCAAATGATGTCTGTCTTAGAAATATTCCCATTGGATAGTAGTCTTGACTGCAAGCATACTGGATAGGCATTCTGATTTCCTATCTTCCTGGTCTGCTTTCCCATTGTCTTTCCATCATTGGAAATCGAGCCTGTCTTCCCGTTGAATAGACACCAGGTTGCCAGTCTGCCATCCAGTTGAACAGTTTGCTTTTCCATTGTATTAAAAGACGAACTCCCCAAATGAACTTTTATGTTCATCATTGAATCTTCATCTTAGAAGGCCTTCTCTTTTCTATCTTTCATTTTTTTCTATAATTATTTTTTGAAAAGTCTTGAAGTGGAAAAAATAAATAGCATATTTTTCAAAATGTATTATCATTACTATTAACAACATATTTCCTATGGATACATCATGTGTTGGTACCCTCTTTTCTTGAACTATGTCTTAAGGTACTGGCTAAATAATAGACATCTCTTCCAGTAAGAGTCCAGGCAGGTAAGAGAACATTCTACTGCTGCAGAGCTGACCTGGGCATCGCCTGCAGAGTAGACTCCTGTCCCTCTCTGAGGTGTAAATAGCTGTATTTAAAGTACATATTTGAAGAAAACGTTTACACAACCATCAGGCTAATAGAATTTTGTTCTCCTACCTTAACACCATTTGTAATTTATCTGGATGAAAGCAAAATGTGAACAATTTTAAGTTAAGCTTTTTTTCCTCTACAAAAGTTAGTATCTGGCTGGAGAGATGGCTTAGCAGTTAAGACATTTGCCTGCAAAGCCAAAGGACCCAGGTTCAATTCCCCAGGACCCATGTTAGCCAGATGCACAATGGGGCACATGCGTCTGGAGTTCGTTTGTAGTGGCTGGAGGCCCTGGCATGCCCATTCTAGCTCCCTCTCCCTCTTTTTCTGTCAAATAAACAAATAAATAAAAATAATTTTTAAAAAGTTAATATCAGTTAAAAATCTCTCCAGTGGGAATTTTTTTCTCCTGTAGTACTTGGGGATGAAATCCATGGTTTGGCACATGATAGACAAGTACTCTGCCACTGTATGTATGTATGTGCATGTATCCTGTTGGCTGTTTGAAGTATGTAGGTGCATAGTAGTCATAAAAAGATCTGAATGGATGAGTGCCGACTGGTGGACAGTGGTGTCGCTACAGAGAGGCCCTTATGTGTCACTTGTGTTCTCCATCCTCACTCCCATCAGTGAGCTATGGATCACCACTTTTCCCTCAGACAGAATGATGGAGCCCAGTCTCCACTCTCATGGGCAGCTCCAACAGTGGAGCAGAGATGGGAGTTCAGGAACTTCATGGGAGATGAAGGCCATGGGAGCTATACACGAGAGAGAAGCTGGGGCACTCATAGCCCAAACGGATCAGGAAGTGGCTCTCATTCCCACACTGTGCCTTGGTGCCTCAAGGCAGAGACCTTTGTAAACCGTGGTGGTTATATAAGTGTAGACGCTGAGGATGGCAGAGCTTGAGCTGTGGGAAGGACTAAGCACTTAGGATTCTATTGCCTGATGGACCCAGTGCTCCTAAGAAGAAAGCAAGCCCTGACCAGACCTCAGGAAGTTCTGAGCAGAGGCTGTGTCTCCAAGTCCCTGTGTGTTGGGCTGGGTGTGGCTCAATTGTTAGAGCCTGTGGGTAGTATATGTTAAGGTTCCATGTCCATCCTCAGCAACAGGAAAAAAAATAGGCCCCTCTTGATCAAGAGCTAACATCCAGAATCCACCACAGGCTTTCTGTAATGAAGAGCAGAATTCAATTTCTCTTTTAACTCTTTGCCCTTTCAGAGTCTTGGTGCACGAAGGAAAGCAGGTCATGGCAGACTCAGGACCAATCTACGACCAAACATATGCCGGTGGGAGGTTGGGTCTGTTCGTCTTCTCCCAAGAGATGGTTTACTTCTCAGATCTCAAGTATGAATGCAGAGGTAAGTGCAAACACCAGGGGTTGGTCCCACAGGACTGGGAGGGGCTGGCATCCAGTTCCTGCTCACAGAAGCTTCAACGCAGAGCAAAAAACTGATGATGAAAGTTTATGAGGGTTTCTGCTCCTCCTAGCATGGGTGTGATTTAGGGAGCTGAAGGTCAGTTTTCACTATTTCCTTATTCTCAATTGAACACAAATGTTTCTGTTGGGACACACATACTTCCAAATTACTCGTAGATCATGTGTCTACACTGTACTAAGTCCTATAGCTTCCTGTTATACTTTCAGGCTTTTAGAAGCATTTTAAATCTCTGTTTTCGCTAAACATTGAAGGAAGGATAGGATAGAGGGACAGAGAGCAAGAAAGAAAGAGGGAGAGATGGGATAGGAAAGAAAGTAGGGATGGAGGGAGGGAAGAAGGAAAGAGGTGTTTTTTGGCTTATGCTGCTAAGAGTGTACCTAAACCTGGAAGCAAACTTGCCTTTTGTCTAGCTACAGGCCTTCTTCACAGGAGGTAAGGCTCAGAGATGTTTCTCAAATATCTCACATTGAAAATCACACATGAATAACAGAGAACGGAAGATAAGAACCTTAGTTGCCCTACTTCTTTCCACTGAAGTTTCCCTTTCTTCATTAAGATGCTATTGAAGACATTTAATGCATCTGTGTGTCCACTTATCCAGCCACCCACCCATCTACCCACCCATCCATAACACGCACCCATCCATAACACACACACACCCATCTATCCATCCATCCATCCATCCATCCATCCATCTACCCATCCATAACACCCATCCATCCTTCTACTCACTGATCCATCCGACTGTCTGTTCTTCCATTCATTATTCTACCTGTCTTAATTAAAAGTAAAATAATGACATTAGAGAATACAGGTTATTCCAGCATTTGGGAGGCAAAAGTAAGAAGGTTGTTACAATTTTGAGGCCAGTTTGGGCTACATAGTGAGTTCCGGGTTAGCCTGGGATACAAGAGCAAAGCTCCATTCATTCATCCCTAAAACACTTTGAAACAACCCTAAAGAAATCCCCCATCCCATCATCCTAATTCTGCTGCTGTTTCTTCTCTTCTAGATGTTTAGAGCGGACGAGCTGCATTTCCAGCAGTGCACTGCTGTTTCTTAGACATGTTGGTCCATTCTGGTATTTGCAGCTTTTCTCTCTCTTGCGGCATTTCCCATTTTTTGCTATTGACTCTGAGTGGTTCTTCACCTCCTTCATCAGCCCCAAGTTCAAGTGCCTTCAGAGGATAAACACTAAGGGAACTCAAAGATGAATACCTAGCCCACTACCGGATAACAGTTTGATGATGTATGAGATTTTATGTGGAGTGAAAACCGAGCATTGTTTTTTTTTTGTTTGTTTAAAAGAATGACGTTTACATGTAAAATGTAATTACTTATTCTATTTATGTGTATATGGAGTTGAAGATTCGGAATATTGTGCTTAAGTCATTATCATAAATTAAGAATGAAAAATATTGCTCACCTATGTTCACTGCTTAACATTGTCACTGTCCTGAATTCGTGCTGTTCTGTGTAACATACAAATCCTGTAGAGCCGATTACAAGAAAGGGAAGTCAAATAATTCCACAGTGAGAAATTGGCTTGAAGATAATCATCACCTGAGACTGTGGTCACAGGATGAATGGTGATTGGAACATAGAAAGTCATTTCAAAAGTCCCTTTGACTTAGTTTGGCAAAATATTTCATTAAGGTTCCAAGTATAAAAGTTAATATTTATTAAATGGATGGATGGATGTAAAATATACTATACTCCATGCCTCAATAACTTATTTTTTAAAAGTAACAAATATGTAGTATCATTTCTAGTAATAAACATATAGCAAGAATATATTATAAAGATACACTTAAGACAAAATAACTGTTGCTTACAATCCAAGGATGATAACATGTTATGATAAATTGTGCAGAATAGGGAAAATAAAAAGTAATGAAGAATTCATAACAGAACATTAATATAGACTGTCAATCATGGTTTTGATTTTGACAGTTCTTTTGACTATTATTTCTCTGATGTATATAACAATTGTTTAAAATTTGAATGCTGAAGAAAAATCATTTGATTTTATCAGACACACCCAATAATCAGTCACATAGCAACAGACACAAGTTTGGCTTCCTGTTTTGTTTTCAGCTACATGAAATACTCATTATTCCCAGCCCACATGAGTTCAGTGGACGTGTTGCGTCCCTCTGACACAGGGCAGATATCTTCCCCTCTTCTCTTAATGGTGATTGTCTTTCTATATTACATGGAAAGAAACCATTATTTTGGCCTGAATTTCCACACTTCACCATCATGCAGATATTTGTGTTACTGTCTTTGAGGTTGAGTTTTTTTTGTGTTTTATTTTCCTGCACTTTTTACTTTTGATGGAACTGTATTCCTGAGGCCAACACAGGGTTGGGAGACTGTTGAACATGAGGACCAGGAAGAGCATGCAAGCTTCTTTTTATTTGGGGGCATTTGGTCCAATGGTGTGAGGTGGTGGGGATGATGATGTGAATAACTTAGTGTACTATATTTTTTTGTAAATTATTTATGTCTTTTTAAAAACCAGCTTCTCATATTGACTAATGAAATGGTTTTCTTTGCCAAAGATTGTAAATATTTATTTATTTGTTCACCTGGTCTAAATTTCACCATTGAAACCTTACATTTAGCTAGAGCTTCATTTTTATACTTAAGATTAATAAGAGCAAATAAATTATAAAAAAAATTCTATAAGCAAATCTCTCACTTTTTTCAAAGGAATTAATGGGATTCCTTCTGGAGGGAGGGAGAAGCTTCCACTCAGGAAGACCTGGCGCTTTGCTTCCTGGACCATAGAGGATGTACTCCTTGGTTGCAGGTTTTATGGTATGTGCATATGTATAAGGACAGCTTCAAGGTCCACAGCAGTTCTCTCTGACACAGGTCCTTGTTGATAAGAGGAGTTTGGGCTGCACATGACTCAACCACTCAGCAATGCTTCTCTCTGGTTCTTGTCATCAGACTAGAGCAGGAGCTTGCTGGGGATCTGGCAAGAGTCACTGAAGGGTTTCAGAAGCAGGCTGAGATGTAAGAGTTTCTCACTAACAAGCTTGCTGCATTCAAACTCTCTTCCGTCACACAGCAAAGCAAGTCCTGGGCTGGTCTGGAAAAGCAGTGGCCATGACCTAACAGCCTGGGGTTTCCTCAATACCTACATGACGGTGAATCAACCATATGTGGAAATGAGAGAGGAGAGAAGAGACACAGCACATAAATACAGAGTGAGAGAGAGGGAGAGATATAGAGTGCATGAAAGAATATGCACATATAAACACTAAGTATTTTGGCTACAGTAGCTGGACCAAATCAGTCCATGAGTGATGAGATACTGGGTGGTGAGCTGAGATGGCATGCAGTATCAATCTGAATTGTGGAGTGGGTGGGGTTGCCTTCATAATTAAGGAAGAAAAAGGTAGGTATATATAAGGTATATATAGGTCAGAGATTGAGAAGCCTGGCACCGAATTATAGCACCGAGTGAAGTGACCAGCTAGACTCTGAAGAACTGTAGAAGAAAGATTAACACACATTCAAGAAACAAGAATGGTTCATAACAGGCACAACATAGGACTTTGCTCATGCATTTGTGTGTGTGTGTGTGTGTGTGTGTGTGTGTGTGTGTGTGTGTGTGTGTAAATTATCGTCTATGGACAAACTGAAGTTTTCTGACAAGTGTGGATGTTTCTGATGGCCCTATCAAAACTACCATGTTCAGAACTGAGGTTTGAGTCTTTGACTTGACCAGGAGAGTGAGAGGTCCCTGAAAACAGATATGAGAGAGAAGCTGGCTTTCTCAAAGTTTCTACAAGTTTTGGCGGCCACACACCCTCATTCTGTGGCCTGGATCTGTGATTCTGCAAGCTCTGATCAGGCCAACCGAGGGTTCAGAGGGGGAGACCATAGAAGAGTGTAGGAATCAATGTACCAGCATGTTCTCAGCATACACACTGTGGCCAACATCCTCCTTCCCAAGGGACTGACTGGATGTCAGGAGGAGAGAAGTTCTGGGACAGAGTTGTGCTTTGCTTTGCACTATCAATCCTGGCTGCAGGCTTCTCCCTGCAGGGTGAACTGGGTTATTACATGGCTGTGGAGGGTTTGGAAGCTCAGAAAACATTTCTCAGCTGACCTGAGTTTCACTTGTCTTTTTGGCCCTGAAGGCAGAGTGGTCCCAGGGCTTACATGGAGCCAGTTGGGGGAGGCATGGATATGTCCACCAGCTCCAGGACCAGGGCCCACTGAGCCACTGCATAACTGAGATGGTGATGGGCAAATCAGGGGGTTCTGCTGAGAGCTGCCTTTCCCCTCTTTCATGGCTCTCCATGGCCAACATCCTGATGCCCAGTAGAGAGGCTGTGAGAAGCAGGGACATGAGTGGTCACACCAGCTGCCTCCCCAGGGATGGGGACCACACTATTCCCAGGGAAGTGAGCTTGGCAGAGTGCACAGTTCCAGTGAAAGCAGCTGGATGCCAAGGCAATAGGACCAGGAAAGTAGCCTGAGAACATCTCTGGGCATTTGTGTCATGAAGTCTGGGCCACTAGCCCAGTGGTCACCCCAAGCCCCTCGGACCCTTTGTACAATATGGGGGTGGACCTGCATACCACCCGTCTTGCTCCATATGAGATCACCAGAGGCCCTGCAGCGTGTGTTGGCACTGAACCCCCACAATCATTCCCGTGTGGCCTCCTCAAAACCACCAGCCATTGGTAGTAGCTGAGGCAGGACCCTGCCACTTACAGGCTTGACTTGCAGGAATTCTGTTCAGTTAGTCTCTCACTATAACAATGCTTGAAAACTGACAGTGTTCAGAATCCTCTGCAACATATGATTCTTTTTTTTTTTTTACCCAAAACACATTAGATGCTTATAAGTGATATTTGGATATTTTTGCTTCTTAAAGACACACTTCCATATACCTTGGCCCAGCAACTTTAGTGACAGGAACAGATTGGAACTTAATATGGTGTGGACAGACTGAGATGTTTGTCAACAGAAATTAGTTGCAGCAGCTGTAACAAGTGAAGGGAAAAAAGAAAAGAGAGGAAAGGTGGCCACCGGAGGTCTTCCAGTGACCGGACTCTGACCCACATCCCAAAGCTATCAGGAGCTCAGGGGTGGTTTGGCCAGGAGGCCTCTTCTTTTGTCTTTAGAAGACGGTATGGCTGCCAGGAACAAGATGCCTTTGAAATGTTCATTGTAAGAGGCAAGTGTAGAAAACAGGTTAGCATACTGCATTTCATTTTATGTGCAGTTTCTTTGCTTTCAAGAGGCTCAATGTCTTTATTAACCTGCTGTTTCTATGGATTTACTTTCTGCATGTAAAAATCAATTTATCATCATGAGATGATATAGGAGTAAAGATTAAGATGATATAGGAGTAAAGATATAAGTAAAGATTAACTGGGAGAGTGTCAGGGAGTGGGAGGAGGTGGTACCAGCCCAGCCACTGTGTAGAGAAATGAGCCTTAAGCCACACTGTGCTGGGACACAGTTTGGAGGAGTACAGGGGACTTTCCTATCTCAACCTTCTTCCAGGCACCTGGCCTGCATGATTAAAGGTGTCCTTGGTCCACTGGTATTCTAAGCTGGCCTGTCGGGCCACGGACCCCTTCAGGAGATATGTTATCTGTGATTCTGTTGTGCATTGTGCCTGAGGAGCCCATAACCTTAAAATATCAAAAGATTAATATATAAGACAGGATGTTTCCAAGAACGCACAGGGCACAGTATATGCACACATGTGCACATCTATCTTATGTGTACACTAACACTGGTGGATGTGCATGTGTGTGTGTGTGTGTGTGTGTGTGCACGCATGCATGGGTGGTTAATGAGTAAAACCTGTGGATACCACTGAGCTAAATGTTACATACACACAGTGAATCTTCAGGTCATTTCTGTGTATTCCATATGTCTTCAGTGCTCTGTGTTGGAACAACAGCAGGGACAGACTGGGTTGACCAGGTAACACAATGCAGTGAGGGTCTGGGGAGGTCTGCAGTGTGAGGTGCTGGGATCCTGCTCTGCAGAGGAAGGTCTACCTTCAAATGTGTCACCTATTTGGCCGGGGGTTAGATTCTGGATGCTTCAACATTGCTGTGTGGGGAAGATAACCATTTCAACATTTACACCAAATGGCTTGATGTTCAAACCATATGGTCATTGCTAGAGCTCTCTGAGATGTGCTGACATAAAAGCAGATAGTGAAATTATTGATTAATTATTAAGTATAGATTATTGTTTGCAAGGAAGTGTGCTACTGGCTTTACCTTTGAGAGAGCTGGAAATCTTTTCATTGAGGGTGATGCATAGGGACTGTGCTTCCTCTCAGTGTGCCTAAGCCATGACTGGCTGTGCACCCTAGGAAAGTTACCATTCTATTCTGAGCTTTGCCATCTCATCTATTCTACAGCAGAAATAATGTATCCATTAAGGCACAGGGTTGTGAGAATTGATTTAAATAAATAATAAATGAACCTCTTAAGTTGAGATATTTTGGAGGAGAAAAGATGAAAAACAAAATAATGGCTTGGAAGAGCAGAAAGGTAAATAAAAGAGATTTGGGGCTTGGTATACCCAGTGTAGTAAGTACCCTGGTATAGCATGAGAACTGCTGACAGCTGTGGGAAGCCTCTGAGGGTCAGCATAGGTGGGACCATGGAAATGAGATCAGCCCTAACCAGGCAGCCTGGATGGATGAGGTCACCTCTGTGGAGGGAAAGCTTCCATGCAAGAATCCCTGAATGGAAAGCTGAGGAGTTTAAGAAACACCCAAATCTTAATCAAACCATCCTGGGCGTAAACTTTGAGAAGAGTTCATTTTCCTAAGCTTAAATGAGTCCCACTGTGGGTTAATGTGCTTTCAAAAATGACTGTGTGGATGGAGAACAGATAATGAGCCCTGGAGCTGAGGGCTGCAGCAGACAGGAGAGTGAGGGTCAGCCTGCAGACCAGAGCTAGCTGAGGGCTTCCCACAGTGCAGGAACACCCAGATGGGGTCACTGTCTGGCGGCTACAGAAGTATGGGCTCATGATTATCCATGTCAATGATTGAGAGCCGTTGTGGCAGCCTGACCAGCTTCCTCATGTGGATCTCTAACACACAAAGGAGCTTTGTGACTGGGTTGTGCCTTATCTTGTTTTTTTTTTTCTCAAAGCAGAGCATGAACATGGGCATGGGTCACCTCATTTGTTTGGTGTGGAAGTGACCCCAGGCGCTGAGGAATGAGGGAGGAACTGTGCTGCATGTTCTGAGGGCAGGGGAGGCTGGGGTTTCCAGGACCCTCTTGAGGAGCATGGGAGGCTATTCCCTGAAGGGAGAAGCTGGGGGCAAGCATTTTTCCATCAGCTCAACTGCTCTTCCTGCCTCTTGTAGGAGAAGCAAAGCAGAAAGAGACAGAAAAACCTGAGAGGCATTCCCTACTTGAGGAGGAACTTCGCAAAGCTAGAGGGCATCCACTTTGTGCAACTAGATTCAGAGCTGGAGCCTGGGAACCAATGTGAGCAGCCTAGTGTGTCTGTGGTGCAGGTTCTCCTGCAAAGGGACAGGTCAGCCTTGGTGCTCTGTCCTGGCCATTGCAGTGTGAGTTGCACTGATCCTCACTCACTTCTACCTCTGCTGTACAGCTCACCATTTTTTCTCCATCAACAGTCCATTTAATTTTTTAAAATTATTTTGTGTGTGCATGCATGAGTGCATGTGTGCATGTGTGTGTGTGCGTGTTTGTGTGTGCGTGTGTGTGTGTGTGTGTGAGAGAGAGAGAGAGAGAGAGAGATGGCACACATGTGGAGGTCAAAGAGCAAATTTTGGGTCAGTCCTTACCTTTCCACCTCACTTGTGGTAGGGATTCTCTGCGGATTCTTGCTCTGCTGGTCTTTGCTGTACTCACAGTGAGCTTCTGGAAAATTCTCCCATCTCCACCTCCCATATCACACTGTGTCCTGGGTCACAGAAGCCCATCATGGCTTCTGGATTTTTACATGGGATCTGGAGGTTGATCTCAGTTACCTCAGCTTGAGTGGTGAGCACTTCAACCATGAGCCACTTCCCCAGCCTCAGCACAGTCCTTTTTAAAAGTATATATATACATATATATATATATATATATATATATATATTTTTTTTTTTTTTTATTTTTGAGGTAGGGTTTGCTCTAGCCCAGGTTGACCTGGAATTCACTATGTAGTCTCAGGGTGGCCTTGAACTCATGGTGATTCTCCTACCTCTCTCTCCAAAGTGCTGGGATTAAAGGCATGCGCTATCACACTGGGCTTCAAGCATATTAACATGTAGTAGAACTCATCAGCCTGGTTTTTAGCTGAATGCTCTGGGCTGGTTCTCTGATCCCAAGTTGTCTTTCTACCATTTTCATGAAAACAAGTATGACTCTTACATACCTGACACAGTAGAGCCGTGGGAAAGCTTATCATTCTGAGCTAAAAGCAGCATTTCATAGTGTGCCTAGGTATTCTGGGAAAGGAATCCCCATTTCTTGCCAGAAGCTCTGCATTATCTGAGGAGCATTGTCTGACAGAAAGAGGGGATGGGAATGGATCCCAAGCAGCAAGAACTGGACCTCCATGGTTACACATGTTCCACATGAAAAGAGCCATCTGCTTTCACCTTTTTAAAAAAATTATTTTTATTTATTTATTTATTTGACAGAGAGAGAGAGACAGAGAGACAGAGAGAGAGAAGAGAGAGAGAGAATGGGCACACCAGAGCCTCCAGTCACTGCAAACAAACTCCAGACACATGCATCACCTTGTGCATCTGGTTTATGTGGGCCCTGGGGAATCAAACCTGAGTCCTTTGGCTTTGCAGGCAAGTGCTTTAACCACTAAGCCATCTCTCCAGCAGTGCTTTCACCTTTTTTTTTTAAATGACAACTTCAGCCTCAGCTCCTAGGGTGCATGATGATCTTCAGAGTTCTAGGATATGAGTAATTTGGGATAATACAGATTATAATCTATTTCTAGGGAATAAAAAGCCCAAGACTTTTTGCAAAGTTGTATAATATCCCCTCATGTGTGGATCATGTTGAGTTGAGGTTTCCTCCATAGTTTAACAACTATATATTTTAAACATTTTAATACTGTTACTATGCAGGACTAAAGAGCACCAGTCTAACTTGGGAAAAATACAGATGGAAGAGAGAGTTTTCTCATTGAAGACTGCCGAGTCTTCAAAACAAACAAGTCATAAGAATGTTATCATGGTATAAAAATTCTTACCCTGGTCTTTCTTTCCATCTTCTCTTCATTCTCTTATTTTTTACCATTACAATACATTGTTTGATCATTACAAATAGAGGAAAATTGTGGTGAAAATACACCCCAGATGGAATAAAATTATGTTTGAAATGCAAGTCAATTATAAAAAGAAAAACTATCTTGATACTTTATTTTCTCACTTAATTTTAATAAGAGAGTTAGTCCCGGTAGGTAGAATCACTCTTCTGCTATTGAAGTCCTATCAAAGAGCTTAGAGAGGCTAGTGAATGGAACTTATATAGGAGCATGAGGTGCATAAGGCCACACAGTAAACAAATTAGCCTTGCAGGCTAATTTTTTTCCCTTGGATTCTGAGGCACCTGTTTTATTACCATATTTTTCTAAAAACAACACAAACCATATCTTCCATTTTGTAAAAATGAGTCACGACTTTGTAGTGAGGAACACAGGCTTGGGACACAAATTCTATCATGCTATTGTGAACCGAAGTTCCTGATATTCTCAGGAATCATCTGCTTTCTAGTTGAGACAGTGGAACCACCTTGGGGTCAGGAGAGATGCTGCAGAAACCCTACCCATTGGTGTTCATGCCCAAGATGCAAATTTTGTTTTTTGTTTTCATATGCTTCTGTGATAGTCCCTTATGTGTGGATCGTTTTGAATTTAGGTTTCCTCCATCATTTAACAACTGTATATTTTAAACTGTTATTATGCAGTGTGTGTGTGTGTGTGTGTGTGTGTGTGTGTCTTTATGTTGAAGTAGCTTTCAGAGTTATTTTTCAAGTAGAGGTCCCAACCCACAGAGAATATTTCATTTCTTGCCAAAACAAGACAAAATATTCCTTTGAATAAAACAGAAAATCATTTGTGGCTCACTTAGTGGCTAGTAAGAATATGTCTAGCACTCACTTGACTATGAAATGGAAGGTTTCAATATTCACCTAAAGAAGCACCATGAACTTCAGACACTAAGATTCCAAGTTTCCCAGAAAAACTCAAAACTATGGTCCAAGAACCTTGTAGATGCCTAGACTGGGGCCTGGCCACACACAAGGCTTCTGCAAGCTCAGACACTTGTGTCTGCTGACCCCAGAGCTATGGGGTGGCTCCCAGGAGAAGCTGGAGACATTCCTCACTGTGGTCAGGACTATTCCAAACGCAGGATCTGAGAGAGACTCGGCATGACACACACTGCTGAGATTTCCCAAATGTGTGCTTCTGGGCTTCGGCACTGATGAAACAGATGGGAAACCTAGGGTTCAAGGCTTGGCCCTACTAAGGAAGCCTTACTTCGTGTGTGAGAGGGAGGAACTGAAGTATCAAGAGGCCAAGGGTGGAGGGTCAGCTTCTTGTGATTTCAGCAATTCTTTGACCTCACATAACAAAACTGAAGTGCACGTGTTCCTTCACTCCTCCCTGGGGCAGTTTCTTCCGAAAGCCCTCCAGTATCCCACACTGTCTTTGGGAATGTTAGACACAATGTGAGGACACTAGTCTGTTCTCCCAGACCTTAAGCACTCATGTGCTAAGGAAAGAGAGAGTGTGATTAGAGGGGAAACAATTTCAGATTCACACTTCCATACTTTCAGAAGAGACCCTGTTTTATTTTAAATTCATTACTTTATTTGCAAGATGAGATGGGGATTGGGTGGGAGGGATAAGAGGCATGCCACAGCCTCTTGTCACCACAAATGAATCCAGATGTGTTTGCTACTTTATGCATTTGGCTTCAGTGGGTACTGGGAAATCAAACTCAGGTCATTAGGTTTTGCAGGCAAGTGCCCTAACTACTAAGCAATCTCTCCAGCCCAAGAATCTTAAAATATTTTTTATTTATGTGACAGAGATAGGCAGAGAGAAAAAGAGAGAGGGGAGAGAATAGGAGGATGGATGCACCAGGTCCTCTTGTCAATGCAAATAAACTCCAAACTCATGTGCCATTTTGTGCATCTGGCATCACGTGGGTACTGGGGATTCAAAACCACATCATCAGGCTTTGTAAGTAAATGCCTTTATTGCTGAGCCATCTCTCCAACCCTGCAGAGACCCTTTCACCTGAACTTACTCTAACATTTGGCTGACAGTAACTCTGGATAATTGCACGAAGAAACCAGGAGATGGTGCTGAGGAAGGCAGATAAGTATAAACTACTGCTTTTAGTATAATAGCAATCCAAGCTAGAAAAATAAATAAATATATTTTAAATTACCCTACCAGCCTTATGTGGTTAACAGGAAATCTGATCACATGTCTGTGTTTGTCAGTGAAAACTGAAACACAGTCTGCTGTGCTGGGTATCAAACACAGGTTTTGATCCTCTGAAGTTATATTTCAGATCAAGATGTACAGAAGATCAGCAGGTTTACAAAACACTTCCCATCAAACTGTGGGATTCTCAGAACTGCCTCTGCACCCCTCAGCCTGGACTAGAGGATGTATCAGAATCTATCTCCCCCAGACATAGGACCTAACCTCTCCCACTGTGACCCTACACAGTGTATGACCAGACTCCCCTAAGTGAGATTGCCCCAATCACCACATGTTGGTTCCCAGTGTTGTTTCATTATTTATGTTAGGAGTGCTGTCCCCTCCTCACTCCACTGTCTACAATCCTGGCACCTCACCTATAATTTTAGATCCTGGCACCTTTGTACTTTGAACCCAGATTTCTGTCTCCTGCCAGGCCTGCCCCTTCAAGGCTCCTGCTGCCTGGGTCCTGACCAGACCCTGAGGGTGTGCATACAAGTGCATGCCAGAAATGCAAAACTCTGCCACAAGAAGGCTTATCTTTTTTTCTTCCTTCCTTCAACCACTGAGTTAAGACTATAATTCAGAGTTCTAGGAACTTCCCTCTAAGGTAATAGGACCCAACTCTCCTTGAGAGTGTTTGGCAAGAGTTAAGCCCTTTAAAATACTGTTAAAACATTGACATAAATGACTAGTCTTTATTTACATATTTTTCAAGTAAGCTAAACTGTTGGGGATTAGGCCAACTTGACTCTGATTAACAGCTATCAGGAAAACCTTGTGCCTGGCTGCCTTAAGCAGAGAGCTGTTAACCTAGCAGTCCTTTCCTGGGGGCTGGCTGTAATGTCATCGTGGCATCTGAGCTGCTGGGAACACTCCACGAACATGGAGGAAGCTGCACTCCATCTGCAGGGAGGATTGTAGCCACCCAGCTGCCAAAGCTGCAAGCATTTGTCCCAGAAGGCCCTGCTTCAGCCATGACTGTTCCAGACCATCTCCACTTGCTTCAGCCATCACAAGTCTTGCTGAACTCTGGATGGCTACTGAATCTGCAGCAATTCTTAGTACCAGTGGGAAGGGGGCACCTCCCCAGTGACAAAAAAAAACAAACACCTGTGATTGGTCCTTATGTGAAGTTTACAGTTGGTGGAACTGAAAGCTATTCTATGATTGGTGACATACACCTGTGCACAAGTGTGCCATACCCCTCTTCTGGCTATGTAAGCAGGCTGTGTGCATCCTTTCCCAGTTATTCTGGAAGGCTTCTGTGTATTCCCTTTCTGTGACACATTAAGTCCTAATAACGGCTTCTCCCAAGAGGTCTTTTGTCTAATTGTGGCCTTCCCTAATGGGAGAGTGGGCTGAGCTGGGAGAACAAAAAGCAGATTAAAATCCTGGGGTTCCAGCCTACATCAGAAAGGGGAAGGTAAGTCAAGAGTTCCAGAGTCACTGGAGCCAAGGATCCTGGTGCCCAAAGCTCAGAGCCCTAACACCAGGAGGAAACTGAGAGTTACTGAGGGCCACAGGACAAACTGCAAGAATCTAAGGAAGAAGGCAGAGAAACTGAGATTGCAGGTGGTGAAAGGCTGAGGAGAGCCAAGGTGGGGTGGAGACTATGGGACTGTAAACCTCATCACTAGAAGAGTCTGAGAGAGCTGCCAAGGGTTAAAGGGCTGAAGATCCTGACATTGGAAGCTCAAGAGCTCTGGCTTGGGCCTATGGGTACTGATGTTGTTTGTCCTGGAATGTAAGCTGCTGTCTTGAGCACTCAAGAAATAAGTTTTCTGCTCAAAAAGCATGGAGCCAGTAAGATCCTAGTTCTTAAGGTTGTAAGCCTGTGTTGTGGAAGCCTAGCCTGTGAGCAGCTATAAGTCAGGGCCATCAGCTCTTACCATTCAGGAAGAGAAAAAGAACCCCAAGCCTGCCAATTGTGACTTCATAGCAGTTCTGGGTAGCAGGGAATGGAGACCACACCTGTAGTTAAGCCTACATTCCCATCACAACAGAACCTCAGATGGAAATCATCTTGATAGAAAAGTAGACACATCAATACAAGTCAAAAATAAATACTGGATTCCTGAGTACATAGCAGTGGATGGAGACCACATCTGTAGTTAAGCCTACATTCCCATCACAACAGAACCTCAGGTGAAATCGTCTCCATAGAAAAGTAGATGCATCAGCACAAGACATAAATCAAGCTTCAGACAAAACCCGGCTTTTTTGGATCCCCATTTCTTCACGTTATGACCATTAAGTCTTCCTCTGATACCCTGTTTTTCATATAAATTAGTTTATATAAAATGTGCATATTTTTATCAAGTTATATTAAACTGTCTTCATCAGTATTTTCTGGAAACTAAATCTCAGGCAGTAAAATGCTTTTGTCTGCTTCTGGTGCCAAATAAGCTGTTTTCTTTCAGATAACCATAGATCTAAGGCCATATGCATATTTTTTATAATTCACTGGAGATGAAACTTTTATTACAAATATACTGTGCCGTGGAATAAGAAAGAGTGCATCTTTAAAACACTAGCAAGCTCACATATTTTCTGGCCAGGGAACAGACATGGGTGTAAATTGCTTCCTCAACCATTTCAAGGAAATGCACACACACACACACACACACACACACACACACACACACACACACAGGATTACTTATGAAGCCATCCTTGCATTTATTTCAAAGATGCCAGTTCTCAGTTTTATGAGCATGTAGGAATAGAATGGAGTGTCTTCTCACTTTGAAAGATAAGTCATAGGAGCAAATGAGAAGGAAAAGACTCCCTAACTAATAGGTGGAGAGGATTTTTATGTTCCAGTCTTTGAAACTTAGAACCGATGAATGTAATAGCTGGTTTTGTCCCTGGAATGTTTTCCACAGTTGAGCCAGAACCTATACCACATTCCTGAAGAAGATCTTTCCCATGGGTTGGTCAGGACCTGCTTGCATTTTTAGAGCAAATGCAATTTCTACTATTTGAAGAAGTTGAAAATATGTTGCCAGTCCTCTGCAGTTTTTTGTATAGCATATCATTTACAGTGCAGTGCTTGTTCCTCAAAAGATATGGAATCAATGATTATGTTAAAGCAATGTTCATTTAGTTGTAGTATGCATATTGCTATGTATTTGCATTTTATAAAGATGAAGCACTGGTAATTCTAGACATTATTAATAGAGAAAAGTTACACATGCAATTTGTTCATTCATATTGGTTATTATCTTATAGATATAACTGATAGGAAAAAGATACATGTGTAATTTGTTCATTCACACTGTTACTATTTTATCTTCAGAAAGGAATAAAAAGGCTCTTACTAAGATGGGTTATATCAATGCTGGAGACCTCTTAGTTGGGCTTTCATTTTTCAATTTAGTTTTCTTTTCCTTTTTTCTTTCTTTCTTCCTTTTTTTTGTGTGTGTTCTTTTGAGGAAGGGTCTTGTAATAGCCCAGGTTGACCTGGAATTCACTATGTAGTCTCAAGGTAGCCTCGAACTCATGGTGATCCTCCTACCTCTGCCTCCCAAGTTCTTGGATAAAAGGCATATGCCACCATGCCCAGCTTAATTGTTTTCTATAAGCACATTTAATCTTACAATTTCAAAGGTGTTTTCCTTCCATAGTAGGCTCAAATCATTACTTTCTGTGCTTATAGTTTGAGCCTGTCCTTCCCTAGAGAACACTCAACCAGAGAAGGGACATGGATAACCCATTTTGGGGGGGGGTTGAGTTGTGTCTTCAGGCACCTCAAGGAAGCAGGTGTGGTCAGAAAAGTACACAAGCTGCTGATTCGGGCAAGTGTTTGCAGAGAAAAAAAAAGAAAGAAAGAATAGTGGCTTCATGTTTTAGGCCTACCTACTATGGTCAGGATGCTAAAAACTCCTTACCTTCATGTTATTAAAATGGGCTTTTTTTAAAAAAAAAAACCAAAAGTTCTCAGCCACACTATGCCAGGGTACAAATGTGACAGTGTGCCATGAACCTATGCAGCAGCATGCTCTGAGCCACATGATAATGTATCAAGAATGCCAATGTAATGGTACGAACACCCACTGACCATGAGTACCAAAGACACAGTTTTCTCTGCCCCTGAACAGTGTGTGACAAGTACCAGCTCATGTCATGTGCACCAATTTTACAGAGAGGTAAATAAACTGATGATTTTTCCATCAAGCTAGTGTAGAGACTAAATTCCTTATGGTGGGAGAGTCAGATGAATGGATGGATGTGTGACAGAAATTGTTAATGTAGAACTGCAAACTATGGAGTGAACATAGGATTGGGGACTAGTAGGGAAGAAGAACAGGTTTAATGGAAGTGGAATAGGGTAATGGTGGTGAGTATGATCAAAATGGAATTTATATGTATACAAAACGATCAAAAGAAAATAAAGATTATCAAGTCCCTGGGAGATTAAAGGACAGCAGAGGTGGATGGGGACCCTTCTAGCTCAGCCTGCTATCTACAGCCTCTGTCTTGGTGGAATGAGCATCAGAAGACAGCAGAGCATGGAGACACAGGCTTGTCCGTGGACTTCAGTTTGGAAGGTTTTCTGCGAAGCTGCAGTGGGTAGAAGGAGATATGGCATCTTTTACAGCCATTAAGCCTTTCAGCTCTATTATACATTGGGTTATTCAGCAAAGGGAAAAAATGATAGTCAGCTGTGATATATCATCAACATTGCCAGCTGATAGCCACTGTTAGAGTTAGCAATAAACTTAGAAGACTCCATGTTTTACATGCACTGGCAATGATCTGATTTAGAGTAAGAGGCTGTCACCATATTTGTACTCCACATTTGAGAGTCATAAAAGCCAACTCAGAGAAGCCAGAGGCATGGACGACCAGAAGCCATGTAACTAGCATGGTGGAGATCAGACATTAGCATGGTGGTAGAGCTCAAGCCTCATTAGCATGGTGGAACTCAGACACTGGTAACTTTAGTTTCTGGCATGCCAGCAAACCAAGGGTCATGTAACACATACTCTGCTGACGACGGGAACTCCAAAACCAGAGCCATAAAACAGAATGACTTCTTTGAGGGGGATGAAGCCACAGAAATGATATTCCACCGTCAGCAGTCACTTTGGGTTCTGCCTTCACTGAAGCTCATGGGTAAGTTCTTGGCAGGAGACTTGAGAACTGGTGACTATGTTCAGCATGTCACAGTCCACTCCATATTCTGTCCTTGTTGCTTTTGTCCCCAGTAATAAGTAAGTTCTGCCCTTCTGTGTAAACTGGGCTGACTCACAATTATGGGCATTTCTGACAAGCAAGCAGACCAGATCCAATAAATATCTATTTATGACCATCAAGGATGAAAACAGGCTCACTGCTTTGGGAGATTCAGAATTCATCTACCACCATCACAAATGTTTCCAACGCCCCAACTAGTGAGAGGTTCCAAGTTCCTCTGCCGCCATCACTGGACATGGGCTGGCATAGCATTTCCAAGCCCCCGCTGACAGTGGGAACAACTGAGGCTCATAAAAGACACCACATTCTACTAGAAAGGAGAAGCTGTGTGGAGAGGAGAAGCTCAAGGTCACACTCACTGGAGGAGCATCTCCTTTAACACCAGCTCTCAACTCCACTGCCAAGCAATTACTCAAACAGAAATAAAGGAACAAATGAGAAAACTACCCACTCACCTGAAGGCAGCAGAGATGTGCAGACTGCGAGGCCATGCGTGGTGCTAAGCCTAGCAAACCAGAAGGAAGATCAGATGCCTGGGTGTTGCAATCCTCTGACCAGTGTTAGGGTTCTGGGCCATCCTTCTCTGCTTGTTCTTGCTTATGTCTACTTATATTCTAGCTTTCCCTTTCCTTTTTCTTCTTGGCACTTACCCTGTGGCTCCCCTTCATCCCTGAGTGGCTTATAATGTTTCCTGAGGTCAGGTTCTCCCCAGAACCTGCCTCAAGTAGCCGGCAGCTGCCTTTCCCATGGCTCATCAGTGCTCAGCAAGAAGCCCAGGCTGCAGCACAGGCTCACTCCCATGACAAGGACAGAAGCTCTTCCTGTGCTGACTGCTTATGGCACAGTCCACATCAGTTTTGTTCCAGGCCAGCCTTCATAGGCGTGGGCAAAGAGGAAGAACAGCATGGGACCTAGCTGGGCGTTGAAGTGGAACATGGTATCAGAGCACATTGAAACCTGGGGAAGCCAGCCCTACAGGCTCCACATGACATGTGGTGCTAGGTGGTCAGGGCAGAGTGGACAGCACAGTGATGATCATGGAAGTCACAGCATGGAAAATGGCCTTTAAGTTAAACTGGCTTGCCTGGTACTTGGGAATTATTGAACTTGATACCTAGAAGCAGCTGAAAGTAGACGCAACCCTGCCTCTTGCAGAGACATCAAAGCACATGGACCCCAAATCCACAACTGCTGCAGAGGCCACTCTGTGTCCAAAATGAAAACACTCTTTATATACAATGTGTCCAGAAGCAAAGATACATCTCCAACCCAGTGACCATGTGATTTGAAGTAGTTCTGCACATGGGAGTCCATTCAGGAGACAGAGATGCCACTGGTATTGGACTAGAAGGGACTTCATGATGTTACCATCACCAGCAAGAGGTCAAGTGTTAAGGAAATAACCAAAGGGGGAAAGAGCTGGAATCTCATATTGTGGCAGTCAGTGCAGGGAAAAGAAAGAAAGAAAGGAAGGAAGGAAGGAAGAAAGAAAGAGAGAGAGATGCAAGTTGTTTGTTATTTTGAAAGTGTTTCTAAGAGGGAGCAGGTAGTTAAGGTGACTGGGCCCCTAAAAGTAAAAGGCAGGAAAGTCTGCACTTGCTAGAAATCAAAGATGATCTGATTTATTATCTCTTGCCTAGTTCCCTAGACCTGTTTCTCCACAAACAACCTGGGACCCTGGTCTTTCCTAGGAATTAAATCTAATCTTAATATTGTAGTTGGTCAAGTTCAGCCCCCGGAACTTGGTGTCAGGGCTAGCCTCTTCCTGATATAGCCTCTAACCCTAAACAACCAGGTGTGTCTTTGGTTCACCTGAGCTGGAAGGTAAGGCCCACCATCATAAGGTTATAAATACATCTGTGAGGGGAGGGCATGCTCTTTGAGCTGCCTGATCACTTGGGAACTTCCAACTGCTGGTGAGTTTCCCCTTGGCTTGGACCAGACCTAGCCAGGCTAGGCCAAGTTGACAGCCCCCACCTTGCCCTTATCCTTTGCATGGGCTCCCTCACCCCTTCAGCTCCCCACATAGCAGTAGCTCTTTGAAATTTCTTTTCTTTCTTTTTTCTCCACAGTTTTCTCAGGCCCTCCACATGGGATCTCTAGCCTCTTGGGTCTTTCCTTGGCTCTGTACTTCCCTCAATAGATATAATAATTTTTGTGTGTTTTCTGAAGTAGGGTCTCACTCTAGCCCAGGCTGACCTGGAATTCTCTATGTAGTCTCAGGGTGGCCTCAAACTCACAACAATCCACCTACTTCTGCTTTTGAGTATTGGGATTAAAGACATGCACCACCATGCCCTGCTAATAAATATAATAATTTAATAATTACTCTTCTCAGCCTTACTTTATGCAATTATTTGATTAAAATTTAGGCACAACTTAGAGTTTAGGTTTCAAGGACTATCCTGATCCCCAAACACCCCATTACATTTCCATATCTAGCCCAGGCTGGTCTCAAATTCACAGGAATCGGCTGTTTTAGCTTTCCCAGGGCTGGGATCACAGGCGTGTGTCCCCACGCCCAGCTGAGGTTGGAATCCCTAAAGCTGGG
This sequence comes from Dipus sagitta, assembly GCA_036346955.1. Lineage (NCBI taxonomy): Eukaryota > Metazoa > Chordata > Mammalia > Rodentia > Dipodidae > Dipus > Dipus sagitta. Next base: position 139,435,306 of record CM070778.1, read on the forward strand.
GAACTCAAGAAGGCCCCAGACTGTTGCTCTGTCCTGGAGCTTGCTCTTATCACTGAGCTTAGGGGCCTCTGCATGATGGGCCCCTGAAGGAGGCATGAAGAAAGCCACTCTGACACTGAGCTTAGAAAGGACTGTGCTTGATGGGTCCCTGAGGAAGGGTCCCTTAGGCAGGGTTCCTCAGGAAGAAAGTCACTCTACAGAAGCAGTAGCTTCTGTGGAGTACCAGGGTGGAACCAGCACAGAGGTCCCAAAGTGTAAACTGAGAGCCAAGGCCCTGGCCTCTGCTGGTTGCAAGACCCCTTCACAGCACTTCTGGCCAGCAAAGCCAGGCTGTGACCAAACAAGATGTGTCCCAGCATCCCTACATCTAGAGCAAGTGGGGTGAGGGCTGGGATTCAGTCACTCTTTTTTTAAAAAACAAACAAACAAACAAATAGAAAACCTAAAGTTTTGTTACAAGTAAATCCAAAACTAAGAACAACACATAAGAAGTATAAGGTATAATATCCTACTTTTATTTATTTATTTTATTTGAAAGAGAAAGTGTCAAAGTGTCATACACACACACACACATATGTGTATATATATATGTATATATATATGTATATATATATATACATATATATATATATATATATATATGTATGTATACAGAGAGAGAGAGAGAGAGAAAGGGCACGTCAGGGCCTTCAGCTGCTGCAGATGAACTCTAGATGCATGCATCCCCTTGTGCATCAGGCTTACTTGGGTCCTGGGGAATCAAACCTGGGTTCTTTGGCTTTACAGGCAAGCGCCTTAACCACTAAGCAATCTCTCCAGCCCCTCAGGCACTCTTGATAGGCACTGTGACCCCTAGACACTGGACCAAAAACTCCACACAGCTGACTGAGTTTCTGATTCTGGTTGAGAAGTAACCATGTGTCTACAGCCTTCACCCCACCTCCACCCCAACCTGTGCCCTGCCATCTTTCCAGTATTCTAAGGCAGAGAAGAAGGCAGACTCACCCTCCCAGGTGCTGCCCTGGAGTCCAAGCAACTGTCTCCTGGCACTGTTCCTCAGGATCTTCCCAGAGGGACGAGGCCTCTGCACAAGGTCCCCAGGTCACCACTGGTGTGGATGGCCAAAATATGGAACTAGTGAAAGTGTGGAAAACAACGGATGGTAAGCTGCAGTGCTAGGATCTGTGGGGTCGTACAAAACCACGGGTGTGGCTGCTGACATGGTGACGGTGGATTAAGAGGCCGACATCATGGATGGCTTGGTGACCACTCCCAGTGGACAAGAGGCAAAGGAGCACAGAAATCATACAATCATCAGTGACTGGCTGGAGATTGGACTGGGTAGTTTTCCATCTCAAACATCCCCGAGAGAGCTGGAAGGATCTGGAAGGAACAGACTTACAGGTGCCAGGTGTTGGCAGGGTCTTCGTGTCCCAATCCTTCACTCAGAGCTGTTTCTGTTGGCTGAAGTCCCAGTGCTATTAACTCCAAGAGCTTGAAAACTACTCAGCAGCGTCTCCAGAATAACGTTACTGCTTTTCTCCTCAGAAGAGTCTAGGCCACATAGACACCCTGTGCCCAGACTCTACTTGCATGTTAGGAGCTCTTTCCTAAGAATTAGGATTTAATAGCTTGTAAGAGCAAGAATGGAACATGGGACCAGCAACAGGATATTCAACTTTCCTTGATTCCCTATGAAACTGTGAATCTCTGTAAACATGGTTGTTAAAATAAACCTAGTACACAAAACCTGCACACAAAGATGATGATGAAATCCATGGGTAAGATAAAACATTGAAGGATTTGCTGCTCCCGGGAACATTCTGTGAGATGAGCAGAGAGGCACCACATAGCCATGGAGAGCTGCCCTCACTCAGAACAACTGACCTTTGCTTTAATTAAGAGTCTGAGGTGAGGGGCTGGGGTTGCTAGTGGGAGGAGAAAGTAAAGCAGAAGAGATGTAGAGAACAGTGGGCTCTGGGTGTTTCTGGTTCTGTGGTGACTGCATTGCTATTCAGAAGGTTTAACATTCGAAGAAATACAAAGTTCAGACTGAAAAAAGGAAGGCACTGGTGGCCTTTTCCTACACAGGCACCTTCAGCCTAAGGTATGTTTCTTTTGTAGTAAGCGGTTGTTATTCTACATGATGTTAGTACTTGTGGGTTTTGCTTTAATGTAGCAACAGACAAAGCAAATGCTGCCATTTCTAAGTAATCTCTTAGAGCCATGAAAGGCTCTTCTCTGCTTTGACCCAACCACAATGGTTATTGCACTGTGACTCTGAAAGACTAAATAAAAGAACAGCTATTGTTGCAATGGTTGATGGCCACTTATAGCCCAGTTTGTTATTATCCTCTCTGGGTTGGGTTGGGATTCTAGGATGCAGCAGACCCAGTTCTATTTAAATAAATCTTGTTGTGTGATATTATAATGCAGACACAGTGAACTGGGCATTGGGGTGAAGGGTATAATGATATTATAATTACATAGTGAACTGGGTACTGGGAAAGGGGGCATAATGATATTATAATACAGACAAAAATACAGTAAACTGGGTACTGGGATAGAAGGCATAATGGTATTATAATACAGACATAGTGAACTGGGCACTGGGGAGGAGCAAGTTAATATGTGGCTCATCCTCAGGAACCCTGAATTGTGCCTGTGGTGAGCACAGTTCTGATCACGCATTTAGTAGATATCATGCCTATGGGTCATGCACGTTAGTTTCACAGCAAAGGTAATTTGTCCTGAGTGAAAGGATCCTAATAGGTAGCCACATAGGACCATTTTTTGGTGGATTTCACATATTATTTTCTTTGGTGAAAGCTTCTAGCTATTACTCTGTCTGGTTTACTAACTGGCAGTCAGTCGTGGATGACCCGTGAAATGGAAGCTCTTCAGTGCTGTGCTTGGGGAATGTATTAGTCAGCTTCAGGTTCACTGAGATGAACTTCCAGACCAGGCACAGTTATGGAGGAAGGGATTTATTGAAGCTTACAGATCCAGGGGAAGTTCCATAATGGCAGAAGAAACTAGCCTGCTTTCACAGGCCCAAGCAGAGAGAGAGCAGTACAAGCCTAAAGGTCAAAAGCCAGAGCACACTTCAGGAACTCCAGCTAGGCACACTTTGTATATCTTTAGATTGAAATCTCAAACCCACCACCACACCTTAAGATCCACACAATGGCATTGCCTCCAGCCAGATGGCTAGAGATGCAAACTACAAACAAATAAACAACTGAATATATTGGGGGCCATCTATTCTATTCAAACCACCACAGGGAAGCAGTTCAGATGCCCACAGCTGTTAGCACCAGTCAACATTTAGACCTGGCTGAGTGAAGAACTCCAAAACTCACACCCCCCCCCCCAGAGGCACAGTGAGCCATAACCCCTGCAATGCTGCTGCTGCTCCTCTCTCGGGTCAGCACTGACCATTTGGAATGGAAGTCAATACACAATACTAAGAAAGGTGCATCCAACAGCTGTTTGACATTATTTAGGGTCCTTGAAAAATGCCTTGTGTGGGCTAGCAGAGCACTCCACAGTTTGTCCAGGGAGGGGTGGCGGCATGAAGAGTGCCAGATTGGCTGGTTGATTGTTTTCGCCCTTGTCTGAGGCCAACACATTGAAAGACTCTCATTCTTATTGACCCATTGCCGCCCCAAGCTCCCTCCTTGGTGTTGGTGATAGCCTTGGTCATTGACTTATCGGTGGGTGCTAACTGTGCCCAGGGGCTTCAATAACAGAAGTGATTCCAATACAGTGAGAGATGTTGTCTCTCTTACACCTCACAAATACATCATGGAAATCACATTAGAATGTGTACAAGCACCATACAGAACATATAATTTGGATATGAAACTCAGCGAGAGGAAGGTAAGGAAAGAGGGGGAAACAGATGAAGAGAGAAGAAGGGAGAGGAAGAAAAGAAGGGAGAAAGGAGGGGCACAGAGAAAAAGAGGAGTCAGGGGAGATGAAGATGGAGAAAGAAAGGGAGGAACAGAGGCAGAAGGGAAATAGGAAGGAATGCAGGGAAGGACAGGGAGGGAGGAGGGGGGAGGAGAGAAGCCTCTTTTATGTCTGGATGGGGTAGTCTGGTGCTCTCTGTCAAGAGAAAGAATTCTATAAGTTGTCACTAAATAGTAAATAGAGTCTCTATATGAAGATGAAATGGCCTAGAAATTGCTTGACCATGAGAACTCATCCTCCACTCATCACGGGACTGTAAATGCTACTTTATGATTTCCCACACGTAAGACTGCATGTCATACTGAGCTCAGCACCGCAGTGACCAACTATTGTAGGTACTCAGAGAGATGAGCACCTACAAGATTGTGCTGGGGGCTGGAGAGATGGCTTAGTGGTTAAGCGCTTGCCTGTGAAGCCTAATGACCCCGGTTCGAGGCTCGATTCTCCAGGACCCACGTTAGCCAGATGCACAAGGGGGCACACGCATCTGGAGTTCATTTGCAGTGGCTGGAGCCCTGGCACGCCCATTCTCTCTCTCGCTCTCTGCCTCTTTCTCTCTCTCTTTCTCTCTCCTTCTCTGTCTCTCTCTCTCTCTCTCTCTCTGTCTTTCTCTGTTGCTCTCAAATAAATAAAAATAAACAAAAAAAGATTGTGCTAGAATCTTCTCACCACACAATACATTCTAGAACTAGCAACAATTTGCTATTCTTGGCTGGGTTGGAAATTATCTTCTTTTGGCTTAACCATGATTTTTAATGATTCTCAAATAGTCAAGAATTTATTTCTGCATGAATTAAGTTAAGACAGATCCAGTGTCTCAGAGAAAGCGCACACAGCCTAACTTGGATTTTCTCTTAACTATGTCATCTGACATATGTCAGACCCACCTTTGCAAGGTCTTTAGATCATTGAGGGAGTTGCCCCTAGGAGAGAACCCTGCCTGAGTTCATACAAGAGTATATTGTTAGAACTAGGTAACCCCCCAGTTCAACTTCCAGCTTCCTGATTTGAGATGTGGCCACTTTCTCTTGCACACAGTCTGCCATGATGCCCTCTACCAGGGCTTCCTCACTAGAGGCCAAAGGGTGAGGCTACCTGACCTTGGACTTAGCCTCCAAAATGGTAGTCAGTCTCAGGAATTTTGTTATGGTCACTCAAAACTGACTAACACAATTCTATGCTCAGAGGCTTGCTGAATGTCAGCAGGGCTCAGCTTCATCTACCACACAGGGATCGGATCATCTACCCCCAAGGTGTGCAGTTCTGGATACGTTAGTGCCTGTGAGGTCAGCGCTGCTTCAACATGCAGCTCATGGACACAGATGATAATGGAGACACATAGAGCAACTCAGAAGTTGGCCTTCACTGAGTAACATTCATTTCTGTATCCAGAGGGAGAATGTTTTCAAAGGTTGCAGAAATGGTATTGAAAACAAATGGCAAGATGAGATTTCAGGATATTATAAAATAATTTAAGCTTTTAAAATTTAAAATATAGACATGAGCCCAAAAGTATAATTTGGCCAGATGAAATTGCTGGGAATTTGCCTGTTCTTAACTCATTTTGCAACAGAACACCAGCTTGTCCTTCCATTTTCCTTGCCCTCCCTTTCCTAGGGTGGGCCTTTGAGGAGGACTGCCACGTTGTCCTTGCCCTGGGCTGACACTATCAGAGGATAATGTGCCCTGGATCTTTCTGGCTGGAGCCTCCAAGCACATACTTTAGGAGCCCAGGAACACCAGACTCAGGTATGACTGAAAGGGTAGGCTGGCACATTGACATTTGGTAGCATAACCAATGTCAAGATACTACTTTTCCAAATGATTCTTGGCAGAAAGAAATTTTCCAGGACTCTCAACAATCCAAATTCAACACAAACCAAAACTGTAGGCTAAAATGAGCCTGTTAACTCCATGTTGTCCTATGCTCACAAACTCTGAGAAGGTAGCAGCTCATGTCTTGTTCTCATCTTCTCATCACCTTCTTACCTACCTCTTTCTATCAACCAAGGCTCCCAGTTTTCCCATGGAAGCAGCCTATAAGATGAAAGGGTTAATTTCAGGCTCACAGATTCTAGGGGAAGTGCCATCATGGCAGAAGAAGCTGGCTCACTTTAGCATCCATAGCAGACAGAGAAAAACCAGTACCAACACAAGCACACATAAGCACCAGCAGCCAGAATTCAAGCTGGTTCTCTATACACCTTATGGCTGGACTCAAGATCCACCCTAACCCAGTGACACACCTCCTCCAGAAGGGCTCCACCTGCTAAGACCAAGTAGGAAGCTTAATAAAAAATACCTGAGTCTATGGAGGAACATATATTTGATTCAAACCACCATAACTACATTAGAGACTATGAGTGAACTATCTTTCTTGATTTCTTCCCACACACCTTCCTGATCTGGTCAATGAGACACATGAGCCCTCTGGGAAAACACCTTCTCAAGTAGGAGAGACTGACCCTAAGAAGGTGAATGGATCAGTGGAACAGAGCTCCCAGAAGGGCTGAAGGGTTGTGCAAGTGAAAGGAAGTGGGGATTTGAGATGTCATAGGGGTACAAGGTGGTGTAAGGGTCTGCCCTAATGAGGTCCACAAAGCTTCAGCTGACCAGCAGAACACTGAAGCATGGGAAGGAGAGGCTCCCACAGCCCTGCTGTCAGAAGGATAACACATGGAATGGAAACTGAAAAGCAATGGCAGGGGGTTAGAATTGGTCATGGAGTCTTTAAAATCACTAGGATGTCCATTGAACAGGAATGGGCTCCTGTCCATGAGTCACATAGATCCTGTCTGGATCCTACAGCAGATGAAATGAACTCCCCAGTGGAGGGAAGTCCTTTGCCTCTAAGACTTCTGCATGTTAACTAATTGCTCGTCAAGAACTGTTTGATGAACTCAGTGCTTCAGTGAGAAAATGGCCTAAATGGTCTCAGCAGCTCCTTAGAGGCATCACGGAGGCCCCTGGGCTCCCATTGTGAGTATGAAAGTGCTAGCACCACTCACAGGTGATGAGTGCTACGACACTGGTGATTACTCCTTGTCTCCAGGTTCGCCACAGACCAAGTCCTAGGTTGCCTTTTGGTCAGAAGCAGGATACTTAATGCTGCTCACTCCGAGGTTTGCCACAGACTAAGTTCTAAGCTGTGTTTGGTCAGAGGGTCAGCATGGGGCTCACATGGGCCTAGCTTAATTCACACGAAGCCTTTCCCTTCAGAATGGATTTTAGTCACCCTCCCTCTCCTAGGCTTCTCTCTCAATTTTTGACCCTCAAAATTTCCTGCTTGAGCCCCTCTCAGTGGAGGCCTGGTCTCTGTCCTGGGATCCTGGTCTGTGACTGCCACATTGCAGAATGTTTCAGTGTAGGTCTAGTCTCTGCCCTGGGACTTTGGCCTCTAACTGCCACATTGCAGGAGGTCTCAGCATCTCTGCTCTGGGACCTTGACCTCTGACTGCCACATTGCAGAAGGTCTCAGTGGAGGTCTAGTCTCTGCCCTGGGACCAGCCTGGCCTGTGACTGCCACATTGCAGAAGATCTCAGTGGAGGCATGGTCTCTGCCCTGGGAACCTAGCTGCCACGTTGCAAAAGCTCTTCACAAAGAGGTTCAAACCCTGTCTGCTGGCGCTGCTCCCAGAGCTACAGGAAATCTCTAAATGTTTGTTTTTTCTCTTAACAGTCAGAATTCTTTGCCTCCAAAATGATTTCCAGGAATTACAGTATGAGAACTTAATATGTGAGCTTTTCTTTTCTTCTGAAACAATAAAAATGAAACCAAAGCAGAGGTCACGAGATTGCACGACACGCATGCTGGCGTGTTTTGTATGTTCACCCATGGCTTGTCCAGTCAGTTTAATGGCTTTTCTTCTGGAAGGAATTCAAGGAGTGAAGATAATGTTGGGATAAGAGGCACAGGAAGGACTTGGGAGACAGCCCTGAGTCTTCCTTTCTCTCAGAACTCTCTGCCAGAAGATCTGGAGTTGCTTGGCATTTGATGTGGTCTCTCTCTTCCTCCCCAAGTCAGAGTTGTTGCTGCAATGGAAGCAGTGAAAACAGTCAAGTCTCTAACTCATGGTGACAGTTGGGCCACCAAGCAGGGCTGAGAGGAGTATCTTGATGTGAGAGCTCAGGATGAGGCAAGTCTAGCCCAGGGCATCTGTATGAAGCTGGGTGGTCTCTACTGGCACTCATTGAGATGAAAAATAAGTATCCTTTAATTTTAAAGACAATCTCAGAGTATCCATAATAAGTTACAAATACTGTATAACAATAGTACGTTAGCTGCTCCAAAATGTGCTAAAAGGGAAGATCTTATGTTGTGTTCTACTTGCAATAATAATAACAATAATTAATAAATAAAACATGGAAGAAAATTTGTGAAAGTGAAGGACAGCCTTGGGAAATAGATCTTCTATGTTCCCAGGGGTCTCCAATATCTAGTATATTGAGTTGTATGAACTGGATATATAAAGTTTTTCCTATGTCAATCATGCCTCACTTAGGGATTTAGGAGCTTAAACAATTGTAGCTAATGAAACATAGGAGTTAATGCAAATGTTGATTCTGAAAGCAATCTTAAATATATGAGAAAAATATAACATGTAGTGTTCTGCCAAAAAGCCAAATCCTCATTCTTATGCAGTATCTGTAACTTAGTATCAGAACTCTAAGATTGTCTCTAAAATTAAAGGATGCTTATGTTTTATAATTGGTTTTACCAGGTTACTATGAAAATATTCATATATGAGAAATGGGATGGTCAGATCTGAAGAGTCATCTGTTGTGGTAATACTGAGAAAGTACACAGAAATAGTTCAAGTGGATGAAAGAACAAACTAGATCACTTCCAACCAGTTTTTTGTTTTCTGGGCAAGTTATTCAATGAAGTACTCTAGCAAAATAAATATTTTAAGGAAGAAACTGAGAAACAACAGCACCACCATGGGCAATAACAAATGGGGCCAGTGGTGTACTTCAGAGTTCCTGTAGAGTGATGGGGGCAGTCAGGCAGGACTGAAGACTTCTGAGGTGAATTCTCAGCACCATTTCTCAAGACAGGTCATGAAGTTATTATAGTCTCATTATGGCTTGGATACAGGAGGGCAGAGGTAGGTCCTCAGAGCTTACTTACTACAGCCTGGAAGAAAGGACTTCACTAAGTACTTATGCATAGATGTTTACCTGTGGATGGTATCCAATGTGTTCTTCCTACATTTAAACAGTTGGAAACAATATCACTGAGATTTTAAAATAAAATAATCACATAATTTTGAATATATTCTAGGGCACCTAAATCCTCAAATACTATTCATAATAACTAACTTCTACCTAAATACCAACCCTAATACCCAAACACCATTTTAATACCAAAATACCACCCAAGTACCAAAACACCACCTTAATGACCAAATACCATCTTTAATACTCAAACACCACTCTGATATCCAAATGTATTTTAATATCCAAATATCACCTAAATGCCACCCCTAGTACCCAAACAACACCTCAATATCACCCCTAATATCTAGGTACCACATAAATAGCATCCATAATACCAAATCATGCTGAAATCTCACCTCTGATATATAAATATCTGGGTGCTGCCCCTAATACCAGATACCTAAACACCACTCACTCCTACCACATACCATATCCATCCACATTAAAGACACAAGAAAAAATCTTCTTTAGCAAAAGACTATATAAATTATTACATTTTCATTTGCATTTCCATTATATTACTCACATAAAATATATTCTGAGTTAATATAATCTAGTATGGAGATATATCACAGGTCCCTATATCATATTCTTTTGAGTACAAAAATATGTGTATAGCCAGGCATGGTGGCACATGCCTTTACTCCCAGCACTTGGGAGGCAGAGATAAGAGGATTACCATGAGTTTCAGGCTACCCAAAGACTACATAGTCTCAGCAATGTCAGCTTGGGCTAGAGTGTGACCTTACCTCTAAAAAACAAAATAAAACAGAAATACGTGTGCAAATGACAAGCATAATCTAAAATTATGCCCTTGGATTACGTATTTAAAAGTTTATGATTGTTTTGTCATTACTATTAATACTCAATTTGTTTAAAGAATATAAATATCACATGATGTGATGAATATTAAAGTAGCTTTTAGGAGGCACATTCGTAATGATCCAGGCTAGATTTATTTCTCATGTATGTGGGTTAAAATCACCAGTTGCTATGGTTAGAAAAGATCTCGAGTCGATTGTGTTTCTGGATGCTGAGCAGTTGAGCCTCAGTGCTGATTTCTAGTGTTTGCACATCTAGCTAAGACAAAATGACTTTGACCAGTGTTCCTCATGGAAATGACTCTCAAACAGCAACAGTGGGTTTTAAAGGGTAGTTAAAGGGTTTGGGGCACAAAGCCAAAAGAAAGGATCTGTCCCCAGGTAAACACTGAGGCTCAGGCAGAGATACTGAGTGGAAAGGAGATCATGCTTCCAGAAGCCTCTACGGTAGCAATAACAAAATGGAAGGCTAGAGCAGCCAAGAAGTGGGATTCAAGGCAGCGGAGCCCAGGGGCCCTCTCAGACACTTCCCCTTTATTCTTTCACCTGCAGAGTACTAGAAAGGAAGCATTCAGCAGTGAGATCCAGATTCTGTAGAACTGAGGAGTCGATCCCACAGCCTGGGTGATGAAGAAAGGGTTAGAGCCCCATGTCTGTCAGAAGGACATTAATAGTAGCCAAAGGGAATCTGTCAAGATCCATGAATAGCTTTCTCCTAGGAACAGTCATCTAAAACACTGACCAACCATCACAAAGGGCAAAATAGAGAGAACTTATATTATTTGTACTTTTATGTACCGAAGTTATGGAAAACAACAAAAACATTACAACTGTGGGAATATCAGCCCATAGGCCCAAGTTCTTTCCATCCCTGATGTGACCAGGCTGATCTGTCACTATGCTAACCTGTCCACTATAGGAAAACCAGTGACTGTCTAGTAAAAGATCATGGTCCCCAAAGCTTCTCTAAGTTTGCAGAAAATATCAAGAATATTCAAACAAAGGTTTCTATTAAGATAGAAGACAAATCCAAGTGGGAGTAAACAAAAAGAAAGAATAAAAATAGCAAGAGAAATAAATCCACTAGTAATTTGGATGGAAACAGTATTAGGAAAGAACATTGAAAGACAGAAAGGAGGTGATATTGAAGAGAATTACATGATAAAGCTGAAAGGCGTAATAACTAAAAACTGAAGTCAAGAACTCAATAGGTGGGTTACTAAAAGTCAAACAAAGTTGAATTGGAAGGTTGATGAACTAGACTCTCAGCAAACAGAATTATTTGGAAGAATGAAAGCCAAAAACAGAAGTGGAAAATATGTGATACAGGAATAGGAAAAATAGAGAAAAATTCAAACTGCATTCACTGTCAGCCCAAAAGGAGTGGGAAATAAATTGTGGCAAACACTATTGAATGATCTATGAAAGCCAAGTATTTTCTAAAAATAACAGCTTCAAGAGTTCCCTCTTCCATAGCCTCTAGCAGTATAGATGACAAATTTAATCATGTTATTTGAGACCTAAAGATATTACTTTATTCTACAGAGAAAAACTAAAAGATTACGTGAATAACAGTAACATGGTAACTGACAGCCACAATGGTGACATCACAGTGAAGGGGAGGATGATGATGAGGAAGATGATAATGGTGCAGTGATAAGTTAGAAGGTAGTAATGTGGTATGCAAAATGCTGAAGATAACTAACAATGAAGATATCCTCCCCCAAAGATAACAGTAAGACTACTTATCATCAGACAAAAAAAAATGTAGAATTTTCTGTGGCATGCCTCACTACCATGGTCACTTCAGAACATCATGTAGAACAAGGGCACAAGACCCTAAGGCCTCTAGGGGAGGAGCGCAAAGAAGAAGTGTGTCTTTCCATGGACAGAGATTAAACTTCTGCTAATGAGGACTAGGTTTCCATTGACAGACTGAGAGTTTCCATTGATGAAGATTATGATGATGACTAAATTTTTTGCCATGAAGACTAAGTTTCCACTAATGAGGACTATAGTAAAGACCAAATTTTCATCGACAAAGGCTAAGAGTTTCCACTGATTAGGTTTGATTCAGTTTTGATTACTTTAAAATCAGATAGACTTAAAACACATTCAAAATAGCACAAATTGTGGAACATGAGTTATATTAAAGTATTCTGGGGTCTGGTATCATCTAGAGTGGCTTTAGTAATAATTTACATTAAACAAAATTAAATTAAAAATAAGTGTATTAGTCTTTGGAGTATGCATTAAAAGAAGAGTAAAAGAATAATAAAGTTAATATGCTTGATTGATGCAAAAATAACGACAGTAGTAAAAACAGTGTAACTGAGAAGAGATGGAGTGCATAAAAATGAAAAACAAGATGGAGACATATCCAAATATTCTGGAATTGCATTGATATGCACATGTATTCAATGTGCCAATCAAGTGAGAATATTGTTCCATTGTAACCTTATGTTCTTACCCAAGACAATCATTATACATGAAGATGTTATGAGGTCAAAAGTAAGGAAATGCATCATTAAAGACAAGACATTCCTAGCATTACTAGATAAGAAAGATGATATAATAAAAACTACAAGAGTGAATACTTGTTATGTGGGCAGAGGGTATCATCCCTGTTGTCCAGGGAAAACTCTATCCCATCTTCCTTGGATGGCTCACAGTCCTCGTCTCCCACCTCCCATTTTGGCTCCTCCCTTCCCCGATGCCTCAGTTACGTTCTAATAGGAATGGAAAGGCTGCCTGGCGAGGATCATGTCTCAGGTACGGGTGCACTGACTGTCCCTGCCTGCACCCGCAGTGCTTGGCTGCAGCCCCTCTGTCATATCCAAATGACTTGCTGCAGCCGTGTTTTCAGGCCCTTACCTCTGTCCCTTTCTCTGCATTCTTGGGCCCTAATATCTGAGCCTATGGCAGATGAAATGATCATGGACAAATTGCAAGGAAGGTTGCTCTCAAGATTTCCATTTTGCTAAGATGAGGTGACTGTTGGTAGAGAGTGAAATTCCTGGGGTGTGAGGACAAATGAGACTTCCCCCCCTGAGAACAGGGTGTCAGCAGTAGGAGGAAGGCCCTCTGCCTGGAGCAGAGGAGAGAGGCATGCAAAACTGCCCACTTCGGAGCACCCGCAGCCTTGAGGGGAGCCTGGCACATGAGCCTGGTGGAGAGGGCCCCGGCACCATGTGTGATGGCTGTCACATGGTTGTGGCTGGCAGAAAAGTGCAGGGCTTGGCTCATACTGGAGACATGGTAATTCCATATCCCTCGACCACCCTGTTCCTTCTCTCTAAAGCTGCTAAGGCTGCAGGTTTTCCCTTTTGGGATGGTGTCCAGAGAGAAATTCCAGTGAAAGTTACCATGTACAGCCCTGACTCTCAGCCTTGAAACAGGAGACCCCATGGAGTCATGTGGGCAGAGAGTGGCTGTGGAAGGGAGTAGAGGTGGTTTGCTCTGCCATGGTGAGCCTGTGTCTGTGATTTCATATATGAAGGAGGAAAATGACTCCGTTTCATTTTGTAGAAATGGATGGTTCTTCCACTTTAAGGATGAAATCAGCAATGGTGTGGGGTAGTCACTTTTTCAAATGCTCGTGTTCATAGATGCTGAGGTGAGCTCCATGTTTACCTCTTCTCTACTACATGTGCTCTTTGCAAGGTCTGTCTTTGCACAACTGAAGGGTGAAGGACTCCCCTTGGCTCCAGGACACACGTACAGGTTAGGTGCTTTGAAGATGCAGCCCCATGTCTTCAGAAGGCCTGCATGTGCTAAGGCGATGCTTGCCCACCTTACCAGAGACCCCGAAAGCTATGGCAACAGGACAAGATGTATATGTGTGGGAGATGGGGGTCATCACTGTTCACATAAAACGGGCTGTGGTCCTGGCTCCTACAAACACGTTGGCTTAAGATGTATTTCTGTTTCTTGTCCAGTGGTTTCATGTGTTATCACGGATGGAGGAAGATACGACATATTTTCAAAGTTGTTGATTAATTCTGGGGCTTAGCAAGAGTATTTTGAATAGAGGAGGCTGGAGAGATGTCTCCGTGGGTAAAGTGCTTGCCACACAAGCATGATGGTTTGATTTTGGATCCTTAGTACACACACAAAATCCAGTCGTGCTTGTGATCCCAGTGCTGGAGAGGCAGAGACAGGAGGATCTCCAGTGCTTGCTGCCTAGTCATTTTAGCCTAATCGGTGATCCAGGCCAATGAGAAATTCTACTTCAAAAAAATGGAAAATGATTGATGAAGACACCTGATATTGACCTTTGCCTTCCACTTGTTTGCACACATGTTGTGGTGGTTTGAATAGATGGCCCCCAATTTATTCAGTTTTTTTTTTTTATTTGTTTGTAGTTTGCATTGCAGACACCTGGCTGGAGGCAGTGTCACTGGGTGGATCTTAAGGTGTGGTGGTGGGTTTCAGATTTCAATCTAAAGATATGCAAAGTGTGCCTAGCTGGAGTTCCTGAAGTGTGCTGTGGCTTTTGACTTTTAGGCTTGTGCTTGTCTCTCTCTGCTTGGCCCTGTGAAGGCAGGCCAGCTTCTTCTGCCATTTATGGAACTTCCCCTGGATCTGTAAGCTTCAATAAATGCCTTCCTCCATAACTGTGTCTGGTCTGGAAGTTTATCTCAGCAAACCTGAAGCTGTCTGATACACATGTGCATGCGTACGCAGTCACTCTCTCTCTCACACACACACAGGTCACATACATACTATGTGCAATACACACACGCACACACACACACTCCTGAGCAGAGCTTCTTCAGCACACACGGCTCTGCTCTGTGGTTCATAGATCTCAGTCCTGTCTTTCTAGGCACATTGAATCATTTACTCATGAGTTAGTCACTGACTCAGGTTTAAAGTCACTTAACCTGTATTTGTTCTAGGAAATGAGAATATAATAGAACAAGTTCTCTTCCTGTGGAGTTTCTTTCTGATGGGATTGGAGATCTAAGAAATATATAGCATAAAGTCAGATGCTTTTTAATGCAAAATGTTGTAAAATTAATTTGCATTTTAAAACACAATTGGGGAACTTGAGAGATGGCTCAATGGGTAAAGTGCTTACCATTCAAGCAATAGGATCTGCGTTTCGATTCCCACCATCTGCGTGAGATTGAGGTGCATGGGGACATGTGCCTGTAATTCCAGTACTGAGGAGGTGGAGACAGAAGGGTCCCTAGAGCTCCCTGGTTGGCTAGTCTAGCTAACTTGATGATCTCTATGCTCAGTGTGAGACCCTATCTCCAAAAAGGTGGAGAATGACTGAGGAGGACATCTGATGTCAATCTCTGGCATGCACACACACACATACACACACACACACACGCCACATATATACACACGCAAAAAGAAAAAGGGAAAAAACAAGCAGCATAGTGAGAAATGAATTCAATGTGTGATTTCAATTATAGATTAAAAGTAAAGAAATCTATATGGAAATGTAATCAGGTTTCTTCCCACACATTTCTGAGCCCCTCTCTTCAAACAAAGAGGAAATGATCTATGTTTGATGATCCTCGTTTTTCTCACAGGGGGCAGCAGGAATAACTGAGAACCATTCTTCTCAGTTAAGATGAATTCTGCACTGAGGCTTCGACTGATAGTGTTCTAGAATAGCACTGGCTAGAGGATTCGAAGTGGGATATCTGTCTAAAGTGAAGTCTGTTTAGGATGACCTTTAGAGAAAAGACCCAAATTGGACAGGACCCTTGGCAGGAGCAACTTGCCAACTTCCTGGATGATCCACTTAGATTAGAGCTACTACCCTCCTCTGCAGCCATGGCCTTGGGGACACTTAGGGTCACAGCTTCCAGCATGGTCTACTGCAGCACATTCTGGAAACAGCCCAGGGCTTCCTTATTCTCAGACCCTTCACAAAGCAGGACATATAATTGCTAGGTACAAAAAGTGCTCATAGGGAAACAAATGAATCTGCATGTAACTATCATTGGGAAATATGCGTGAAAGGATGGCAGAAGTGGACTTTTGTCAGAATGTGCTATGTTTCTAACTGACAGATCCTCATGCTGTACTCTTCCATCACAGGTCTGGGCTCAAGTTCACATGCATGTCCATATGGACCATGTCTTTCTCACCCTGTGGCAGCTCTTATGCCTCAGCTGGCTAGGACTGTGGATGAGTCCATGTGCACTTGGAGAGTCGCTCCACTTCTCAGAAACAGTGGCATCCAACATAGCTCTAAGGCCTGGACATACCTCTGAAAGTAAACAGTGCTGGCCTATGGACTGGGGGCTTGGTGACCCAGCTGGGCTCTGATCAGCCCCAATGTAAGAGCCTGCGGAGCACCAGGGTGTCCTTGTTAATCATACGCAGGGCCTTTAGCAACCCTTAGGCAGCCACAGGAGCAGATGGTCATCCTCACAGTGACCTGACAGAGCAGGGGAAGCTCTGCTGGATAGCATCTGAAACTTTAGTTTTGTTTACTTTTGTTTTAAGGAACCCGTGATTGCACAAACTTTCACAGGGTTTTGAAGAGAATACCAGGGCAGAGGGAAGAGTGTCTGGAAAGCATGACTTCCTCTGGAGCACTCCCGTCTCGTGCGCACCTCAGAGGATGCTTCATGCACAAGAGGCACCATGAAGGAGTGGTGTTCTACCAGTGTGATGTGTGAGTCAGGATGGCACCATCAAGGGGCGCTTCAGCCAGCCCTGATGTGGAGTGTGCAGAGATGAATCCTTCCCTGTGGGCATTCCAAAGCACCTATGGTCAGAGGGCCACCTTGGCTACTGGACATTTGGCCTTAGAGCCATCTTTCTAAAGTCCAGCATGAAGTCCAGGAACAGTAGGCCAGAACTAAGGCCTTCTGACCTTTGCAGAGTGTGTTTCAAGCTCTTCATGCATTTTGGATTGAATTTATTCTCCAGCAATACCCTTGTCTTATGGGTGACAGAAGGCATGGTCTTCAGTTGCACAGGGTTTGAATGGCTCCTCACTCCACAGGGAGTTCTCAGGGTTGTGCAAAGTGCTTTTTGAACCAGAGGAGCAAGGACCTGGACATCAAGACTCAACAAAATAGACATGCTCTCTGAAGGGATAAGGACACACATAGATAGCAGGTACTGTCAGTGTTGAATGGTACATCAAAATGGCTCAGTTCTAGTCCAAATATGAATGGGGAAAAGACCAACAGAAAAGGCAACGTTTATATTCTACAAGAAGGGGCTGGTAACTTACTTTGTTTTTTTTTTTTTTTTCCTGAAAACAGAAAGATAGCACACATTTTTATGGTTGGATTGTTTGTTTGTACTCTTCTCTTGTAACATGAATGCAAACACAGCTGTTGTGTAAATGAGGGATGTACTAAATTCCATTTAAAATTATTTCTGGAAAGAGATGTCAGGTTGTGGTGGACCCAAGGGTTCAATTGGCTGAATCTGTCCCAGTCAATGTAGCCAAGAAGCAGGCTGACTCCTGGAGGCAGACATTAGAGTCTGGGGCTGCCTGACAGTGATTCTGCCCTCCTCTGAACACTTGGTCACAGAGTGCAGAGCTCCTTGACACTGACGATGGGGGCAGACTGTGAACTACATGTGTGTGCACTGGTCAAGTCTGCATGTGTGGAATGGGCAGACCTCAGGAGGAAGAGGGATATTTATGGAGCCAAGCCCAGAGAAGGCATTATGCTGGCCAGGGCTTATGGGGAACAGCTGGTGCCCAGAGCCTCCTGTGGATTCTGAGGTCCACACCGTGTCTCACACACTCTCATCTGCCCTCAGCTGTGTGCTCCCCTCAAAGGGGCTTTACTCCTGATTGTTCAGGCACAGCTGAACTACTCTACTGTTTGCTCTAGTTTGCACTTAAAATTTGATATGTACCTAATCGATTGACTATATACCACCAGTCATAGAAATCAGAAAAATAATATGTAGGAATTGTAGAAATTATAATTTCATAGATTTGCAGCAAGACTAAGAAACAATGACTCTGTTTAATGATAGTAAGAGGAAAAGGATGTTCTGGCATAATTCATCTTTTGCAAATTTCACCTCCTGAGTCTGAGGGCTGGGGCCATCTGGTTATGAGTGTTACCATGAACTTGGTGCCTGTCCTCTGGTCCCTTTGTTATGGCATGACCATGAACATGGCACATGCCCCTCTGCCTCGTTCAGTCTAGACATCTATTGATTTGTGTTAACGACACTTTCTCCTTCCTCCAGCATCTGCATCCATCTAGAAATTCATCCAATGAACAATTTCACTAATTTTATTTTTGTGTTATAAGGCTTTCATTTGGTTCCTTTTAGAATTTCTACATTTAGTGAAAATTTCCATCTTTATTCATTTCAGTGGTATTTACTCTTACTTAATGAGTCATAGTTATAGCAGCTGCTTTGAAGTTTTTGCCACATAATTTCAAAGTCTGTGTCATATCTGGTTGGTATCTGCTGGTCATCTTTTCTGTTGAGATTCTCCTAGTTCTTTGTATGGTTAGAAAATTTGGTTATATTTTGGGAATTTTGAATATCTTGATAAGAAACTCTAGGAACTATTAAAATTCTCTGGTGAATGTTAAATATTTTGCTTATTCTTCTAGCAGGCTTGCAGTCCCTTTTCAGCCTTTGCTGCTTTTTTCAGGGCCACACTGCCCTCTTTTTCTGACCCACTAGTGCTATTGCCATGGGTCAGGCAGAATGTGTGGCTTTGAGTGAGCTGGTGTGGGAGACCTCCAGAGTCCTCACCATGATTTTCTGTTGCTATGACTACTGGGGCTTTTCCTTGTCATCCTCTACTTAAAGTCTGGGCTTTTCCTTAACGCTCCACTGCATACTTCGTAGCAGGCATAGGTTTCTCTTCCTGCCACAGTGGCTCGTTTTCATAGTTTCCAACTTCAGTGAGAGCAACTCCACCATATTGTAAAGGATTTTTCCTCAAGCTCTTCAAACCAGTTTTAATTTTACTGGAGAAAGATACTTTGGGGAAATGCCTGGTGTTTAATATCTCAATATCAATATCTCAACATCTTCATCCTAGCCCCATGACCTCAATGGACTGCATGGATCCGTGATAACTGACATATGCGTATGTGTGTAGGCATGCTTATATGTGTATGGCTGGTGCAGTAAACTTTCATCTTTTCCTCCCAGATGGCAAAGGCATTTTTCCATTTTAAGCATGGTGCAGCAAAAGGTGTGTAGAGTACAAGACTATGAACAGCAAGTAGTTCTTAAGCTATGCCAGCTGATGAAACACAATAGTCTGATATGACTTGCCACTTATTTTAATTCAGTTTTTGTTTTCTCTGGGTATATGAAAACTGCCTCACACTATGTAAGATCCTGGTAGGGAAAATAAATTAGTGTTTAACACCAAAATACTATAGACAAAGAAAATATGTTCAAAGTCCCTAAAATTCTTTCCAACCTAGAACATATATATATATAAAATGAGAAGAGTAGGCTGTTGATCTGTAGAGACAGTTGAGGAACAGGATACCTTTTAAGATACTTTTCTTGGGCAGTTTCAGATCCATTTCTGGACTTCTCAGCTGAAGAAAGCATCGCAGGTGACGGATGCTCCAGTATGGACCCAGCTCAGTTTTCTGTAGACACCGCCTGGCTCCTTCCCTGCATGGAGTTCTGCGCCTTCGTAATGGTTGATTTAAATATGCCTCTCCATGGGTGTCAGATCATTCTTCGGTCTGGAAAATTCATTTCTCTGGAATGAGCATGCAGCTCATGGGAGGAGGCCTGTGGGATGGTGAGGATGGGGATATACCACTCAACCTGACAAAACCGTCCCAGGGAGGTCTGTGATGAAAGGGGGCAGGTTCCACCTCAGGCCCCTCTACCATGTGGCTCGTATGTTTACCCAGGTGCCTGCAAGTCAAAAAGAATTCATTTCACTCTTTATCCATAAATAATTCTAATTTGTGAGTGTGTTTGTGAGTGCATTGGATGCACGTGTGTGTATGTGAATGTGTGCATGTGCACACAGGTGTATGTGCCCATGTATGTGCTTGTACATGAAGGCCAGAGGACAGCCTTGGGCATGCTGCCCACATCCTCTGAGACAATGTTGTAGTTACCTTCTTGTTGTTGGGACAAAGAACCTCACCAAAAGCAGCTGATAGGGAAAAAGGTTTTATTTTGGCTTAGAGTGTTAAGGAAAAGCTTCATGATGGCAGGGGAAAGCATGACATGAGCAGAGGCTGGATACCACCTCTGCCAGCCACAGCAAGTAGAAAACAGCAGCAGGACAGTGAGCCAAGCTCTGGCAAGTGGGAGCTGGCTACAACACCCCTAAGCCCATCCCCAACAACACACCTGCTCTAGCAAGGCTCCACCTCCAAGATTTCTTTCAGCTGAGAACCCAGCATTTAGAAGACATGAGTTGAAGTGGACATCTGATTCAAACCACTACAGACAGAGTCTCTTGTAGTGTAGAGCTCACAAAGTATGCTAGACTGGCTGACCAGGAAGCCCCAGGCATCCCTGTGTCTGCCTCCCTAGCCCTGGGACTACAAGTGCACATCACCATCACAAACCCTGCTCTCTTTCCATAGGTTCTAGGGATCAGCTCAGCTCTTTATGCTTATGAGGCTTGAGCACTTCACCAGCTATGTCATCCCCCAGCCCAATGGTAGGCATGTTGACATTTTCCCATTTCCGTGGGTATTAGTTTCCCACTCCCCCCACACACATGCTAGAGATAACCCAGGGCCTCATTCTAGGTAAGCACTCAACCACCAAACGTCCCAGAATTAGATATTCCCAATCATTCAAAACCCATTTCTTCTCTCTTCTAGTACTTCTGAGCCTCATGAGATAGTAACTCCCAGTGATCACCCTCATTGCTAGGTAGGCTCTGCTCCCCTGAGAGATCCTACCCTCGGGAACCTGAGAGATGACTAAGATCTACTAACGGGACACCCTCTTGGGCATCCTGGACATTGACTTGAGCAGAAAGACTCAAGAGAGCGTGGATTCAGGTGTCTCTGCCTTAGCTATAGCTCTGAGTTGGGCTGTTGTGTTCTCTGTCACAGAGCTCCCCAGCTTTCTTAATTCTTGAGCTCCTGATATTCTACAAATGCATTATATGGTTCATTAATGAGCCACTTTCTGTTTCTTTTACCTGTAAATCACTTTGACACTGATGAAATGTGATCCTGAGTTGTTAGTGACAGTGCTGCCCAGGCCTCTTAGGGCAGGGATGGTGCACACACATAGTAAGTATCATGCTACTGTGACCGGCAGCACTTGAGTTAGTGAGTATAGTCAGTGATGGATTGAGGACACTTGTTGAGGGGATTCCAGCCAAGTGGTGCCACATTTGGTGACCCTGTGAGATGCGAGCAGCCCATCACCCGGTATACCTATCTCTAACCTAAACCGATCTTTGGTACTCATCACATATGATATAGAACTTCTGATTCAAACTAAAACTACTTGATGTTTAATTGAAATATATATAGCTAACCTCTACATGCACATTATGTTCTTCAAGGATGGAGGTGGTGAAGCACAATCTGTCATTACCTCCATGGAAGTAATTGGATGATAGGATATTTCCAAAGCACACAAGACTGCAAAGCCAGCCAATATGCGACAATGACTTGGCTCTGGAGGAGTAGAGCACAACTCTCTGCACTGCTGGTGGAAGTAAAGCAGCATGGGCATTTCTTAAATCTAAACACGGAATATATATGCCACCATTCAACCCTAGACACTTAGCCAATAGAAACTAAGACAATGTATATGCAAAAACCTGCACAAAGCCGGGTGGGGTGGCACATGCCTTTAATCCCAGCACTAGGGAGACAGAGGTAGGAGGATCGCAGTGAGTTCGAGGCCACCCTGAGACTACAGAGTGATTTCCAAGCCTGGGCTAGAGTGAGACCCTACCTCAAAAAAGCAAAAACAAAACAACAACAACAACAACAAAAACCTGCCCAAAGCTGTTGATACTGGAAATAACCCTAATGCCCATCACAGGTCAGTGAATAAGCATCATTCACCAGGCAGTGAGATGCTAATAAGTAATAATGAGGCATATCCCATTGTTGCATGTCACTGTGAGGTTACTGGAAGAATCTATGCAGATCTGGTGGTGATAATGACATGGATTCTCTAGGCTGATATTATACCACAAAGAGCATGGTAAAGCCCTGGAGAGAGAGGGGGGGGGGCTTCATTCTGTTAACAAAGAGAATTTCTTGCTCTTATAAGTTTGGGGGGCAAGGTTCTATGTTGTGGAAAGTCAGGTGTAGTTAATACTGTGTTGTCACATAGCACTAGATGATAAGGAAATAAATGTATGAAGTGGTCATTGGCTACCTAGTAATGGTGGCTGGTCTTGCTTTCCTGCTAGGCCTTGGACCCCAGGCAGCAGAGAGTGGGGGCTTCTTTGCATCATGCTCACAGCAATGGCATCAGGAAAGAACTTTAGCCTGTCGGAAGGAGATGCTGCTGCATGTGGGCATGCCTTTAGAGCAGCACATACCATACAAATCATCTCAAAATAATAAGAGTGCGTGGGGATGCACTCACACATTAATTAAGTCAGGCTAGGGGATGTCCCACATTAATAATAAAAGTGAACTACTCCACAGGAACAGACATGACTCGGTAGTTTCCTAGAGGTCAGGCTTGGAGAAGGATGTGGGGAAAAGGTCTCACCCATGGCAAAGACATGCATTGAGGAGACGTGGTGCCTTTGTTCCTCTGGCTGTAGTTTATCTCACATGAGCATTCCACTCTTAAAATGGCAAACTGCACACTCCAAATGTATGGCATTTCCTGTCAATTTTATCTCAATACACCTGTTAAAACATGTGACATGTTTTTATTGGTTTGATAATTTTGTCTGTGGAGAATGGTGTGATGTTGGGAAGAATGAGGCACTGCACACACGAGGCAGAGCAGTGGGTCTTATCTTCATGAACAAAAGCTGATGTCTTCACTGACGCCTTGTGAACTGAACCTAAATGTACTCTTTACTAAAACTGGTCTGCCACTGGATTTATGCTCTACAGGGGAAGTGCTGTTTTGTTCTCCACATAATTTAATACGATTGGGAATTTGATCTGATCAGCTGTTGCTAACAAGCCCCAAAACAAACCTTTTCGATTCTGAATTTCTGCTTCCTTTCTTACATCTGGACAATTCAGTGCTGAAAGATGCTGTCTAAAGTGTGCTATCTCATGGTACTGGCATAAAAACAGGAGTATAGATCAATGGAATAGACTTGAGGACCCGGACTTTGGGTCAAGCAACTATAGCTACTTGATATTCGATAAAGGCCCAAACAATATAGGCTGGAAAAAAGACAGCATCTTCAACAAATGGTGCTTGACAAACTGGATAACCATATGCAGGAAACTGAAACTTGATCCACACATTTCACCTTGCACTACACTCAAGTCCAAATGGATCAAAGATCTCAATATAAGACAAGAAACTCGAATACTACTGGAAGAAAATTTAGGAAGTACTTTCCATGATATAGGAATGGAAAAAGACTTCCTGAACAAAACCCCAGTAGCTCATGAACTTAAACTGTCACTCAACCAATAGGATCACATGAAGCTGAAGAGTTTCTTTTCAGACAAGCATACAATAAGCAAAGCCAAGAGATTACCCACAGAATGGAAGAAAATAGATCATATCTCTATCTAGATTGTCCCAGTAGCAGTAAGTTCTTTCTTTAAGAGTTACATTTGGAGAGAAATTTCCATTCATTCCACAGAGTCTCAGTGTTTGTATTCTATATCATGTCTGGTAAAGGGAAAGAGAGATTCAGGTTTAATAAGACAAATGGGTTTTCTACTATAGGTATTAGGAGTAATGTCAGATGATTAAAATTTCTAGCAACATGACAAAACACAGAAAAGGAGAGTGCAGTTGCCTGAATAGAGGCATCCAGTGCTCATCTCCTATAAGTCAAAACAGACAAATGGCCAGCTAAGCTCTGAGGAGAGTGAGTAAGGAAGCGCACAAGCACCAGCACAGGAGGGACAGGCATCCAAGGTGGCATGGGAACTTGGCATGCAGCACCGAGGGGATGACACACTGCACTGCTTAGTGACAGAGGGAGAGCAGACACCTGAAGTCCCCACTACCAGAGACTTTACAGTCCTCAAGATGCTTTGAACCCAGGCAGGGAGCATCTTGGAGTCAAGGTGGCTGCTTTACCCCAGAGCAGAAGCTTGGACTGTAGACTCTCCAGCACTCAGAACAGCATGGTGAGATCTTAAGGACAGAGTACCCAGAGTCCAACCCCTGTAAGGTCAGGTAACTCCTTTATCTCCTTGTCCCTAGCAATCCACTAAATCCACACAAAAACGTACAAGCCTATGAACCCAAGTAGTCCCAAAAGAGCAGCTGTGATGTCAGAATGCAAACCCACCACAGACTACATTCCAGGGGACAAGTAGCTACTGGTACAGTATAATCCAGGGAGTACCTCAAGACCAAGAGAATTAATATGTCATTCCTTGGGGCTCAGAGACCTGTTCTCCATATGCCCCAATTCTTGGCACCATGGATACTATCATCTTCAGTCCCACCACAACTAGTACTGTCCTGATCTGGCCTGAAGACAGACCTTCCTGTAGCCGTCAGCTCAGGTGCCACCCCTTTCCCCGTGACCTGGTGCCATGCCACATGTGGTAGCTGACATTCTCCCTTCTGGACCTGAGGTAACAAAGCTGTGATGGCCCATGCTTACTGCAAAACATGCATCTCTCCCTTCATAAAGGCCTATAGTCTGGACCATTGAGGCACTCATGTAAACCTTAGTATTACAACTGAAGAAAGACTATGGATGTTATACTATTATATTTACTCAGAAACAAAGCTAAAACACCCTACCCAACTGAATGCCTGAAACCCATGCACATAGCACAGTTTTTCCTTACAAAAACTGCTCCTTAACAGTAGAAGAGGTGGCTGTGCAGACATCAACACGGGCCACAGAAGTATGAATAAGAAAGGATGTACAGCACCTCCAAAGGCACACAGCAGTTCTCCAGGAGCAGACTCTAAAGGAAAGCAAGTCAATGAAATGCTTAAAAAGGAATTCAGAATAATGATTTACTGCCTATAATTATGGAAGCTGTCAATAAAAAGCTAAAAAGTAATGATCCCAAGGAACACTGAGGAGATGAAATAGAGTACAAATAGGAATTTGACTTAATAAGGAAAATAATTTCTGATCTGAGTGAGAAATACAATGGAACTAGAGATCATAAAAAGTAAGCAAGCACAAATATTGGACCTTATGGATGCTACTGTGATGGTTTGAATACAAAATGTCATCCATAGGCTCACGTGTTAAATACTCAATCTCCAGTTGCTGATGCTGTTTGGAAAGTTTGTGGAGCCTTTAGGAGGGAGAACCTTGCTGAAGGAGGTGTGTTGCTGGGGTGAGCCTTGGGATGTTATAAAGTCTTGCCTTGCCTGGTATTCTTTGCGTTTCTACTTCCTCCTTACTGACAGGAAAGTGTGGCACTGGCTGTCTTCCTGCCATGCTTTCCCCACTAAGATAGAAATTCTCCTTGGAAGTGGAAGCTGAATAAAGCCTTTCCCTTCCATATGTTGCTTCTGGTTGGGTATTTTGTCCCAGCAATGAGAAATACTGTTTCAGCAATAATGAAAACATAAAATACATTAAACACATTTGAGAGGTTCAGCAACATAGTACATAAAGCAGAGGATGGGTTTCTGAGCATGAAAACATAAATTTTGAAATAATTTAAAATGAATAAAAGAATGAAAAAATCCCATGATACTTATGGGACACCATTAAATGAATATTGTTGTGTGTTATGGACATTCCAAAAAAAAAAAAAAGAGAGAGAAAAGCATCATAAACCTATTTAACAAAATAATAGCTGAAAAGTTCCCAAGGCTTGAGACAAATATGGAAATCCAGATCCTGGAACATTTAAAGGACTGAAAATAACCTTAGTCAGTAAAGACTGACAAGAGACAAAGGAATAAACAGTTCTTTATTTCTATTTATTACATTATTTACTCATGAAATATTTATTTATTAAATTTATTAAACTAAATATTTATTAAATCAAGAGTGAAGTGCCATGTTGTATATAAGGGAATGATTATTAGACTAACTTGGATTTCTCAGCAGACCCCTTACAAGTTGGAAGAGAATGAGAAGATATCTTGAAAGTCAAGGAAAAAGTTGACAAAGGATACTATCCTCTGTAAAGTTATTCTCCAGAAATAATGTCTTTTCTACACTAAGGAAACCTAAGTATAAGTGCTAGACTGCTTTTATAAGAAATGCTTTTAAAAGTCTTGAAACAGGAAGCGAGAATACCCAAAATAAAAAAAAAATTACTTGAGAGGCTGGAGAGATGGTTTAGTGGTTAAGGCACTTATCTATAAAGACTAAGGACCTAGTTTCAATTCCTCAGTACCTATATAAGCCAGATACACAAGGTAGTGCATGCATCTGGAGTTCGTTTGCAATGGTTGGAGGCCATAGTGCGCCCATTCTGTTCCTCTTCCCCCTTCAACATCTTTTTCTCTCTCAAATAAGGAAATAAATAAAATATTTTTTAACAATTACTGGAAAAGCAGACACACACATGAAAAGGATAATAATTATTGCTACAAAAACCATCAGCCTAAAAAGATATATTAAGGGAGTTTTAATGGAACAAAGAATGTATAAACCAATCAGAAATACTAAAATGAGAAGACCAAATTTTTAAAATTTATTTTTATTTGAGACAGAGAGGGAGAGAGAGAAAGAGAGAATGGGTGTGCCCAGGCTTCTAGCTATTGCAAACAAACTGCAGGTGCACACGCCACCTTATGCATCTGGCTTACATGGGACCTGGAGAATTGAACCTGGGTCCTTGGGCTTCAAAGACAAGTGCCTTAACTGCTAAGCCATCTTTACAGCCCAAGACTAAATTCTTAACTATCAATAGCACCCTTGAATTTAAAGAGGTTAAAAGATATACATTCAAAAAACAGATACATAGCCAATAAATGGATTGGAAAAACAAAATCAACTGTGTGTTGCCTGCAGTGAACTCACTTCACTGGTATGTATAGCTGCACATAGACCAAAAATGAAGGGATAGACAAAAGATACTCCAAGCAAACAGAACCACAAAGTTAGAGTCAGATAAAATAGACATCATAGAAAAACCTTGTCAAAGGGTGGATGTCTTAGATAATGATAGAAGGCTGGAGTCAACAAAGGTCATAACAATTGTAAATACATATATCCCTTCTACCCAAGCATCTAAATATGTAAAGAGTAGAGCTAGAGGAAGAGCAGGGTGGAGTGGCAGCTCATGGCTGTAATCCCAGTACTGGAGTGAAAGAGATAGGAGAATCCCTGGGCCTTTCTGCCTAGTTAGTCTGGCTGATTCAGTGAACTCTAGGTTTAGTGACAGGTCAGACTCAAAATATGGTGGCAAGTGATTAAGAAAAACACCTGACGTTCATCTCTGACCTCCAAACACAGACACATTCTCCCTTCACACACATGTTCACTCATAGGAACAGGAATAGACACACCACACAAAAACTAAAATAAAATAATAAAATCAAAGTATAGTTGGCAAACAGTTTAGTAACATCCAGGACTATTGGAATGTCACCATGTTCAAGGAAGCCCAAAATCATAGCACAATGAATACCACAGGGGTCAAAGTTTGGAGAGGAAGAATCCCTGAGGACTTGACACTGGGAAATGGCTGCATCATGGCTTTAGGGTGGCACAGGCAGGGAGGCATGGCCCCATCCTTTCAATGCCAAAGCACAGCAATTTTGTAGAAACTTTCCATTGAGATTGGCCTCCACCTTCCACAGCCTGCATGATCCTCCACCTCACTTAGCAGCCTGTGAATTGCTGGAGGAATATCGTGCCTCACAGTTTGGAATGATCACATTAATAGTTATCATATGTGACTTCAAATTATTTTTATCTTGGAAAGGAAAACTTTGACCAAGAAATCATTACATATTTATTTTAACATTTCTTGAGTAGAAACACATTTTCTTTGTTTTATTTTGTCCTTCAACTAGCATTCTGGAAAAGTGAAGAGGAAAGGGATTTGGAGGATATAAAAGGGAACAGGGTTTTGTTTTTTTTTAAAGCATTAAATATGTCGAGAGAAGTTAAACTTTCAACCCTTTTGGAATCTTATCAGAAATATTATCCTGAGGCTTCAAGTCTGTTATTGTCAACGCAATGGCCCCTGGCTTTTTCCAGAATGAATTATATTCTTGTATTCCTAAGGAATTTCTGCCAGTGCCTCTATAAATTACAGAAGCCAGGCCTACTTTGGGAGCTGCCAGCAGAGGAGAAAAGTCGCATTACTAGCTGGTACTTTCTTACCTCACACATATGCTCTCTCATTTACTTACCATCATGTGCTATGTGTGTATTTATGATCTTTACTTTAAGAAAGTGAAACTGAGGCTTAGAAAACATAATTAAAAATCTAATTGTGTAGCAAGACCCTGGAACCATTTATCCCACAAGCCTGCTCCATGTTGTAAAGCATGGGTGAAGAATGTGCAGAGAAAATGAAGTCAGAGAAAACCTGACGGGAGATCAGGTCTCTACTGTGAGCAGACACTGAAGGAAAACTAAAATTTGAGATGCTTCTGAACCACAGCAAGTTCGATGGGGATGAAGACATAGATGGCACAGAATTGGAAGTTACAGGTCCTGAAAACAATCAATTGCTCATAGCAACAGTTTTGTCAGTAGCTCCTGTGAAAAGAAAGTCCACTTCTTCTGAACATGGGCTGGAAGCTGTGTCCTCTGTCCTGTCGGGCTCTCTTACTTTACAATTTCCAAGGTTTCTCTTTCTCACAAATGAAGTGTGGAACGCTTGCTGTGGTGCACACAGGTCTTTTCTTATGACTATTTCTCCTTCCACTTTCATTTCCTGTTCATCTTTTTCTTCTCTCTCCACCCCATCATCACTGAGCTCTGAAACCTATTTTCAACTCAAGATTTAAAAATATCACTTCATATACTATGGGAGTAACCTGATGGATTTTCCTGTTTCATTTCCTGTACTAAACATGAAGCCCTTCCACGTCAGAATTCTGCAGAGGGATTCCTCATTAACAGCTGTGAGGGGCATGGGATAGGATGGTGTGAAGTGGGGAATGGGGAAAAGTGATCAGAGCAAATAAATGTGTGCAAATCAGTGATGGTCAAAATTTTGATTAATGTACAATTTCACTGTCGATGTCTTAAATTCTCATAAATTTAAGATGTGGAGATATATAGAAAATAAGCTAAAATAATTACATTCTGCAACAGTAGATATACATATAAAGTCAAAAGGGATGGGAAAGCTTGGGGTCTTGGTCCTTGGAAAGCTCCATGTAACTCAAGTGGGATGCTTCTCTAAGTAGGCAAGCTGGTTTTGCTCTGTTTCTCTCCCCACCTTTCTGCCAGCCCATCTCCGTCAGCCCGTGAGACTTAGAGACAGGACAGTCCCTTGGGCTCTGCTGTCCACAGCAGGACTGCGGAGCCCGTGAGCAACAGCTTCAGGCACTCTTGGTCAGGATCTAGCATGTCTCCCAAGCCCTCGTCGGTATGAGGAAGAGCCTGACATATGTAACAAGCTGACTCAGTGGAAACAGATTCTGGGCTCTGAGGAGGAGTGATCACAGAGGTCAGTGTAGTGGGCATCTGAGCCCAGAGGAGCATGGGAAGGAGAGGAAGCGCTACACTGTGTTGTCAGAGGGAATGCTTCCTTCCATTATCTAGATTGTAAAGAGAAGAAAACTTTATCCTTATCCTTGGACCCATCATTCTAGTAGGTTACACGTTATGTCACAGAGGCCCTGCCCAGCCATTTATTCTAACAAGATCTAGATGGTAAACAAATGGAAGGAGGGAAGTATATGGTTGGCCTGTTGGATAGGATTATTATTATTTTTTTGAGGTAGGGTCTCATTCTAGCCCAGGCTGACCTGGAATTCACTATGAGGTCTCAGGGTGGCCTTGAACTCTCAGTGACCTTCCTACCTCTGCCTCCTGAGTGCTGGGATTAAAAGCATGCACCATCAAACCCAGTTTAGGATTATTTTTTGATGAATCATTCAGAAGCCTGATTACTACTTATCTCAATTGTCTGTGCCATTGACTGTGTGCTTCAATGTAGAGAAGGTTTGGATATGTGGGGAGCAGGGTATGTTGGGGAGAGATGGTCTGAGCAGTCCTGAAACAGTCATGGGTGATTCTTGAGTAGGCACCCTTGACTGACACAGTGTCAAGACCTCCTCGTTTTTTGACTTACTCCCTCCTGCCACTGGTTCTCTATGACTGTGCCACATAATGTAGCCTGCAACACACCTATACGACCAAGGAGGTTAAGTTATGTCTCTAACATGATCCAGGGAAAATTCAAGAAATGCCTCTTCTCCCAGCGTTCATCCCTGAGTTTCTCTGTCTTATGCTAGTGATCATTGGCTTAGGATGGATCAGATTTTTATGTAAAGTTGACTGTTAGTATTTCCATGGTTTAAATGAAAATTTCTAGAGTTTATTTTTGAATTTTTATTTATTTATTTACTTTTATTTATTTATTTTAAAGAGATAGAGAGACAGAGACAGAGAGACAGAGAGAGAGAATGGACATGCCAGGGCATGTGCCACCTAGTGCATTTATGTGGGTACTGGAGAGTCGAACCTGGGTCTTTTGGCTTTATAGGCAAGTGGCTTAACTGCTAAGGCATCTCTCCAGCCCTAGAGTTTGCTTTTGCTATAAGACCTACATATGGTCTTTAAAATAATTTTTATATTCAAGTTAAACATTAAAAATCTTCTTTACTATATAATATTTTCAGGTGTGGGAAAATTAAATGTCAACATACACACAATGCACAAACACATACTCATTTCTTTTTGTAGACCTATTACAAACAAAAAACAAAATTTTCTCACAATACTTTCAAAAGCAAAATTAATATCCAGGGCTGGAGAGATGCCTTAGAGGTTAAGCACTTGCCTGTGAAGCCTATGGACCCTGGTTCAAGGCTCGATTCCCCAGGACCTACATTAGCCGGATGCACAAGGGGGCGCACGTATCTGGAGTTCGTTTGTAGTGGCTGGAGGCCCTGGCGTGCTCATTCTCTCTCTCTCTCTCTTTCTCTCTCTCTCTCTCTCTCTGTGTCTCTTTCTCTCTCTGTCACTCTCAAATAAATGAATAAAAATAAACAATTTTTTTTAAAAAATTAAAATCCAATCTCTTTGAAAGCATTTTTCACAAATTTTCCAGGATCTTGGAAGCTACTAGGGATTCAAGCAAACATCTTCCCCACTGTCATTATTTTATATGGAAGCCAGCCCCTGGCATGCAAGCTTAGAGAAAAGGGTGGTGAATGTATATATTTGTACAACAACTCCACCAAAAATGCTGAAGGAACCATCTTTAATGCTAGCATTCCAGAAGAAATTCCTTCCTCCACATTCATCAGGGACAGATGAACGGTCATTTGAATCCTGTGTGTTTTCCTCATTTCTCAGAAAGTTCCTTTCCTTTGTTTGTCTTTAATGGAATGTTACTTTTTCCAAGGTGCTGGGAGAGCAGGAAGAAGAGAGAGCAGATGGACATGGGAACTTTGGAGAAAACTGAAACGTTGGATTTGCAGTTTTCCCTTGTCCCTTCTTTCCAGTCAGTAATTAGAGACAGCTGTTATTTTCCGTTTTACTTTCCTGCTTGATGCGAGTTCCCATCCATCACTTTTCTTTCACTCCTGCTGCCCACATTTTAATGTGTAATGAATTTATTCATCACTTACAGTGCTTAAAGGAAACCATATCTCTGCCCTTTGTCTTTTCTTCGAGCAGCACACTTTTTTCATGGGTCTAAATATTTTCAGTATATAAGCAAATTGTGCTTATGTTATCTAAAAGTATGTTCCCTGTTTCCAACTCTTTAAGATATGCACTTCTTGTGTCAATTAATATAGTACAATGCTACATGATGGGAAGCCCTTTCTTGTATATTCCATAATTGTCTGAAGGACTCTGGAAATAGGTAGATGGAGCCTTTTAATAAAATGACAACTTTCTGTGCCTTAGTGACTTAATCCTAACTCCCATGATTTAATCCTAGCTGTTCTGGAATTAGACACATGAATAACTTCCTAGGCTGCATATCACCACCCTTACTTCAGAACTCACAGCGGCTGGGGCTCGTGATGACAGATGCTGCTGCAGCTTTGCAAGCACTGAACGTGTTCTGCATGACGAGGGGCACCCATCATATCAAGATGCCCAGACAGCTCTGGACATGGTAGAAGCTATGCATGTGAGCCAGGCTTCTGTGAGTCTTGAGACCCCTGGTCTCCTGCACAGTGAACACCAGTAACTCTACTGAGGAGAGCCCACAGGGAAATCAGGACCAGGGGAGAGGAGTTATACTACAACCTATGTAAACATAAGTAAAAATACAAGATAAAATAAAAATCAAGCTCTCATTCACAGTCACACCTATGTGGGGTGACTAGGGTCTCTGTCTGTGGAGGGAGCTAAGCCTCAGGGTATTGCTAGTTTTGTGACTCTGACAATCTTCCTGCCCCTTCTTCCACAGCAGCCTCTGAGCCTTGGCAGGTGTGTTAGCCACTGGGTGTTGACTTCTCTTGTAGCCTTTGTATTTCTGTCATAATGTGTTTCAGTTTGCAGTGACTGTTGCTCTTTTCCTGGAAGCAGTTGTCAGGCTAGCACTGGGAAGCAGCACTAGTGTGGAGACTTCCTCTCAAGTTTCCTCTGTGCCCTGGAAAATGTGGTAGAGGTGGCACATCTCTTGGCGAGCTGTCAGCTGGCTTTTCTTGTGTTGATGGATCTTGGATCTCCCCAGTATTCTCTGCCACCTGTATAATGAAACGGATTCTCTGACCAAGGGTGAAAGCATGTTTGACTAGAGGGATATGCATAGGAGCTTGAGAGACATTTTATGGGGATACCCACTCTACTTGATTTGGTTCCCAGTAACACTTATGAGTTCTCTCCTATTGTGTGGGCCTCATGTCCAATTGGAGGGCAGTTGGTTACCCACAAAGGCTGTGTGCCACTATTGCACAAGTATATACTTCCTGTCTGACTGCTGGATTGCATGGCTTTCGGGGTCTCCTGCTTATTTATGGTGCTGGTGGCCACTGTCTCATAGCAGCTCCCATAGCACTTTCTAGCACCATGAGGATTTCCCAGAAGAGGACTGTGGGGGTTAGCCCAGATCTGGTCATGGATGCACTAGCCAGAGCCAGTGGTTTACTGATCTCTTCACCTTCTCGTGGGAATTTCTGTTTGGTCTGTCCACCTCCATTAACTGGGGTTCTATCCTGTGCAGTGATGTCCAAGAGGAAGGGTCCTATTGTGCTCACTGCTTTAGCCTTTAGCTTTGTGTTGTTCCCCTCCACACCCTCCCTTTCCCTGAATTTTCCAACCCTTCCACCCCTATATTCCTTTTTGTCAAATATTTTTATTTATTAGAGAATGGGCATGCCAGGTCCTCCAGCCATTGCAAACAAAGTATAGACACATGCACCACTTTGTAAATATGGCTTACATGAGTCCTGGGGAATTTAACCTGTGTCCTTTGGCTTTCTAAGTAAGCACCTTAACCACTAAGCAATCACTCCAGCCCCACCCCTATATTCTTTTCCTCTGCTAGTTTGCCTTGTATCCTCACCCCTCCTTCCTCCCTGGTTCCTTTTTATTTCTGGTTTCTAATTACACATTCATAGACCTAATACTTACTCCCTTTTATATTCCTCTTCAGCTGGTCCAGTTTAGGAGCAACATATGAGAGAAAATATGTGATGTTTGTCTTTCTTAGTCTGTGTTACCTCTCTTAGGATGATATTTTCTAAGTCCATCCATTTTCCTGTGAATTTCACTGTTTCATTTTTCTTACTGCTGAGCAGAACTCCACTGTGTAAATGTATCACATCTTCATTATCTATTCATCAGCTAATGGGCATTTGGGTTGATTCCAATTCCCAGCTATTGTGAATAGAGTGGTGATAAACATTGTTGAGCAAATATCTATGAAATGGACAGTGGAGTTTTTTGGGTAGATATTGAGGAGTGGTATAGCTGGATCAGATGGTAAATCAATTTTCATCTTTTCAGGAGTCTCCATAGTGCTTGTACAAGTTTGCATTCTTACCAACAGTGAATAAAGGGTTTCTATTTCCCTGCAGCCTTGCCAGTATTTGTCATTGTTTTTTTAAAAAATGTTATTTATTTAGTTATTTGCAATCAGAGAGAGATAGAAGAGAGACAGAAAGAGACAATGGGTATGCCAGGGCCTCAAGCCACTCCAGATGCATGTACCGCTTTGTGCATCTGGCTTTATGTGGGTACTGGGGAATCAAACTAGGGTCGTTAGGCTTTTAAGCTCAGCACCTTAGCCACTAAATCATCTCTTCAGCCCCTATCATTAATTTTTTTTGATGATTGTTGAGAGCATGATTTTTAAGATGACATGAATGTAGTTTTTCCTTGTGAGAAAACCATTTGGTGGAAACTCATATATCCAGGTTAATGTAGTGCACTATAACAAGAACATACAAAAATTGTCATCATTCTAAATACTTATGAAACAGATGGGACACAGGAAACTGCCTGCTGTAGAGAAGACACTATGAACAGTACCACTGAGTGAGCTTGGCCATACAAATTACAAGTGTCTGAAATCTCTGCCCATCCTAGCTTTGGCTTTCTATTAGCCCAGTCCTGCTACTTTCCCTTCTAAACTCTTCATTTTAGCATCAGTTGGAACAGCTTGCACATGAGTCTTTTCTCATTCTTATCTATCCCTGGTGTGTGTTCTCAACCACAGTGTACACAAGGAAGTCTTTCAGTGACCCTGAGCCTCACTCTACTTCAGTGAAGACCACTCAGATATCTTCACCTTTTCCTTATTCCTATGCATCTTTCTCATGGAACCAATATGAAACTTTGAAATCTGTCGCTCAAATGTTGTTCATGCAGCCCCCATGTACCTTCCCAGGTTTCTCACTAGTAAGCCGATGGACTCCTCCATCTGCCAAGTGCTGGGCTCCACACTACCCTCTGGGTCCTTGTCCTGCTACTTTGAATATCAATCACACACAATGAGAGTCAGGAGCACCCTGCTGACAGGGCAGGGACCAGACTGCCACATCCAAAATCACATTTAATTTCCTTTTCCTTATGTCTTGTCACATTTCTACTAAAAATGAGAGACTATGAGCAGCTTAGCCATGCCCCTCAGCTTCTATGTAAGCAAGGTCTTCCATCTCAGCTTTGAAGGACTTCATGTCTATTAAGTGTTTTCATTGAAAGGGAAATCAGCTGGAAATGTGTTGGTGACTTAGCAAAGTCCCTGTGTTAACATGCCACAGATGAAAAGCAAGTCTGCTACTCATCTCTCCTTACCTGAGAGGTTGGCTCCATGCTACAGAGAAAACCATGGTATGTTTTGATGGATTTCCAAAACAGTGTTCTCTCCTGTTGCTCAGTAGTACACTCATTGAGACTCTGACTTTCTCAGGAGGTGAAACATATATCAGATATTATTGTATTCAATATCTTCTGCTGTTCTTATATGCACCAATACCAACCAATTGAATAGGAAGCTCCCTAGAAACAAAAACTTCTTCATGGGAAACATGATAAGTTTTAGCGAAGATTTGACCTCAGTAATACATAGCCAAAAAAAAGGAAATAATAACGAATCCTTGTTAATCTTCAGATATGCTCTAGTCTTCTGCAGTAATCTTATATAGAATTTTGTTTGCCTGATTTTCAAGTCTGTAATCCAAAAAGGGTTGAAATAATTATCTGAGTCATCCCTGAATATTCAGAGCATAGGGTAGCCCTTGGCTCACTCTCCTGTTATCCAATATGTTTTGTTTATTTTTCCTGAATAAACCAAGTCCAACTTTCCAAAAGAAGGAACGGTACATTGACGTGATTTGTTTAGTACCATGCCAAGGGCTGAAGGCATAGAAAATAACTGAAGCTGGTGGGCATTTGAGAGGACAATTTTATATGGGGATGTTTGACCCAGCCACAGTCAGACCTCATAATGGGATTGCCAACTCAATTTTGTGAAAATAACTTAATTTTGCACATTAAATATCTTGACAAATGCTTGATAGGAAAACAATGTGTGCTATTTAATGAGGGCACGTGAGCTGCCTACTCACAAAGATGGTAAATTTTGCATGTCAAAATCCAAAGCATTTTTTTGTTCAGTGTATAATCTGTCAGGTGTGTTTGTTTGTTTGTTTGTTGGTTGGTTTATCGAGGTAGGGTCTCACTCTAGTCCAGGCTGACCTGGAATTCACTATTTAGTCTCAGGCTAGCCTCAAACTCACGGAGATCCTCCTACCTCTGCCTCCCGAGTGCTGGGACTAAAGGTGTGCACCACCACCATGCCCAGCTTTTTTTTTTTTTTGGCTTGTGTATGCGTGTGTGCACATGTTTGTATGTGTGTGGATACATGTGTGTGTGGGGGTGTGCCTATACATATGTATTTGTGTGTTCGTGTAGAGGCCAGAAGTCCACATCAGGTAATTTCCTCATTCTCTATCTTATTCTTTGAACCAGCACCTCTCCCTCAACCTGGGGTTCACCCACTTGGCTAGACAAGCTAGCTACCAAATCCCTGGTTCCTCCTGTCTCTACCTCCTCAGCATTAGGGTCTCAGAACTCCACTGCCATAGCCAGCTTTTACATGAGTGCTGGGGATCCAAACTCAGGTCTTCATGCTTCATATTTTGTTTAATCTTCACCCTTTACCAAAAAGTGTATTCTTCAGAATGGAGCCCCTGAGCTGAGGGCTATCAGTGTTTGATTCTCCTGCCGTCAGTGTTGGGAGGTCAAGGTACACATATCATATGGGAACTGAGGCTTCAGAAAGTTAAGAAAGTTCTCTAAGATGAAACAGTAACAAAGGGAACAAGAGTCAGAGCTTCAGTGGTCTGACACAAAGAGGATCTTTCTCCGAAACACTGTCTGCAATTGCTGAACCCTTCCCAGCCCCGAGTGGCTCTTTGGTATAAAGCAGGCCACATAGTTTTCTGCTCTTGCAATGCAGTCATTATCTAGGGCCAGGCTGCAGAATTAAGGCAGAGAGACAGCTGGGATATCATGGCCAATGTTCAAGTTATATAGCCTCAGTACATTTACTAAGGTCCAGGGTGATGGTCGAAATTCCTGGTAGGGGTTGGGAGGACTCCACTTGACCTCACTCCCTTGCTGTCCTGTCAGCTCAGCTGCAGCTTCTTGGGATGAGGCCATCATGATCACAAGACATGAGAGGCAGAGCCCAACTCCAGACACTTGCTATAGGCCACCCAAGTTCCCAGGGTGGCTACGGTGAGAACTCCAGTCTCTGCTGTCTGGTTTTACAAGAAATGAAGGCTTCTCTAACAGTTATGCCAGGGTACAAAGCTCATTTTGGAAAGTTATTCCATCAACAGTCCTGAAAATTATTTTTTTTAAAGTGCTTCTCAAATGCACACATTTAAGCAAAAACAAGTGCCAGATCTTTATGATAATCCCTATGTACAAAATTGAGTACTTCCAATTCTATAGCACTGTAATG
The DNA here is from genome assembly GCA_036346955.1 of Dipus sagitta. Lineage (NCBI taxonomy): Eukaryota > Metazoa > Chordata > Mammalia > Rodentia > Dipodidae > Dipus > Dipus sagitta. The sequence continues at coordinate 139,472,912 of CM070778.1, forward strand.
GTTGTTTGGGATAACTCATGGTAGGGCCATCTTGATAGGAGGGAGGGGATGGATGAGTGTGAAGACAGCTGGGTATGATAGCTCTGTCTCAGGTCCAAGTGTCCTCCTCAACTCTCAGGTATGACCCATTCAAACTCTTGCCTTTCTTTTCAAGCTCTGGATTTCTACTCTCATCTGTTATTCTATTCACAGAGGACTCTCTGGACCTGAGAGAGAAACTAATAATTATTCAAATTCCTACAAATTCTTAATCATAAACAATCTTGTCTGTACATAATCCATCTTTTATTAGTGGAGGAGAGTGTAGAGTGGGTGTATGCATAGTATGTAGTATGTGTATGTCTAAGGTGTGCATGTGTGTGCAGATGTGTACACCCCATGCACATATATGTGGATGCCAGAAGAAGACAATGCATATCTTCTTTTATCACTCTTCTGCCTTATTTTCTTGAGACAGAGTCTGTCATTGAACCTGAAACTTCCTGTTTTGCTTGTTTTACTGCCTGACCATTGAGCCCAGTGATCCTCTTGTCTCAGTCCCCTCAGAACTGGGATTACAGGTGTATGCAGTCATGCCTGGCTTTTGATAGGATGCCAGGGATCAAACTTGATCTTCATACACGTGCAGCAAACGCTCTTACCCTTGTACAGCACCCGGTCCTCTTTCTGAAGCTTTGTAAATTTAGGTTTGTCACAACAAAACCAAACATATATATGCTCAATTATGGCTCAGTGGCATCCAGATCAAGTTGTGTGCTCTGGCTTCTCTAGAAAGACTCCTGGCATGCCATGTATCCTAACCACCATACACAAATTCACTAGCAGGTTTCTTTCACTGAGTATGTGTACTACTACTTGACTCTAATCTATATGGATATGTCATACAGTATATATCCATTTTCTAATAACTGACATTTGGGTTGTTTTTAATTTGGGGTTTGTCCAAAAAGAGCTGAATCCAACATCATATATATATATATATATATATATATATATATATATATATATGCATATACATATACATATATATTACATACATGTGTTTCTTTTGGATTACATTGCTTTCCTATTATTATGTAGCAAGTTACCACAACTTGTAGCTTAAAACATGCCTGCTAGTTACTGCTCAGTGTCTGTGAGTCAGGCCATGGGCTCATCCTGGCTGTATCACTTGCTCAGACTCTCACAAGGCCTCAGCTCAGGTGCAATCATGTTCCTCTATGGAGTTAGATGTCAACCAAGGTGGTACAGTTGTTGGCAGAATTCAGTGCTTGCAGCTCGAGGGTCAAGGTTTCTAGAGGCCACCTGGAGTTTACCGCCACACACAAGGTGCTCGGTATGACATTGAACCTTATAGCAACGTGTTTCTTTGAGGTGACTGGAGCCTGGTAGGGGTTGGGAGGACTCCACTTGACCTCACTCCCCGAGGACTGGAGCCTCATCCTCAGGTCACCATGGTGCAGGGTAGCGATGAGGATCCTCTCTTCCTCTGTGAGACAGTTAGAAGCTTACACCGCTGGAGAGAAAACACTCGTGCTCACCACACACACATACACGTGGAGAAAAAAGGGGAATGTTCAATTGTATGATTTCAAATTGAATCTGTGATTAGCTTCATTTACTTGTATGTAATGTGATTATAGGCATATAAAGTATACCTATGTATGTGGATGGAATGAAGCTTCAGCGCTGATGTGGGGCTCAAAGGTCACAATGAGGTGCCACGGCTGGAGCCTGCTGGTGGCTGTGCTCACTCATGGTCCACATCTCGCCACCCCAGTGACCACAGCCTGACTCACTGCAAGTCCTCAGCTCTGCAGATTCCTCCAGGCTGCATTCGGCCCCTTGCAGAACTGCAACTTGGACCCTTCCTGGGAGCACAGTCAAGCTCCCAGGGTTAGTTTCTTTTAAGGGCCTCCAGTTTGGCACATACTAACCCTCAGAGAAATGGCTCAGAAAATGACCCAAATTCTCCACTTCTTTCTCCTGGAAAACATGTGTGCGCCTGACATTTGGTTCTCATTATGCTAAGAGGGCAGGGAGCGCCATGTTTTTATCTAAGGCATACAGCATGGTCTGGCGTGCTTATCTTGATGTAGACTCACACGCTCACACAGTGATCACTGCAGCTGAGCAGTGCATGGAGTGCAGTGTGTGTGGTATGTGATGTGTATGTGCTGTATGTATGGTGTGTGTGGTATGTGATGTGTATGTGTGTGTGCTGTATGTGATGTGTGTGCATGTATGGTGTGTGTGGTATGTGATATGTGTATGTGTGTGTATGCAGCATATGTACATGTATGCATGTATGTGTAATATGCATGATGTAGATGAGTGTGTGCATATTTGTGGGTGAGGTGTGTGTTATTATGTGTATGCACATTTATGTGATTGTGTGTGTTCTGTAGTTTTCATATAACATGTATACAGGTATATGGTAGGCATGATGTGTGATGCATGATGGTATGTGTGCATATGCGTGTGTGCTCTGTGGTGTATGGTAATAGCATGAAAATCTACTCTCCTGACTAGTTAACAGTGTAGCCCAGGGGCAGGAGGGGACTAGAACTAGATTAGAGGAGCCAGAGTCTCAGTTGGACAGAGTCCAGGGACCTACTGCAGGACACAAGGCCACTGTATTTGTTCAGGGCTTTCCAGAAACATTAGGAACCAGTCAGAAAAGTCCAGGTTGATGCCTTTGGCCACACCTCTGTGTCACCTTCTTTCTGTTACCATGAGGCCATGACCCAGAAGAGTCTGCTTGACCTCTGTGGTTTGGACATCCTGGGTAGAAGCAACCTTCAACCCCAAAGAGTTCCAGCCAAGTGGCACAGGCAAAGGGCAGAACTGATTTCAACATGATAATGAAGTAATGATGGAGATGATAATGGAAAACACTGGCCTTTCTAGGACAAACCTCAGAGCAGTCATTCTTTTTTATTATTGAGAACTTTAAAGTATGAACACACTGTAGTTTGATCATGTTCCCATCCTCTTGTCCTCTTTTGTCCCTCTTCCCACTGCTGTTCACCAATGATCCTCCTCTTTCAAGGCAGCCCTTCCTGCTCTGTCGTCTCATTCCTTTTGTCCTCCTTCATCCTTCATGTCAACATGTTGATGGGTTCATAAAGCTACTGATTTTGTGGGGGTATTGGTAACCACTGTGGAGTCATGAATGCATCAGTTGGTTAATATCAGGAGGACAGTGTCCCAAAGTACTCCTTCTTACCCTGTTGTTCTTAACTCTTTCCCTCCCCCTCTTCCACAATGGTTCTGAGTCTTGGAGGGTGCAACAGAAATCTTTAGTGTTGAGCTCTTGACAATGTCTTCCTCAATTTATTTCTTCAGTGTTCTAGTGGTTTCATTGTAAAAGTCTTTCACTCTCTTGGCCTCGAGCCACTGCAAATGAACTCTAGACACATAGCATGCACCACCTTGATCATCTGGCTTACACAGGTACCTGGAAATCAAACCTGGGTCTTTAGGCTTCACAGGCAAACACCTTAGCTGCTAAGCCATTTCTTCAGCACAAGATATTTAATTTTTTATGGCTATTTTAAAGGGGACTGTTTCCCCAATTTGCTCTTCAGTGTGCTTTTCTTGGTGTGTAAGAAGGCTACTTGTTTTATATGTTAATGATATATCCTGCCATATTGCGTAAAGAACTTATTAGCTCAAGGATTTTCTGGTGGACCTTCAGGGTATCTTAAATATAAAATCATATAATCTGCAAATAAGGCTAGCTTGACTTCTTCCTTTCAATTTTGTAACTGTTTTACTTTTTCTCTTATTATATCACTGACTGAAGCTAAGACTTCAAGTACTATGTTAAATGGCAGTGTGGAGAGTTGACAGAGAGAGGGTGGGGAATGGGCATGCCATGGCCTACTGCCACTGTAAACGAACTTCAGACTCATGCACCAGTTTGTGCATCTGATTTTATGTGGCCACTGAGGAACCCAACCTGGGCAGTTAGGTTTTGCAAGCAAGTGCCTTAACCAGAGTCATCTCTCCAGCCCCAAATGATATTTTTTAATATGCTCTCAAATTCAATTTGCAGGAATTTTATTGAAAATTTTTACATCTAATTTCATCAGGAATATTGGTCTATAAATTATATTTGTGTGTGTGTGTGTGTCTGTCTAGTTTTGCTATTAGGATAATGCTTGTTTCATAGGAAGAGTCAGGGAGCATTTCCTACTTTTCAATTTTTATAAATCACTTGAAAATCAGTTGTTTAGTTCTACACAGTGCTGAAAGAACTCAGCAGGGAGTCTGTCTGATGCTGGACTCGCATTGGCTGCTAGAATCTTAAAATACTGGCTCAATATCATTCCTTATTATAGATATATTTACATTATTTATATCTTCTAGATTTAACTTTGGTAGATCATATGTGTCATGTAATTTGTCAATCTCTTCCAAAATTTCTAGTTTTATACAATGCAGATTTTTAAAATATATCCTTATGATTCTCTCAATTTCACTGGAATCTGTTGTGATATCTCCTTTTTCATCTCTAGTATTATTGACTAGGTTCTTTATTTTTGTTAATTTGACTAGAGTAATCAGAAGAGATTAGGAAGGTGGTTTTATATTGACAAAGAAATAATTTGCTAAAAGTTATTACAATTCTAAACATATACACAAACAAACACAGGTGCACCAATCTTTACAAAACAACATCTAGTAGACATAAAGTCAGACATAAATCCCAACATGATAAAAGTTGGTGACTTCAATACCCTAATATTGCTAATAGATCATCTAAACAGAAAATAGAGAAACAATGTAGCTAAATGACACCATAAGCCTAATGGACTAAACAGACATTCACAGAACATTTTCTTCAAACTCTACAGAATACACATTCAGCTCATAGAACCCTCTCTAAGATAATCCATTATTAGGGCACAAAATAAGTCTTCACAAATTCAGGGAAATTGCAGTAACTCCTTGTATTATATCCAAATACAATGTAGTAAAGTTAGAAAGCAGCAGAGAAACGACAGAAAATATACAAACAGCTGGATATTGAGCAACACACTATAGAACAATAAATGTGTCACTGGAGAAATCAAGAAGCTGGGTGTAGTGGCACAGCCCTTTAAACCCAGCACTTGGGAGGCAGAGGCAGAGGCAGGAGGATCACTGTGAGTTCAAGACCAGCCTGACAGACTGAGACTGCACAGTAAATTCTACATCAGAAAAGTCATCAAGCCCAGTATACCAAAACCTATGAGACACAATGAAAGTAATGCTATAAGGGAAGTTGGTAGCTCTAAATGCCTACATTCCAAAAATAGAGATATCTCAAGTAAATGATGATCCATGTGAGGCTCTGGGAAAACATGAATAAGTCAAACCCCAACTCACAATACAGAAGAAGAAATAATCCAGACCAGGGCGGAGATCAATGTATTAGAAATGAAGGAAAAAATTACAAATGGATGACACAAAGATCTTGTTCTTTTTTCTTTTAAGGACTTATTTTATTTATTTATTAGAAAGAAAGAGAGAGAGAGAATGGGCACACCAGGGCCTCTAGCCACTGCAAACAAACTCCAGACGTGTGCACCCCCTTGTGCAACTGGATTACGTGGGACCTGGGGAATCAAACCTGGGTCCTTAGGCTTCACAGGCAAGCACCTTAACTGCTAAGCCATCTCTCCAGCCCCAAAATCTTGTTCTTTGACAAGATAAATAAGGTGTAACCCTCCATCCCCCCACAATAAATCATTCCTAAGGGACTTGTAGACTCCCTTCATTTGGGTCTCTTGGGGAGAAATTACAGTCATACTTCATGATCCAGAAGAGAATGGAAAGGGGGAAAAAAAGAAAAATAAAAAGGTGTAATTGAATGTGGATCTCACTGTCCTCCGCTGGTAGGAAAGTCTTGTAAAAGATCCTGAACAGTATGTACAGCCATGACCTGTCCTAGACACCCATGTGTTGGCTCAGATATTGATGGTAGTAATGATTTACTTTCATACTAGACACTCATTCAGCATTTTGAAATGAAACATTTTTGTGTTGGGCTTCGTACTTGGAGATGTGGATGGAAAAGTGACTTATATTCATGTAAACATTACTGGGTGAATCACTTATTTTCTTTCTAGTTTCTCACCATGTCTTAGCAGCACTGAGCTCTGTCACCCCTAATCCTGATGCAGCATCATGTAGGCAGTGGATATTAGTTACGAAGATGATGGGGCCTGAAGATCACAAACATCCAAGAGAAGGGGATGAAACCCTTTCTGCTTCTACAACTTACCTTTAGGGAAAGAGTTTTATACAATTAGTCTTATTTATTTATTTATGAGAAAGAAGGAGGGGGGAGAAATGGGTGAACCAGGGCCTCCAGTCACTTGAAATGAACTACCTTGTGCATCTGGCTTATGTGGGTAATGGGGAATCAAACCTGGGTCCTTAGCTTTGCAGTCAAGTGCCGTAACTGCTAAGCCATCTCTCCAGCCTCACAATTAGTCCTTTAATAAATAAACATTATCTGATTTAAATAATGGAGCCCTGATTTAGAAAAATATGAAATGGAGAGCAGACACATTGCATTCGAAAGGAAGGTATGGAAGCATCAGTTGGAAACAAATTTTGGGAGAGTGTAATAAGTGGGTTAAAGTTTATGAGTGACAAGATACTGCATAAAAGGTATCCACAGGCACATACATATTACTTTTTAAGATTGTGAGTTCAGCCAAGAATAAAGATGCATAACAATGAAATAAAAATTCTGTCCCAAAATATGTGAGTTTTTTCTTCCAAGAACATGATCAAATACTCTTTGAAGTCAGCATGAAAACTCAATAATATCATTAAATAATGTGAGTCATTTCATATTCTTCATCTTAAACAATAAGGAAATTCTTAGAGTTTAAATGTTAAGATGAGAAGTCAGGATGTTGCTATAGAAATTATATTTATGAGAACAAATTGCAGTCCTTTTATATAACAAAGGAGAGAGTATATTACAAAACCTTTTTTAACCAAATTTTGTACAATGAGATTCAAGTTAAATTTATAATAAAGCCTTTTTGAAAAAAATATTTTATTTACATTTTCAAGCAGAGAGAGAGAGAGAAAGAGAGAGAGAGAGAGAGAGAGAATGGGCACACCAGAACCTCTAGCTACTGCAAACAAACTCCAGATGAATGTGTCACTTTGTGCATCTGGCTTTATGTCAGTCCTAGGAAACTGAGCCTAAGTTGTTAGGCTTTGCAGGCAAGTACTTTAACTGCTGAGGCTCAGCCATCTCTCAAGCCCCATAATAAAGCCTTTTATTTCATTTCTGTTTTTCTTTCTCTTAAGTATCTTGATCTCATTTGGTGACTCTGAGCAAGACCCAGAGACCCTATTCTTGATTTCCAGTGACATTTCTGTGCATAACTGCTGTGAGTTATGTAACAAGTCTTCTAATGTGTAATTGGTGACTACAGGGCCTTGGATATTTAACTAGTTAGCTAAGGTAACCAGAGGATTTGAATCACTATTACATATAAGAGTTTAAAAATTGCTTATTCATTGTTTGCAATGTATTTAACTATAGTATGTGGGTAAACAATATTACTTTACATGATACACCACATCAAATTCAAGAAAAAGGAAAAAAAAGAGTAAATTTATCTTAGAAAAAATACATTAATCTATATTGTATATGTACGTTTCAACTTTGAAAATCAGATGCCAATCTGGAATTAACAGTGCAAGAGATAAAGACAGGGCTGGCTTTTAGTAAGTAGAAGATTATGGTACCATTGCCATTTGGGTCTAGATTTGTGTTTCCCACCCCTTTGATGCCCTCCCCTCCCTCCCCTTCCATCCTAGTGTCTAGTCTAGGAGATGGTTGCTGGGTATGTAAGGTATCTTCGGTAGATTCAGGTTAGGTGCTGTAGATGAGTGAGACTATGTGGCGATTTTTTTTTTTCTGTGATTGGGTAAGTTCACTGAGAATGATCTGTTCCAGGTTCAACCATTTTTCCTCAAATTTCATTGTGTCATTTTTTCTTACTGCTGTATAGAATTCCATTGTGTAGATATACCACATCTTAGTTATCCATTCTTCTAGTGATGGACATCTGGGTTGATTCCAGCTCTTAGCTATTACAAATTGAGCCGCTATAAACATGGTTGAGCAAACCTCTTTAGTCTGTGGTTTGAAGGTTTTAGGGTAGATGCCCAGTAAGGGAATAACTGGGTCTGTTGGTATCTCTATACTCAGCTTTTTCAGAAGTCTCCATATTGCTTTCCAAAGTGGTTGTACCATCCTACATTCCCACCAACAGTGGATGAGTGTTCCTACTTCTCCACATCCTCGCCAGCACTTATTTTTATTTGATTTTTTGATGTTTGCTATCCTTATTGGGGTAAGGTGGAATCTCATAGTTGTTTTAATTTGCATTTCTCTGATGATTAGGGATGATGAACATTTTCTTAAGTGTATGTTTGCCATTTCTATTTCTTCCTCTGTGAACTGCCTGTTCAGCTCTTTGCCCCATTTTGTGAGTGGGGTGTTTGACTTCTTACTGTTTAGATTTTTGAGTTCTTTGTAGATTGTAGAGATTAGGCCTCTATCAGTTGGATAACCCGCAAATATTTTCTCCCATTCTGTGGGTAATCTATTGGCTTTGCTTATTGTATGCTTGTCTGTAAAGAAACTCTTCAGCTTCATGTGGTCCCATTGGTTGAGTGACGGTTTAAGTTCATGAGCTACTGGGGTTTTGTTCAGGAAGTCTTTTTCCATTCCTATATCATGGAAAGTACTTCCTAAATTTTCTTCCAGTAGTATACGAGTTTCTGGTCTTATATTGAGATCTTTGATCCATTTGGACTTGAGTGTAGTGCATGGTGAAATGTGTGGGTCAAGTTTCAGTTCCCTGCATATGGTTATCCAGTTTGTCCAGCACCATTTGTTGAAGATGCTGTCTTTTTTCTAGCCTATATTGTTTGGGCCTTTATCGAATATCAAGTAGCTATAGTTGCTTGACCCAAAGTCTGGGTCCTCAAGTCTATTCCATTGATCTATACTCCTTCACCAGGCCCTTACAGGGAACACCTGAACCACAAGACATTGGAGAGGGTAAGATTAAGACTAACCTTAATCTCCTACATCTTCCCTCCCTCACTTCCCCTCTCCCTGTCTCTCTCTCTCTTATCTCTAGCTCTTGTATATTAGTTATCTTTTTCCTCATTTTCTTAGTGGGCACTGACCTGTAACTCCCAGAACCAGCATGGGGCTATCATCCACAATGAGCTTTTGATCAGAGAGACCTACAAGGTTTCCTAAAAGACAGACAGATTTCTGTCAGAGTACTTGATGACCCACCAAAGGCTAGTGGTAAGACCCTACTGCTGAAGATACCTTATGTGATTGACATGCAAACTAAAATGGCATGGCTGGAAGTTGGAAGAGAGTCAGTCTCCAGACAGTCAGCGCGTCTAGTGCCAGAAGGTGCTACATGGGCGACTGAGGGAAATTGACCAATATCTGTCGAAGCAAAGCATGGTCTAACCTACTTAGCAGCAAATAACTTGTTGTGATGCCCTCACAAGTGCAGTGGTGGCACACAGCCATGGTGGGGAACCAACTGCTCTCAACTGATCCCCTCACTGGTATGGGACCCATAGCTGGAGCTGGGAAACAAGTCAGAACCAGATCCAAATGTAAACCCACTCTCCAATATCAAGCTACCATCAATTGTGGGCTACAAGAGGGCCTACACATATTAAATTCTCTATTAAAAAAAAAAAAGTAAGGGTTATCTCATTTGTCCTGGTGCCAACTTACTCTCCCTTGGAGAATCTGCTTCTCTTTTTCAGATAGATGTAGATCCTAAGGAGAGTGCCACCCCATCATACCTCAAAAGGGCCCCGGATGAAACTAAGAAAAACTGGAGAAACAAGCAAGGGGGCTGTTTTCCTGATGAACCGGATACCAGCAGAAGGGGGAAGGAGATCAGCACAGAGAAAAATCAACTCCTACAAAATCAGAGAGCCAGAGACCCAGAGGCCCCCAACACCTCATCACGGAAGCAGACCAAAAATGAACCCAACATGGCTCAGAGAAATTTTGCGGAAGAGGGGGCGGAAAGAATGTCAGAGCCACATGTTGGGTCATGATATGCAGAGACATTTAGCTTACCCATAACTGTGGGCTAACTCCACAATGCATGACCCGTATACCTCAACAAGGAGGGGCCAAGGGGAGGGGGTAGGTCACAGATGAGCCTAATAATGGTACCAAACTGACTGTATTTGCTGAATACAGAACTGACTAATAAAGAAAAAAGAAAAAAGAAAAAAAATAAAAAAAAAAAGAAAAAAAAAGAGAGGGCTGGGGGAGACAGGAGAGCCCCAGTAATGAGCACAGGTCTGGGCCTTTGCAGCGGTGTGGGGTTAGCAGGTGGGAGGTCAGGAGCCCAAACTGTAGCTCCAGATGCTTCTCGTTGTCACCATGCTAGTGCATGTGTTGTCTGTGGGGAGACCTGAAGGAAGGAGAGCTGAGCCGCCTTCCTTCCACCCTCATCATGTAGCAGTTCTATTATCCTGCTAAAGCTGATTGTCATCACCTATATAGTAGTTCCTCAAATCTAACCAAACATTGTATACTGCACCCTGTGGACTCAGAGAGTTACCAATTATGCTTTGGGCTCCCAATATTAATGTATAGAAATGGCAGGTAAGAGTCTGCAAAGAGCTGCAGGAGACATGAGTGCAGGCTTCAGGCCTTGCTGGGACACCTTGGGTCTCACAGCTGTACCACTGGAGAGGATTTCCCCATCCACTTTACACAAATTAACAAACTCTGGGGTTACTGTGTTTTTCCCATTTCCTGTCTCAGAATCTGAATCCCATTGATGGACTCATTTCAAAGTTAGATCTTCAATAAATTAAGGGAATATAAACCAAGGAAAATGGGTGTCTTAGTTTTGTTCTTCCTCAGACATCTGCAACTTACATCCAGGCTCCAACCTAAATCAAGCCTGGAGACTTTAATCCTGATAAATGTCCTCACAGACCCAGTGAAGCATACACATGTGTTCTAACTCTCACAACGAAAATCATCCAATTAATGAAGCTGTTCTTTAGCCTGGTTCCTCGTGTGCGTGTGTGTGTGGTATGTGTGTTTATGTGATGTGTGTATGTGTATGGGTGTGTGTGTATGTGCACGTGCACTGGGGATGAACTCAGGTCTTACACATGTTTAAAAAAGCTCTCTGCCACTGAGCTATGCCCCAGGCTTCTCTATACTTAGGACAAACCAATGGACTTAATATTTTCCTCTACCTTTTTCAAGTCTTTCATAAACAACTATCAATCATTGCTGTCCAGATGTGTTAGTTATTTCCTTAATTGCATATGTTTCTTTAGGAAATAGTCTATGTCTAGAGGAAAATAAAGCATTTTAAAATAAGGCATCCTGAAATTACTGCCTTTAACATAAAAATCTACAAAGCATTTAATTAAAGGAAAATTAAATTCAAATTTTCCATTACCTATCTTTTTACTATTTTTTCTCTTCTTTAAGTGGAAATTTGACCAACAGAAAGACTCAGAGCTTCTAAAAGGCAATATAGACACTGATGTCCTGTGTCCCAAACCAGTAAATTATAGGGTTCCTATGGATACAGCTCTATTAGATAACAATTTGAAAGGACATATAACAAAATTTCTCCATGATAGAAACGTAACAGATTCATAGAAGTACAGAAGACTGTTAAAGTTGAAAAGAGCTTTGGAGAGATAGCTCAGTGGTTAAAGGTGCTTGCTTGCAAAACCTGACAGCCTAGATTCAATTCCCCAGTACCTAGGTAAAGCCAGACACAGAAAGTGGTACACGTGCCTAGAGTTTGTTTGCAGTAGCAGGAGATCCTGGCAAACCCATTCTCTCCACTTCCACCTCAATCTCTCTCTCTCTCTCAGCTTGCAAATAAATAATCAATAAAAATATTTTTAAAAAAACTTGAAGACTTGAAGAGATGTGAAGATACTTTCTTTGGGTGTCTTACTTTTACAGAAACTGAGGCAGAAGTGGCAATACCACTTGACCAAAATTCAATAGTTTGATGGTAATGAAAAATAAAAAGTGCCAAAAGAAGGGGGAATGATAAATAAAAGTGTTCGCTTATCTATTTTTGATGCTATACTATATGGAGAAAATAATAATTGACAAAATGTGGCATAGACGCATGAAATAGGTGGATAAGTCCATCTGGAAGCAGGTACAGATATTTGCTAGAAATTCATTCTATTAAGGTTAATAATGAAAACAGATCCTGACATGGGGGGGGGGCTGTATCTTTGGATTGGCACCCTACCACAGTAAATCCACAGCAGACACTGTGTGTAAGCAAAAGTAACTCAGGAGAGTTTGGAATCACAGCAACACAAGGGAGCAGAAAATGAAGGTCTGCATAGAGCAGGCAGGGAGATTAGCTCCACTGTGCCTGCATCCTTCAACCCCCAACCCAGCCAAGCTAAGCTCTGCCATGATCTGTCTCCTCTGTCCACAGTGTCCCTTGTAGGAACATGGGAAGCCAGGATGGCCAAGCAGGGCACTTGCCAAAGAACACATACTACCCAGAACACTGCAAAGTCTGAAAGGCTGAAGTGTCAGGACATAGTTGGGACCAAAGATGAGGGATGAGCTGTCAGTGTCAGTCACAGGAACATGCCACTACAGTGCCTGGTTGCCTGGTCTGCAGAGAATTCAACAGCCTTTGTCACTAGGTTCTACAAAGCTACTATTTATTTATTTATTTATTTATTTATTTATGAAAGAGAGAGAATGGGCATGCCAGGGACTCTAGCCACTGCAAATGATCTCCAGACACATGCACCACCTTGTGCATCTGGCTTTCATGGGTACTGGGGAATCAAACCTAGGTCCTTAGCCTTTGTAGGCAAGTGCCTTAACTGCTAAGCCAGCTCTTCAGCCCATCTGCAAAGCTATTCTACCTGTTGTGGCCCCACACAGCTTTCCCTGTCGAGGTCCTCATAGCATCTGCTGGCTGTGAGCTCCAGAGTCTGCTCTATCGAGGACCCCAAGAGAGGTTTGAACATAGAGGAAACCAAGACCCATTTCTGCTGCTGAAGAATTCCAACTGATTTTAGTAGTAAGGTCCCCCAGCAAATACCTTCAAAGACCCTTGATTCTTGAACTGTCATTTCTTGCCCCTCCTGCAGAGACTGTTGTAGGTGTGATGGGCTCAGCAGACAGCACAGCCACTGCAGCTGCCCGAATGGACTGTCTTGGCAGATCCCCCATGTCCTTCTGCTCAGGTGAAGGGTGTTTATTACTTAAGCCAGGTTACAAAGTCTGGAGGAAATCCCTGGCTATTTGTATTAGTCAACTTCCCATTGCTCAGACAAAATATGTGACAAAAATAACCCTAAGAAATAAATGATTTATTTCAGCTTCCATTTCCAGGTTATAGTCCATCATGAGGCATGGTGGCAAGAGCTTGAGGCAGCTGCTTCCTTCAGTCCACAGCGAGGAAGCAAACAGTGATGAATGTAGGTCCTCAGCCAGTGCTCTCATTTTTATGCAGTCCGGGGTCCAGACCCATGGAATGGTGCCACCTACAGTTAATGTGGACTCCCTACCCCAATTAATCACCTCTCAGGTGATTCTAGGTTCTGTCAAGTCAGCAACCAACATAAACCCTCACTCTATTCATATATGAAGACACCAGTGCTGACTATGTTTCCATTGCTGCAATTGAATACTTGAGAAAATAAAGGAGGAAATATTTGGTTTACCTCATGTTTTTAGTCCATGATTTATTGCACCAATTACTGCAGTCTGGTGGCAAGGCAGAACCTCATGGAAGGGAAGGCATGTGAGAGCAAAGCTGCTTACCTTTTGAAGACGGGGACTGGGGTAAAGACTTTACTTCAAAGTTCACATCCTAAGGGACCTACTTCTACAACTAGGACTCAATTTCTACAGCCTTCCAATAATGCCATCAAATAGTGACTCTGTCAATGCATTAATCCATTGCTTAGGTCAGAGTCCTCAGGTTTCAACACCTTCCCCCCAAAAAACTATCCTCTGAATATTGCACTGGGGATCAAGCTTTCATTATATGAGCCTTTTGGGGGAACAGTCTATATTTAAACCATTACAATAAGGACACAAACAACACAGAAGTCAGAGAGCACAGTCATTTCAGTATTACTCCAAAGAAATGGAGATCCATAGATTACCTGACAAAGAATTCAAAATAATTGTTCTAAAGAAGTTAAGAGAAGAGCAAGGAAGTAAGATAAAAACTTAATGAAATCAGGAAAACCAGATCTTCACTCCCTGTCACTGGTAGCCACAGTGCCACTCCTTTCTGTATGTTCAGCCTTCCCTGACAGACCATAAGCAACAGAGCTGGTTAGACTTCTAGCAACACCATCCCTCCTTCTGCCTACACCTTTGTTCTCAGCAGCACCCATGGCCTTCACTAGACCCAACTCCTCCTCTGCAGCAAGTTTAAATATGAGGTCCTGATTGTCTTAGGACAGTCTTTGGGCTGTCCCCTTGCAGCCTTGGCCCTGGGCACAGCTTTGGCACATGGTAGCTTCCCAGTGGTCACTGGGGAACTGAAGTGAATTGAGGAGAATATGCATTATATTTCCATGCAAGAACTGACACCAAGACTCAGCTGACACCCTCAAGATGACCCATACCACCTCTGGGATGGTGAAACTATGGGAAATCCACAGAGACAGGCAAAAGACAGGAAGGATAGGAGGCCATCTAGAGCTTTGGTGGCCATAGCATACCTTCATTTGTGTGGTTTTGCCCCTTGGGACAACCTCACTCACTGTAGGGACATTGACCTGAGCAGGCAAGCCTCCAGGATCATGTCTCACTTGGAATGAGCTGATCTCCCACTAAGGGGAGCTTTCTTCACATCTGAATCACATTCTCAGACTCAGTTATGCATGAAAGGAATCCAGGCTTATATTTCAGCTCTCGAGAGTTTATAGTGATATCCAGGAGCATCAAGTTATAAGAACCAGCTGGGTAAACGTATCCTCACATGAACCAGAGGCAGAAGAGCTGATGTGGATGTGCTTCATTCAGTGCAGGAAGTCATAACTTGGCGCTCAACTTATACAATCCAAGTATCCCCTTCCCCACTCACAATGAAAGCAACCTGATGAAATACAGATTATAAAAACAAAATCACCTCTTCTGGCTGTTTTGTAAAATGCCATTCATAAACTTGTCCATTACCTAGAAATATGCACATTTTTATGTAAGATAACATTGAGAAAATAAAATTTAATAAAATTGATTTACCTGAAACTTCCATCAAATTTACCTTTATACATAATCTGAAGTCAATGCTGTATGTTCCACACAGTTCTGTAAAGCCATTTAGAAGGTGCTTTTTTAGCCCAAGGCCTCTGCAAAATAGACCTTAGTAAGATCAATGCTCACTCTCCTTGGCAAGTGGGGCTGCAGGAAGAGGGGACGAAGGCTAGGAAATCAGGCCAGTGTGACACCGTGTGACAGGTCCTGCTGCTACTGGTGGTGCCTTGTGGAGCTGCTAACATGAGCAGCTGAACCAAAGGCGGCCTGTGGCTCAGGGCTGTCACTCCCCATGGGCCCACGCAAATGTTTTCTAGCTTCTCCTGGGAGTCTTAGAGGCTGGTTCCCTCTACTGTCATGTGAGACCAGGGCCTTATCTAAGGAGTGCACTGGTGTCTGACAGTGGAAATGAAAACATAAATCCACCTTTGGGAGACAGGCCCAGGGCTTGACCAGTTAACCAAGATCCTTTTTACACAGTTCAGTTTCGTGCAAAGCTGCCAAAACCATGTGACTTTCTCTGTGCCCCAAGAAAGAGTCTGAGGCTGTGGAGAAAGGAAACTCAGCAGCTGTACCCAGGCATCCCACAGACGTGCTGAACACCTTTGCCAGGACCTGGGTCTCCAGCTCCACTGGGCCTATGGGCCTCTCCTGAATGTGGGGCAGCAGCGATGGGCCAGTCTGTCTCCTTGGCATTTCTCACCCTGCAAAGCTTCCTGACTGTTTGCATTTCTCTGTCTTATTTTTCTCTCTGTGAGAACCAGCTCTTGTGGAAGCCAGCTGAAACCCTGGCTGCAGGCCTGAGCCAGGAACCCTGCAGTTCTCTCCCTTCCACAGATGGACTGACCAGAGTCTTGTGTGCTATTGGAAGCAGTATGCATGTGGGATCTTTACCATTTTGAAGTGGAATGTCAAGGCCAGGAGTAATGCCTTAAATAGAAGTTGCTTAAATATGTTAGAGAAGAAAATCCATGCTGTGAGCTTAGGGACTAAATTCATTGCTTCCTATGTCATCTTTCTCATCCAGGTATTGTGGGAGATTTGTCATAATATCTCTAGGTTGCTTTGAGGTCTGAAATATCATGAATCACTCTATCTACATAATGATGTATAGTTAACAAACTTAAGCAAATAGTCTATAGTCACTCCTTTCTTATATTGAGAAATTCATGTTGAACTGTTCACATGATTCCCAGTATGATGGTTAACCTTGAGTGTCAATTTGACAGGATCTAGAACCACCTAGGAGACAGGCCACTGGGCATGTCTTTGAGGAAAACCCACCTTGAGTGCGGCCAGCACTGTTCCTGGGCTGAGGTCCCAGAGTGAGTGAAAAGGAGAAAGCCGGGGCTGGGAAGCTGACTCACTGTGTACGAACACTTGTCCACATGAGCACGAAGACCTGATCCCCAGCACCCACCCACGTGCTTGTAACACCAGTTCTCAGAGGGGACAGGAGACTCACTGGGGCTCACTTGTGAGCCAGTTTAACTGAAAAAAAAAAAAAAGAAAAAACCAAAAAAAAAAAAAACAAAAAACACTTGGCAGCTCTGAGTTCAGTGTGACATGAACACTGAACAAGATCAGGTACAGCACACACAAAACACATCCTGTCTCCACCCAGGGCAGGACCCCCCTCCCACGTTTACTCGCTGCAACTGGCTTTCTTTTAGGTCTCAGTCATAGACATATGGGGACAGTGACCCTGTCGAAGGGCACAAGCCCCTTTCAGCATCAGCACACAATGGTGTGTTGCCTCTTTGCTTCGGCTGACTTACCTCATGTGGTTTTCATCCGCGTTTCAGGAACTGGACCCTCAGAGGAAGGAGTCCTGCCCCTCAGCCCGTGCCCTCCTTAACTGCTTTTTGCCCTGTCTCCTTTTCCTCCTTCTCTCTTAGAATGCGTAGTTTCTTCTACAAGGTTGAAATGCATGAGGAAAATAGAAATAGACGACATCCTTTGGGAACAGGACGTTTCTCAGCACGATGTGACTGTGGGACCTGGGCACACTTTCCCACAACTCACAGGATTCAAGCTCTCACAGTGACACTTGAAGTCCTCTGCTCTGGGCAGCAGGAAGGAAGATCAAGACGAACAAAGGCTCCGCCGTGTGTCTCTGTCGTCGCTTGGCGCTTGGTGCTTGGTGGCAGGGAGTGGATCTTTCCTGCTGGAGTCCCACTATGGCCAGCACACCTTGTTTCAGGTCAATTCATGTTTATTCTCAGTGTTCCAGAGAACATTTCAGGGTCTGCTTGAAAATAACAATCCTTTCAGAAGTGGCCCAGGTTACAAATGGATTCAAAGACTGCAAGATTTAGTATAGATTAAAGGAATATTTAAAATTTATAGATTTATTTTACATTTGAGAAATCTGAACTCAGCTCTATCAAAAGTCCTTTTCCAATGAGGGTGCTGCCTGAGTGTCAGCACTTTCTGGTAGCCATGGCTATTAACTCTATGTGTCCTAAAACTACACTTGCTTAACAAATAGTGTGTAAGAAATTTAGAAAAGGATAATTTAAGGAAATGTTTTTAATGCTATCCATCCATGATAAAAAAAAAAAAGAAAAATCTCACCTTTGGGTAGATTTCTCTCCAGATGCTCTGAACTCTGAATATTTATATAAAAAAAGAGATGAGAGATTTATTTTCTGTTTTATAAAAAATGGAGGCAAGTATGTCTTTGAATTTGGTACATCTATTTGGATACTTTCTTAAGGGGATAATTTCTTCACAAGGAACATTTATTTTATGTCCTAATTTCCATTCTTACTAAAACTATCTTAGTTCATCTAAACAGCATGTGTGCCCTTGAAACACCATGTGTTTAGATCCAACAGAGCCAGTGCCTGCTGCATGTGACCTTTCAGAACAATCCTTGTCATGGGAGAATTGCTTTATGAAGAGATAAAGAAGGCTTGTTTTCTAATTTCTGGAGGTTTACATGTCAAAAATAGGATTGCAGGGCTGGGAAGATGGCTCGGCGGATGAAGTGCCTCCCACATAAGACCTGAGTACTTGAGTTTGGGTCCCAAGACTCCATGTGACCACCAGAAGCTGTGGCAGACTTTGGTGTTCCCAGCACACCCAGAGGGAGATGGGAGATGGAGATAGGACAATTTCCCAGAATCTCTTGGATCATCTAGCCTGGCAAATGAGGGATAAACAAAGAGAGACCCTGTTTCAATTGAGGTAGAAGGTGAGAACCACCATCTGAACATTGTCCTATGACCTCCACACTGGTCCTGTGGTACACTCCATACCCATATACACAAACACACACACACACACACTCACATCAAGAAATGCAGCAAAGGGGATCCTTTGAAGGTACCTGAGTGGTAGGATAGTCATTCCCTATGCCAGAGGCTGCTATGCCAGCTCCTCAGCACCTCACCGCTATATTCTTGGGAGGCCAAAACCACTGTCTACAACAGGCAACAGCATCAGTGCATGTGTAGGTGGGGAAACACCCCGTTTCTCTCATCTGCCGTTCACTGGGAAGGGCAGCACATACTTGGGAGTTACCTTTTGTGTTTATGGCAATGCTGTTGCATAACATATATCTCATATTAATTTTACTTATGTCTTAATTATAATTTTCTATAGTACTGTGAACCCCCATCTTTTAAAAAGCCACACCATAATAAATACTCAAACTTAGAAATATATTTTTCTTGATTTCTATTTAAATAAATACTTCAGAATGGTTAAAAATTAATGCCAGAGCCAGGTGTAGTGGCAAATGCCTTTAATCTCAGCACTCAGGAGGCTGAGGTAGGAGGATTGCTGTGAGTTTAAGGCCACCCTGAGAGTACATTGTGAATTCCAGATCAGCCTGGGCTAGAGCAAGAGCCTACCATGAAAACAAACAACAATAAAAAAATTAAAAAAATTAATGTCAGATTACCAAAAGGCAAAATTACCACAATATAAATCAAAGGTTGTTGCTTTATTATACTTTTATTGAGCCTAATTTATATTTTTCAGTTCATGGAAGAAAATAAACCTCTCTGATGAAGCCTAACAAACCAGACATGCCTGTGGTACTTATAAAAGTCTGTCTGGGGTTTCCAGTAACTCAGCCAGTGTGGGCATGGAGTCAAGAACGCGATCCTATAGGTCTGCATTTCTGCTGACTCAGTCTGTAGCCACCAGGAGGGAAGGCCAAACCAGAGAAGATGAGACGCTTCGATGGTAAAGGCAATGGGATCCAGATTGGCTTTTGTGAGCAGTCAGCAGATTCTGAATCTGTGTGCATTCCTGTGTTTAGGGAAGCAAGCCTACAGCCTTGGCTCCTCCCGAAGGCTGGACGTGCGAACTGGGCAGCAGGCAGGTGAAAGTTGGCTGTGGTTCTGCTCAGAGCAGCACTTTCTCCCAGCCTCCTGTTCATTCCGTGTTTTCAGACACCCGCGCTTCCGTTCTTTCCACTTCCTGCCGGTGGGTGACAGTGAGGGCGACAGAACTCCTCTGGTCTTGGCAGCTCTTTCCGGTGTGTGCTCACATCTGTCTTAACGAGGACGTTGTGAAGATGTGAGGACGTTGGAGAAGAGGAACCCTAGGGAAATGAAGCCAGCATCGTTGTATGACATGGCCTAGGCACACAGATGTCCAGGGCCTTGTGTGCACATCTCACTCAACCATGTCAGCTTCCTTTTCACATGACTTGATCATTTGTTCAAGCATGTTTTGCACTTTCGCATGCAAGAGAAGCTGCACATTGCTGAGTTTGGTTTGCTTTCTTTCTTAATTTTCATCATCATGTGTGGCCAGCACTTCTCGAAACTCAGCTCAGATTTTGTTTTCTCCCAGGAGGGGGTCTCCAGCTTCTGGCTGTGGTTGGGGTACTCTTACTTTGACCTGGCTGTGCCTGCTTTTGTTTGTGTCTCTCCTGGTCAGATATCTAACTCCTCTCTAATCTGTGCCTTTGATTATTGTCTGTCCTGGGGGAAATTCTCAGCTATCATAACTGAACTGGGTTATCCATCTCCCAAGGTAGGTCTTTGTCACACGCCTGGCACCACCTGCTCTTCTGTGAGCTCTAGCTGTGGCCTGGTGGTAGCTTCACCCAACTGGGTAGGATTCTCTGGACCCAACTGAAGATGGGGGTCCTCAGAAGCACTTTCTTTTTATTTTTGCTTCAAAATCATAACTTTTGTCTGCTCATCATTCATAAAACTTATTAAGAAAATCCTTTAAAAAGTAAAAGCTGATTTTTGTCACCCTTTTGCTTATCTTCTTCATGTCTGAGTCTGCATGACCTGGGGATTCATAACCCACCACATGAGAAAATAGGGGCATATTTCTTGTTGCCTTCATGTACCTTGTGGTGGTTGTGCTGGCCATTCACCATAGTGATGCTTGTGTCACTAGCAAGGTGACCCAAGGCCCACTGTCTTTGCTGGCTCTCAGCCACAGTGTCCTCCTCTTCTTCCTCCTTTACCGCCAGCCACTATGCAACCCCCTAGCAGTGCCTCTGAGGACATCTCCACCTGTCTGAGACCTTAAGTCAGGGTCTTGCTTCATCCATAATTGATTGCATAGGTGGCCTCACAAGTTCTTCTCATCATTAAGGAAATCAATGACCCTGCTTTAGTTGCTCTGAGAAGTTTTATCTTCCTCAAGCCCCATCAAAGAAAATCCTGGGCTACAGTGTGCTTGAAAGCATGCATCCATGCTCAGTTATTAACTCCTTATGCTTCTAAAAATACTAGATTTATCCTTCAAAAGCGTGTGATTAAAGTGTTCCACCATCTTCAGTGCTCACACATCTCCAACCAACTATCCACAACACAATGAAATTAAATAGGTATCATTTGTTGAGGGACTTGAAAGAATTAAGTAGCTCTTCAAGACAGTTTACCTGGAAAGTGGCAGTCAAAAAAAAAAAAAAAAAAAAACACTGGGAAGTTTACCTCTGTGCCTGGGGACGAGATGGCGCAGTGAAGGTGAGGGCTTCCGTAGCTGCCACAGGCTGATTCCCAGGTTAGCTAATTTCTGCTGTCACCACTACAGGAGGAGTAGATGTCCACCGAGAAGAACTTGGTTCCACAGCTCCATTCTCCTTCCCTTCTTCCTCAGATTTCTGTGCAGACTCTTGGCTGCTCAGAGTCATCCTCCTTTCCCCTGCCTCTCCCCCATCTCCTATATCAACTCACAATTTGAATTTAGAAGTGATTTCCTGACAGTCAGTTTTTCTGGAGAAGAATCACCACTGGCCTAACCCACAGGGTTCCTTGGGCCCATTGATGGGGAAGGGTTCTGATGGGTCCCTGTGATACATTTATGTCCAACAAGGTTAAATTTTAATGTTTTGCTTTCTAAAGAGAGTATACTAGTTTCCTTCCAACCTTGCCCTGGAACTCTCATACTCACAGACATACAGGCTCAACTTGCAGCATCCCTCTTGGGGTACTAAGTAAAAAGCAAGGAGACAGGCAAAGATATCCCAGAATAACTCCATTGCATCTCTAAGCCAGTGTGATCCCTCCATGTTTCCTAGGAAGACATTACAGGAGAGAGATGATGATGATGAAAGATAGATAGATAGATAGATAGATAGATAGATAGATAGATAGATAAAGACATATATCTTTAACTGAACTGGAGTATATGAATTTTCCATGCTTTGCTAACCTGTGGACAGACACTAGTTCCATGTGGCTTATCTAAATGTCCGTCATTGCTGTTGATGGCTTTCTCCCACCCAAAATTGTTGGAGGGCTTACTTCCTTTTGTCAGGCTCTCCATGCATGGCACAGTGGCATGCTGGGACATGAGCTCCTTCCCAGCACACAGAGCCGTTTGGGATCTAAGTGTCACTAAGCCTGTGAACTGGGCCTGGTGAGGGTTCCCCCATAAAGTTACTTGAAGGAAAAGAAAATGAAAAACAGATACTTTGTAGCTTTTTGTCTGAGACACGCTCACCATCAACTTTCATTTCCCCTGTTTTTCTTCACTCTCTTTCTTCCTCCAGACAGACCACTAGCCCAGCTTCCTCCTGCCTTGCCTCTGCCATGCTGTTAGGCAAATATATTTGGTACCTACTCTGTGGCTTTCCATGCAAGGATTTTTTCCCATCTGTCTTAGGTATTTGGGCCAGACTGTCAGGAAATCACTTCTAAATTCAAATTGTGAGCAACTCCATCTGAAGCTCAGGAGGGTGCAGTGTGGAGGTTAGGGTCAGGGACAGAGTGCTCATTTGCAAAACTGGGATAACAGTGCAGTACTGATGAGTCACACCCCTTATCTGGCCAGGCCTGTGGGTCTCCAAGTTACTCTCACTACCTGACCTCAGATGAGAATTCACCTTCCAGTCAACTCCAAAATGTGAAAAGGAAGAAGAATGCATGGGAATAGACATACTAAAATGGAGTGTTGTGAAGCAAACAGCATTTCCTGACTTCTCTTTTACCAAGTCTGTGGGCCCCATTGTTTTTGAAACATTCCTTTTTGTGAGTCTAGCATTGATATTTCAAAAAGTATACTTGAACTAAAGACTCAGACATGATTAAAAGCAGCAGTTGTGGGTTGTGGCCTATGTGCCTAATAAGAACGGGTTCCACTGTGCTGCCTAAAAGCCTTCTCCACACACTGTTCTGCACTAAGCGACTCCACCTACGACTGCTGCTTCTCATTGCTGATGTGGATTAAAGTCAGCATCCAGACTCTGATACTAATGGCTGCTGACACTGATACAAAGCATACGAAAAGATAGCCTAGAAAACGGGTTTAGTAACTCAACCAACATTCTAATTCTTCCATAAGGATGTCATCTAAGATATGCACAGTCATCAACAAAGACCAGGAGTCCGGTAAGCTTAAAAAATTCCAGACCATCAAATAAAGGCCTAAAAGTATAGTGTGTGAGAAACCATTAAGAGTAAATAAATTATGGGTACACTGAAGACAAATTCTATCTTTAAAAGTAAAAATGCCATTAAAAGGCTGTGTCAATTACCTTTCTTGTTGCTGGGACAAAATACTGGACAAGAATCAGTCTAGGGGACGAAGGGCTTATTTCGACTTAAAGGCTGAGGCTGCAGTCCATCATGATGGGAAAGGCATGCTGGCAGGAGCTGGGTCAGCCCACAGTGAGGACAGAGTGACAGATGTTACTTTGTCCAACTTGTTTCAACTTGGGCCTCAGCCCATGAGACAGTGCTGCCTACAGTTAAAGTGGGTCTTCCGACCTCAACTCACCTGATCTAGAAAATCCCTCACAGACATGCCCAGAGATTTGTTTCCATAGTGACTCTAAATCCTGTCAAGTTGGCAACCAGATTAACCATCACAGAGGCTAAGCCATAGGTCTTGAGCAGACATAAGAAAAGGAAAAGGGTATTAGAGTACGCTGATGGAGGGGTCCCCTCACGGGACTGATGATGCACACTTCTGAGACATACTGCCCATGAGTCATGCCACCATCAACACCATGGATTGCTTCGTCCTCTGTATAGCTACATGGTCCACACCTGGGGTTTCATGGGATTCGTGGGGAGATATCTGTCCTATCACCAAGGGTTAATCATTTTCTAAACAGCTATCTTGTTTTTCAATTATTTCTTAAAAGGAAGAGAAAAGAAATGATAAAGTTATTGTCTGCAGCAAAACTGGTAAAATATGTTTTTATGCCTAATGTTAGGATTTGAGATTGTTGGATTCTGGTAAAATAAATATGCAATAAATTTAGCAGGAGCAAGGCTGGGAAACTAGTGCAGGTGTCTGATTGGGTCTCGGTTTTCTGGCTCAGAGCTGTGGAGCCGTTTCTTCCAATGGTGGTAATTTCATCTTCCCTGCTGCGTGTCTCCAGTCCGCACCATCAGTGCGGACACACATAGTGATGATGTGTGGCTGGTGGTTTACAAGCTAGTGCTCTTCCAGTAGCTTCTACCTACATTGAGACTTCAGTAAATCCATAAAAACAGGGTAGCTTTCCTTTGCCATTGAAAACATGTGCTAAATAAAGCTTTGGAACTCACATAGGATTTTCCAGTGAAGTGCGAACTTGAGTGCTTCACACAGGCTGTCTTGGAGTTCAGCACTCCACATGGCTGGTGCCTGTCATCTCAGAATTGAGTGCTGGACACAGCTGGTGCTTGACCCACCTTGCTGCCTTCCCTCTCTTCCTGCTTCAGACTGGTCTTCTTGAACTTCTCACTGGGGGGGGGGGGGGGCGGCCATGATCTCTAGTTGAAAGAACCCTATGTTCTATGTTCCCTGAGAACTGAGGTTTGTCCTCTGCTTCCTAGAAGTCCAGAGCATGGCCTCTGAGCATGACATTCACAGAAAAGACAAATCCTGGCCTACCCCCTTTCTCAAGCAAGCTTTACAAAATGGTGAAGTAGGGGCTGGATTTGGTCATGAGAGTTTCTTTCAGAGGTCAGGAGCCCATTACCACCTTCACCTTATTTGAATCCAAGGGAGAGTGGGGCCCCAAGTGAGGACATCACTGAAACGAAAGACAGGCAGAAGTGTGACAAGAGGTATCAGCAATGACTTGTCTCCTCTCATGGCACGTGGAGGCTGGTGCACTCTGGGGTGGCTGTGTGCATTCATCTGTTTTCTGTAGAAGACAGCACCCTCAGGAAGAGCCCAATGCCAGGGATGGGTCCGTACACGTGACCCCCAGGGGCTCACTCTCCAGAGAACTCAGATCACATGCACTAGTGGGTGCACCTCTTTGGGGCCACACAAAGTCCCCCATGGAGGGTACAGCAGCTGTCTTAAGTCCCTCAAACCCATGAGCCCCAAGCACAGCACAAACTGAAGGTGATAGCTCATGTCCATCATCCCAGTACTCTGGAGGTGGAGGTAAGGGGGTTCAGAAGTTCAAGGTCACTCTTGGCTACACAGTGAGTTTTAGGCCAGCCTTGTCTACAGAGCACTTTGTTGGTGGGGGGAGAGAAGGAGAAGAAAATGAAGAAGACAAAGAAGAAGAGAAGAAGAAGAAGAGGAGGAGGAGGGTGGGGAGGAGAAAGAAGAGGAGGAAGAGAAGCAGCAGCAAAGAAAAGAAAAAGGATGAGGCAAAAAGAAGAATGGAAATCAGTGAAAAGGGAATTAGATTAAACAGAAACATCAGTGGGACCAAAATTTGGTTCTCTGAAATTATACATATTTAAAATGAGTTAGAATGAATAAAAAATGAAACAAAATACAGTTTACCAAGATGAAGAGCAAAGATAGGTCCCTGAATGGTTTGTCTGGCATTTCACCTAAGGTTTTACCTAACAGATATGATACTAGATGAAACAGACTCACTCCTGGAAAGCCACACACCAACAATGCTCCCTGAAAAAGAGAGAATCCAACAAATTCTTTACACAGTACCAAAGAGAGAGAGAGAGAGAAAGAGAGAGAGAGAGAACTTTTGCTGGTGCACACCTTTAATCCCAGCACTTGGGAGGCCCAGGTAGGAGGATCATAGTAAGTTTGAGGCCACCCTAAGACTACGGAATGAATTCCAGGTCAGCTTAGGCTAGAGGAAGACCTTACCTCACAAAAGCAAAAGAAAAAAGAAAAAGAAAACTTTTAACCAGAAACTCTAGAAGCTAGTAGAAGCTAGGCCATGCAATAAAGCAATACAAAGAATAGAGGGCAGGTAAGATGGAAAAGATGGAGAAGCCTGACTCTGTTCACTAACTGGTAACCATCCACACTAGTACTATAGCACATGTTCAAAACAGGAGTGTGATCCAGCCAGTAGGCTCAGCATTGAGCAGAGAAATGGTTTTGGAAATGTGCTGCTTAAAGCTCATTTCTGCTTTATTTTTATTTATTTATTTTGCCATCAGGAAGACTGACTTACTGCCCACTAGTGAATGCTAAAGCTCTTGATAAAGAAAGGTATGCTAAACTGAACATGCCATGTGTAGTGGTTGAACATCAAAGTATCATTTTAGTTTTTACCATAAAAGCCTACATGCATGACATAAAGAAGGAAAAAGAAAACAGGTAATAGTTGATTGCCTTGTCTCTTGAGCCAGGGTTATAATTCTTCGTCATATACAGGACTCTTTGAATTGCCTTCTGTAAGTATTTTTACAAAGCAACAAATTTAACCCTAGAAAACTTCAAGAAAAAGACAGGAAAATATAAGGCTTAGTTAGGTTTCTCCCTTGAGGGTAAAAGCCTGAGAGACCCAGTAAAATACACAGTGAGAGCTAGAGAGATGGCTCAGTTGCTAATGGTGCTTGTTTTCAAAGCCTGACTGTCTGAGTTCAATGGCCTGGGTTTGGTTACCCAGTACTCACATAAAGCCAGATGTACAAAGTGGTGCATGCATCTGGAGTTAATTGCTACAGCAGGAACCCTGGCACACCCATATTCTCATTGTCTCTCTAAACAATATTGTAAAAAATACATAGTGAGAGACTAAAAGAGCTTCATCTGTGATCAATCTGCTTGCAGGTAGCTATAGGCTTCTGATGGCCATATGGAAATCAGGTATTACAGAAAATGAATTAGTCTTATGAAAACCCATGGCTTAGCCACAGGGGGGGGGGAAAAAACGGTATCACAGCAGAAAATTATCACAGTAGAGCCACTGAGGTTCAAGAGACAATTTACATCTCAGAAGACTTTCAGTTGATTGTGGTCAGGCTCTAAAGGCAGAAAGGAAGGACTCTTTCACTGTGACTCCAGCCACTGATGGCACTGGGCTTCAGAGGCTCATAGGCTGCATTCACAAACCTACAGTCCTTAAGATCTGGGCCTTGAGAAATAGAAGGTTACGGCTCCAACCTCTTAGAGGTGTAGGCTCAGTGCTCTCAGAGGACCAGGCAAGTCTAAGCACCTAATGCCATAGCTAATGTTGCAGTTCTTGGCAGCAGCTCCATGGTCTGGGACCCTTGAAATCACCACCTCCACCTTAGCTCCTCAGAGGTTCTTCTCCAGGGTCTCAGCCTCTCCAGCATACCTGTGTCTGAGCTTCTCCAGGGTCTCAGCCTCTCCAGCATGCCCTTGTCTGAGCTTCTCCAGGGTCTCAGCCTCTCCACCATACCCTTGTCTGAGCTTATCCAGGGTCTCAGCCTCTCCAGCATACCTGTGTCTGAGCTTCTCCAGGGTCTCAGCCTCTCCAGCATACCCCTGTCTGAGCTTCTCCAGGGTCTCAGCCTCTCCAGCATACCCCTGTCTGAGCTTATCCAGGGTCTCAGCCTCTCCAGCATACCTGTGTCTGAGCTTCTCCAGGGTCTCAACCTCTCCAGCATACCCCTGTCTGAGCTTCTCCAGGGTCTACTCTTGGTTGCTCTCTTGACCTCCTGTGGCATCCCCTGGTGTTACATTTCAGAGCTTCCTGCACTGGTGTGCTTTCTCTTAGCACCTCTCTGGAGCACTTTCCTGCCTCTTGGTATTTCAGCTCTGAGCTTTGAGTATCAAAGCCCTTAGTTCCTGGTGAGTCTGGGGGGGCTGTTCAGCTCACTCCTCTGACACTACTGAGCTAGAACCAGGTAGTTGAGGCCTCGACTGTTCTTTGTGCAGCCTGCCCAGCATGCTTTATTTAAGATCTCAAACAGGCAAAGGGACCACTTGGAGAAAGCCTTCACACAAGGCCTGTTGTTATCATAGTGGAAGACAGGCAAGGGACCTCCCTGTTAATGGGAAAGCAGCGGGAGAGGGGGCATGGTATGCCTGTGGCTAGACAGAAATGCCCACTAATCACCTCGTGGCTTCCAGTCTTGCCAGTCACTGGCCTCAACTCACACCAGCTTTCCTCTGAGTCTTCAGGAAAAGTCCCTGACCATCTCCTGAAAGTAGTTGTTGAATGAGCAGGGTCAGCTGAAGATGACAAAGTGAAGCTTGTCATGGCTGAGGTAAAGTTTCTGACAGGAGTGCTAGAGCAGTGGTGGGTCAGCAGCTGAGGTCCCAGTGCTCCCTGCACCAGGGGAGGAGCTTCCTTGAGGTGTCTGTGAGATGTTCAGAGACAGACACAGGGGACGGGCTTGACAGCTATCAATCAAAAAGAGCCAAGTTGGCCTGGCTCCCAACAGTTTAGCTCATGATAAAGCCTATGATTAACACTTACATTCTAGAAAGTGTTTGACAGGGTTGACCCCTGGCCACATGTCCTTAGGGAGACGAGACTTATTCTGTTTGTGTCTGGGTCACCAAGGCCAGGGTCAGACACGGAGGGAAGTCAGGAGCTATGTGGGCCATATGGCTTCCCAGGCCACCACTATAGTGCTGTGCCAAAGTTTCACAGCCCAGCCTCACACAATACCCTGCGGCCTCTCCAGGAGGAAGAAGAGAGATATTAAAGATACTGAGCCAAGAATGGGAAGCTGAGGTTTTGGAGGATAGTCCAGAGTACATATACAATTATTGAGGGAATACTGGGGGAGGTGATCAAAGGCTCTGCTTCATGTCAAAATCCAAAGTCCTGAAAAACTTGATACTCTGGGGCCTAGTGATAGCCCTGTTATTTTTACCTCACTCTCCTGCTTCAAGAGGTTCAGCACCAGAAAGTCCTCATGCCCACTCACCACTTTAAATGCCTTCTAGCTGTGTCCTTCAGGATCAAGGCACTCAAATGAGAACCTACAATCCCAAGACCACATATAAATATCCACATTTTACTACACCCAACACCCTCAGTACCCATAAACTTCTGTGCTTTGAATTCATAAAACTCATAGAAACATATTTTTCTTACATTTTATCCTCAAGGCTACTTGTTTCCCTTAATGGTCTTTAACATCTAGTTGAGATCTCCTATTACAGAACTGCTTATTCCCATAGGATAAAAAAAAAAAAATTCCATTGAAACCTATCTTTTCATCTTTTGTTTCCTACAGAAAACCCCAAATATGGTCCCTCCCCACTTACTCATTCATTCCTAACCAAGAGCTGATAGACTGTCTTCACCAGGAGCTTGGTCTGCTGAATCATCAATTTTGGCCAATGGGACTATTCTTGGAACAGACACAGCCACTTTCAAATCCCAGAGCTGACCTTATCAACCCCAGCACCCAGTTACCGTCCCTCAGGGATTCTAGGGACAGTTAGTGCAGGAAGAACAGATAGCAATGGCTCTCTACCCACCCACCTGGGAAAATAGGAGTAACACATCTAACCATGGGCATGCCATAGCTTTAGAACGACCATCTGTGTTCCCAGCACTGTCGGAGCCGTCAGCTACCTCGGCTCCCCCTTGGCCTGCCAGCCCTCAGCTCTGCCCACACCGCCATACAGGACAGCACCTCAAGCATGTCCCAGCTGCGTGAAGATGAAAGCAAGACAGACTGAACTGAGTCTGTAAATTAGTTGAATATATACAGTGCAATGTACAAATAAAGTTGTTTCTTCAGAAAGTAAGCAGCAGAACTGTGCAACTCAGTTCCTGAGAGAAGCATAAAGAGAAAGGCTGGTCTGTAACCAGGGGAGATGTTGCACTAAGTAGACAAATAATTTTAAGGTAATGTCAAGAAATATGTGGGCACTGCACAGAACTGCTGTCCTACCAAGCAGCGCAGTGCTTTTGCCCACCTTCCTCATTGGAGGTGAGCTATGTCATCTTTGACGTTTGTACCCACTTTTTCAAATAATCATGTTTTGGCTATTACATTTATTCATGTTTTGTGACTGATAAACTTTTTATTCTGAAATGATTGTGTACTCATAATTTATTGCTAGATTTAAAGGCAATTTAATTTTGTGACATGGACATTCAGTTACCTGTTTAAGTAGCTATCATTTTATAAGTCAAAATAAAGATTTTATTATTTTTATTTTTAGAAAATATTTATTTAGTTATTTATTATTCGAGATAGAGAACAAAGAAAAGAGAATGGGTATGCCAGGCCCTCTTGCTGAACTCCAAACACATGTACCTCTTTGTGAGTCTGACGTTTACATGGGAACTGGGGAATTGAAACCAAGCTGTCAGGTTTTGTAAGCAAGTGCCTTTAACTGCTGAGCCATCTCCTCAGTCCTGATTTTGTTATTTTATAATAAAAAGTACCTAAAACTATAGAATACATTCCATAAAGAAAATCTTGTTGGTGGGATGTGGTGGTGCACACCTTTAATCCCAGCACACGGAAGGCAAAGGTAGGAGGATCATCGTTAGTTCGAGGCCACCTTGAGATTACATATTGAATTCCAGGTCAGCCTAGGCTGGAGTGAAACCCTACCTTGAAAAAACAAACAAAACAAAAAAGAAAAAGAAAAGAAAGAAAAATCTTGTTGATTGTTGAGCTCCTAATCTTTTTGCAATTTTTCAAATAGAAAATGTTGATTATAGGATCAGATTCAAGGTATTGATTTCAAGTTTCATTTTATTTTAACAAAATGGGAAGATTTGTTTCAAATAAAAAAAATTCCGAGGATTTCATTTCATATAATAGGGTTTTTCAGAATTTAATGGAAACTTAACAAAACACACATGTTTCAACATTTCTTTGCAAACCCAGTGATTGAGGGGAAAATACAATTTTGTGCAAAACATATTTGTCAGGGATTCAAAAATAGGTTAAGATGCATTTTGTTGAAAATGAAAGGTTGCTGGTCCTATCCACCCCTATCAACAGATAGCAATGTTAAAGTAGAGAAGCCAAGGCCAGGGACAGTGGGACATGAGAACCAGATGTGGGTTCTCACAGAGGAAAGCTGTCAGGACATTCCAGAAAGCTACGCTGCAGTTTTAGAAACCACCAAACGGAAGCTCTGTGCTGGCAGAGCGTGTGTGGTGGATGCGGGCTGTGAGCCTCCGCAGGGCCTTCCTTCCCACTGCACGCCTAGTCCTGGGCCAACGAGCTCGGGGAGCTGGTTCAGCAGGTAGCTTAGGACATGAGGCTTGTGCTCCCGCACTGTGCTAAGTGGAATCATGTTACCACATGTGGCAGGCATGAGTGGTGTGGCTAGTGGGCTTCAGGAGCTGGGAGACCTGTGCCTGAGCCTGGTTTCCTTAGGAAGGTGGGCAGATAGGCTGCTCTGCCAGGTGCTGACACCTGATGGCATGGCACAGCTAGAGAAGAGACTATGGCCTGAGGCTCTCAGGGCCACTCTCAGCTCAGTCAATATGTGTTTCTTCATATCACCCTATACTATAGGGCTAGAAATTAGAGATTGTTAAAATCCATCTTTAAATTGTGACATATATTCACATAGAATAAAAAAAGGGCAGGATTTATGGCAGGGTAGAAGGTAGATGACAGACAATGAACAAGGAAAATGAGTAGGGGATATAGCGCTAGGGTCAGCTCTCTGCCTCTGTCTCCTCCTTCCTCTCCTCTCCTTGTCTCTCTCTCCCCCTCTCCTTTCCTTCCCACTGTTCTCTGGTGAGCCCTTTGAACTTCTTGTGAGTTTTTTGTCTGATAACTCCAGACAAGAAAGGCAGTTGGGCACAAGGGTGATCTTTTCCCAGAAAGCCAGGAGAAGGCCTGAAGGACGGTCCACTGAGAGTCACGTGAAGCTTCCAGAGAAAGCGAGTGTCCCCTAGGAATTTTGGTTCTTCTTGGTCCAGCCACTGTGTTTATAGATGGAATGATCTGGTTCCCACAACCTCAGGCTATACTAAATTGTGTTCAAAAGGTATGGGGTGGACCCACATAACCCAAGCTTAGAAGTAATGTGGTTTCTAAAACACACATTATTCTCATTAAACAAGCAAGAAACCTAAGTTGGAGTAGTTTCTATTGTGTGTATGTGCCCATGTGTGCCATATTATGCATGTGTGCCATTATACATTCATATAGGTAGATGTGCATCTATATATGTGCCCAAACATCTGTGTAAGTGTATACACACTTTTATCAAACCCTCAGTTTGGTATTTGTGTGTGTTTACTACATGTCAATTTACCAAAAAAGTAGATCTAGGCTGGATGGATGGCTTAGTGGTTAAGGCATTTGCCTGCAAAGCTAAAGGACCCAGGTTCTATTCCCCAGGACCCAAAGGCACAAGGGGGTGCATGTGTGTCTGGAGTTGTCCTGCAGTGGCTGGAGGCCCTAGCATGCCCATGGTGTCTCTGTCTCTCTCTCTCCCCCTCTTTCTTTGTCAAATAAATAAATAAATAACATGTATATATATATATATATATATATATATATATATATATATATATATATATTTAAATGTAGATCTGTCTCCACAACTAAATTTGGGGAGAGAACAAGCCAAGTTATTTTATAGTAGAAGCAGTTTCTTGATGTCAGTTCAGTTTTAAAGCAGAAGGTCTCAGGCATGAAGCAGAAATGGACTGAGTACTAAAAGACTAATGAGTTCATATGTGTAACATGCTTGGACAAGTGATAGGTCAAGTGTGATATATCTTTATGAAAACTGCATGAAAATTACCTTTCAAGTTTGATAGGGAAGGCAATCTGCATGTGAATTTAAGAGATGAACTAAGAAGCAGATATGATACATGAGGGTGTTTTTGCTGTTGTTTGTTTGTTTTGTTTTGTTTTTCTAGGTAGGGTCTCGCTGTAGCCCAAGATGACCTGGAATTCACTATGTAGTCTCAGGGTGGCCTCAAACTCATGGTGATCCTTCTACCTCTTTCTTCCGAGTGCTGGGATTAAGGATGTGCATCATCATGCCTGCCTGATGGAAAGCAAGAGCAGGTTGATAAAGAAATCAATCAGGTGTCCTTCAGACACATTTACAACATTAAGTAGAAAACTTTTCTTCATAATCCATGATCCCTATCCAAATCCTATGCAGTTCTGTGTGAATACTTAAGAGAGAACCCTACATGATTGTGAGCTTCTAGTTATAGCATTGGATATGAGGCATGTTCTGCAGGGAGGAAACACCATGTCTTTGTGTTTGGTTGGTTGGCTGGTTGTTGAGAGTAGGACCTAAGTGAAGGATGTAAAAATCTGAACTTGCTGTTGTCTGGAAGGACTCATGTTAATGGCTGTTGGTGAAAGCAGGCTCGGACCCTTTCATGACACCTATCTGAACTGTTTTCCTTCCGATGCCTCAATCCCACCCTCTCTAGAGAGCTAGACTCCCAGGTCAGTTTCAGTATGTGTGTGTCCTGGATCCTGGATGAACCCTCAAGTTGGATGAAAAGGATTTTCTGTGAAGAGATGAAAAATAGCACTAGCTAGAGTTTTCTCTGGAAGTAAATCACTAGTGCTATCAACAAAAAATGAGATCTACTTCTGGGACAAAGTTGACCTGAAGTGAGCTCCAGAGAGGTAACCCTCTTCACCCCTCCCCTTGTTTTCTCTTCTGTCATTAGGTAAGCAACAGGCCCACAGCCCCAGGCCAAGGTCAAGTCTGTGTTCTGAGCTCAGAGCGCCTGTGTAGTGCAGTGGAACAGAAAGCAACTGATCTGAGCATGCTCATACCAGGCAGCTGCCTCGTGACACTATGCCACAGAACCCAGGTGCAGCCAGCTGGGCAGCTTTCCTTCTTGGCCTCTTGCTTTCCTGTCGAAGCCTCTGCTCCTGCCGCACAAAGCTCTCCTGCTCTCTGAACTGAGTGCTGCCTGCCTGGTGAGTGGCTCCTGACTCAAATAGACTCTTAAATTTAAATTTAAGTGGATTAACATTTTCATCACCTCTCTGGGAGAACATTTAAGATATGTCAGTTATTGATTCCATGATATTTCATCGATGTCTTTTTCTTCCACCGTACTTGTTATGGAGAACATGGCTGTCTTACTGACTGACATGCCCAATACCTAGGACAGTACACAATAATAAAATAGGAAGTCATCATATACCAACCAGCGAGAACCTGCTGGGGTGGCTGGATTAAGACCTACCACACGAGTATGAGCATGAAGAGGTGAACTATAAGAATAAACTGTAGGAATGAACTATAAGAATGAAATATGGGAATAAACTATGGGAAATAACTGTGAGAATATTTCTTATGGGTGGGCCTTATAAAATAACTTTCCTGAGATTATTGCTATGAAATGCTAAATTCCTTACTTGTAACTTTCACCATAGGTTAATCTTACAATGTGTAATCCACCCGCTTAGATCACTGTGACTAGGTGTCCTTTGCCTAGGTGGACATTTGGCCTGACCAGTATGGATGATCAGTGTTGACAAGCAATGTTTACAGATACTGATGGCCTTAAGCTAGGCTCTGTGCTCAGTTTTCTCGGTGGTTAAACTGTTGAATCAGGACATACATGTGTAGGAAGTGATGACCATAGTGTTGAAGACAATGATGTTAGTGACAAAGTGCCCGTAGGACTTCCAGAGATCTGTTAAAGACAACCAGTGGGCTTAGCATAATTGCATTTATGAATGGAGTGTGTGTGTGTGTGCATGCATGTGTGTGTTCTGGATTATCAGAGTCCAACATGAGTACCTCAGTTCAGCTTCTCAGCACCCAGGCCAAGCCAGACTCTGTAATGCAAGTGCCTATGCCAGCATGTGCCTAGCACTACAGGGAAAGCAGAGTCAGGGGAATCTTCCAAAAGCTCGTGGGCCAGCTAGCCTGGTGAATATATCAGTGAACAATAAAAGAGCCTGTCTCAAAACCAGGTAGAAGGCAAGGACCACCACCCAAAAGTTATTCTTTGACCTCCACACGTGTACCATGGCACTCACAGACCCACACTCTTTCATACATACACACACCAAAAGGAAAAAGAAATAACTTTCTGGGCCCTGTGGATGTTCAGAATTTTGGGCATTAGTGGCCCTTCTCAGCAGCATAGGACCTAGATAGGGAAAAATTGCCACTGTAGAGCAAGAGTGAAAGGTAAAACAAAGAGCTTGAGTGCCCTCCAAAATCACATGGGATATGGGTGGGTATTGGGAGATTTAGGGGAAATTTCAAACAAAGAGAAAAGAGAAGCAAAAACACAAGCAATGTCTCTGAGGGATAATGGATACACCTATTCAGAGCTGAGCTGGAGAAATGAGTATGGATGTGGACATTGGAAAGGATGGGCAGGGACCAGCAGGTAAGCAAATGTCACAGGCCCAAGACCTGTGATATATTGCAATGACCATGGATATGGGATGGATTTTAGGGAGACAGAGGGAGTTGAGTTAAGCCAGGCACTCTGGACTGTGTGATGACAGTGGAGTAACTGGTGTGACCTTACCATCTGCAAGTGGGTATTAAAGACATGGCCAAAGCTTTTAATTTTGAGATGATGACTCCTTGATTGGAGGTATTAGACAGGTGCCCCAGAGCTCTGGAAGAGCAGCAGAGAGGATATCAACCTTCGATTCTCGTGGCTGGAGCTCCACGGCTCCATGCACACTCTTGCTTCATGCTATTATTACTATTACTTTCACCATTGTTCAAGCATACCACCTGTCTAGTTTCATGTCTTTAGCTCGAATGCTTTATTATCTGGTGCTATATCAAAAGTGGATAGATGATGGATAAGGCTACCAAGCTAGATGGAATTGCTTAGAGAGAACATAGTGGAGGAAAAGTAGACAATTGAGCAAGGATTTATTTCACAAATAACAACAGAAGAAATTTCATCAGTGAGCCTGGGTTGAATGGTGTTGAAAGTATGTGCTGCCTGCATTTAGAACTAACCAAAAGGGTTAGAAATGCACTGAACACAACAGAGAACTTGGAGAACAGGCTTGCCAAGAGTTCTCTTTCAATAATGTTTTGTTTAAAAGAATGGGCTTTCAGATTTAATCATTATTGCAAAAAGCACACTATGCTGTTTTAGTTTGGATTAAATATTTGACTAATTCACAAGCGAATGAATGCAGGATGGTTTTCATTCACCCAAACTAAAAGTTGTCATTTATACTCAGAATCTATAAAACATGATAAATTAAAATATAAGTTCCAAAATTTTACCCACCAAGGAACATTATTTTGGTTTTCCAGTCTATATTTTTGTTTCTTGTTATATTAATTTTGTCTGGAGAGGTGCTTTGTGTGTCTTAGCTATATGGAAAATTAATCTCAAATTATAGACATGGCACATAAACTCATGTATAGACAGGTGTGTGTGTTTTGGCTTTTGGTGTAGGAAAAGGAGAGTGAGAAGCAGAATACTGATGTGTAACTCAGAAGTTCCAAGAAATAAAAGTCCAAGAAGAAAATGTCTCCTAAGAATCAAGACTGTTTGAGAAGGGAAGAGGGCCAAGGTAGTCAGTGGATATTCCAACACACAGAAATGAGAAGGTGGGTTCCCTACCATGGATCCACTAACCCTACTACAAACCAAAAAGTTAAAGACACATTTCCACTAAACATGTGCAGATAGCATTTTCCTATAGTTATCCCTAAACCAGACACTATTAATAGCTGTTTATATAGTGTTGACAGTGAGCCATGTATTAGACATCTTCTTGAGGTGGCAGTTGGGTCCGTCACATGCAAACATGATACTATTTCACAAGTAGACCTTAAATATCCATGGACTTTGGTTTCTGCATGGGCAGAGGTAGATAAGGAACCTCTTCCCCAACAGTCAAGGATAACGGTATTATCAACATCTGTAAACATGTTAATGTCATTAATGTAATTTAAAAAGCAGTACAGGAATAAGAAACAACAAAAAAAAAAAAATAGAAGGGTGAAAGGACTGAGAAAGTGTGTTGGGAGTTTGATGAGAGGGACACACGCACTGAAGAGAGCTTTTAGTGTGACTTGAGCCAGCAGGAAGATGTTTGTGCGCCATGGGGCTGAGAGAGAGGGGACAACTCCTGCTACTTAGGAGATGATTTCTAGTGACATTTTGCTCAAGGAAGTCTTGATTTGGCTTGAATTTTGCTCAATTCGAATGGTGTTTCACCCTATACAGCATTTCCAGAAATTCACAAGTAAGGATAATTTTAGCTTTGTATGCCAAGCCCTTCTCCCCCTCTCAAAGGTCAGGGGAATCTTGGTGTGGACTAGGAAGTGTGTGCAGATCTGGTGGGCGGATGTGGTCCTATTCTTAGAACTGCTGACTTGCTGAGAGTGCCTGGGGAAGTGTGCCATGCCAGACAGTTCTGAAGCCAACTTTTCTTGGAACCCAAGGCCTCTGAAGTGCTGAGTTTTCACAGTTTGTGACTGGGACAGCATTTAACCAAAAGGAGCCACCTCACCCAACTTGCTGAGAGGTCCCTGAACTATAAATAATCTGTCCCCCAAATCCCATTAGCTCCAGGTAAGGAGGACTCCAGGACCCAGGGGCATGATAATGTCACCAGTGCCTTTGATCAGCCTTCCATATTAAGGACAATTAGACGGACTGAAATTGTGAGCACATTTTTAGAAATTTAACCAGGGAATTTAACAAAGTGCAACAACTTAACAAACTCCATCTCCCAGTCTATTTGTTACTTTGATCCTGAGACTCCATGAATAGACTTGGCAACTCACCTCTGCAGAAGGAACAAATGAAATGGTTTAACTAGCAAGTTTTCCACAGGCACAAGAGTGACACCATGGCTCGTGCTTCCCCAAAGTGGACCAGAGCCCAGGTCTCGTGTCCACTCAACCAGTGCCAGAGAACATGGCTATTGATGCAAATTATAGCCATGCATTATCCATTTATAGCACTGGCTTCTCAAATTAATATAAAATTCACCCGTTTATTTAATTTACTCATTCAATTGTGCCAACTTATTCATTTTGAAAAGGGTTATCATCTTCTATATTTAACTTAATGAAGACCACAAGATTACCAGCTCCAGCCAGTGTCTTCTCACTTTCTACAGAAAGCTCTGTGCTCTGCTCACATGACACAATGGTTACAATGGTTTTCCATCAGCTATCTGGATGATGAAACAAAGTAATACAAAAACCACAATTTTCAGTTACTTTTTGTTATAAACACAAAACAAGTAAACCAAGGAGGTGAGAACAAAGGAATAGAGCTAGGCAGTGCAATGTGATGAAAACTCTTAAGCCATGCTTCGCTATGTGGTCACTCCCAGACTGGTAAGTATGTTGTTGACTAGAACCTACACCCGGGCAATACATTACTGAAATGCACCCATGTGCACATACTCATATATGCAATACATATACCAACAAATATTCATGCATGCACACATACCCACAAACATTCATGTAGGTATACCCACATGTATGTATGCATATATGTCCACACACATGAATGTATGCACAATGTATATACACACACACATGTATGCATTCATTCCTATGCATATCGAGGCACCCATGTACACATACCTATATACGTGCATGCATGCATACACAGTGTCAGATAACTGAGTATAAACATAAGTAGCAAAGGAATAAACCCAAGAGAAGAACAATGGCCAGGGTGACACATCCTCTTCCTGTGAACTTTGCAATTTTATTATTTCTCGTCCTGGAACTGTTACCTTTCTGGTCGTAGATGAGAACCCTGCTCTTGGATCCAGGCCACCTCGCTTTAAATCCTGACATTTGTGATCTTTCTGCTACTCACAACATTGTGAGCTCAGGAAAGTTAACCAATCTACATTTGTAGTCGCTGTAGACACAATGACAATGCTCTAGGTTTGGCGAAGATATGATGAGCACATGCCAGGTGAGTGGTCCAAAGAGTAAGGCTCAATGAACATTTGCAATGTTACAGCAGACCTGATAAATCTTATGGCTTCCAAAGCAAATTCAGTGTCTTCTTGAAGAACAGTAAATGTTCATCACATCTACAACTAAGACCTAAAACTATGAAACTACCTGGAGAAGACACGAGGGAATCTGTCACCTTTCTCTTAATGTTGTTGAGTGTTGATTATAGTGGGATTCTAGAGACCGAGGATGGTCCTTCCATTATAGCTACTTCATTGAATTTTAAGCTCATGACAACCCATACTGCTCAATGAACCCAGTGATAGGCATTAGAGGCTCTCCATTAGCATCCTGCCTTAAGAACAGGCCTGAGATTTGTATAAGTTTTTTGTTGCTCGTACTCAAATTCTCCTCAGCTCCCAGATTCCTCTGAGCACCCTCACTGCCTATAGTTGCATAAAATAATATGTGGCCAAGTCTACACAGTCATCCTTTCTGATGTTTGTTCATAGGACTAGAGCTGTGCTTGCATAAATGCTCCCTGATATTTGTGCCACCATCCATAGGAAGAATGGGATCAAGAGGAGATGGCAGTGTGGCCCATTTGGAATATGGAAATACCATGGAATGTAATTGCACACTGCCTTCTCATTTTAAGAAAATGAACATTAGTTCAGTATTTACCAAATTGAACCAAAAGGTGTGTGTAATACTGAACATAGGATATCATTTGCATCATGTGTTTTCAGTGGAAGTAAGATAGGTAGTGAATTTAAATAAGTGATGAATATTAATCAGTGACCTCAAGTTACTGCAGTGCTTCTAATTTTGCCTCTTAAGAAAATCCCTGTTTTGTGATTCTGGTCATATATATTAAAGAGCAGTGTTGACTCTATTTTCATCTTCTCTTGTGTTTTAGGATGCCTTTCATCCCAACCTTGCCCGTTCCATGTCAATACATACATACACTTCCTAAAGCACTATAGAAAGACTGTATCTTATGGAGTTATAAATCCAAACCTAATGCACTGTGCATCTTGCCCTGCAATCTCCTCATGACTTCACACCATCTGGCCTGTGTTCAGTTCTCTCATCTATATTCCAGAACTCTAGCATGCAATCCCAAGTCTGCTGTACTGTGGTATGAAATTTTATTAATATTATCATCCTTACCTTATCTGAAAAATATTGGTCTTAAGTTTGAAGATTAAAAGAAATATTGCATGTGAATTTCTGATAAAATAGCCTAGCACAAAGGTAACCACCGTACATTACATTTCAGATGTTTTAAGGCATCCTCAAATTCAATATACCCACATCTGCCATATGTACCTTTCTGTGGTGGTATTCTTAAGTACACATTTCATCAACCCTTGCCCATGTTATAACACCTGAATGGCTTATGATTGAGTACCTCCCTATTCTCCAGAGCCAGCACATTACTGAGCCCTTCCTTCTGTCCTTTCCTCCCTCCCTGCTTTCCTTTCTTCTCTGCCTCCTTCTTCCTCTTTCTTTTTCTTTGCAGTGCTGAAAATAGAACCCAGACCCTTACACATACTAGGCAAATGCTCTACTGCTGAGCTAGTGCACAACCCACAAGTCTTATAACTTTGTTTCAGGTCCTGCCCTGGCACATTTTATCACCACCCTCACTGCTGCATGACTTTCACTGGGATCCTCTGGATGACCCAATGGCCTCCTGATGAAGATCCTGCACCACCCAGCCTTCTTCAAATCACATTCCAATGACTACAGCTTCAAGATGAGCCAAAATCACAAGGCTGATATGGTAGTTCTTATTAATACACTCCAGCAGAGCCCCAGAATCTTTGGGATCTACCTGGCAGAAAAAAATACCAGGACACTGTCTTTCCCAAAGACTAAACACCATGTCCACAGGGCCATGCTGCAATGGGCTTCTCTGATGCAGTCTTCTTGTTTTCTCTAAGTTGATGCATGGAGTTTGTTCACAACCGTGTCTTTAATCACTGCCTCCTCCCTTTACACACATCTCACCTCTTCCCAAACATGGCTGACTTCTCATCTCCTTCCATTTCACTCACTGCAGACTCTAAGGTATGTGCGCCACAGCGTAGCTAAGCTTATAATTAAAACTAGATGGGCTGGAGAGATTGTTTAATGGTTAAGGTGCTTTCCAGCAAAGCCAAAGGACCCAGGTCTGATTCCTTAGCACCCACATAAAGCCAGATGCACAAAGTGGCACATGTATCTGGAGTTCATTTGCAGTGGCTAGAGGCCCCAGTATGCCTACTCTCTCTATCTTCCTCTCCCTCCCTCTCTCTCTCCCCTCTCTCTATCAAATAAATAAATAATATTTTTTAAAAGCTGGCTATATTTATTTTGAATGGTAGGCATCTTTGCTCCTACTTCTCTTCCATACTGGACTCTGCATTGTATCATAGATTCCATTCTTTACCTCTTGCCTTCCTCTTATATCCTTTGCCACAATCTGTGAAACTATTAACCATCAGTTCATGATACAAGCCCCAGATGGTTCTTTGTCTCAAACCCTTAATGCATTAATCATGGAATTATTCTGAGTGAAAATCAGTTCTCTTCCTTCAATACATTCAAAACTCACCCACTTTCATTTGTTTTCCAGGACATGGGAAAACACTTTTTTATCTGTCAGGATAAAGAGAGCCATAGCAGAAGCCAACTTATCTACAGTTTCTCTTCCAAAGATCCAAGAAAGAAAGATTCTGTAAAATCAGCAAGTAAAGAGAATGAAATATCACTTTAGCAGTTAGAACTCTGGTGTGACTATGTAATATGGTCATAAATCATGAAGAAACATTAAAAAAAATAAAATGAATCAGGTTGAATAACACTCATGCAAACAAAAAATCCAGGAAGAAAGAGAAAGAAGGCCAGAAAGAAAAGCAGAACTCAGTGAGAGGACTGCAGATAACAGCCTGCTTCTTGATTCTCCATTTGAGAAACAACCTATGGGAGGTAGGCTTGGCTGCCATCTGTCCCCAACAGTCTCAGCAGAGTTCATTTTAAAATGGTCTGTTCTAAGGATCATCAGTTTTTAGTAAATTTTGCCATTATTTTATATCTAAAGCATGGATTAACTTTTCAGAGTTGATAGACATTATGTTTATCAGTTCATTCTCTGTTTTTCATGGTAGGGTCTCACTCTATCCCAGGTTGGCCTCAAATTCATAATGATCATTCTACCCATGCCTCCATAGTGCTAGAATTAAAGGCTTGTACCATGCCTGGCATGGTTATTATTTCTGTTAGTCTTAGTTCTAATGCCATGAAAGGGCAGTTTTCTTAGAACTTAACAGAATTGTGGGTATATGTGCAATTGTGTGTGTGTGAAAAGGGGAAGAGTGAGGGGATAACCTTCAGATGGATTTGTAAGTTTGGCAATTTGTGAGCTGTTTCCACTTCACTTCTCACATGGTGCAGTTGAGAGAGAAAACCCACCCCCAGATTCTTAGAATCAAGATGATGCTAAACTCCTACTGTGATTATTCAAGCAAGGTCCTCCTCCACTCATTTTGTTTTTGTAGTACTGGGGATTGAACCCAGAGCCTCACACATGCTAGACATGTACTCTTTCACTGGCCTACAGCCTCCATGTCTCCTTTGTATATAGAGACAGTGTTTCCATAAATTGCCCAGACTGACCTTGAACTCACTGCGTAGACCAGGCTTTCCTTGAACTTGTGATCCTCCTACTTCAGCCTCTTGAATAGGTACACACTGTATTTCTGAAAACATATGGTAACACTTTAATTATACCAGAAAAGATATAAACAAGTTTTATCATTTTAGCACTAATGTTCTCATTTTTATTATAATCTAATGAAAATTCAATGAGATTATAGAATAACTCTTCAAAGAAACCTGATTAATTCATCACAGTAATTTATAGAATACATAAGTATAGAAAACAA
This sequence comes from Dipus sagitta, assembly GCA_036346955.1. Lineage (NCBI taxonomy): Eukaryota > Metazoa > Chordata > Mammalia > Rodentia > Dipodidae > Dipus > Dipus sagitta. The sequence continues at coordinate 139,515,572 of CM070778.1, forward strand.
TATCAGTTCAATGAATGTGTGATTAAAACCAACTATGAGTAGCACTCTAAACATTCTTTAGTACAAACATGAGTTAACAATACAAAAATGTGGCTTTGAGTTAATGACTCTCTTTGGTTTGGCTAGGAAGGAACCTCAACAACCCTCAGTGCTTCTACTTAGTGTGTGTAGAGTTGGAGTCCTGGAGGGTGAGTTAAAACTCAACTGAAAGTGTGTCATCCAAAGCAGAGAGCACAAAAAGGCATGCTTTGCAGATGAATTTGTGCTGATCTACTTAAATTCTATGCACCAACATGTCTTTGTAAAAAGTCAGCCAAGACTGCGCCAATGCCATGTGTGACCTCAGAAGAGAGAAGGCCTGACTGGTATGCATGTGATACATTCATGACCTTGACTTATAACCATGGTAACTTCATGAATCGGGCTAGCCAGCCATAACTACCATGGTAAATATTAACAGCCTCATCCTCATCCAAATTATTTAGTCTATTTTAACAGTAACCATACACTCTGTTATCATCTGCCAACCTCACAGATTCTAGAGTACAGACCAAACTATTCGAAGTTTATTAGTACTTGCTCAGTATACAGAGTATTAAACATGAGACAGAATAATAAGGACAAGCACACATCCAATTTCTTTTATATAAAGATTTCAGTGTGAGCATATGTCCTTGCATTACTCATAAATATTTTAAAACAATAGACTCTAGCCTGGTCAGTCAGCAAAGAGCCTTCCTTACAAACAAACATGAGGACCTGAGTTTGATTTCCAGCACACAAGTAAAACTGTAGAACATGGTGGCATACAGTTGTAATTACAAGAGTGGGGAGACAGAGGTGGGAGAATCCTTAGAGTTTTCGGGCCAGTCAGTCTAGTATATTTGGTGATTTCCAAGCTGATGGAACTCTGCATCAAAATAAGGTGAATGGCATCTGAGAGGTACAGCATCCAAGGTTGTCCTCTAGCTTCCAAACACTTGTGCAACCACACATATGTGTATGTGCACACGCACACACACACACACACACACATCCATGCACCCACTCACATAAAAATAAAGATTAAACAATAGATGCCGAGCATATGTTATTATAAAAATAAAAGTGAACACCAAAGATGAGTGGAAGAAGGAGAAGCTCTTATTTATAAGAATGACTTGACAAAGAAGGCATTGTTGAATTGTCTCAGAAGGGAGAAGGCCTTGCAAAGAAGGCATTGTTGAATTGTCTCAGAAGAGAAAGGTCTTGACAACGAAGGCATTGTTGAATTGTCTCAGAAGAGAGAAGGCCTTGACAAAGAAGGTATTATTGAATTGTCTCAGAAGGGAGAAGGCCTTGCAAAGAAGGCATTGTTGAATTGTCTCAGAAGGGAGAAGGCCTTGACAAAGAAGGCATGGTTGAATTGTCTCAGAAGAGAGAAGGTCTTGACAAAGAAGGCATTATTGAATTGTCTCAGAAGGGAGAAGGCCTTGACAAAGAAGGCATTGTTGAATTGTCCCAGAAGGGAGAAGTCCTTGACAAAGAAGGCATTGTTGAATTGTCTCAGAAGAGAAAGGTCTTGACAATGAAGGCATTGTTGAATTGTCTCAGAAGGGAGAAGGCCTTGACAAAGAAGGCATGGTTGAATTGTCTCAGAAGAGAGAAGGTCTTGACAAAGAAGGCATTGTTGAATTGTCCCAGAAGGGAGAAGTCCTTGACAAAGAAGGCATTGTTGAATTGTCTCAGAAGAGAAAGGTCTTGACAATGAAGGCATTGTTGAATTGTCTCAGAAGAGAAAGGTCTTGACAACGAAGGCATTGTTGAATTGTCTCAGAAGAGAGAAGGCCTTGACAAAGAAGGTATTATTGAATTGTCTCAGAAGGGAGAAGGCCTTGCAAAGAAGGCATTGTTGAATTGTCTCAGAAGGGAGAAGGCCTTGACAAAGAAGGCATGGTTGAATTGTCTCAGAAGAGAGAAGGTCTTGACAAAGAAGGCATCCTTGAATTGTCCCAGAAGGGAGAAGTCCTTGACAAAGAAGGCATTGTTGAATTGTCTCAGAAGAGAAAGGTCTTGACAATGAAGGCATTGTTGAATTGTCTCAGAAGGGAGAAGGCCTTGACAAAGAAGGCATGGTTGAATTGTCCCAGAAGGGAGAAGTCCTTGACAAAGAAGGCATTGTTGAATTGTCTCAGAAGAGAAAGGTCTTGACAATGAAGGCATTGTTGAATTGTCTCAGAAGGGAGAAGGCCTTGACAAAGAAGGCATGGTTGAATTGTCTCAGAGGGGAGAAGGCCTTAACAAAGGAGGCATGGTTGAATTTTCTGGGAAGAGAAAAGGTCTTGACAAAGAAGGCATTATTGAATTGTCTCAGAAGGGAGAATGCCTTGACAAAGAAGGCATTGTTGAAATTTCTCAGAAGGGGGAAGGCCTTGACAAAGAAGGCATGGTTGAATTGTCTCAGAAGGGGAAGGTCTTGACAATGAAGGCATAATTGAATTATCTGAGAAGGGGAAGGTCTTGACAAAGAAGGCATTGCTGAATTGTCTCAGAAGGGAGAAGGCCTTGACAAAGAAGGCATTATTGAATTGTCTCAGAAGGGAGAAGGCCTTGACAAAGGAGGCATGGTTGAATTTTCTGGGAAGAGAAAAGGTCTTGACAAAGAAGGCATTATTGAATTGTCTCAGAAGGGAGAATGCCTTGACAAAGGAGGCATTGTTGAATTGTCTCAGAAGGGGGAAGGCCTTGACAAAGAAGGCATGGTTGAATTGTCTCAGAAGGGGAAGGTCTTGACAATGAAGGCATAATTGAATTATCTGAGAAGGGGAAGGTCTTGACAAAGAAGGCATTGCTGAATTGTCTCAGAAGGGAGAAGGCCTTGACAAAGAAGGCATTATAGAATTAACTCAGAAGGGAGAAGGCCTTGACAAAGAAGGCATTATTGAATTGTCTCAGAAGGGAGAAGGCCTTGGCAAAGAAGGCATTGTTGAATTGTCTCAGAAGAGAGAAAGCCTTGACAAAGAAGGCATTATTGAATTGTCTCAAAAGGAAGAAGGCATTGAAAATGAAGGCATGGTTGAATTGTCACAGAAGGGAGAAGGCATTGACAAAGAAGGCATGGTTGAATTTTCTGGGAAGAGAGAAGGCCTTGACAAAGAAGGCGTGGTTGAATTATCTCAGAAGGGAGAAGGCCTTGACAAAGAAGGCATTGTTGAATTGTCTCAGAAGGGATAATACCTTGACAAAGAAGGTGTGGTTGAATTTTCTCAGAAGAGAGAAGGCCTTGCCAAAGAAGGTGTGGTTGAATTGTCTCAGAAGGGAGAAGGCCTTGACAAAGAAGTCATTGTTTAATTGTCTCAGAAGAGAGAAGGCCTTGCAAAGAAGGCATTGTTGAATTGTCTCAGAAGGGAGAAGGCCTTGACAAAGAAGGCATGGTTGAATTGTCTCAGAAGAGAGAAGGTCTTGACAAAGAAGGCATTATTGAATTGTCTCAGAAGGGAGAAGGCCTTGACAAAGAAGGCATTGTTGAATTGTCTCAGAAGAGAGAAGGCCTTGCAAAGAAGGCATTGTTGAATTGTCTCAGAAGGGAGAAGGCCTTGACAAAGAAGGCATGGTTGAATTGTCTCAGAAGAGAGAAGGTCTTGACAAAGAAGGCATTATTGAATTGTCTCAGAAGGGAGAAGGCCTTGACAAAGAAGGCATTGTTGAATTGTCTCAGAAGGGAGAAGGCCTTGACAAAGAAGGCATTATTGAATTGTCCCAGAAGGGAGCAGGCCTTGACAAAGAAGGCATGGTTGAATTGTCTCAGAAGGGAGAAGGCCTTGACAAAGAAGGCATTGTTGAATTGTCTCAGAAGAGAGAAGGCCTTGACAAAGAAGGCATTATTGAATTGTCTCAGAAGGGAGCAGGCCTTGACAAAGAAGGCAATGTTGAATTATCTCAGAAGGGAGAAGGCCTTGACAACGAAGGCATTGTTGAATTGTCTCAGAAAGGAGAAGGCCTTGACAAAGAAGGTATTATTGAATTGTCTCAGAAGTGAGAAAGCTTTGACAAAGAAAGCATGGTAGAATTGTCTCAGAAGGGGAAGGCTTTTACAAAGAAGGCATTGTTGAATTGTCCCAGAAGATAGAAGGCCTTGAAGATGAAAGCATTGTTGATTTGTCTCAGAAGGGAGCAGGCCTTGACAAAGAAGGCATGGTTGAATTGTCTCAGAAAGGAGAAGGCCTTGAGAAAGAAGGCATTGTCCCAGAAGAGAGAAAATTCCTGGGGCTTGGGATGTAGCGGCCTTTGTAGAATGCTTGTCTAGCATGCAGAAAGCCTTGAGTTTGAACCCCAACCTCATGGAAACTGAGCATGGTAATGCATGCTTATAATCTCAGCACTTTGGAGGGATGCATAAGTAGGAGAATCAGAACTTCAAGATCATAGCTGCACAGAGAGTTCAAGTCTAGCTTGGGATACCTGAGTACTTGTCTCTAAAAGAGAAAAAAAATGAGGCTTTCAGCTGAGGATATGTGCCATAAAGTCTTCCTGGAGACAAGACTCAGACCTCCAGGTCAGGGCAGCTGAAGAAGGGAACGTCTCAGCCAAGCCTGGATGATTGCACTGTACAAGGTCACAGTGAGTTCAGCCAGGCCTTTAGAAATGATGGACATTGGGGTATGGATTGAATCTGGAAGATCACCAAATAAAACAATAATTTGTTTATCTTGAAAATTATACTTGGTTGCAGCAGCAGATTCATAGAAAAAAATGAAAAAAAAAAAACAGGCACTGAAGTGGGGGTTGAAAAGCAGAATGTGTAATCTTACTTATCCTCATAGTGCCTGGAATTGAAAGCCTGATAGAGCTGAATCCAACAGAGCAAATAAGCACATCTATGAAGTAAGCAGATGACAGTCCCTCCACAATGATGTCAGTGCTGAGCCTGAGGCATAGTTGTCCTTCTGCTCGACCATGGCTCAGATGTGGTGTGGGGTGCTAGGGCTAGTGGGCATAGGGGAGCTTACTCTCTCACTCTCACTCTTGCCAAGGCAAGGTCGCAACTATGGTTCACTATGGTTTTCAGTAAGAGCTATGCAGCAGCTGCCTTCTCACTGCTGGGACAAAACGCCAGAGCAGAAGTAGTTCATGGAAGGAAGGAGTTTGTTTCTGCTTACAGTCTCGAGGGGATATATCACCATGGCAGGCAAAGCATGGCAGAGTAGACTACTGGATGTCACATTCTTGTCATATCAGCTGAGAGAAAGTAGCAAGAGAGAGCTATCCATATCCAACAGGCTGGACTAATAAACCCCAAGGCCTGCCCTGCACTGACACACCTCTTCCAGCAAGACTCCACCTCCCAAAGGCTCCATCAGCTGGGGATTGAGTATGAGGCTTAGTAACAAACCTAGGAGGCTCTGGGGAACATTTCACATATATTTGAGGACATAGAGGAGACAAAGAAACTGATGAGTGAACTACTGGGGTGAGAGTGCAGATACCAACAATAATGGATACATGGACTTCCAGATCAGAAAATGGTAGCAATGGAGATTTTAAAATATATTGAGGAGACTTAAGACAGGATAGAGGGTGCTAAAGAAAGATGATTAGCTCAGAAAATATATCTATGGAATTTATTTAAACTAATTTAGAAAAAGAAACAAGCCGATAAAAGCAGGCCTTAGTATGTTAATAACAGGAGGTTCAGCAGACATCTAGCAGGTCAGTAAAAGAGAAAAGAGAATGGAGCAGAGCAACCTCAGGAGCAAAAGACAGCAAAATGCCTACTGGAAAAATAATGTGATGGCTCAACACGCCCAACAAGTTCAAATGGGATTCATGCAGAGAAATCCACCCATGCACACCATAGCTAACACAATAAAAGAAGAGGAGATTCTGAGTGAAGGCCAAGAATAAATCATGTGAAAGAAATTTATTTAAGAAAAGTACACATTAACGCTGGAACCATTTCCAGAGAAATTGTCATTTAGAAATGAGGAAATGAAGTTTGTTTTCAAATAATGTGATCTGAGATAACTTCCTCCCAACAAACTCGTGTTCTAAGACGTGGTTAAGTTTTTCTTCAGGCTGGATGGGATCATTAGGCCTTCAGAACTGATAAGTACAAGCATTAATATAAATGTCTGGTTTTTCCTTTAAAAACTGTGTAATTAGGTGCTGGAGAAATGGCTTGGGGGCTAAGGCACTTGCATATAAAGCTAATTACCCAGGTTCAATTCTTTGCTCCCATGTAAAGCCAGATGAACAAAGCAGCACATGCATCCAGAGTTTGTTCATAGTGGCCACAAATCCTGGTATGCATGATTTCTAGGTCTGTCTCTCTTCCCTCTATCTCTCCCTGCTTGCAAATAAATACATATATAAAAATAAAAAAAACTTTGTAATTAAAGTGACTATAAGACTGTTCCTATAGCACTATACTGTTGAAGTTATCCCATGTGTAATGTCAGGATGTATGGGACTCTAGTATGCATCATAGTTGTACCTACATTTTGTAGTATGAAGTCAAGGCTGACTATGACAAATCAAAGAATACACTGTAGTCTAGAAACTTCTAGAAAGTCATTCATCCAGAACCAGCTACAACCCATAAATAAATAATATGGAATACCCAACATTACACCTTAGAACCAACGTAGAAACAGAACAAAAGGACATGGGGAAAACTTCAGCAGTGTGGTAAAGCTAATTAAAAATTATAACAAGTTAGTTTGTCAAGTACCAGAAGGTACTTCATGAGTGACTAGGAAAAATGACCAACACCTGTCCATACAACTTGAGGTCTGAGCTACTTAGCAGCAAACAACCTCACTCAAGTGCAATAGTAGTACACTGCCATGGTGGGTAACCAACTGATCCACTCAGTGGAACAGAACCCATAGCTGGAGCTGGAAAACAAGTCAGAACCATATCTAAAACACGAGCCCACTCTCCATTATCAAGCTCCCACCAATTGTGTGCTACAAGAGGGCCTACACCTTTTAAATTCTCTCTAAAATAATAATGGTTATCCCATTTATCTGGTGCTGACTTCACTCTCTGTTGGAGAATTTGCTTGTCTTTTTCAGATGGATGTGGATCCTGAGGACAGAATCAGCCCATTGCACCTCACCAGGGCCCCAACTTAACTAAGAGTAATTGGGGAAATGAGCAAGAGTGCTACTTTTTTGCTAAACCTGGTACCAACACAAGTGTGAAGGAGATAGACACAGAGAACACCTCTCACCATTTTGGTTATTTTATTTTACGTTATCTTTGCACATGAACTGCACACAAATATGGAGTTTGTGAAGTGAGCCAGATATCTATGAACATGCCTTGCACATGAGGAAACGTGTAGCATGATTATGTCATCATGAAGCCCTCACTGTTTGTTGTTCCCATGCCCTCCACTCTCTCCTCACACAGATGAAATTATTCTGAATTCATTAACCTAGCCCTCTTTTCAATACATTTTTTCTGCTTTCTAAAAAGTTCATGATCTAGCTGACGTTTGAACAACAAATAAACAGACATAATGTACTTCAAGTATCCTCTCAGAACTTGTTTCATTTTGTTTTGAGAATTACCTAAGAATCCAAGTGTGCCTTCAGTTTATTAGTCCAGTGTGGTCCATGTGCCATGTGGTGGCCCCACCCCTTACTGGAGTGAGGGAGGGCCATGGCATAGCTCTACCTTCTTGCTCTTGCTGGTGAGGCCTCTTGCTCATCTTGCAGGTGTCTTCCTGAGACCCACAGCAGGAATTCTCGGATGTTTGCAAAAGTGGAGTTTGACTCAGCAGTGAATCTGCTAATAAGATGAAGAGTTTCTTTTTAAAAAGAAATTAGATAAAGTACAGGAAATGTCAGAATGCACTGCAAAAGTAAAAGGGTTACTTTGACAGATGTGTAGATTGTATATGTGCTCTGGCTTATGATGGTAAACATTTTCTAGTTATTCCTTGTGATTTAAACAGGCTGAAAACTGTAAATTGAGAGAACTTACTTAGGAGCTGGAATTTTTGTTTTGACTAATGAGTGGTTCAGTTTAATTAAACAATTCAGGTTACTTTGCTGTGTTGACTGACACCAATCAAAGGTGTCCTGATAGCATCCTTTGCCTGGGTCCTTAGCAATTACCTTAAGGTGGTATCATAGAAGTACTCTGAGAATGCCCATGGTTTTATGAACATTCAGTGTGTTGGGAGCAGCTCTCCTCCTTGCCCTGCCTCCATCTACAACAAGCCACATCTGCCTTTATGGAGATCTCCAAATCTCCATACAGAATGCTTTTATTGAAGAACACTTTTAAGAATGCCACATTGTTGCTTGCATTGGGAGGTTGTGGAGTGTGACTGCGTGAGAGAGAAGGGCTCTGTGTGGTGCATGTGAGTTCACTGATGACTGTGAGGCTCACACTTCACAGATGCTTGGCATGTGAATTTCCCAAGGCACTGCCAGGCAGTAAGCCTGCTGCAGGCAGAGCCTGGTAGTGTCTTTGATATTTAAACAAAGGGTTATACACTCTGAGAGCTACCTATGTTAATCACTGATAGAACTTGGCACAACTCACTATAAGCACCTTGGAGTGTCTAATCGTCACCAAACATTACAGGAAACCTATCAATTACAGACGTTGACTTCTGGCCAAGATGGCAACTGCCTAGCTGCACTGCAAATCTTGGGGAAAGAAAGGCAAGACATTAAGGGTTCATTGGGTCTTGTAGGAGAGAGCAATCTCCAATAGATTGCCAGTGGGAGGGCACAGAGGGGGGACAAACAGGGAATCACTGATCCCCTTGCAGGCAAGTAGCCCACCCCTACCCCCAAGTAGCTGCTGTACCCATGGCATCGCCGCACGCCAATCGATCCCTGCGTGTGGAAGCTTAGACTGCTGCGCCCACTTGCTCACTTACTGCTCCTGCCGCCACACGTTCAGTGAATCCAGGCCTACAGCAACTGCCAAGCAAGCTCAGACTGTGTCTGTCGCTTGAGCCAGCTCAGGTGCCATCCGCTACCTGTCTGCCGCACTGGCCTTCCACCATTGTCCTGTAGCGGGGCAGCACAGACTGCTTCCGAGTCCTAGTGTTCCCATGCCAGAGCTTGGGCTGCTTCAGTGCTCGGTGGCTCAGTGTCCCTCCTAGCTTGAATGCAGGCAGCTTTGGCACATTACCGCTTGAGAGATCAGGTAACTTTGGCACCCCAGCCAGGCAGTAGATCAGGAGGCTTTGGCAAGTGAGAGCCAAAGCCCAGGCTGCTTGGCAACTGCCCCAGGCTGCCTCAGATTCCCACTGTGCTTGAGCCCAGGCTGATCCACCCACCTATGTGCCCATACACTGTCATGGGCAGACCACAGTGCAAAAGAAATAACATGAAAAATCAAATGCAAGAAAATCCAGTTAGATCACCCAGTCTACAACGAAAATATCTAATCAAAACATAGAAGAGTCATTAGGATCATAACACTAAAATGAAGCTATGAGCAATGCAACCCTGACCAAGCTACTGGTAGGACTTGCAGAAAAGCAACAAAGGACCAATAATCGTGTGGATGCTGCCATCACTAAACTAGGCCTAATAGATAAGAAAATGGAAGGAGTTCAAAGAGAGTTAAGAGATTTGAGGGAGAGTGAAAAAAAAAGAAGACCTCAAAAAATCAGCTGACCATACTAAATGAAGACATAAAGAAATGCAAGGATGAATTCCAAGAATCATCAAGAAAATCAGAAAATGATGTGAAAAGTGAGCTTGACAGAGGGATGGAAATTATACATAGAAAAGTAGTAGAAAATGCAAACCTAACTGAACAAGTCCAAAACTCTAGAAGCTCGCAAGAATAGAGTCAGCCATGTGGAGGCCAAAACTCTGATCTGGAAGACAAGATGGAAGAAACAGTTTGAAAGTTCAAGAATTTCACTAAGTTCAAAAGTTCCTGTGAACAGAACATGAGGGAATTATGGGATACACTTAAACGTCCTAATATCAGGATCATTGGAATACCAAAAGGAGAAGAAATTCAGACCAAAGGCATGGAGAACTTATTTAACAAAATAATTGAAGGAAACTTCCCCAGTCTCTTAAAAGAAAGGCCCATCAAGACAAAAGAAGCCAACAGAACTCCAAACAGACTGGACCAAAGGAGAAACTCTCCAAGACATATTGTCATTAAGACTCTAAACATTGACACCAAAGAGAAAATCCTAAAGCAGCTAGGGAAAAACAGCACACCACTTTCAAAGGTAACCCCATCAGAATTACTTCAGACTTCTCAATGGAAACCCTGAAAGCTAGAAGGGCCTGGAATGAAACACAGGCAAAGTCGAAGAACCTATGGCTACCAACCCAAACTACTCTACCCAGCAAAACTATCCCTCATAATAGATGGTGAAAGAAAAACTTTCCATGACAAAACTCAGCTTTACAATTATATGAACACAAAACCAAACCTACAGAGAGTATTTCAGGAAATTCTCCACAGAGAAGAAACAAATAATCAAACACAAATGCCTACAAGAAGCAGATCACAATAACCAAACTCAGAATAGGCACAAAAAACTTCAAAGTCCATGAAAATAGCAACCCAAATATACCATCACAATATGACAGGGATCAAATCAAATCTCACAGTCATTACCCTAAATATTAATGGCCTTAATTCACCCATCAAGAGACACAAGCTAACAGGATGGATCAAAAAATTTAGACCCCTCAATCTGTTGCCTTCAAGAAACCCACCTCACCACTAAAGACAGACACCTCCACAGGGTGAAAGGGTGGAAAACAATATTCCAAGCAAATGGGAATAAGAAACAAGCAGGTGTAGCTGTATTATTATCAGATAAAATAGACTTCAAACCAAAAATAATCAAAAAAGACAAGGAAGGCCACTTCCTACTTGTCAAGGGAACGATCCATCAAGAGGATAGTACAATCATAAATCTGTATGCTCCAAACACAGGGGCACCACAGTTCATAAAACAAAACCTACTTGACAATGAAACAGAAATAACCACCAACACCATCGTAGCTGGGGACTTCAGTATACCATTATCAGTAATAGACAGATCATCAAACCAGAAACTCAACAGGGAAGTAAGAGAGCTCAACAAAACCATAGATCACTTAGACCTAACGGACATCTACAGAACTTTCCATCCCAAATCCACAGACTACACATTCTTCTCAGCAGCCCATGGAACATTCTCTACAATAGACCATATACTGGGTCACAAAGACTGCCTCCATATATTTAGGAAGATTGACATAATTCCATACATGATATCAGATCACAATGCTATATTGCTGGAAATCAACAACAAAAGACCCACAAAGAATCCCAACGACACCTGGAAACTGAACAGCACACTTTCAAACAATAAATGGATAGTGGATGAAATAATAAGTGAAATTGCAAAATTTCTAGAATTGAATGACAATGCGAACACATTGTACCAAAACTTATGGGACACAATGAAGGCGGTCCTGAGGAGAAAATTCATAGCACTCAATGCCTTCATCAAAAAGACAGAGAGATCCCAAATCAATAACCTAACCATCCACCTAAAGGCACTGGAAAAGCAAGAAAAATCCAACCCAAAGAGCTCCAGAAGGAAATAAATAATTAAAATCAGAGCAGAAATTAATGAATTGGAAACCAAGGAAACAATTAAGACAATTGACAAAACAAAGAGCTGGTTCTTTGAAAAATAAACAAGATTGACAAACCCCTGGCCAATTTGATCAAGCAAAAAACAAAAAAGAGATACTTTAACAAAATTCAAAACGAAAAAGGAGAGATAATAATGGACATAAGTGAAATTGGGAGAATCATCAGGACTTATTTCAAAAACCTCTACTCCACAAAACTGGATAAAGTGGAGGAGATGGATAAATTCCTGGACACATATCATCTATCAAAGCTAAACTCAGAGCAGATTAATCACCTCAATGAACCCATCACACTCATGCAGATTGAAAAAGTAATACAAAACCTCCCAAAAAGAAGAGTCCAGGACCAGATGGCTTCTCAGCTGAATTCTATTAAACCTTCATGGAAGAACTCAAACCAATCTTCCTCAAACTGTGCCACACAATTGGAGAACAGGGAAAGATACCCAACTCCTTTTAGGAAGCTAGTATCACCCTAATTCCAAAACCAGGCAGAGATGCTACAAGAAAAGAAAACTGCCAGCCTATTTCCCTGATGAACTTAGATACAAAGAACCTGATCAAAATCCTTGCAAACCAAATCCAACAACACATCAAAAGCATTATCCACCTCGACCAAGTGGGATTCATCCCAGGAACACAGGGGTGGTTCAATGTACGGAAATCTGTCAATGTAATACACCACATAAACAAGGTTAAACATAAAAACCACATGATCATTTCGATAGATGCAGAAAGGGCCTTTGACAAGATACAACACCACTTCATGATCAAACCATTGGAGAGAAATGGCATGGTTGGTTCATATCTTAACATAATAAAGGCAATATACAAAGCTCCAAAGGCCCAAATAATACTTGATGGAGAGAGACTTGAGGCATTCCCATTAAGATCAGGAACAAGACAGGGTTGTCCACGCTCACCTCTGCTTTTCAATATAGTACTGGAAGTCCTAGCTCAAGCAATAAGACAGGAGAAGGAAATAAAAGGGATACAATTTGGAAAGGAAGAAGTTAAGTTAGCTCTATTCGCTGATGACATGATTGTATATGTAAGAGACCCAAGAGACTCCATCCCAAAACCCTTGAAGGTGATTAACTCCTATAGCAAAGTAGCAGGATACAAAATCAATGCACAAAAATCAGTAGCCTTTCTATGTGCAAATGACAAAGATACAGAGAAAGAAATAAGTGACATAGTCCCATTTTCAATAGCAACAACAACAACAACAACAAAAATACCTTGGAATAACGTTAACCAGGGAAGTGAAAGATCTATACAATGAAAACATAAAAACACTCAAAAAAGAAACTGAGGAGGACTTGAGAAAATGGAAAGACCTCCCATGCTCCTGGATAGGCAGAATTAACATTGTGAAGATGACAATCCTAACAAAGGCAATATACAGATTTAGTGCAATTCAAATTAAAATCCCTACAGTGTTCTTCACAGAGATAGAAAAAAATGATCTCAAATTTCACATGGAAAGGCAGAAGGCCTCACATATCCAAACATATCCTGAGGAAAAGAAATAGCTCTGGAGGCATCACCATACCTGATCTAAAGCTATATTACAAAGCCATAGTAATAAAAACAGCATGGTACTGGCATGAAAACAGGAGTATAGACCAATGGAATAGACTTGAGGACCCAGACTTTGGGTCAAGTGACTATAGCTACTTGATATTTGTCAAAGGCCCTAACAATACAGGTTAGAAAAAAGAGACAGCATCTTCAACAAATGGTGCTAGACAAACTGGATAACTATATGCAGGAAACTGAAACTTGACCCACACATTTCACCATGCACTACACTCAAGTCCAAATGGATCAAAGACCTCAATATAAGACCAGAAACTAGACAACTACTGGAAGAAAATTTAGGAAGTACTTTCCATGATATAGGAATGGAAAAAGACTTCCTGAACAAAACCCCAGTAGCTCATGATCTTAAACAGTCACTCAACCAATGGGATCACATGAAGCTGAAGAGTTTCTTTACAGACCAGCATACAATAACCAAAGCCAATAGATTACCCACAGAATGGGAGAAAATATTTGCGGGTTATCCAACTGACAGAGGCCTATTCTCTAGAATCTACAAAGAACTCAAAAATCTAAACAATGAAAAGTCAAACACCCCACTCACAAAGTGGGGCAAAGAGCTGAGCAGGCAGTTCACAGAGGAAGGAATACAAAAGGCAAACACACACTTAAGAAAATGTTCATCATCCCTAATCATCAGGGAAATGCAAATTAAAACAACTATGAGATTCCACCTTACCCCAATAAGGATAGCAAACATCAAAAAATCAAATAAAAATAAATGCTGGCAAGGATGTGGAGAAGTAGGAACACTCATCCACTGTTGGTGGGAATGTAGGATGGTACAACCACTTTGGAAAGCAATATGGAGACTCCTGAAAAATCTGACTATAGAGATACTAAGAGACCCAGTTATTCCCTTACTGGGCATCTACCCTAAAACCTTCAAACCACAGGCCAGAGAGATTTGATCAACCATGTTTGTAGCAGCTCAGTTTGTAATAGCTAAGAGCTGGAATCAACCCAGATGTCCATCACTAGAAGAATGGATAACTAAGATGTGGTATATCTACACAATGGAATTCTATACAGCAGTAAGAAAAAATGACACAATGAAATTTGTGGAAAAATGGTTGAACCTGGAACAGATCATTCTCAGTGAACTAACCCAGTCACAGAAAAAAAATTGCCACATAGTCTCACTCATCTAGAGCACCTAACCTGAATATACCCAAGGTGCCTTACATACCCAGCAAGCATCTCGTGGACTAGAAAATGGGATGGCTGGGGAGGGAGGGAAGGGCAGCAGATGGGTGGGAAACACAAATCTAGACCCAAACAGCAATGGTACCATAAAATTCTACTTCCTAAAAGGCAGACCAAATGGCTGAACCTTCACCAGGCCCTTAGAGGGAACACCTGAACCACAAGACACTGGAGAGGGTATGATGAAGACTAACCTTAATCTTCTACATCTTCCCTCCCTCCCTCTCCCTCTCTCTGTCTCTCTCTCTCCTCTCTAACTCTTGTATATTAGTTATCTTTTTCCTCATTTTCTTAGTGGGCACTGACCTGTAACTCCTAGTACCAGCATGTGGCTATCATCCACAATGAGCTTTTGATCAGAGAGACCTGCAAGATTTCCTAAAAGAAAGACAGATTTCTGTCCGAGTACTTGATGACCCACCAAAGGTTAGTGGTAAGACCCAACTGCTGAAGACACCTTATGTGGTTGACACGTAAAATGGAATGGCATGGCTGAAAGCTGGAAGAGAGTCAGTCCCCAGACAGTCAGCACATCTAGTGCCAGAAGGTGCTACATGGATGACTGGGGGAAAATGACCAATATCTGTCCAAGCAACTCATGGTCTAACCTACTTAGCACCAAATAACCTGTTGTGATGCCCACACAAGTGCAATAGTGGCACACAGCCATGGTGGGGAACCAACTGCTCTTGATTCGGCTAACTGATCCCCTCAGTGGTACAGAACCCATAGCTGGAGCTGGGAAACAAGTCAGAACCATATCCAAACATAAGCCCACTCTCCATTTTCAAGCTACCAGTAATCGTGGGCTACAAGAGGGCCTACACTTATTAAATTGTCAATAAAAAAAGTAAGGGTTATCTCACTTGTCCTGGTGCTAACTTACTCTCCATTGGAGAATCTGCTTCTCTTTCTCAGATAGATGTAGATCCTAAGGAGAGAGCCACCCCATCATACCTCAAAAGGGCCCCGGCTGAAACTAAGAAGAATTGGCAAAACAAGCAAGGGTGCTATTTTCCTGGTGAACTGGGTACCAGTACAAGGATGAAGGAGATCAACACAGAGAAGAATCAACTCCTACCAAATCAACGAGCCAGAGACCCAGAGGCCCCCAACACCTCATCACTGAAGCAGACCAAAAATGAACCCAACATGGCTCAGGGAAATTTTGTGGAAGAGGAGGCGGAAAGAATGTCAGAGCCACATGTTGGATCATGATATGCAGAGACATTTATCTTACCCATAACTGTGGGCTAACTCCACAATGCATGGTCCATATACCTCAACAAGGAGGGGCTAAGGGGAGGGGGTATGTCATGGATGAGCCTAATAATGGTACCAAACTGACTGTATTTGCTGAATATAAAATTAATTAATAAAAGAATAAAAAAATTTTAAAAATTACAGATGTTCCTCCAGTGTCCAGATTACTTGTGTTTTACCATAAAAGGTTGGCTTGACTATGGAAGATTGGGCAGACTTAGGAGCACATTTTCAGATGCACATTTTAAAGATGTGTAGAAAGCTAGCAACCTTGCTCAAGACCTGGGCCTGATTGACTATCTGTATCTTAGCAGTGCTCCACAAGTAGGAAAGTGTTTCCACTCTCATTGCCATCATGTCAGAGCTCTAGTTTCTACAGTAACATGTTCTCTCTTAGTCCCTAACATGCGAATTGATCCATTCAGATTGTAAAAGCTCAGAACCATGCAGCATTTTAGAGAGTGCTTCATCAGTTGCTTGGAAGCTAGCCAATCTGGTGACAAACCTGGGCTTATCAGCATCCCTGGTGGCATCACTAGGAGGCCAGGGCCTGGTGGGTAACTGAATTCTTGAATTCTGAATACCTGGGGCAGGGGTGACATCCCCCCTCAGAGAATGTGTCCATATGGAAATGCTGCCTCCCTGTGATCCAAGCTAACATGTCCAACTCCCCTCTCTGAACTCTTGAGTTATTCCGGGGAGAAAATGTGGTTTTGCCCTACTTTTAGCAAATTGATGTTTTTGGACTTTTACTTTGCTAGTGTGTCTGAAAACATATGGACACTTCTGGAAAAAAAGTCACTTCTAATCCATCTGGCTAAAGGATGAATTTTTCCAAATACAGTAAAAACCCTTTCTTCTACCAGATATTCCATTAGACCATGGTATATAAATCTTTTCACTGGACACACAGTAATAGCCAAATCCTGCAATATAAGACATCTCTCATTTCAGTACACTCACTGGGTGGAGCTCCCCACTGTGTACTAGCCCCACCTCCTAGACCAGGGGTGGGGACATGTTGATTCTTCCCAAAGGTCTCCTGCTTTCTCTCTACATAGGTAAGCAGTACAGACTCCCCCAAAAAGGGTTGGGCTCCCAAAGGAGTGTTCAAAGGCACTAAGGGACTGTGAATTGTCCTGAAAAGAGAACTGAAGTCACATTCTTCTCAAGACTGGCTATGTTTAGACACATCTTACTTGGGAATGACCTCAGGGATGTAATAAAGATCATGGAGGCTGACACTATTGAATACTTTCCAAGGACAGTGTCAAAGTCTAAAGCCTATCATAAGTAGGTTATGGCATGTTCATTCTCAGAGGAATTTTGAGAAAATGGAACTGCGGCATGTTTCTGTTTCAGGCCTCTGAAAGCGCAGAGGAACTACACTGTCTGCACGTGACCTTGTCCCCAGAACTCTTTGTAGGTAGTTTCAATGGGCCCTATCTCCTTTCATCCTGCTATTGAGATGTTATTCTGTGAGAAGAGATGAGAAGTGACTAAACCTGCATCATGAAAAATCAGAACTCAGCTGTCTCAGGTCAGAGGCGTCTCAGCTGTGAACTGAGAGGATCTCGACTTTCCTCCTTACTCAGAAGCAGAAATCTCAGAAGTAGAATTTGTGGCCCTCAAGTCCTAGCATGCCATACCCATTCCAAACACAGGGGGCATTATGGAAGCATAATGTGTTTTAGTAACCTGGATGCCCCGGAGACCGTAGGCAGGGTTTCACTATTTAGAGTCACAGCCATTGCGGCCATGGATCCCAGAGACTGATATTGAATGAATACATACCAACACACAGAACTCAAGTCTGTGGTCTACCAATGGCCAACACAGATGAAAGGATTATTCAGTAGAGAAACATAATCTTTCAACAAATGGTGTAGGAACAATGGATAGCCTCAAAAATAATTATCCATATTTTATACTACATAAAACTGAATTCAAAATAGATCATAGATGCAAAATAGTTTAGTGTAAAAAATTGGTAGGTATCAGAGGGGGGAAATTTGGGAAAGTTAGACTGAGATATCTAAAATTTGATAGCAAAAGCATACCACATATCTGGGACAAAGAACACAACTAGTCAGAAGATCTTACTATTAAAATCCAGAATGTGGGGCTGGAGAGATGGCTTAGTGGTTAAGGCGTTTGCCTGCAAAGCCAAAGGACCTCGGTTCAATTCCCCAGGACCCACGTAAGCCAGATGCACAAGGTGGCCCATGCATCTGGAGCTTGTTTACAGCGGCTGGAAGCTCTGGCTCGCCTCTCTCTCTCTCTCTCTCACTCTCTCCTCTCTCTCTCCTCTCTCTCTCTGCCTCTTTCCCTCTCTGAAATAAATAATAAGATAAATATAAAAAGTAAAAGCTCAGAATGTAAAATGCCACATAGGAACTGAGAGGAAATGCTGCAAACCACAGATCTGAACAAAGGGCTTATACTTCAACCATCAGAGCACTCCACATAAAGGGAGTTCAAGCCGGAACTGCAGTGAGGTGCCTCTTCACATGCAGCAGATAGCTCACGTCACAAATGCTGAGCACACGGAGGCTGCAAACAAACGCACAGGGTGTGCCTGAGTGGAGAGCGTGGGCTTCAGCAGAGCTCAGGCCCTGTTTCTATGCGAGAAGCCAGGTCCTCCCAGCCAAGCACAAGGCCGTCCAGATGCGCAGAGAAGCCCCTTTCCCCTTTGTCTCCTGGTGCCTGACAGGGCAGTGGGTCCATTGCAGAAGTGAGTGGCTAGTTCTCAGTATGAAAGTTTGATTGTCCCACATCATGAAAACTTCCCTGCCTTGTGCCCGATTGCATGTATTACAAGTAGGGGTGAAGGGGCAATCCAAAGAAATGTTTAAGGATCCCTGAGCAGCTCCTTGCAGGGAGCTAACGGACAAAGGCCATGAATCCACCACCACGCAAAGGCTCTGGGGTTCATATTAGTGGCTTCTCAGTGCCAATGGAAAAGAACACATTATGATTTACAGCTCATGTGGATAGCAGCCTGGAACGACACCAGCTGTGCCTGGGATTTCCTGCAGAAGTTGCAGGTGAGTTATCTTAAATCTCATATGCTCTAGCTGTGTGTATCTGAGAAAAAAAATATTCTCTGGGAAGTACTTCGAGTGATATTTACTGAGGAATTTGCAGCCAGCCAGACCTCAGACTAAGCATTTCGCTACATTAATTAATCATTATAGCAAGTCGGAAAGTTTTGAATTTTTGCCTGTGTTTCATAAACAAGGAATCTGAGGGTTAGAGAACTGAAGTGACTTGTCTAAGATTCAAGAACGAATGGGAGATTAAACCTCCTGCTGTTGAGGGCCAGCATGCTCACCACACCCCTCTGTGGCTAGACTTACTTAGGCTTAGTGACAAGAGATCTGCAAAAATCATTTCCCATTTGGAGGTGAATATGATACACTCCCATTTTCTTTAGTGGGTAAGGAAAATGCTGAGAGGGAAGGAAGAGAGCCTGCGGGGAGGCAGTGGAACAAGAAGCCAAACTGGGGCACCTCACCCGCTACCTCGACTTCAGGCCATCTTGTCGGAAGATGTGCTCCCCCTTGAATCTGTCCTTCTTAAGCCAGAGATGAGGCTGAATAGTTTAGTTTGTGCCATGAAAGTATAGCTTTGTCCACATGTTCCCTTCCAAATAATTTGGGACCAGAATTTGTACCTTTTGTGTTTTTAGCAACTGGTTTTGCTAATAAATGACTTGCATGTTTCTCATCATGAAATTGAGTATAAACTGGTGTCTCATCATTCTAATTTTATTGCTACTTTTAATCGTTTTTATTCCCAACTGCTTAGCTTTGAAAGCACCCTTGTTTATGAGTAGATTTTCTACCTAACTGTTGTATATAAATATTGTTTCTCAAAAGTAACCCAAAACTTTTTTTAAGAAATGTTTTAAATATTCTGTACATGCAGTAATATATGTGTTTAGAGTAAATACATAGTTTTTAAAGCCTTAGAAGACTATGTATTGTGTCATCCCTTTTATATGTACAATCCAGACTTAGCAGCCCATAGAGATTCAAAGCAGATTCTGATTGCCATCACTGGATGGGATAGGAGTGAGGTGGCCAGCAAAACAAACTCACTATGAATAGGTAGGAAGGTTCTTTCTAGAGCAAAAATGTTCTAAAATTATACTGTGGTTGTATAACAGAGGCTGTACTAAAAATTGACTTGTATGGTATATAACTTAAGTCTCAATAAAACTATCAGAATATCAACTTCTCCCAAAATAGATTGCTACGTGCAATTTCTGTATTTTTAGATATCCTGGAATTTCTTCAGTGAATTCTAGCAAGAAGATCCCATAAGCTTTCTTTTCTGGAGATTTGAGTTTTATATTAATTTGAGTTAATCATTTCAGAACTTTTTTCAAATTTTAAAAGTCTTCAAGAGGAATGAAATCTAGCTATTACAAATATTGATTGACCTTGGGCAAGTTATACAACTTGTCAGAGTCTATCATTGTTTATTTTCAAAAGTGAGATAGTACTGTGACCCTGTAGATTGTTTTGAAGTCAGATAGCGATCTGCTTCCTGCTTTGCTGTCCCTGCTCAAGGCTGTCCCAGCTCCTCTGGTGTGTGTGTGTGTGTGTGTGTGTGTGTGTGTGTGTGTTTCTACGTATATTTAGGATTGTTAGCTGTGGTACTGTGTAGACTGTCATGTTAATAAAGACATTGAGGGCTGGATAGATGGCTTAGTGGTTAAGGCACTTGCCTGCAAAGCCAAAGGACCTCGGTTTGATTTCTCAGGACCCATGTAACCCAGATGCATATGGGACACATGCATCTGGAGTTTGTTTACAGTGGCTGAAGGCCCTGGTGTGCCCATTTTCTCTCTCTATCTCCCTTTTCTTCTGCCTTATTTTCTCTCTCAAATAAATAAATAAAAATAAAAATTAAAAAATATGTTAAAAATAAAGACACTGACTCTATAGATGACTTTGATCAGGATAGATACTTTAAAAAATATTAAGACATCACCATCTTTAGGGCCAGTCACCAGTTCAGTAGGTCCCAGGTGAAATTACCTGCTTGTCACGACACCCGTCTTCATTGGAAGCAAGTTATCATCAGCTGGGGAAGTCACCTTCTCCAAACAGTTATGTCTCAAAAGCACGCCTGTCAATCTTTGTTGTGATAATTCCTTATGATGTGGTGATCCTTGGGACCTGGAGACATAACTCCAGGGTCTAGATTCTAGTCTTGAGAACAGTGATGGGGAGCAATGTATAGGGTGCATTCCAACATGGTTCTAAGGCCTTTGGATTTCTTTTGGATGTTAGCTTCTTAAGGTTTAACATTTAAGGAAGTTCCTTTGGGGAAGATAGCAAGAAGGACACCCATGCCTCCTGCCTGCTATCTTACCGATAGCAAGGTAAGAACTACTGTGTCTGCCTGAAGTAAGGTAGGGGCGGGGTCTGGAGAAATGAATGCGTGACTGTGGAACATGTGTCATGTGACGTGGTGAATGTTGGTGAAACAGAGGTTACTTATGAGGGTGACAGAGAGCATCTTTATCAGCAAGGCAGACTCTGGAAAGCCTGGGCTCATTGTGCATGGGATGCTTTCATACCACAAGGGTGGCAGAGTGTCTATGTAAAAGTGAGTTTTTCAGAGGTTTCTACAGATCAGCGAAGCTGAAGCCATTCATTGGCCCCCACATTGGGAACAAACAAGGCCATCTTTGTTTGCATGGTTTCTTTCTTAGCCGTGGGTCTCTGACTAATAAAGGTTCTAGTCAGTTCTGGGAAACAGCAAGCCATGGCCAGAACATAGTCAGAACTCATTATGCAGAAACCCAACAGGGAACTACAAGGTTAGGGCCAGGGTCAGCAAGGCTCCGGAGTGTCCCAGTCCTCCGGTTTTCATAGTGAGTCACTGTCGAGTAACAGACCTGCTGCGCTGGCTCCTTCAGCAACTGTAGCGAGGTTTCTTGCCCACATCTACTGCAGCGGTCCATCCATCTTTTTCATGAGTGACTTCTCTGCAAATGTTTTGTGGGGTTTCACAAGAGGTCCTCTGGCACCACCAAGTGGCTAGCCTGACAGCCCCTCCCGAAATTTGCCACCAACACATTTTTTTTTTTTCTGACTCTGGCCCCACATGCTTGAGTTACATCTGTCACTCATGTGCATTCTTCAATCTGCATTCCATCTAGAGATCTCTGAATCCTAGAATGCTTTTGACTTCTCTGCATGCAATATATACAACTCTGGTGATCTCATGGCTTTGTGCATTTGGCTGAACAGTGGGGAATGACTCTTCCTGTCTTCATGCATGTGTCTTCCCCAATTGCATGTAAATGGACAGAGACGGAGCCTTTGGTGTCTGGATTCTTTCAGGTGTGGAATGTAGTGAAGGGTTGTGGTGGCTCTGTGTGAACGCAGTGTCCCATGGTAGGAAGGGGCCACATCCTGCACACTTCACAGGAAGCATGGGAAATATTTTTATGTGATTGTAGCAGATATTTTGTCACATAAGTGAGAAAAGTAACTAATACAGTAATAACAGGAAATATAAAATCCCAAATAGGGCTGAGGAGAGGCTCAGTGGATTAAGCGCTTGCTGTGCAAATGTGACTGAATTAAGATCCCCAGAATTCATGCTGAAGTGGAAGTCTGCATGCCTTTAGTAGAAGAGAAGTGGAGATAGAAGACTCCCCAGAAGCTCATGGGTCAGATAGCTTGGCTACTATACCAGTATAACAAGAGACCCTGCCTCAAACAAGCTAGAATGCAAAAGCCAGCACCCAAAGTGTTATATGCCCACAGTCACACATGGACACAGACACAAATCACACACATATAGCAAAAAAAAAAAAAAAAAAAAAAAAAAAAGCCTCAGAGACTTGTGATTTTTTTTATTACAACTTCCATAGTTATAGGTAATCAACCATAATTCCCTCCCCCATCACTTTCCCCTTGCAATTCCACTTTCCATCATACCCCCCTTCTTCCCAATTAGCCCCTCTTTTCTTCTTTCATTTTTGTTGTTGTTGTTGTTGTTTGTTTTTCAAGGTAGAGTCTCACCCTAGCCCAAGCTGGAATTCACTCAGTAGTCTCAGGCTGGCCTTGAACCCACAGTGATCCTCCTACCTCTGCCTTCTGAATGCTATGATTAAAGGCATGAACCACAACACCTGGACTAGTCCCTCTTTTATTTTAATGTCACCATCTTTTCCTCCTATTATGACAGCCTTGTGTAGGTAGTGCCAGGCCCTGTGAGGTTATGGGTATCCAGACCAGTTTCAGTCTAGAAGAGTGTATTGTAAGCAGTCCTACCCTTCCTTTGACTTACATTCTTTCCACCACCTCTTCTGCAATGGTCCCTAAGCCTCAGAGGGTGTGATTGAGATATTTTAGTGCTGAGCACTCCTCTATCACTTCTTCTCAGTACTATGGTGCCTTCTGAGTCATCCCAGAGGTCAGTGCTATCTGAAAAGAGAAGCTTCTATAACAAAAAGTGAGAGTAGCATTAATATATGGGTATGAACATTAAGAGAAGTGCTTACTGGGCATTTTGGTGAGTATAATATATGCATTTAGCCAGACACCAGCAGGTGTTACACCCCTAGGGTTCATGACCTACCCCATCATAGGTTTTTAGTATCAGGCATGTATTCCCTCTCATGGAGCGGGCCTCCAGTTCCAATTAGAGAGTGGTTGGTTTTCCCCATAACAGACATGCCACTATTGCATCCATTAGCTCATTTGGCCTGGCTGGTGCAACTTAAAGCTTGTAGTATCCAATGTCATTTATCTCCACTAATGATGTCTCTTTCTTCCATAGAGCTGCATGCAGCATAGCCTTTGCCAGCTTTATGTCAGCTGGTCTATAGGGAGGAAGATGTCAGCTTAGTTCCATCAGGATTTCTCAATGACCTTGAAACCCAAGCATGTGGAGTCTTCAGCAATAGGGCCTTACCATCTATTCCTGGTGGGAAACCAAGAGCTTTGGCAATGGCCTACAATGTTTTGGGGGTACTAGGGAACTCCCTGACCAAAAACTCACTGGAAGGTATCCCATCCCTGGTGCTGAAAAATTTCCAGTAATAATCTATGGCTTCTGGGTACATCACTGTCTAAACAAGTAGGTTTCCATATAACTTATTCATATCCTTTTGGATTTTGATTAGCCCTCCCCCACCCTTCCTTTACTCAATCTCTTCATCTGACCTCACTTAGGCCTTTCCACCCCCCTTAATCTGTTCATCTACTTACATGGATATAATATCATCCCCTTAAGTCTGCCCCTCTCTTATAGCTCCTTTATAGCTTACTGGCCTTTGCTACTGAGTTTTATTCTAACTCACATACAAGTCCAAACATTTGTAGCTAGGATCCACATATGAGAGACAACATGTGATGTTCAGCATTCTGACCTGGGTCATCTCACTAAGTGTAATCTTTTCCAGATCCATCCATTTCCCTGCATTTTTCATAATTTCATTTTTCTTTCCTGTTGAATAGAACTCCATTGTATAAATGTACCATGATCCGGAGACTTGTAGCTTTCAAAAGGACCTGACAAGATGTGGTTTACAAGACCCATGCTCTGTATACAAATCATACAGACACATTGAAGATTGTTTTAAGAAGTCAAGCCATGGAAACACTTTCCCAGAAGTCAGCTGGTACACCTGACATTAGTTTGAAAGAGATTGCTTTTATTTTTATTTATTGATTTGAGAGAGAAAGAAGTAGAGAAAAAGAGAGAGAGAATGATAACAGGTGCACCAGGGCCTCCAGCCGCCACAAACAAAGTCCAGTCAGGTGAGCCATCTTGTGCGTATGGCTTATATGGGTCCTGGGAAATTGAACCTGGGTTCTTAGGCTTTGCAGGCAAACACCTTAACCATTGAGCAATCTCTCTAGCCTGAGATTGCTTTTTGAAATGCAGTGAATGAATGAATGAATGAATGTTTAGATTTAAAAGAAACATTTATTGGGCTGGAAAGATGGCTTAGCAGTTAAGTGCTTGCCTATGAAGCCTAAAGACCCTGGTTCAAGGCTCGATTTCCCCAGGACCCATGTTAG
Source organism: Dipus sagitta (assembly GCA_036346955.1). NCBI lineage: Eukaryota > Metazoa > Chordata > Mammalia > Rodentia > Dipodidae > Dipus > Dipus sagitta. The sequence goes on from CM070778.1 coordinate 139,540,335, forward strand.
CCAGATGCACAAGGGGCACATGCATCTGGAGTTTGTTTGCAGTGGCTGGAGGCCCTGGCACGCCCGTTCTCTCTCTCTCTCTCTTCCTCTCTCTCTCTCTGTGCCTCTTTCTCTCTCTGTAGCTCTAAACTAAATAAATAAAAATGAACAAAAAAATTAAAAAAACATTGATTTATAGTTTAACTGCACCACACATGCCTGCATTATTTGTGAGCAAAAGTATGTTGACTTGAATGATAATGGGAATGTGACATGTTGAAATGTGTGGGTGGAAGCCACAGCAGTGCTTAGACAACATTTTAGCATTATGTGTATATATTTAATAATGAGAAAAGTTTATAATAATAACCTCCCAGCACAGAAGGTAGAAATTGAACACAAAGATAGGTGAGAAATTAAAAGTAGAGAAATTAGAAATTTACTAGATGAGAAGATACTGGTTTTATCAGTCTCTCATGTGTATATTTTTTCAAATAGAGAGCAAATGAACATATATTTATTTATCTGCTTATATGGCCAATCAGCTGGCTGAGATCCTTTCGCTTTTGCAGAGAAGAATCATTAGTAGGTAAGGAGTGAACATTCCTGGGCCTTAAGTGCCCGAGGCCTATGGACTGGACTGGCAGACCCAGTGCTCACAGCTCTAAACTGAGAGCCAGGGCTGTTGATCCAGAAGCTAGAGATGTGGGTTTGGGCTCTGGTTGGAGGCTTTACCTTTAACCACCAGCAATGAAGCATTTGACAACTGCTGTGACCCTCAGCAGGTGGCACTTTCTGGGGGTATAGCTCTTATACAGGCCTCAGGTGCTGGGACCCTCAGCCCTACAGTGGTAAGGATTACAGCTCTCAGACATAGGAGGTTGGTATTGCCAGCCCTTGACAGTAGGGAGGATTGCAGCTGCTTGGATGGGGAGCATTTACCCTATAGCAGAACATGTTACTCTTCTTAGGTCTAGGATGTCTGACTGAGGCCCTTGGCTTTTAAGGCTTGGCAGTTCTCTTGAACCTTTTCAGTAACCAGAGCCGATAGCTTTCCCTTTCTGGCTTTCCACAAGCTCTTGTCTTTCTGCAGGCCCAGCTCTGTCATCTCTCACCTTATCTTGACATACACCATGCCTTGATGTCTCGGCTCATCCCTGCCTTCCATTGTTTCTTCCATGGCCAGTTTCTCCTATTGCTACTGCTGCCATTCACCACTTCTGCTGCTTCCACAGTCTTCTCTTGGCTCACCAGCTCAGCCCACTCTACCAGTGATAAAGGTCAAAGCAAGGGGCAAATTTTTCTCTCTTGGCCGAGGTTAAGATGGCTGCAGAGTAGCCCACAGCTCACTAAGGGAGACTTATGATGGACCGTCCAGTGATCACTGTGTAAGTCATTTTAAATGGCTATGGCTATGGTGATGCTTCCTCAAGGAGTCCCTGGAGAGTTCAGAGCGGCCAGACTGCCATGAGAGCCTTTTACTTGTTGATGACAGTCCTTCGTTCCAAGGTAATCAGGGAAGATTTGGTGGATGTCAGATAGGGATTCAACTTGTTGCGGATTTCCACACTGATGAGCCCTTTGTCTCACAATCACAAAGGGCAGGGGGGGGGGGTGGACATGGACAATGAGAAACAAGGAAAATGAGATTTTTTTTGAGACAGAGGTGGGAAAGCCCTAATATATACAAGGGCAAGCATGCTTGGAATTTCGGCCAGCATACAAAGAAGAGAAAGAAAGGAGCAAAGGAAGTTGTGCTTCCTGAGTTAGAGTGCAGAGAAGTAGGTGGCGAGCAGTGAAGGTCTGGGAGCAACTGCACCAAGGGCGGGGCTCCTGGGGATACAGTGCGTTATTTTAAAATTTTCTTTATATTTATTTCTTTATTTGAGAGAGAGAGAGAGAGTCAGAGATAGAGAGAGACAGAGAGAGAATGGGCTTGCCAGGGCCTCCAGTCACTGCAAATGAACTCCAGACACGTGCATCACCTTGTGTAAGTGGCTTACGTGGGTCCTGGGGAATTAAACCTGGGTCCTTTGGCTTTGCGGGGAAGTGTCTTAACCATGAAACCATCCCTTCATCCTATAGTACATTATTTTATTAAGCAGATAACTATTATGCCCACCTCCTGAGTATGTCTGTATATAAAGGGTGATCTCTTGACCAGGTGAGTGATTGTCATACCTCTGTCTTCTTCTTTTTCATGCCATGGAGACAAGATATGAACTCCAAGTCTGCAAAAGTCTGCCTACTTTCAACAAAACTGCTCTGAATGTCTTAGCTTATTTAAAAGAAAAATAAACATTACAAGGGTGTTGACAAGAAGACTGGTGACTAACTTTAACAATAATTTAACAGTGTTGTAATAATCCCAACCTTCTACCTCAGGACACTGGGGAGGATGTGCCCCAATAATGTATGTCACTCCCATATTCCAGGCATTACCTTAAGCTCTACAGAAAGCAAAATACATGGCCTATGGAAAAGTTCAAAATAACACACTGAACCCTGATGGCCCTAGGCTCAGTCACCTGTCCCAAAATACAAATTAAAGAGATAAGTAATAGTGAAAATCAGAGAAAGGAGGTATATTTAATGGAGCACATTGGAAAAAATCAACAAAGGGGTCCAGTGATCCCTCAGTTCATGGGCGTACTGACATGAGGTTCAGGTTTAATTAGGAGGTACAAGATATACACAGCTAAGCAGTCCTGCTCAAGGTGTCTATACCGGTCCATCATTGTCTCAGCTCCCACCGCTCCCGCAAGGTGGGCTGATGAGTCGTCAGCACTGTATGGAATCATGTGCTTCCTCTGGCTGGCTGCAAGTTCCTGACTTTTCCTTCCCCTAGCATGAGATTCCTGGTGAAATTCTAATTTCTTGGGCTCACTGTCTCCGTAGCCTAAGGAGGGGCACAAGTGTCTCAGATCTTGAGGAGTGCTGGCTGGGCAAGCAGTAGGACAGCCTGGTCCTGCTCTTTGATGGCACCTGGCTGTCATAGCAGGGAGAACGCATGGAAGGAAGTGAGTGAGCGAGGAGGCAGAGAACAGCCGGGTCTGTGAGTGGCAGGAGGCGCCCTTCAGGGAGACACCCAGTACAGAAGGACAAGGCTCTTGGCTCAGAGTTCACAGCCTAAAAACTTAGATATGCAACATGCAGACAAACTGTTTTTGTTTTCTTTTTAAAATTAGCAATTGTGGAAAACACTGAGACTTAGTCACAGCACACTGTCCTTCACCAGCTGTACTGCTCAGTCCACATTGTTTAGCTAAATATGTGTCCTGTCACCCAACAGAGGCTACATGAAGAACAAAAATGCAGCCGCAGGCTTTCTCTGTAGAAAGGTGAGAGCTGCTGGAGCCAATGGCCTGGGGCTGTGCTGGTGTGAGACTCAATGATAACCTATGTCAACACAGGGCATCAATCTTGCTGCAAGGCAGCAGGAAGTCCACTCTTACTCCTGACTGGTGACCAGACGTTGCTACAAGCAGTAATCAGTAATGAGCCTGTTGCTATTGCAACATGCAAAGCCAAGATTTAAAGCTGTTTCAACGTAACCGTGGGAATGGAGGCCAGGCACTAAAGGGAAGTTATGTGACACAGGGACGAAATTAGAGATGTGTAGTGGGTGTGGAGGGGAATGCACAGGCTCACGCTCATGGACGCTCAGCGCCACACATAAGAGCACTGGCCGCTTTGTTTAGATTTGATCTGAGCTCCTAATTCCAACACCTCACAAATCAGCCCCAGACATTTTGACAGGAGTTTAGAGAAAGAGGACTTGTATGGGCTGTGGCTGTTTGTTTTTTTTTCACTGTTGCTGGGGCAGCCAAAAGGCAGGCCCGGTGCCCCATGCTGCTGAGTGTGCACTCTGAACCCTCAAGCTCCAGTAGCACTTGAATGGCAAAAGTCTGAAGCTCAAGATATGGCTCAGTTGGTAAAACCCTTTCCACAAAAGTGTAGACAGGATCTGAGTTCAGATCCCTGGCGCCCGTGTAAAATGCCTATATGGAGGCCACCTACCTTTTTAAAATATATGTTTTTTATTTATTTGAGAGAGAGAAAAAGGGAGAGGGAGAGAGGGGAGAGAGAGAGAGAGAGAGAGAGAGAGAGAGAGAGAATGGGTGTGCCAGGGCCTCCAGCCACTGCAAACAAATTCTAGATACATGTACTATCTTGTGCATCTGGCCTATGTGGTTTCTGGAGAATCAAACTGGGATCCTTTGGCTTTGTAGGCAAACGCCTTGACAACTAAGCCATCTCTCCAGTCACAACCTACCTTTTTTGAGATAGGTTCTTTTGTTGGCCTGGAGTTCTTTGGTTAGGCTAGACTAGCTGGCAAGTGATCCCATGGATCCTCCGATCTCTGCCTCCCCAGCACTGGATTACAGCTGTGTGTTGCCACGTTCAGCACCTTTACATAGATTCTGGGGATCGGCCTCGGGTCCTCATGAACGCAAGGCAAGCATTTTGCTGACTGAACCATTTCCCCACCCTCAGAACCCATTTTCAAGAGAGATTCTTGAGCCTCTTCCAAATGAAATAAGAACTGAACTAATGAAGATTTGATTCAAACCAAACACCCAAGGAATGTTCCTGGGAAACTCTTCTGAGATGAGGCACACAGCGAAGGAGACAAGGGAAGCACCAGGACAAAGCAGGGATTTCCCCTCCTCCCTCATGTTCTCGTTAGTAGGTGTTCCCTCCACTAGCATGTGGGTGGCTCCCAAGGGTACCCCTACACATCCCTAAAGCACACTGTGAATGGGGAAATCATGTCTAAGACCATAGGACTGAGCAGTGACCAGCCCAAGCCAGGCCCCACATGGGAATCTTTTAAAAATATTATTTATTTATTTATTTATTTATTTATTTATTTATTTGAGATAGAGAAAGAGGTAGAGAGAGAATGGGCATGGCAGGGCCTACAGCCACTGAAAATGAACTCCAGATGCATGTGCCACCTTGGGCATCTGGCTCACATGGGTTCTGGGGAATCGAACCAAGGTCCTTTGGTTTTGCAGGCAAGCGCCTTAACTGCTAAGCCATCTTCTCCAGCCCCCACATGGGAATCTTTAATTAAGGGTTACCTCAAAAGGAGGATGAGTTAATCTTTTTTATTTAATTTTTATTATAGAAAACTTCCATAATTATAGACAATAAACCATGGTAATTCCCCCCTCCTCACTTCCTTCTTCGCAGCTCCATTATCCATTTTATTCCCTCCCCCTCTCAATTAGTCTCTCTTTTATTTTGATGTTATCATCTTTTTCTCCTATTATGAGGGTCTTGTGTAGGTAGTGCCAGGCACTGCGTGGTCATGGATATCCAGGTCATTTTGTGTTTGGAGGGGCATGTTCTAAGGAGTCCTACCCTTCCTTTGGCTCTTACATTCTTTCTGCCACCTCTTCCACAATGGACCCTGAACCTTCGAAGGTGTGGCAGAGAGATGTTTCAGTGCTGAGCACTCCTCTGTCACTTCTTCTCAGCACTGTGGTGCCTTCTGAGTCATTCTAAACTCACTGCCATCTGAAAAGAGAAGCTTCTCTAAGCAAAGGTGAGAGTAGCATTAATATATGGGTATGAACATTAAGAGAGGTGCTTACTGGGCAGTCTGGTGAATATAGCATATGTATTTAGTCAGACACTAGTAGGCTGTTGTAGTCAGGTTTGCATTGCTGGTAGAAATCACCCAACGAAGAGCAGCTTGTGTGAAAAAGAGGTTTATTTTGGCTTACAGGCTTGAGGAGGAAGCTCTATGATGGCAGGGAGAACGATGGCATGAGCAGAGGATGGACATCACCCCCTGGCCCACATAAGATGTACCATAGCAATAGGAGAGTGTGCCAAACACTGGCAATGGGAAGCTGGCTATAACACCTATAAGCCTGCCCCCAACAACACACTCCCTCCAGAGGGCATTAATTCCCAAATCTCTATCAGCTGGGAACCTAGCATTCAGAACACCTAAGTTTAAGGGAGACACCTGAATCAAACCACCACACAGTGGTTGCACCCCTAGGGTTCATGACTTCCCTTGTCATAGGTTTTCAGTATCAGACATGTATTCCTCCTATGGAGTGGGGCCTCCAGTCCAATTAGGGAGTGGTTGGTTTCCCCATGACAAAAATGCCACAACTGCACCCATTGGCTGATTGGGCCTGGCTGACCCAATTTAAGGCTTGCAGTGTCCACTGTTGTTTATCTCCACTGATGACTTTTCTCTCTCCCATGGAGCTGCATGCAGCATAGCTTTTTCTAGCTGTCAGCTGGTCTACATGGAGGAGGTTTGAGGGACATCAGGTACCTCCCTAGCCAACAACTCACTGAAAGGTATCCCATACCTGGCAGTGAAAATTTTCTAGTAAGAATCTATGGCTACTGGATGCACCATTGTCCAAAAAACTAGATTTCCATATGATTTATTTATACCCTCTTAGATTTTGATTAACCTTCCACCCACCCTTCTTTTACTCAATCTCTTCCCCTGACCTCACTTAAGCCTCTCTAATCCCAGTAATCTGTTCTTCTACTTGCATATACACAATACCATCCCCTTAAGTCCTCCCCTCTCCTCCAACCCTTATAGTGCCTTTATAGTTTACAGTTTAATGGCCTCTGCTACCCAGTTTTATTCCAACTCACAAATAAGTCCAAACATTTGTAGCTAGGATCCACATATGAGAGAGAACATATGGCACTTGGATTTCTGGACCTGTGTTACCTCACTAAACATAATCCTTACCAGGTCCATCCATTTCCCTGAAAATTTCATAATTTCATTTTTCTTTACCACTGAATAAAACCACATTTTATAGATGTACCATATCTTCATTATCCTACTCATCAGTTGAGGGACATATAAGCTGGTTTCATTTCCCAGCTATTGTGAATACAGCAACAAATAAATACTGATGTGCAAGTATTTCTAAGGTACTATAATGAGTCCTTAGGATATATGCCTAGGAGTGGTATAGCTGAGTCATATGGTAAATCTATTTTTAGCTGTCCCAGGAATCTCCACACTGATTTCCATAATGGTTGTACCAGAACACATTCCCACAAACAGTGTAGAACGGTTCTTCTTTTTCCACATCCTCACCAGCATTTATTACCATTTGTTTTTGTGATGAATAGCCATTCTGACAAGAGTGAGATGAAATTTCAAAGTAGTTTTAATTTGCATTTCCCTGATGACCAAGGATGTAGAACATTTTTTTTATGCCATCTGTATTTCTTCTTTTGAGAATTCTCTATTTAGTTTCATACCCTATTTTTTAATTGGTTTCTTTGGTTTCTTATTATGTACTTTTTATTTTTTAATATTTTATTATTTATTTATTTAATAGAAAGAGAGAGAGAGAGAGAGAGAGAGAGAGAGAGAGAGAGAGAAAGAGAATGGGCGCACTAGGGACTCCAGCCACTGCAAACCAACTCCAGACGTGTGTGCCTTCTTGTGCATCTGGCTAACGTGGGTCCTGGGGAATTGAACCTGGGTCCTTTGGCTTTGCAGGCAAACACCTTAACCACTAAGTAATCCCTCCAGCCTATTATGTACTTTTTTGAGTTCTTTGTATATCTTGGGTATTAGTCCTCTGTCAGAGGTAGAGCTGGCAAAGATTTTCTCCTATTCTGTGAGTTGCTTCTTTGCTCTATTCATCATGTGTTTTGCTGTGCAAAGCTTTGTAATTTCATGAGGTCCCAGCAGTTGATTAGTGGTTATATTTCATGTGCAGCTGGGGTTATATTCAGAAAATCATTGCCTATGCCAATATTTTGAAGGGTTTCCCCTACTTTTTCCTCTAGGAGTTTCATAGTTTTGGATTTAATATTAAGGTCTTTGATTCATTTGGACTTAATTCTTGTGCATAGAGAGAGATAAGAATCTATTTTTATCCTTCTCTATATAGATATTTAGTTTCCCACCACCATTTGTTGAAGAGGCTGTCTGTTCTCCAATAGTTATTTTTGGCGTTTTTTCCATCAGGTGGCTGTAGCTGCTTGGGCTTACATCTGGGTCCTCTATTCTGTTCCATTGATCTGTGTGTCTGTTTTTGTGCCAGTACCATGCTGTTTTTGTTACTATAGCTCCATAATATGGTTAAAATCAAGTATGGTGATACCACCAGCCTCATTTTTGTTGCTCAAAATTGTTTTGGATATTCGAGGTTTCTTGTGCTTCCAGATGAATTTTAGGATTTTTTTTCTATTTCCATAAAGAATGCCATTGGAATTTTGATGGGGATTACATTAACTGTGTAGATTGCTTTTGGTAAGATTGACATTTTCACAATGTTGATTCTTCCAATCCAAGAACATGGGATTCTTTCCATTTCCTAGTGTCTTCTGCAGTTTCTGACTTGAGTGTTTTAAACTTTTCATTGTTGAACTCATTCACTTCCTTGGTTAGGTTTATTCCAAAGTAGTTTATTTTGTTTTTGATGGGTTGTGAATGAGAGTGATTTCCTGATTTCATCCTCAGAATGTTTGTTGTTAGTATATAGGAAGGCTACTGATTTATGTGTGCTTATTTTGTATCCTGCTATGTTTCTAAAAGCGTTTATCAGCTCTAACAGTTTGCTGGTAGAGTCTTTAAGGTCCTTTATATAAAGAATCATATCATCTGCAAATGATGATACTTTGATATCTTCCTTTCTAATCTATATCACTTTGATATATGTCACTTGCCTTATTGCTATAGCTAAGACTTCAAGTACTATATTAAATAAAGGTGAGGACAGTGGGAACCCTTCTCTTGTTGCTGATTTTAGTGGAAAAGTTTCAAATTTTCTCCCATTTAGTATTATGTTGGCTGTAGGTTTGTCATAAATAACCTTTATTATGTTGAGATATGTTCCTTATATTCCCAATGTCTGTAGGACTTTTATCAGGGATGTTGGATTTTGTCAAAGGCCTTTTCTGCATCTATTGAGATGATCATATGATTTTTGTCCTTCATCCCTTTATATAGTATATTACATTTATCTATTTGCATATGTTGAACCATCCCTGTGTCTCTGGGATAAAACCTATCTGGTTGGGGTAAATAATCTTTTTGATATATTCTTGTATTCTTTTGCCAATATTTTGTTGAGAATTTTTGTACTTATGTTAATGAGGGAGATTGGTCTGTAACTTTATTTTATGTTTTGTTCTGTCTTTGTCTGGTTTTGGTATCAGGGTGATGCTGGCTTCATAGAAGGAGTTTGGTAAGATTCCTTCCTTTTCCATTTTATGGAAAAGTTTGAGAAGCATTGGTGTTGGCTCTTCCATGAAGGTCTAGTAAAATTCACCAGTGAATCCATTGGGCCTGAGCATTTTAGTTGGGAGATTGTTTTTCCAACGGTCATAAAATCTATTTGAAAGTAATAACCAGCATCTTTTTTTTCAAATTATTTTTATTAACAACTACCATGATTATAAAAAATATCACATGGTAATGCCCTCCCTCCCCCACTTTTCTCTTTTAAGCTGCATTCTCACTGGTTTCTCTTTATTATTTCTATTTCCTTATTTATGTCCTGTATTGACCTCTTTATTTCATTAAATTGGTTTCCTGTGTCTTCTTTGATTCCTTTGATTTCCTCTTTCATTCCTTTGATTTCCACTATGACTTCTTTGATCAGATTTATAATCATTGTCTGGAAATCTTTCTCAGGCATTTCCTCTAACTCGTTCTCACTGGAGGTCATTTCTGATGCATTAATACTTTTGGGTGGATTTATACTGTCTTGATTTTTGGTGTTTCTTGTGTTATAATGTATATATTTTTGCATCTTGGATTAATTTAATGCTTGGATTTTCTAGTTAGCTGCAGTATTATTATATATATTAATCAATCTGATGTTATGTATCTTCAAGGTAGGAGCTTAAGGTACTAGGTGTGGCTCTCAAGATTCTCAGAGTGTCTAAAAAGTGACCCTAGGTGTTGGGTTTGCCTACTATGAGAGTATTTAAGTAGGCTGAGTGGAACAAAATACAGGCAGATTCTAAAATACAACTAAAAATGTACATATTCAATGAAAAACAGCACAGAGTATTTATGCAAGTGTATTATGACAACCAGATCCTCTAACAAAGTCACTGTCCCTTAGAGTGTGTGGTGGCCTACACCCTTAATCCTGTCAACAATGAGGTTAAGATTTCTGGTCTGTGGAGGGTTCCAAGTCAGCTTGTGACCAAGTGAGACCCTTCTCTAATGTACAACAGAAGAGGAAACAAAGCTACTATAAATCAAGGAGCAAATGGGATGGGAAGCATTCTCTTGATTTCCTCTGGTATTGAGCTTCAGACATGTTTGGGTCCTGAGCCCAGCTAGTATTAAATAGCTCAGATACTAGCTAAACTACTAGGAAGTGATTATAGTTTCCATTGGCTAAGAGAGTGTAGGGCTCTTGGGTGTTAGATGGAATGGTATTTCTATAGTGTCTGACACACAGTAGGCATGTGATGCAATTTAATTATAGGATTATTAGACATTAAGCCTCCTGATCCTTCTGAAGATTGTTCTTCCCCCACCTTTTCCACTATAGCCACGGCTCCACAAAAGATAGAAGGAAAGGAAGCTTGGGCTTGGGTTCTGTCCCACACTGTAGTCCCAGAGCCAAGCACCTGAGAGGTCCAGGTATAACTGACATTCTTCTCAAACTCCTCATCCCGGTTTGGCCTCAGCCTAGACTACGTCATCAGGCATTCAGCTTCCCACTGGCCCTGTAGACTTCTGACTTGTCAGTGTCCATAGTGGCCACAATATAGGAGCCTTACATTGTATCTCCTTCTCATTCTGCATATATAGATAGAAGTAAGTATAAATGGATGAGACCCAGAGAGAGCCTCTGTATCCTGTTCTGTTCCTCTGAGAGCACAGAGTAACCAAGTGCCTACTGATAACTATTTCAGCCTTAGTCTGGCTTACCCTGGCTGTGTGGCACCTCTGTGGCTCCTGTTGGTGTGGCAGTTGGTAGTGGGTAGCAAGTGGTGGTCAGCTGGTGCTTCTTCCCTCCAGGGTCCTCCTAGAATCTTCCCTGCAGAGTACTCATTCTGCCTGGATGTCTGCCTGTGCCCAGGGCTGCACTGGTTTAGGGACCTTTGGCCTTTTCCTTGCCTCCTTCCTCAAGGCACTCCTTACCTGACTTTCAGCCTCCATTCTCGCATTAGTTCTTTGCCAGTCCTATTCTTAGGCTTCCAATATTTTTGGTGCTGAAAAAAAATCAAATTATATTACATTTGCATTACAAAGGGCTTTTATTTCCATTAGAAACTAGGAGAGAAAAGGAAAGTACAAGGAAAGAACTCAAATTTACAGTTTACTAATTTTTTTTTCTGTCACACTAATTTGTCTGACTACTAAGTGGGAATGTGTGAATCTTCGTAACCCTGGGTTTCCAGATAGCAAATAAAAGCCCCGTGGATATCCCAGGCTCATTGTGGTCCACTGAAAATCATCAAGAGAATGGAGATGACACTGGGGAAAACTGGGGATCCCAGGGCACAAACCAGCACAGCCTCTCTCACCTTTCCAGGGTTCCCTTCCACAATAACTCCACCGAGTGCCAGTCTCTGCATTGCAGCCCTGCAAACAGCTCTCATCATGAGTCCCAGATACCAGACATGGTGCTGCAGGATTAGGTTTTGCCCTGCCTTTCTTTGTTCAGATCTTTCCTTGCTTTACCCCTATTCCTCCCTTTTGGAATGAGAATGCATGGCCTGAGTCATTGTATGTTGGAAGTATGCAACTTATATATTTTTTATTTTATTTATTTGAGAGAGAAAGAAAGAGACAGACAGACGGGGGGGGGGGGATGGGAGCACCAGGGCCTCCAGACACTGTAAACGAACTCCAGATGCATGTACCAACTTGTGCATCTGGCTTATGTGGGTACTAGGGAATCAAACCTGGATCCTTAGGTTTGGCATGCAAGCATCTTAACCACTAAGGCATTTTCCAGCCCCTAAGTATGTAACTTATGTTGTAATATGAATAGCGTTCACAGGTAAGGGATTGCCTGAGTCTCCGAAGATCCTGCACTGAAGCCCATGCGGACCTTTCAAGTTGAACTGAATGTATTTTGCACTTTCATTTACTTGACCCTAAGTTCCAGGGGACAAATGACAGAAGGCTATGGCTATGGTGGTATGTTTGGATGTCATGTTGACAAGGCGTGGGCTTGGGGTGGTGAATCTTAATTGCCAGCTTGACTGCCTTTAGAATCATTTAGGTAGCAAATCTCTGGGCATATCTGTGAGGAGGGGTTTTGAAAATGTTGCCTGAGGAGGAAAGACCCACCATGTGGATATTATCCCACGGGCCACTGTTCCAGACTGAATAGAAATGAGAAGGCTACCTGAGCACTAGTATTCAGGGTTCTGTTCTCCTCACTGTGGATGCGGTGTGACCAGCCACTTCCTGCTCCTGCCATGATGGACTGTAACCTGGAAATGTAAGCTGAAACAAACCCCTCCTTCCCGAAGTTTCTTCTTGTCATGCATTTCATTATAGCAGCCAAGAAGGTAATGAATACACTCACCATTGTATTGGGAAAGAGAATATTAGTGTATGTATATAATGTATGTAGGTATCAATGAGTGATGATTTTGCTGAAACAAGCTAGGTAACTAGTGAGAAGTGGACATGGCCCCAGGGCAGCTGCCCCAGGGATTGTTTTAGAGTGACCTTTGATCAGCTATTCAGGGCTTTCCAAACACTCAGCCAGTGGACATTTTCCTGCCCCAAGATGCCTCCAGCAAGGCTCTCCCAGACCAATGGCATGCATCGCATCTCACGTCCAAGGTGGCCTTGTCCTTTCTGACTTGCTGGGTGTTCCTGAGGGACACTTGCACTCTGATGACAAGTGCAGAGAGAAGAGGGTCTCCACCACATCACCTGATGTCCTGTGGCCACCGTTGGATGGGTATTAAATGGTCATTCAAGTGTTTGAAACTTCTTTACTGACTGTTCGAGTTAATCTTTGAAGAAAACTTAGTATTGCCAATCATCCCAGCAGTTATTAAACCACAGCTCTGTCAGGAGTCAGAACTCTGAGCAGGGATGGATGCCACCAGCTGGTGCCTGGGCCACCTGGCAGCCAATGGGGCCACAAGGTGAGTTCAGACCACCAGCTGAATTTTAATCAGAGATAAACTTCAATATGATTAGTATGAGTATATTTCAAACACTACATGTAAGGTGATGACCCTAAACAATTGTCATTGCTTACTAATCTGCAAGTCCACCTGGCATCCTGTTTTATCTATTTGCCTAGCCTGGGAAGCTGAGGGGAGTAGGAAGACAGCTGTCAATCATCCTACTGAGACTTTAGCTTTGTGGAGAAGCCTGCAAGGCTCCAGCCTCACCTCATACCCACTGCTTGTCACACAGTACCACTACCACTACCAGTGTTGTTCTATACATGGCAGAGTACCCAGAAGAACAAGGGCAGCATCTGATCATTTCCAAAGCCATCGTTCTTCATAATTAAATATGTTTCTCATGTTAGTGTATGGCCATCTATTCTGCAATATACTCAACAACAGAGACTCCTAGGCAAATGTGTTTCTTCATATAGAAAAATAAAAACTTTTAATAAGCATGGAAGTTGTTAATAAAAATTTCTTAAAAAAAGAGAAAAAATACTTTTAAAAATGATCCCTAACCCCTGCTGCTCAATGTGTCATGGAAAACAGGGGCAGACCACAGAGCTCATCAAAGTCACTACAATAGTGAATGAATCACATTCATGGAAGGGAACGCCACTCACCTTTGGGGGACCGTCCTCTTCATTTCCAGTGAGCCTAGTTAGTAGACCCATGGTTGTTTGCTAATGAAAAGTGAGGGCCTGGCAGTGGGGTTGAGGAGAAAGTTCAGGAAAGCCTGAGTTGGTGTAGAGCAGCTCTTCGTGGATGCAGGCTATAAAACAAGGTGCATGGTACAAGGTGGGGAGTGGCTCTGCCAGGAATTGGCACCTCAGGGAAGGGCCTAGGAAAGCATGGTTTTCCACTGGTTTGGCAAAAATCAAAGCCATGATTCTGAATAACAATGTCAAAGTGAGTTTATACAGGCAAAAGTCCATTTAAGTGGTTACTCAGAAAAATAAAAGTAGGGAAGCCCAAATTCATCTGTCTTTATTCAAAACCTGCATTGAGTGCCCATTGGGAGCACATGGCAGATGACACCAGGATGTGGGGTACAGCGGATTCTTGCTTGTGGCATCAAACTTGACACTGAGTCTTTTAGGAGCACGACACGAACAAATCAGTGGACAATGGACATACTTTGTCCAGCTGTGTGTCCAAGCTGAAAGTTAAAGTTAGATAAGGATGCTGTGAAGTAGCTCAGTAGGAGAGCTTTGCCCAGCATGTACAAGGTCCAAAGTTCTAGCCCAGGTACAAATAAAAAAGAATAAATTGAGATAAGTCCTTGAGTGACCAGATAGCAGTTCCTTTATGGTGGCGAGAGGTGACATCTGACTTATTTAATAGCAAGAAGGAGCCAAACCCTGAAAGAAGTGGTCCTGGTTTCCACACTGGGCTCCTGTAGCACCATGCTGGGCCTCATTGCTGTCAGTCCCAGGTGAGAACACTTTCAATTTTTCAGGTGGCAAGAGTATTGCTACACACACACACACACAGAGACACACACACATATATTTAATTTTCTTACTGACAGCTTCCATCCTTAAAGATAATAAACCATGATAATTCCCTCCCCCACTTTCCCCTTCACAAATCCACACTCCATCACATCCCCTCCCTCTCTCCATTAGTCTCTTTCATTTTGATGTATCCTCTTTTCCTCCTATTATCAGGTTCTTGTGAATGTGGTGCTAGGCACCGCGAGGTCGTGGATATTGAGGCCAATGTCTCCCCTGAGAGATAGCAATGTGACAGTGCGTGTTGAGGTCCTGGACTAGGGACTGGTTTATAGGCCCACCCGAGGAAATGTCATGATCCTGTCACCAAGATCCCCTAGTAGTGTGGAGGTGACACTAGCTGTCATCATAAGGTGGTGCTTGAGGCAGTTCTGTGCTTCTGTGATCTCTCTAGATGCACAGAAGTAGATGGCTTGCTTTGTGCCACCCATCTTTCTCCCTGACTGATGCCCAGGGGCAAAGGGGTAGCCTGTGAGCTCATTATTGAGTCTCATTATTGAGTCTCTCAGAAGAGCCCACATGGCTACAGTCTACTGTCCGTGCTGGGCAAGAAGTGTGGCCCTTTGATGTGTGCATGGCTGCAGTCCAGCTCTTTGTCTTTCTTCTTTTTTGGTTACTATTTTATTTAATTTTTAAATTTTTTTTTATTTTTTATTAATCAGTTTTGTATTCAGCAAATACAGTCAGTTTGGTACCATTATTAGGCTCATCCGTGACCTACCCCCTCCCCTTGGCCCCTCCTTGTAGAGGTATACGGGTCCTGCATTGTGGAGTCAGCCCACAGTTATGTGTAGGATAAATGTCTCTGCATATCATGACCCAACATGTGGCTCTGACATTCTTTCCGCCTCCTCTTCCACAAAATTTCCCTGAGCCATGTTGGGTTCATTTTTGGTCTGCTTCAGTGATGAGGTGTTGGGGGCCTCTGAGGCTCTGGCTCTCTGATTTGGTAGGAGTTGATTTTTTTCTGTGTTGATCTCCTTCACCCTTGTGCTGGTACGTGGTTCACCAGGAAAACAGCACCCTTGCTTGTTTTGCCAATTCTTCTTAGTTTCAGCCGGGGCCCTTTTGAGGTATGATGGGGTGGCTCTCTCCTTAGGATCTACATCTATCTGAAAAAGAGAAGCAGATTCTACAATGGAGAGTAAGTTAGCACCAGGACAAATTAGATAACCCTTACTTTTTTTTAATAGAGAGTTTAATAGGTGTAGGCCCTCTTGTAGCCCACGATTAATGGTAGCTTGATAATGGAGAGCGGGCTTATGTTTGGATATGGTTCTGACTTGTTTCCCAGCTCCAGCTATGGGTCCCGTACTACTGAAGGGATCAGTTAGCTGAATCAAGAGCAGTTGGTTCCCCACCATGGCTGTGTGCCACTATTGCACTTGTGTGGGCATCACAACAGGTTATTTGGTGCTAAGTAGGTTAGACCATGAGTTACTTGGACAGATATTGGTCATTTTCCCCCAGTCGCCTATGTAGCACCTTCTGGCACTAGACACGCTGAGTGTCTCAGGACTGATTCTCTTCCAGCTTCCAGTAACTCCCAGTACCATCATGTGGCTATCATCCACAATGAGCTTTTGATCAGAGAGACCTACAAAGTTTCCTAAAAGAAAGACAGATTTCTGTCTGAGTACTTGATGATCCACCAAAGGTTAGTGGTAAGACCCTACTGCTGACGACACCTTATGTGGTCGACACGTAAAATGGAATGGCATGGCTCTTTGTCTTTCTACCCTGTGGTCTAAAGGCAAGTGGAGAACGCTGGGCATTTTCCTATAGACGGAGAGAGAGAGGGCATAGCAATGGCAGCATGGAAACTGTATACATGGCACCTCACACAGTCTCTGCCATAGAGAAACGTTCTGCCAACAGGAAGCTGCACGTGTGACCCGTGCAGCAGTGGGCCCCATGCACAAGTCAGTGATGTCTCTGGTCATGGCGGTCCCCTCCTCCAGGGTGAGCCAGACTCGCTGCCTTGGGCTCTTCCCATGCAGCCACTCCTCCACCCAGCTGAGTCCTCAGCCACATCCTTATATCTTGACCAGGAACTGTCTCCTTGCTTACTTACCTCTTGTCTGTGATGACCTTTCAGCCAGAATGTTAAAAGTGTGTTCCACACACAGGGCTCCCCGAGCCATGCAGACACCCCCTCACTTCGAAGGAATGCAGTGAACCCCTGCGGGAAAAGGGAACTGAATGTCCCTGAGCTCACACATCAAAGGTGGAGGGTGCTGCTGGGACTCCTCCACTCTGAAGAGGATTTAAGAAGGACAGCAAGAGAGGAAGAGAAAATCCTTCATTTAAAAGCATGAGTCCAAGTGTTATTAGCTTTTGGCTTCCCACGAGACAGCAGACTAATGCGGGCTATGTCAGCTTGTCCAAACACAGTCATGGGCACACTACATGACTGAAAGGGCCTAAACGGATGGCTTAGGGACAAGTATTGGGGAGTGAGGTGGTCGATGCTGGCAGGAGGCAAAGAATGCCCACAGCATGACTTAGTGATGCAGGTGGTATTTATGTAAGAAGTGGAGAGAATTGTTATTTTCTTTCTTCTCCCCAAAATTTGGCACATGAGACAAATGATTCTTCCTTTAGAGGGGGAACCATAGGAGTACCCAGCATATGCTACTCATACATGGTGTTAGGGACACTGGCATATCTTACCAGGAGACAGACTGCATTCTCTTCTCACGCCGCACTGATGAGCACCAGGTTATGGAAAACACTGGATGTTGTGGGACAGATTCCAGGGGTCACAGGAGAAGAACAGAAATGTCCTTGTGGGCTTGTGGGGAGAAATCTTTATGTCAAAGAGTAAAACAATATCGAAATCATAAAAACTAAGGACTTCTCTTCACTTGGAAGATGGCATTAATAACCCTGGGAGAACAGTTTCTAATGCGCAGGATCAGAGGTCAAACGTGGAGTGGACTGGGAAACAAAGCAGAGTAGAAATTGGTCACAGGTATGTGGGAAGTGCATAGCTGATTGCCAGTCAAGAATGGGAGAGTCCTTCCCTGGCAGAAAAGGAGAAAGTAGAAATGAGTGACACTATGTAATGGTAAATATGCACAGAGAATCCTATTCAATGACCTGAAGTATACGACTGTAGTCACCCTGGAAAGTTACGGAGATATTGTTCCTGCTTGTTTCATTTTTATTTATTAACTTTGAAAGAGGGTCTTACTATGTAGCTCAGGCTGGCCTCAGGTATACATCACAATGCCTAGCTTATTTCATTATTTTAAAAACATATTTCTATAGCAAGAACACAGCAATGAAAATTTCAGGAAGTCATTGAGGCTGTCTGCATACTCCTTGTGATCAGCTAAGATGACCTGCTTCTTGTCTGTGTCACCAATTTAGTCCCAGAACCAAGGCTGTAACTGAGGCCAAGCTCACACTCTGGAGACTGTGCGTGGGTATTATTATTCTACCCATCCTTCATCTTAGAGGTTCTCATGACCTTGGCATGCACAGAATGGGGATGAAGAGGACTGATGGTCATCCATGTTGCCTTCACAGATTGCAGGACATGCGACAAAATGGAAGGGATGCCAACTTGACACCATAGACGAGGGTCACTTCCTAGGTGTTTTTTGCTAGGACACCATGGAAGGGTTTGTGGAAATTCAAATAAAGAAAACTTTAAATCTTCAACCGTAGGAGTTAAACTCTTATCCTTGTTAGCTTCTGCCTTCCCTGTCCCCCGACTCCAATGGGGCTCTTCATGATAACACTGGGATTTAAGTGAGGTCGTGCCTCAGGGATCGAGCACTGCATTTCCCCAAACCAAGGATGACATATTTAACGAAGCAAAGGGAATCAAATCCTAATGAAGTCCAGTTTGGGTCCAGGGAAAGTTCTAGAACAGTCCCTATCATCCCCAGCACTAGGAAGACAGATGGGTCAGCTTTGCGAGCAGAGGCCAGCGTTCTGACCAGCCTCACTCTGGTACTTTTCAGGGTCTTAGCTGTGTCCAACATGGACACTCAGGGACAAGTCTCTGTGCAAGTGAGGAAATGAAATTATGACTACTTACTAAACAGAATTTCAGACTAGTGCTTAGAATTTCAGAAAATGCTTTGAAGAGGACTAGAGTGTGTCCGGCTGGGGTGCAGAGCCCTGCCCACGTTCAAAGCAGCTGAAGTACGAGTGGACCAGAAAGGTGACTTTGGTCTACGCAGACTTTCTTTCCTTAGCCCACATCAGGATTCACACACCAGCCTTTGGGAAGGTTAGTGGCTCTGCTCGAAGTGACTGCTGTCAACTGCTGGCAACAATTACTCATAAATTCAAGCAGTGATAAAGCCTAAAGGATGGGAATACAACTTCTAGACCTTTCCCGAGATGTAGTGACCTGGCTATCATTGACTAGTGCTGAGTTTCTTGCAGCTTGCCCTGTGATCCTACATCAACCTGAGCCCACCTTTCTCGCCCACTGAGTGCTCACTCTGATGCCTCCAGAACACAGTGATGGTGTCCCAGACCAGCGTCTTCCAGTGTGACCCCTGACCTGGAATACCAAAGGTTCACAGTAAGACAATAGCAACATGTCTCCAGAGCATCTGGAACCAAGTGCACAGATCTGGGACTTAAGTTCATGTCTCACAGCTCTGGGGCTGGAAGCCCAAGGTCAAGACCTGGGCACAGCTGCACTCTGGGGCATGGGGGAGAGCTCCCCTTTGTGTTCACCACATTCCTGGCGCTACCCACGTTCTTTGGCTTCCCGAGCCTGTGCTCTTCATCATCTGAGGCTGGCACCCAATGTCTCCCTCTCATAATCAGAGAATATTTAGGGCTCACACAGATAATTCAGGATCACCTCATCTCAGACTCTTTTCTGATAAGAAAAGGCCTGCTTCCAGACAAGGCCACACACACAGATCCCAGGCATAAGGGGGTATACTTTGGGGTCACCATTTAGCAAGCTGTGGCCTTTGGGGGCTCTAAATTTTTGTTACAACCAAAAAATACTTATATAAAGTGTATTAACACATGCATGTTTCTTTTTTGTTACATATTGACAAATTTTGATTTTTCTTCTAATAGTGAAGGATTCAATTATAAAGCTTTGCTCACTAAAAAGAAAGAAAAAGAAAAATGAGACTGAATTTGTGAAAAATCTGACTTAATGGGAAAAAATGTGAGACTGAAAAAAAGGGTATTAACATGGTGTCTTATTAATCTTTGAAACTTAATTAGTTAGGGAGTTAGTTTAGCTATAAAGTCCTATACCTAAGGAAGGACCAAATCTAAACTAACAACCAGAAGGGCTATTTCTCACTTTACAGAACCCATCAAGAACTGAAGGCGGGTCTCAGCTGCCCTCCAGTGGTCATATCTAGATATTGCACCACAACATAAAGGGCACAATTGGGGGCATATAGCTTGATTTTGTTGTTTTAAAGTTCATTAGATTGTGCTATCTAGTCTTTAAGTTCCCAGTACTATTTTCTTTGGTAAATTCCCTGAGTAGTTTTAATATGTCCCAACAAGAATAGATGAGACATAACCACACATCACTTTACAATGAATAATTCGTTTCATAGCAGCATTTTAATTCAAATCCTAAATCTTATACCAATGTTACTCTGCTTCACATAAACTTGGCCACAACAATCCGCTGAGGGAAATAAATGTGTGATGCCAAGCCTTAAAACTATGAAAACTACTATTTTATGAAGCCAAGTCACAATGCTATTCACTTGCCAACTAGAAGCAGCATAATAGTCAGGATAAGCCTTGAACTTCTTGGGGTACTAGGGTAAATGAAGAACTAACCCCCCTTGTTTTCTAAAGCCATGGTGCCCAACAAGAATAACGTGATGATTGAAAGAGCAAGTGAATCCAGCCACCATCCCATGGTAGTGACAGCGTTCACTCGGGGAGAAAAGCCACCCTGGGCGTGCTAGACTGAACCCTGCTGGATACAGGCTTGGCAAGGTAGCAGCCACAGTGTGACTGTCATAGAACTCCACCTCGAGAAAGTGCCCAAAGGTACTGGGCAACCACGGATAGATGTAGCCTCAGATGTGACTGTGGAAGCTGAGATCCGAGGCCAGAAAGACCTCAAGACTTGCTGAGGGAAAGTTAACTTGATTCCTGTGTTGAGGAAAGCAAGTGGATCTCATTGCCGGAGGTTTTGTGGTTGGGGAAAGGAAGTTGTCCACGGCAAGTGGGAGAAGAGCAGCCATGGAGGTAACTTTAAGCATCTCAGGAGAAGGCTTCAGCACAGCTGGCTTCTTTCTGAGAGACACTGCCTTGATGGCAGCCCTGAGAGGGCAGACAGGTGTGGCTCACGGGTCCTCAGGAACATTGAGGATGAGATGGAGCTCAGTAACACCAGCACAGGACCCACCAGTGTAGGAAACACTGACGTCAGCCAACACTCACACCTGACCTAGAGAGGAATGCTCTCCAGCCACAATGGGCCTATGGAGTTAAACGACATGAAAAGATAAAACTAAATCAAACAGGAGACCACCACTACCATCATGCATACCTTAACCCTGAAGAAACGTCCCTGGAGGAGGTTCCCCAACTGGAATCCAGCTCTTCCAGGGCAGACACTCCTTCCTTTGAGACACCTTGGTACTGCACCGGAGCTGTAAGACAATAGCTGCCAAACCGTGCATTCATCAGCACAGGCCAAGGGCAGTTCTCACGCCTTCCAGCTCAATCAATCTTCTTAAGAACCCCCGTTTGCACATGGGGAAACTGAGGCAGGAGGACATTTGGGGAATTAGGATGTTACACAGTGACTGAGGGAGATCAATCAGATGAGGTAAAATCTCCTGTGCCTCAGCCACTGTCTTCTGGGTGTGGGTGACAGGTAGGTTCTCAGGTCAGGTGGGAATGGGGGCGGCAGGTGGGCCCTCACATTGCCCCCAATAGCACTTTGTGATGGAGGAGGCCCTGAACTTCTGCTCAGGGTCCTCATAGCTCTGTAAGGGTATCTAGACCTTGGGTAATCAATACACAGCCACTGATAACAGGTGGTCGTTTAGCATGTGAAATCCAGGCCAGAATGGTGGTGTGCTGAAGTATTCACACTGGGGGGGGGGTGCTGAGCTTATTTATATTCTTATATTCTATTGTGTAATGGCTAAATTGGTAACTACATAAATGTGATTGAATAAAATATTTTATTAAAAGTAATGTTGTTTCTTAGATCACAATGGTGTCTGTGTCTGTGGGTGGTGCTCATCCAGAAGACAACACGCTGGTTCTGAGGCCTCTGTGTTTCTTTAGTGTTTCCACTGAGACAACCTCTTCTGCCCCAGAGCCCAGGAGAAGGCCAGATCAGGAAAACAAATGAGGCCAGGTGTGAGTGTTGGCTGACGTCAGTGTTTCCTACACTGGTGGGTCCTGTGCTGGTGTTACTGAGCTCCATCTCGTCCTCAATGTTCCTGAGGACCCGTGAGCCACCCCTGTCTGCCCTCTCAGGGCTGCCATCAAGGCAGTGTCTCTCAGAAAGAAGCCAGCTGACCAATGATTTACTAATATGGTTGCAAATCAATTTACAGTGGAAACCCCAAAGGAGATACAAGGAGTCAGAGGTTCTTGTCACACTTTCAATGTGGAGTCCAAGTGCAGCGCTTGATGGAGCAGTGCCTGTGCTTTCTGCTCACATCACTGGAAAGGACATCCATTGTGGGGAGGAGAGCTGGGAAGGTCAAGGTGGTCAAACTTCTATAAAGGAAGTCCTTTTTATAGGGAACTGATGTCAGAATTTTGAAGGCAGAGTTTATTTCTCATGGATCCCTCTTCTCTTTTGATACAAAGTGGCGAGTTAAGACAGATTCGGCAGGCAGGGATCCAAACAGCGGAGATGAGACCAGGATTAGAAACATTAGGCACAGGAAACAGGAGTGCCCTGTCCCACAGGGTCCCCAGGAACTGCCGCATGTCTTGTCTTCACATAACAATGCTCAGAGCTTGCGCCTTCAGTTTAGCGCCCACTGAGTGCAGCAGAGCCCGAGATGTTCCCAGGTGCTCAGAGCTGCACTGCCCGTGAGCAGAGGACAGAGTGTGTTTTGGCGGGCTCTGCTTTCTCGGGATTCCTGGCCCACGGTCAGAGACTGGGTTGTGATTTCAACCTGGAACCCATAAGGTTATGACAAACGCATCACTGAACCCACCAGAACTCAGACTTCAAGGCCAAAGATGCCTGGGCCTGGGAAGTCAAATTCCTGAGGCAGAAGTATTGGGAATTTGGTCCACGTACAACTTGAGGATTTCTCTAACCATCCTAAAACTATCCTGAGGCTAAGGTACTTTCCCCAAAGCTTATTTTTGCCAACCCAACCTTCTACACCCCCCAAAGCTACTAAAATCCATAGTAGATGTCCACTAAGTCTCCAGACTTCTTGAGCTTCTGAAAGTCCTTTGATCTCTCAGTTACCCTGTCCCTGTGGAGCACAAGGGTGCCTTGCAGGAGGGACAGGATGTCGGGGAAACCTCCATTTTTCATCCCTGTTGCAGTTGCTATTAGAGACACCCTCAGACCAGTTCAAAGAGCTGTTTGTAACCTTAGAGTGAAGGTCCTGACCTTCAGCACTGTCCCTGCACTCAGTGATGTAACTGAATGCAGGGCCCTGGGGAGATCAGGCCCTCGCTGGTAAATGACACTCCCTTCGAGCAGAGGCTCCCAGCAGCTGGCACCTGGGACCAGATTCCACAGGTTCCTCCAGATCTTTGCATGTGGAAAGTTCACTGTTGAAAGGGTTCTGGACTCTGAATATCAAAGAGCAAAAGGGATAAATAACATATAAGTAAACTGTGTGGTTTGTTTTCTGTTGGCTCACTCTCATCCCTGAAGAATTTCCAGGCAGGTGGTTCTGGTGAGCAAAACAGTTTCCATGACCAGTCACCGACCCTCCTCCCTCACACAAGGCCTTAAGCCCAGCCATACCCCTTCCAGCTAGCATTTCGTAAATCTCCTGGCTTTTTGTGGGGGGGTCCCTAGTATCAGCCTTGTGTCTATGTAATTCATTATGAAATGTTCCCACATGTCTAGGATGAGCTTAGCCACAGAGAGAAGTTAAAAGGGCCACCCACCCTAGGACCAGCCTGCTTTGTAAAGGGCAGGAGACAGCTGTGATCCTCTGTAATCCCATTGAGCTGCCTTTCTTCCACATGTCAAATGCAGCCCAGAGAATGGAAACCAGTGTTCTCAGAGTATCGGATACGTGTTTAATACACAGACTCAACTCCTGGGTTCTGATATAAATACAATAGTGTTTTTTTTGTTTGTTTGTTTTTTGTTTTGTTTTGTTTTAAGTAGGAAGGTATATGAGGTGGTTTGAATCAGATGACCCCCCCCCCCAAACTCATAAGTTGTAAACTTTGTCTGGACCTAGAGGCAATTTGGAAGTTGGAGCCTAGCTGGAGGAAGTGTGTACTGGGGATGGGCTTTGGGGTGGTACAGTGTTCTATCCAGCTCCCCCTTGCCAGAGCTCAGCTCATTCTTGCTGCTTTCTGCCTGCTGCTGTGGCAAGAAGTGATATCCCTTCTCTGCTCAGTCACCCTTTCCCTGCTATGCAGAAACTCCCTCAAGGCTGTGAGCCAAAAGCCCCTTTCTTCCCATCAGTTGCTTTGGTCTGGTATTTTGTCCCGTCAATGCAAAGGTAACTATAACAGCAAGGAAATTAATTCCAAACATTCTTTCAGAGCATTTATTTTTCCTTCTGAACATGAATGAAGAGATCCACTGACTAAATTTTAGAGTATTTATTCAGGTTATGCGTGTATCATGTCCATTAAGCCTTCCTGGGGAGACACAGACACTCACCCTAGAGAGAACAGTGACAACCCACCAAAGCAACAACTGCATCAAAGTCCAACTTGGAAAACAAGTAAGTTTATGGGGTTACTTACAGGAGTGTGGATGAGGGCTTGCATGCAGGCACATAGGTGACTCAAAGGCCACTGCTTCCCGGAAAAGCCACCTCAGAATGAGCGGCGACACAGAAGCTGCTCACTGTAGGACTTGCAGCCGGCTTCAGGTAGGAGCATCTGCTCTCTCAGACAGGTCTGAGTCCCTATAGTTCCTCGGAGAGGGGCTTTGTGAATCATGAGACTCTCAGGAGCTGCCCCAGACTTTTCCCATTCTGATTCTTACTTCCTGAGCTTCAAGGAACTTTCCGAGTCTTAAGTAGCCTGTTGTAACTTTGTTAACAGCCTCCCTCCAAGATGAATTGTTTCAACTCAGAAGATCTTGCTATACAACATCAAGTAAGATGTGAAACAAAATATCAAAAGCTGGAAATCCATGAGCAGTCAGAACTGATTAACGTGATTAGCAAGAAAGCAGCAGGAATTTAAGTGGATTTTGTGACAGGGCCCTCACAGGCCTAGAACCTGCCAAGTAGGCTAGACTGGCTGGCAGGGGACCCCCAAGGAGTCCCTGTCTCTGATGCTCCCATCCCCCACCATGCTGGGATTACAGCCCGATTCCATAATGCCTGACTTTTCTACATGGAGATTAAACTGGGATTCTTATGCTTGCAAGGTAAGCGCTTTGCTAAATGAGCAATACCTTCATCCTTGGTTTTCCTTTTTAAGAAATTCTCCATAATTTATGAACAGTTCATTTTTCCTGATAGCAGGCACCTTTAAATCCAGGCTCCATATACATTTCACTCTGGAGGGAAAAAAAATGTCTGGCAGAGGGTTCCCATGTTTCAGTACCACAAGTAGGCTCCCATACCCTGGACTTGGACTCAGATCCATGTGGGTGCAGAGTGTGCCATTCCCACCATTTGGGGAGGCACTCTAGTATAAGAAGGGATCCCTCAAAGGATACAGACACTCTCGAGGAAGATAACTGTGGCCTGTGATCTGATATCCCTAGAGCAGGTGGCTAGTGAAGTTATTTGTAAGTGTGTATTAGTTTCTTATGACTGGTATAACAGATAGCCAAATCTCTGCTTCCAAATAAGGCAGATTTGTTTTCTCACAATTCTGGGGTCACAGATTTAAAATCCGAGTGCCACAGCATCACATTCTTTTATGAACCTCCTTAAAGATTCACGTTTATTTCTACAATATTTGCAAATAAAAGAAATAAATAAAGCCTAGAGCAGTATGCAGGTGACTCTTTAGATGTGGAATACAGCAGGGAGGATTTAGGAAGGTCAAGGCAAGGGAGCAGACAGCAAAGGTGGGAATCTTGGAGGCATTCTGTGTGTGGGGGTCTTGGGGAGATGACTCAGTGGTTTAAACACACTTGCTTGCAAAGCCTGACAGCCCAGGGTTTGGTTCATCAGCCACCCATGTAAAAGCTACACACACATACACAAAGTTAAAAGATATTCTGTTGATGAATTCAGGCCTTTTGTCTACTTTGTATCCCTCTATCCCAGTCACTTTAGAGTAGGACATGAGGCTCCATGTCCCTCTTTCAGAATCAGCCTCCCTGCAGAACCACAGGACATAATTCAAGTACATTTATCCACAGTGAGTTGCAAACTCAAGGATCAAACACCTTTTCCTCATGATCACCTTATAATCAATACAAAACAAAAAGCTAACCCTCCATCCACCTTCACCAGAGAGACAGTGTTCGCTGGAGAGCACGTGTTCTTTCTGGAAACAGAACGAGGCTCTGCAGGATCGCCTTTCATGGCGACAGGATGAGGCCCAGGGCTGAGCAATCCCCTCTGACCCTGGAGTCTGAAGATGTCACATGCTGCACCAAGAAGATTGACACTTTGAGGAAAACTGAGGATCTACTGACTCCAGAAAGCAGAAGCTCCCCTTGCCAATGTGGGCGTCTAGCTACAGCTATAGTTGGGGGGGGGGTTCTGGGCTCCCATGTGGGCCAAATTAGTTACTGGGTCCACAGAACCCCACTTGCATGGAAGCAAGGGGGTAAATAAGTACATGTGGATTTCCTTTTGGAAGAAATTAAATAAAATCCATAGCCAGGTAATCAGGCAAAAAGACTGTCCGTGGTGAGGCTGCCAAGTGGTGTTGGAGGGTGTTAGGCCCCAGCCTGCGGACACAGCCCCGCTTGTGCTCTGGTCCCCCAGAGCGAGCTCGAGTGAAAACTCTCGCTGACGGGTACAGACCTCCTCGTGAGATCCAAGCTGAAGGAGTCACAAAACAGCTTTGAGACATTCGCCAACCATACAAACCACTCTGTCACTCAGTCGGTCCACTATTCCCTACAAGGAAGTCTGTGAGGTGCCAGGGGAAAGTCCCCTGTATTAATGAAAAGATCACTAACAGAAAAGTCCCCTGTATTAAAGAAAAGTTCACTAACAGAAAAGCAGAAAGTCACTCAGCCTTGCTGTCAGTGAATATCTTGCTTTTCACTTTCTGCTAGACGGTGGGTGTCATGTCATGCATTTTAAATTGCCTTGTGTGAAGTGAGAAAAGAAAAGAGGTACCGAAGGGGGGAAGTGGAGCACTAGCCCCTCTGACATGCACAGAATTCCCTCTGCCCACAGCATCTCATAGGAAGAGCTGTCTGTGCCTGGCGCAGAGCCGAGTGGGTCCTGAATCCATCCTATCACAAATGATTTCACCTTTTCCTGCATACGGACCCCCAAGGCAACCTTCCATTAGACACAGCCAAACAAGATAGCTCTTGGCTTGAGGGCTCCTGGCGAGTCCTATGGGCTGCTGCAGGAAGAGGGAGAACTGGCTGGGGCTTCTCTGTGGGCACCAGGCGGCTGTAAATCTTGAGAAGTGGGGCTTGAGCAGCCAGCCTGCAGTGAGGATGGAAAGACCCAGCTGGCCCCAGAGCTGTCCATGTGTCCCCAGTCAGCACCAGGGCCATCTCTGACCACAGCCTCTCTGGTCACCACCTGGGGAGGTCCCTTTGGTCACAGATTCCACTTACTGGAAACTGTCAGCCATGCCATAGGGTCAGTCCCTGAGTGGCCCATAAATAACAGGTTCCAGAGAGCCTTTTCTATTTGCAGTAACCCCCTTTCCTCCTCCCTTTTTGGGTGATAAATCAGGCAGTGAGCCTGAACGGCATCGTTGTTCCTCAGATATTGTGGTCAGAAGTGGCTGAATGCAGCAGTGTCCCCTGGCCACAGATGTGCCGTAAACAGACCATTATTAATCTCTACCTAATGAAGGGAAAGCCTGGCTGTGCTGCTGCCGGCGAGGGGTCCCAGCCACCACCGCGGCACTCTTTGTTCCTAGAGCGGGGTGGAGCGTCATGTTGTTCCCTGAGAGACAGAATGAGGGTCACCGCCAATGTCCTGGGATGGCCTTGGGGCTCACCACTGGTGACACATGACCTAACTCTGCAGCTTGGAGCCAGCAGTGCTGCACCGGCCTCATTGTCAGAGCGTAGCCTCGGGAATGAATGCTTGTTCCTAGAGGCACCAACCTCTGCGTGACAGCAGGGTGTCCTGCCCTGCACGGCAGCCCCTTCCCCTCCTGGCTTGGGGGCTCCTGTCCTGAGGGTTCAGGGGAGGGAGGCTGTCCTGCCCTAGCAGCCAGGAGGCTGGAGCTCCACCCACCTCCGGTGGGGCCAAGTCTTGGCTCACACAGTCACCTGGCGAACCATTTCATTCTTCATTAAATGGTTAAAAAGAAAACACATTAAGACCCACGAGAAGACTTGGCATGGTGCTCCATGGCTATAATCCTAGCACTTGGGAGTCTAAGGCAGGAGGATTTCCATGAGTTCAAGGCCAGCCTGGTCAGCAGTGTCAATAGACAGTCAACAACACTGTCTCAAAAAAAAGAAGGAAAAGAAAAGAAAGAGAAAATAAAGGAAGGAAGGAAATAAAGAAAAAAGAAATACACACAAAGAAAAGAGTAACTTACTATCCTAAATTCCAGACTTCTAATTCCAAACCCTGCTTGGTCTTGCAAGCTCATAATGACCCAGGGGCTCAGAAGTGTGAACCCTCAGGGTCAGGGGATTTCAGGGGTTCAGGTCCTTGCTGATAACCACTCATGACCCAGATTCAGTCCTAAGAACCTTCTTCAGTCTCAGCTTTCCCCATCTCCTCCCCTGGGTCAGAGCCTCAGACATGGTTCCAGGATTCCTTATCCCAAGCTCCCTCCTGGTCTTACCATCCAGCAGGAACTCAAAAGCCTCAGCAAGACAGGCAGAAGATCGTACGGCTCTGGTAATGTAAGGCACAGAAAATGGACACCAGCAGCCCACACTCCTCACACAAGTGAAGGAAAATGTTCAATCCCCATAGTGGCCCAGCAGAACGGATGATGGCTCAGCCCAGGCTGGCCATTCTGTGGCCGCTTTGCAAAGCGGTACCACCAGGGGGCGCTGGCTAATTTTAAAAGACAACGCGACTCGCAAGCCAACCTGTCATTGTGCAACTTCTGTACACATTACATTTCTCATGCAAAGGACTCAAACCCATCAGCACCACTGCTCATTCACACGCTCATAATGTGAGCACGTGACCAGAGCCCTAAACACATGTCATCTGAATATCTGATTCACTTCCAGTGTGCGAACACACTCCAGACAGGGCAGCTTTTGACACCTCAATGATTTAATACTTAAAATAACATCATGCTACAAATAGAAAGTTAATTGAGAAAGTAAGCATTCACCATGTGAAAATAAACCTTAGCAAATTATGCATTCTAAAATACTTCAAGCATAAAAATGTTACAAGAATGTTATATTGATTTCATAAGTACCTTGAAAGTACCAATTCCTCACCCCCATTTTTATATATTATTTAATTACCTTTTCATTTGCCAATGATAATTGTTATTTCAATGGTCTTTTCTATAGAGAGAAGCTGATTTCTGTAGGCATATAAGCCATACTTGAGCTGTGATTGGATTGGTTAATGGGCATGAGCAGCTCACTGGCTTTGGGCACTGTCATTCCAGATTAGCATAGGGCTGACACTGGGGCTGATGGATTTTGGGCATCATACATGTGATTTTATATACATACATGTGTCATATGTGGTTTTACCATGTAGTCTTAACAGAATACCCTCGATAGAAGACTTCAGTTCTGAGGAGGCATGGATGACCTACCTATTGCTTATGGGTCGTAAAAATGTGGGAATATCTGCAAGATGACTCCTGGCTGTGTAACCTTTTGTGTGCATATCTCCTTGGCCCAGAGGAAGGTTCTGGACTGACCTGCCTCTTTGTTTCACAGGCTCATGGGAGGAGAAGTGGGTGAATGGATGATCTGTAGCTAACCCTACAGCGGGAAGAGCGACAGTGGCATAACTTGCTGCAGAGATGGTGAAGCTCAGAGCAGAGCCCACCACACAGATCTGAATGCATCACCAATGCATTCTCCTCTGAGCTGCATCTAAAGTGCTCTGGACCTCTCGATGGCCACCATGCACGGGGGACATTGAAGAAAGAGCATCACCAATGCAGTCCCCTCTCAATTGGATCTAAAATGCTCTGGATCTCTCAACGGCCACCATGCATGCACAAGGATAGTGAAGGAAGAACACCAGAAGGAAAAGAGGCAGTCCCAACCACTGAGGAAAGCGGCTTCTAACTTCTAGAAACTGTGTAACCCTAGGGGCCCATGTCCAGCATTTTTAGCGCCTAGAAGAGACCAGACCAATGTGGATCTGAGGCTGAGCTTCTTGCTGAGTTGTGAATCTTGCTGTGCATGTTGAATGGATTAGGGTAAAGGACAAGAGTCATGAAGTCTCCACAGGAAGGAAGCTCATATTCTCCCACCCACCCTAACTTCTGCTTAACCGGGATCTGGGAAGGGTAGCTGGGAATATTGGCATCATGGGAAACATGTTCATCACTGGAAACTTACTGTGGAAATTGACAACTACCTATGAGATGAAATGTGCATGCCTCCAAAAGTTTGTTTCCATGCTAGGCATGAAGCAAACTTAAAAACAAAATCCAGATTCATATAGGTGGCCTCTTTATCTGAGATATTTCCTCTATACTAATCAAGTTTGACATCACCTACTACAAAATCAAGTACTCAAGGTTAGGGACTGGAGGTAGAGAATAAAGGAAATATTGTTATGAACCTGTGCTATGCTCAGTCTCTGCACAAACCAATGATATATTTCAGCTATGTGGCAAAATCATTCAATCTCTTTTATGGCCATGTTCTTATCTGGTGGGATCATTTGGGTCATGACAGCTATAAGACCAAAAGAGGGTAGGCCTGGACAAAATGAAGAGACTGGATGGATTGTATCAGGGTATTCTGCCTCCCTTTCTTCTGTGCCACATGAGAATCAAAGCATAGAGTTTATGATTTATGTTTTAGAAGGTTTAACTTTGTACATATCCTTCCAAATGGCATCCAGGTCTGTTTCTGTTAGACCTATAAAGCTTTTGCTGTATAAAAGTCTTGGCTCCTATGAGAGGCTTCCTTATGTATGTTTTCATAAAATGAGCTATTATTATAATAACTTGTTATAGATTCTACAATTAAAGGTGAAGTGTTTGATTGCCAACCATCAACCCATGAATTCTTTATTGAACACTGGAATTATTTGTCTGGAAGTCTTTACAGCCACCCCTCCTCCAATATATTATCTTCATAATCATAGACCATCAACCTCATTTTCATAGTTTGTCTATATTCTGCTATTTTTGTATTAAATGAATTTACTTGCTCGGTTGCCAGGGTCTAGGACAGGACACATTGCTGTCCCTCCCCTGTCCTCTCAGAACACCAGGGCACAGTTAGGTGTGTAAGTGGTGACTTGTACATCTCAGACTTTTCCTGAGTCTTGAAAATCGGACTCACTCAACACATCACACTCACATGTGGACTCCAGTCAGGCTCGCGCCTCCACTTTCAAGGTTACATTCTTCTATATGTCTCGGAATTTCTTTCTCCACAGTGTGCTCTGCTCAGGTCTAGAGATGGGTTGGTGTGAGGCCCTGTCTGTGAGCTTCTGCCCAAGCAACTAACTGCACCTGGTTTCTTCCTACCCACTAGGCAGAGACCAGCTCTGCAGGGCACCTGCTCAGCTGAGCCTAACTTCCCGCCATGCAAGCTCACACTCGCTGCTGGGTGAAAGAGTACCTGAAACTCAGGTTAAATAGCTTGTTCCTCTGGTTTCAAAGTAATTTGCATGTATTTTCTCATACAACATAGCAACCTTATCTTAATTATGTATTTTGTGTATAATTCTCTCATTACAACATGAGCTTCTGCAAGTTCATCATCCTCTTGCTGATGCAGAGTGTAGCTCCTTGCTTCTAGCAAAACCCCAGTAAGGAAGTTGCCAAAGTCAGGAATGAACAGATGGACTTGCATGTAGTACGTGACAGGCAGGTCACTTCCAGAAAGCTCAGGACAGCCCCCCACCCCCAATAATAAGCTGGGAAAACTAAGTCATAAAACACATTTCAAGTTCTCAGCAGATGCTGAGATCCCCTGGAGGCCCCTGACTCCCAGTTCTCTGTACCTCAGACTTCCTTGGGCCTGTCATCGCTATCTATGACAACAGCACATCCTCATTAAGAGTGGTAAGCCACGTCCACTAAGTTCTATAGGCCCCACCATCCCACTCAGTGAGTGATTTGCAGGAGAGGAATGAGGCCTGGAAGCATCAAGAAGGAAGGGGACTCCAACTGAGTAGACAACCATGGGTCCATAGGGTGATGCATCATCGAATGTTGAAGCTCAGGACTGTGGAGTGTGGCGAATTGCACAGGGAGCCCAGGGCACCACTGCTGTTGGCTGAAGACCTGAGTGAGCATGGCTAAATTCCCATGGGAGGCTCAGCTCATTGGAACTCCATCTAGTCAGTCCCCTCTTCCTTTTCACAAAAATAATGAAAATGATCATTTTGATAATAGCTATTAATTTTGAATGCTAGCTGTACTAAGTTCTGTATGTGCACTTGTCTTTTTAATCTTTGCCCAAACAATATATTTATGATGTAGGTAACAGTATATGAGTGGAAACTGAGGCAAAATGCTGAATCATCTTTCTTGAGACCAAGGCTCTCCAAGACAGAATCACATTGGATCATTGGGGAATTTCTTTTTTTTTCTTTTTTTTTTTGTTTATTTATTTATTTATTTATTTGAGAGCGACAGAAAGAAAGAGACACAGAGAGAGAGAGAGAGAGAGAGAGAGAGAGAGAGAGAGAGAGAGAGAGAATGGGCGCGCCAGAGCTTCCAGCCTCTGTAAATGAACTCCAGATGCGTGTGCCCCCTTGTGCATCTGGCTAACGTGGGTCCTGGGGAATTGAGCCCCGAACCGGGGTCCTTAGGCTTCACAGGCAAGTGCTTAACTGCTAAGCCATCTTTCCAGCCCATCATTGGGGAATTTCTTTGGAGGGGGGTCTTGGAGCACAGAGGGGCTTGAACAAAGATGTGGTCACATAATCCAGATAAAACTGGGAATGTTTCAGTGGTCAGTATAAAAGGATGGGGCAGACAGAGGAGACCAATGGGACAGAGAACGCAGGCCCAGCACAGCACATAGTAGGGGTACACTCAGCACAGCACCACCTCACACTGTGGTCAGACTAAGAGGGCCAAAACTAAGACCATAATGCAAGTCCAGAGCCAGAGTATCCATACCCACATCAGCCCTCAGTGCCCAGGCTCTCTCACACTGGATCTGAGACAGATGATGCATAAAGGTCGCTTACATACAACCTCGGCATGGACTGAGTGTGACTATCTTTTGCTAATGCTCCAGAAATTTTCATCACTTCTAAATACATCTAACTCCTGACTACATAAGTTGCCAGAAAAAGTGTATGCAATACCATAATTTACCCTGGTCATTAATAACTGGCCAACATCAACCTGAGCCAGAGACTCGGCATGCTTGCTTAAATCTCCACTTATTATAAACTGAGATTCATGCTCAAGAATATTGAATTGGCACTTGTAAACTGTCATGGTACTCTGGTACATTTAGATGTGCCTTTACAGTCCTTTAAAAATTGTTCAGGTCAGATTTGGGATGTCAGAACTTTCTGGGATTGTTATTAGATTTCACAATAGTTTGCAGCACAAATAATTCTCAGTATGTACTTGTTTGTGATAGTTCATGAAATGCATATTTAAAGGAAAATGTGTCTTTTTCATCTGTTCTTAACTTCCAGTTGTACATTGAAAACGTGGTACTTATAAACCATGGCTGAATAGTTCATTGTGGATCTATAAAGTCTGAAAGATGAGAGCCCTATGCAAAGTCATGGTCAAGCAGGGACAAAAAATTGGCCAGCCATTCTTTTGTCTTCTTCTTATTCATCATCCTCATTTTTGGTTAATTCCTCTTGATATTAAAAGTTTAAAAAATCACATGCTATTTAATGTCCTGAAGACAAGCAAGCACACTGTGACCTCAGCAATGCCCAAACCTCTTATCTCTTTGCCTTCAAAATATTCCTCTGGAGAGTGCTCAGAGGACCCAGCACTTATTCAAAGCAGAACACTGGCTTCTAGTCTTCATTACTTTCTTTATAATAGCTTATGACTGTCTATAGGAACACCGCAAAGCAATATTTAATGAGATGCCATATTAGGTCTCACCAGACACTGGAGGTAAAATGCACCATAAAGCATGGTGTCGACATTGCACTCCTTTTATTTGTCATATAATATGCTCGTGACACACTGTGGTAGCTGTTTGCGCCTCCACCCAAATCCTGAGTGCTGTGTTCTCTTTGGATCCACAGTGGCTTTTGGCTTAGGGTTCTCTGCCTTGGTCCTCTATTCTCAGTAGCGCTTTTCTCTCACGGAGCCACTCCATGGCTGAGTCTCCAGCTCATGTCTTAGTCTGACCCATCACAGAACCTTTGACAATTATACTTGATAGGACCAGAATATTCCACAGAATGTGGTAAGCATCTTGTAATAAGAGTGTGTTCAGAGCCAGGCCATTTCACAGTAAGTGGCATGTTGTCTCTGGCTGACTGCCAACAGCTCCATCTACCACCTGCCTTTTAAAGGCTCTGCTTTCAGATGGCACACCTGGAGGGGTCAGCACCTATGGCTTCATTGATCACATCGATTCTGCAAGCTTGTGCATAAACGCCATCTGGCATAGATTTCCCAGAGCAAAACAAAACCTTCCACACCCAAGACCAAGCTGACCTATGTGCCGGACCTTCAAAGACAGAAATGCAGTGGTTTAGAAAGGGTTAGCCTTTCCAGTCCCCATGGAGACAATTTTGTTCTTAAACTCTCAAAAAATAGACTGAGGGAAAACCTCTGGTTGAAGTCTAGTCTCTGGGTTTTTCTCATGTTTTCTTCTTTTTCTTCCCTTTTATCTTTTCTTTTTGAAACAAGGTCTACCTGTAGCTCATGCTGGTCTTAAGC
Source organism: Dipus sagitta (assembly GCA_036346955.1). Lineage (NCBI taxonomy): Eukaryota > Metazoa > Chordata > Mammalia > Rodentia > Dipodidae > Dipus > Dipus sagitta. Next base: position 139,575,227 of record CM070778.1, read on the forward strand.
TCACAGTCCTGCGGCAGCTGCCCCAGTGCTGGGCTTACAGGCATGACGTTCACTCTTGTCCTGAAGTATAATGTTAAAGAGTTCCCATGCAGCTAATTGGATTTTCATAGAAGAGAAAAAACCAGATTATTCAGTTCCTGCCAGAGACCTTATCCCAGAAACCTATTTCATACTCGGTGTGTGTGTTGGTGGGGCAGGCTGTCTGACAATAGCTGTCAGTTCCAGTGATTCCTGCATTCTTTGTGAAGAGAGCATTCACATGTAGAGGGTGAACCCATGTGTGGTGGGTCTGAAGACTGGGGGAGGAGGTCTACATCAGATTACCCTGAGGAGTAATTCCTGACTCACAGTGATGTGAAGTAGAGACCGCAAGGGGAGACTCCAGAGATGAAATTTACATAGTAGGTGACGAGGCAGCCAGGCGAGCGGGAAACAGCCTCTCTCCCAATCTCTACCTTGTCCCAGCAAAGCTTCCCCTACATTGACATGCCATCCCAGTGCTCTGGGCCTGGGCATGCCCAGTGAATCCCAGGCAGCTGTGGGTGGAGCTTGGGGGAGGGCTCTCATCTCCTCTTGTTAAGCAGAATCAAAGATCTTTGCTTCCCATCGTCATCCCGCAAAGAGTAGTTTGCAAAGATGCTGATCAGATATGTTCCTGTGTTTCTTTAGAAGAAACACATTATTTTTCATTCCTCTAAGACAAGTTCTTATTATGTAGCCCAGCTGCCTCTATAACTTACTGCATAGACCAAGTGGCCTTGGACTTCTGACAATCTTCCTGCTTTTGCCTCTAGGATGCTGATATTTTAGGTATGCACCCCCATTTCCCAGCAGAAAGTTCACTTCTTTTGAGGGTGTGGGTGTATGCATATATTATTTATGTGCATGTGCAGGTACACATGTGTGTGCATGCGTGTGGAGGCCAGAGGTGAGCACTGGGTGCCTTCCTCTGTAACTCTCCCCCTCATCCTTTGAGACAGGGTTGCTCACTGAACCCAGACCTCATGGATCCTGCTAAACTAGCTAACCAGTGAGTCCCAGAGATTCCTGCTTCCATCTCCCCAGCACTAGGATGTGCAGGCACCATCCACCAGTCCAGTTTTGTATGAATTTTCAGTATCTGAACGAAGGCTCTCATGCTTGAGCAGAAGCATTTGACCCACCATCTCCCAAACCGATGATTAATCTTGGTTGTCAACTTGATAAGATCAAGAAACACCATGGGAACAGATCTCTGGGTTATGACTGTGAGAGATTCCTAGATTAGCCTAACTGACATGGGAAAACTCACTGTAAATGTGGATGATGACATCCCATGGGCTGGGATCCTCAGTTGCACAGAGAAGAGGGCTGTGTCCTAGAAAACTTCTCTCTGCTTCCTGATTATGGACACAGTGCAGTGTGCTGCTGCATTCTCCTGCTCCAAGAGGGACTCTACCCCCAACACCCGCTGCAATGTAAGTCAAAATAAGCCTTCCTTCCTCTTGTCCCAGCAATGAGAAGGTAACGAGAAGATCTCCGCTTTTTATGCAGCATTTTCCAGGTCATAGCTTTTCAAGACTACTAGAAATAGCAGAGTCCCTGCATGAAACTGCTTCCATCCCTGGATACTGCATTCTAAAACGGTTCTTTTCACCCCTGATCATCTCCTCTCCAGAAGCCGGCTTTACATGAAGTTCATGTGCTCGTTCCAGTTTCTTTTTAATTAGTTTTGACATGAAGCCTCCTTCTCTATCTCTTTAGCAGTCATCTGTATGTGTCTCTATAATCTTATCATGAAAGTGGATTTCTTCTGCACAATAAGTAATTGTTTTTATTATCATTATTTATTCTGACCATCTTTCTCATGTAATTGCCATATCCTGACCACTTTTGCTTCTGATAGCTGATAAAGTTTGGATTGATAAACACTATTGTTTTCTGCTCATGATACCTGTTCTTTGTTTTTTTGTTTTTTTGTTTGTTTGTGCTTCCTTTTTCCTGTCTTTACTGGTTTTAGTTGAAGAGTTATGTGTTACACCTTTTTTTCTGTCTCTGTCTCTTTCTCCTTATGGCTGATCATCACAACTGTTCCCCTGTCTTCCTTTTCTCCTCTGCTAAACTTTATAGGAACTGACCCCGTTGTCTCTGAATGAATCATCTGCAAGTTATTAACATTCATGAACTCTGGTTTGCAATGAGTAGGGTTTTCAATTCTCAACAATCAATCAAGAGTGAGTTCAAACAGAAGATTTCTGCAGACACACATTGTGACCATCTCTCCCATACCCGTGGCATCGCTCCCCTCCACGCCCTGTGCCATCCCACAGGCACTGCGCTGCCTCCACACATGGCCAGTCCTCCGTGCCTGTCCCTCACCTCTGCGAAGAGGTGACCATAGCTGCTTGGCACAGGCTACAGGACCCATCTGAGGGGCAAAATCAGGAATTGTAAATGCACCATGATAGTGTCTCTCTCACATCACACCACACGCTCTTGTCCAGGCTAGGACTCAGAGCACTACCTGATGCTGGGTTCTGACCCCAAAGTCTATGTCCAGCAGGGAAAAATTCACCATGTCACACTTCCAATTTTCAACAGTCCTTATACAGAAGCTCAGAAATGGGCTGTTCCTAATATCAGAGGTTCTTCAAGAAAAGAAAACTAGCCTGGGAATTACCCACCAGACACACTGCTTGGTTCTTTTTGCCCCTTTCCTAGGAGACCTGGGCAGAAATCAGGGCTGGTCCACCTGTGCCTAGTGACCTGTGTGCGAGGACACAGAGAGACAGTACAGGACTGGGTATATTCTACCCTTCCTGTAGGGAGGCTACGGCTGTCTCCTCGTGTTTTCCACCTTGCTGTTGCAGTGTAAGATTTGTGATCCGGAGTCCAGAGGCCTAAGCCCTAAGTAGAGAGTTTGCCCATCACACCAGCAGTGCAAATATTCCTTAGGAAAAAGTTAGTCCACATGGTTTCTATACCTGATCTATAAAACTACTTCAGAAGGCTTAAATAAACATTTCTTTCAGTTTTATTGTCTCATCCATGCATGTGTTTGCAGATGTCTACATATCCATGCTTATACAGCAATACTTAATTACATCTATACACATGTATAATACACATATGTACTTATTTGCAGACATAGGTATATATACTTTATTTCCTTATGGATTTGTTTATTAAAAAATGACAGGATCATTTAGGCACCAGTATCATCAAAAGCAGAGAAATAAATATAATTATGAAATGTATGTAAGAAATAACAGTATATAAGCCATCTAAAATATGTGACTACTTTCTCCACTTTTAAATTTTATTTATTTTTTATTAATTATGAACTTTGTTGGTATGAACAAATCATGTGTTGGTCCCATTCCCCTCATGTTATCCACTTTTATCCCCTCTTCCCTGCCCCCCTTCCACTGGGGGCCCTCCTCAATGGGGTTGTTGGTATTCATCACGGGGTTATGAATGCAACAGTCAGGCTCTGTGTATGTGGGGGAGGGCAATTCCTCAGGATACTCCTTCCCACTCTGTGGCTCTTACAAACTTTCCTTCCCCTCTTCTGGAATGTTCCCCAAGCCTTAGTGGGTATGTCATAAGTGTGTTTAGTGTTGAGCTCTCTGTATCCTCTGGATTTCTGCTTATAAATGTTTTTCTCATATAGCTCCACCAGTCCAGTGTGCTTGGCAAACTAATAATGAACTGAGTGTGAAAAGATGTTAAAGGAAATACTACTGTGTGGAAAGCAGCCTGTTGGAATAGTTTTTACTTGCTCGCTTTTTAAACACTGTATTTGCCAATTGTTCCAAGCAGCATTTCTTTCTGTGGGGAAGTCAAAACATAAATGAAAGATCCTGAGAAACCGCTCATTTCCCCTCATTTTCCTCTAAATGAAGTCCTTAAGAAACAAAACAAACAAAAAAGATCAGAAATATGAAAAATATGAAAGTTGATATTTGTGGTTATTAGGTTATCCGGTTATGCATGATTCATTACTAATATAAGTGGTGACAACTCTTAAGCAATCTCTCAGTTATTAAAATTATTCCATGTAAGTTCCCCATAATCATTCAGTTCTCCACTGCCCCTTATTTTTACAATGTGCAAGGGGAACACACCCAATACTATGGCCATTAAGAAGCACAACCTAAGTCAAGTAGGGATAGGAAGGCAGAGCTCAGGTTCTGGAGTCCTGCAGAACTGGGCCACCATGGCTCAGATCAGGGAAGGCGACAATGGGCTAGTCCTGTGCAATGATGGCTAATTAGTGGTGTCCACCTGCCAATGACAATGACACTGCTCACCAGGTCTCTGGATGAACATCAGTGCGGAACAGAGACTACCTGCACTCAGGTAGCAAGGAATGCTGGACACTACAGTTTCTACTTAAATGGGGATTATTAACAAGAGCACGGCACAAGGCTTGCTGTCTTGGGCAGGCCTTCCTCCGCTAGGCCCTGTGCACGGAGCGACGGGACAACACCTTGCTGAGACTGATGCTCAATTCTACAGTGTTTCTGCTGTGGCAACAAACTTTTGGCACTTGTCATAGATTTCTGGCTGAGTCCTCAGGTACTGAAGACAGTTAGTTAGGAAGCTGAGAATTTTACACCTCACAGACTTCATCTCTCATTTCATGCTTCCATGTTGGATGGAGGCCAGGGCCCCAGCACCATCTCTGACATGGGCTCTCTTCCCCAGCTCATTCACAGGGGGAAGTTTGGAAGTTACCCCCACATTCATCCCCTTTCTCACTGGCTAGGGATTCCCTGACACATATGGCACATTCCAGATGTCTTGATATGGCTTCTAGAGCCCACAGTCTTACATGAAATGGCATGAAATACTCCTGGAGTTTTATGGTCTTCATATTCACTGTTAGAGGGAATTGTTTTCTGGACTCTTTTCAAACATGGACACAAGGAAGAGCAAAGGGCACCTTGCTGGTACTGTCACTTGTCACCATACAGCCAAGTCTCCCAATCAGCTTCTGTACAAGTCCCAAGCTGCTGATGCCATTGTTAGCTAGGGGACACTATTGGGCTCAAGGATGCCAATTTCTGGAGACAAGCGGCAGGTTGTTGACATTTTCTTCCACTCAGTATAAATTGCATTTCTGTACTATAAAGAAAGGTCTTGGGCCTTTGGTCTTACGGAGAGCTGTCCCATCTTTTCATTACTCTCTCCTTCCCTAGAAAAGGGCTCAAAACTAATTCTCCACCCTAGCTTCCCCTGCCTTTGGCCAGTTGACTTGAGATGGCTGCTTTGGGAGGTAACTCAGCTGGCCAGGGCACACCAGCCTCCCAGCAGCCCTGCTCTGGATGGCCTCCAGAGCGTTCAGGGTTTGAGTGTGCTGTATCCCCCAGAAGCTGGTGTTTGAACACTTGTTCCCCAGATTGTGGCACCATTCGGGAAGGTTGTGGAAGCTGTGGGAGGCAGAGCCTTGCTGGAGGAAGTGTGTCACTGAGGGTCTGTGGCGCAGGCTGCTTGCTGTTCTCATGTGAGCCTGTTCTGTGCTTCCTGCTGATGCAACGACGTGGTGCTAGTTTCCTACCCCTGCCTTGCCTTTCCCTTCCATAATGGACTTCCCCAGATCCGTAAGCCAAAAATAAACCCTTTCCTTTCTTAAGCTCAAATATCCTTAAGTCAGGTATTTTATCCCAGCAATAAGAAAATAACTGCTGTAGCTGCTGACTTTTCATCTGGACACATAGATGATCCATGGTGACCAGTAACTGTGAGAGGGGAAGATGGAGACAAGTGTAGAACTACATGGGCCTCGTGACCATATGATGAAATGAGCACCAACTAGCAGGCTTGAAAAGACCCATTCTAGACCACCAGCACAGTGCATGAGCCCTCCTGCCACTAGACCTTTCCTGACCCAGTCCCCTTGTCCCCTTCGTGTGGATAACAGGAGTATGAAGCTATGCCTGGTACACAGTGTCTTCTCAAAGCACTAGTCCACCATGTTCTTGGGTTTTCTGATTTATTAAACTAATCTTTTCCTTTGCTGCAATAGTTTGTTCCTCAATTCACCAAGTATGAACTAAACTCACTTGGATTCAGGGACATTTGAAGGTGCCTCAGCCTGCATGTGTGGGTCTCACTCTCAGCAGTCCACTGTTCTGTGGATATAAGTCAGAATTCCCAAGCAGCAGGGAACTCAGAGGCCACATGTCTATATCCATATGCCCAATGCCTGGGAATTCTATGAATTAAACTAATACTTCTTGAGTGAATGAATGATTTTTAAATGCATGGATTGTCTTTAAATGGGTAGAAATGCAAATTCAGCTTATTTTAGGTAAGGTTTTCTGAAATTAAAAACTGCACACACACGTCCCCAAATGCACGCACGCACGCACGCACACAGCATAAGCATGTAACTATGCATAAGCATGACATGAGTTGTTTAGCTTTTATAACTGGATGACAAAAGTGCTCAGATCTCTGACAAATCAATACAAGCCACATTCCCTGATATCCTGAGATGTGAGGCCCTGTGCACCCTCCCTCAATCACATGCTTCTATGAGAGAAGGGTTCCATTCTCTTGGGTTCCTGTCCCTCATGTCTGTCCTCTGGTGGAGTGAAGCCATGAGGAGTGTGTCTGTGGAGCCAGCGCTTCTCTATAAATCCCAGATGCTGGTCATGAAATCTCAACATAATCCCACACAAGTGTTTCCATTCCGCACTGAGGGGATTTGGAAAAATTAACAACCTTCTCCACTAAGTTAAATTCAAATGTAATGTAATTTGTGATCACTGAGGAACAAAACAAGACAAGGGTAATTAATTATGTTATGTATGTGAAGAAAATTCCTAGTGGAATTATTTACAATGATTTCAGGGAGTATTGAAATGTAAAAATGAGAGAAAGCTATGCAGCCTGACAGCTGGTTCAAATTAAATGTAGTCTGACTCAGAATACTAATGTTTGGATGCTATACAAATGAATCGAGTGTACACTCTGCTTGGTTTCATAGGGTATTATGAGACTCACGATCATGACAAATGTTTAAAAATGCTAAGGTTCCGTATGTATACAGACACCTTTCAAAGGATGTTAGCACTCATGTAGCCTCGGGGACTGAAGGAAGAGCATACGCTTTTGCAGTCATTGTCCCTATGCAGACCCTCCCGTTCTGTGGGGAGTGGGGAGGAAGGGTTGGGGCCATATGGATCACATGTATGATGTGACACATGCAATTTCACATGTATCACCTCTCACTGAATTCCCTGAACACAGCTATCAATATCTTGAGCCCTTCTTTTAATCTAATAAAGTCTCACTAAACTTATTTTTAAATAAACAAACCTTCCTGCTAGTCACATGACTAAGGTCTTTAATCCCAGCACTCTGGAGGTAGAGGTAGGAGGATTGTTGTGAGTTTGAGGCCGCCCTGAGTCTACATAGTGAATTCCAGGTCAGCCTGGGCTAGAGTGAGACCCTGCCTCAAAAAACAAAAGAACAAAAACACAAACAAAACAAACAAACAAAAAAAACTTTAGGGGCTGGAGAAATGGCTTAGTGGTTAAGGCGCTTGCCTGCAAAACCAAAGGACCCAGGTTTGACTCCCCAGTACTCACATAAGCCAGATGCACAAGGCTGAGCACGCATCTGGAGTTCATTAGCAATGGCTGGAGGCCCTGGCACACTCATTCTCTCTGTCTCTCCCTGCCTATTTCTCTCTCTCTCAAATAAAGAAAAATCAAATATTAAAAAAAAAAAACTTTAGTTAAAAGGCCTAGAGAAATATCAGCATGAGACCTTTAAGAGAATCATCAAAGATTAAAAGGTAAGCAAATCAAAGTAACCACCCATGTTATATTATATTCCAAATCACATTTTAAAAATTGATTCATTCATTTATTTGAGTGTACATACACATGAGTGCCGTGGCATGTATGTGGAGGTCCGAGGACAACTTGGAGGTGTCTGCGCTCCACCTTCTTTGAGACAGGGTCTCTGGCTGCTGTGGGTAACTTCCAGGCTACACAGGAAGCAGACTGGCTGACCTGAGAGCTTTGGGTTCTCCTGGCTCTGCCTCCTGTTGTCATGCATATGTTGGGATCACAGCTGCATTCTCCACTTTGTATCCAGCTTTGTGTGGGTGCTGGGGGAGTGAACCTGGGCCAGTAGACTACAAGAAAGTGCCTTTAACATAGAACCATGCCCCCAGCTCCCTAAATTACATTTTAAAGTACAACCATCCCCAAATAGTTGCAGTAGATTACTGTGGTGGGATCATAAGTACCATCACCTCATGCTTCCCATCTTTGGAATGTTGTGTCCTCAGGCCATGTCCAGGTTAGGGGTCAGGGGTCTGGCACTCATCTGCCTTGGTCTTGTGTGTCTGGAACTCATAAAAGCACTCAAGCTAGAGGGGGTTTATGAGGATCTTACGTTCACAGCTGGGGAGTGGGAGATTCCAGGGAGCTATGTTAAAGGACACGGCCAACCCAGGAGCACCAGAAAACCATCAGTGGATAAGCAGAGGAAGCGCACACTCCCATGCCACACCCCTTCCCACTCCCACACACTTCCCACCCCCACAGCCCCACACTGTCACGACACACAGATGTTCCACACCTCCTCATATTCCTACACAACACACACCCTCACTCTCACACCATAGACACACACTACATACTCCACACTGGCACTTTTTTTTTTATTTTTTTATTTTTTAGGTAGGGTCTCACTTTCTAGCCCAGGCTGAGCTGGAATTTACTATGCAGTCTCAGCGTGGCCTTGAACTCATCGCGATCCACCTATCTCTGCCTCCCGAATGCTGGGATTAAAGGTGTGTACCACCATGCCTGGCTTGGCATACATATTATGTGCATATGCACACACACACACATACACACACACACACACACACGCTTGCTCACACATTTTATATATTCAGCACCTTCTCACACGCCATATGCAGGTGTGCTGGCACACACACTCCTCCTGGTGCCAGAGGAGACAAGTAGAAACGGGAAGATCCAGGGGAGGACAGTGACACCATAGCCAGTCAAGGACATCCCTGAGAAAGACCGCAGTCCACCTCGGCCTGGACTGACTCAGAAATGGCAACTGCACACGGGAGAGGGTCATCAAGAGTGATGTGTCTGAGGTAAAAGTGGTTCCCCAGGGCTTGAGGGGGAATGAAATGTCCACAGGGTAGAGTGGCCAGCTGTCACTTCTCAGGGGACCACAAAGGGTCTGGGGAGCCACAAACCACATGCGACATGAGACTCCCTTGCTCACCTACACAATCCTGCTTTTTCATGTCATCTTTTCTTCAGGAGCCAGCCACCTTGGTGAGAGACTGACACAGAGGCCAGAAGAAGAATGACCACCTGGCTCCGGTGTGCTAGCTTTCAGCCCTTTGGGTACAAATTCTTGCCTTTTCAGGGGACACACAGGAGATAAGGTAAGAAAATTCCAGCTCAGCCTCAGCTTACCCTGCTCATCCTGGGCCTAAAAGTCAAAGTCACATGCCGTGTGCACAGAGCACCACATGTGACATGGCTTGTATGGACAAGGCTCAGCAGAAGGTCACCAGCATGAAGGGGGAGATGAAAAGTCACTAACGTCATGGGGTGGTCTGAGAGATTAGGATTCATGTGTATTAGTAGAAAAATCAGCACCCAACACACGGAAGGGACCCAGTAGATGACTGCTACAGTTGTGGACTTTTCCTAGACATCATGGATCAGAGACAAGGACTACTGCTCAGCACGGCAAGTGAGAGACTTTGTGAAGCTGGCCTACTGGGCAATTGTCCAAAGAGGACAGTCTGAGACCGAGCTGGCCATGCGGGAGCATGCAGTTAGGCTGATGGTAAGGCCTGCAAGCAGATGGGAGAGGAGTTTCCATCTGGCCCGTGGTGCTATGTTCTGTTCTGTAGTCCCAGATTAGAGGTAAGTGTGGACTCTTCATTGCAGATGGCAGGAGGATCCGTTCTGCCCTATGGAGCAGAGCACCCAGCCCTGAGGCTCCTACAAGTCAACTGAATCTCCTACCTGGGACAGATGGGCAGAGCCAATCAGAAATCTCATGTCAAGCCCAAATCCAATGAAAGCCTTGCTATCAAATGCAGCATGCTCTTCTATCTTCCCCTTCAAGACCCTGGGCACTGTCTGTTCATCTCCTCCATAGCAGGATAGGTGCCTTTGCCATTTTCTACTTACAAATTCATTTAGTTTTTCTTTAAATTACCACATATTAATTGTGCAAAGTAATGGGTTCTATTATGATGTTTTATAATATATATCATATACTTTGATCTTATTCATCTTCCTTATTTTCTCTGACTGGGGTGAGGTGGGATCTCTCTCTCTTTCTACACACACACACACACACACACACACACACACACACACACACACATATATCTTCTCTTTATATGACAGGGATCTTATCTTTATCCAGATTTCCCAGAGGACCTTGCTCAGCTCTTAGTAATATGAGCGGAAGCCTTTCTCTCTGAATGACAAAGTTGTAGCTTTTTCGATTTTTAGTTCCTTGGTGCCATGGCCAATATGTTGACCTGGTGTCTATGGTAATGGTTGGAAATGTTTTCCCACATTTTAGAAATTATCATCATAGATAAAATTTGATTTTTACCTGCAAAATCAGAACATAAGTAAGAGAAAGGTGTGTGCCTTGTCATGGAGGCCCTAAACATGAACATTTCCCTGTGGGTCCGTCATGAGCTGTTTAATGATGGGAGAAACCCAGCCTGCCCTGCCTGCACCCCACTCTCTGAAATGAATGCAGGTCATCCCACACTCAAGGCCCAGCACAAGGTCTACTTTTCCTGGGTTAGGGTTTGATTGACAAGTGCACTGCAGGGCCTTCTTGTCTTGCTTGATTTTTAGGAAGTTTTTTGGTTCTTTCTCTGGATATCCTGCTTTTACACAAGGGAGAAAGGTCTGCTTGACAAGTTTCTGAGAAGAAGAAAAAGAGCACTTTTCGTTTCTACAGGTTTGGGGGTGAAAGCTCTGAAATATTTAAGTCCTTGTCTTTGTCCTTTGGTAACACGTTGAACAGGCTTCGGAGGTATTGTGAATGGCTCCATGTCTCTGGAGGAGCATTTAACCGGACAGTTTATGGGAGGGATGGGTTTATTTCCAACATACAGATCCAGGAGAAGTTCCATCAGTGGGGGAAGAAGCTGGCTCCCTTTCATAGATCCAAGCACAGAGAAATCACAAGGCAACCATCACCACTGAAAAGAGCAAGCAACAACTGGCAGAGCTCAAGATGCTCTGCGCACACCTTTGGGCTGGGAGTCAGATCCACCCCCAGCGACACCTCCTCCTGCTGCTGCTGGAGACTTAAACAGGAGGCGATAGGGAAATGCGTTCATATTTCAAACCACCACAGGAAGAGATGCTGCAACTAGGAAGAAGGTGACCAGGTGACCAGCTACAAATCTGCAACTGGGGAGCTCAGGAAGTGTGGCTCAGTGGGGGGGGGCATTAGCCTACCATGTGGGAAACCTGTTTCCTACTCCCAGCACCTCCACCACCCCAAAAATGTCACAGGTGATGGTTTATATTGTCAATTTGACAGGAACAAGACTCACCTGGAAAACCAGCCTCTGAGGGATTACCTTAATTAGGTTAACTGAGATGGGAAGACTCCCCTTAACCATGGGTGGCACCATTCCATGGGCTGGAGTCTGGACTGTATGAAAAGGAGAGAGTTGTCTGAGCAGCAGTATTCACCACTCTGCTTCCTCACTGCCCTGAGTGTGACCAACTGCTGCCAGCTTCTGCCGCCATGATGGACTGTGACCTTGAACTGTAAGTCAGAATAAGCCCTTCCTTCCTTCAACTGACTTTTGTAAGGTATTTCATCTCTCCCAGCAATGTGAAAAGTAACTAAGACAGCAAGTACTATCAATTCAGACAGAATCTGCATGCATGGAGTAGAGAAAGACCCTGCACTATGAGTATTGATCCTGGCCACGTCTTCAATCCACAGGCTCTCAAACAGTGTCTACTGCTGTTCAAACAAGACAATGGCCAACCCACATAACTGCCTGGGGTATTGACAGGCAAGCACTCCCCTTCCAGTCCAGAGGGAGTCAGAGGAATTACAGCCCCTCTAATGACCCCTCTCCCCCAGCAGATGCCAGATGCTGCACAGGTGACCTGAAGGAATGCCACAACTCCCCGGTTCCCATAAATAATAGGAAAGGCTGTCGGGAGGAATAAGCAAAGATGGATGGCGCCAGAATCAGCCAACATTCTTGCTGTTTAACTCTTTCTCAACCAAAAACCAGTTTCTCTTTACTTCCAAATAAAATAAAAGTAAAATTTAGAAAAAAGTAAAATTCACTAATGAGGAGAATACATGGGACAGAGTAACCTTGATATTGAGAACTTAGTACTCTTGGGTTAAGTGCTAAGGTATAAAGAGCAGGAATTAGGGTTCAAAGAGCTTGGTTCCAGCCAATCAGCCTGCAAGAATGTGTCTTATTTTTCTGTCTTTCTGACCCTGGTCTCTGCTCAGAGGGGACCTTACCTCCTTCCACATGGCTAACTTCTTCAACGCTTCCTGACAGTTAAAACCCTTGCAGGCCAGTTTGCAGCATGCTCTGCATGTTCCTTGCTGGAATGAGCCTTGTTGTTTTATCTGGCCTGACTTCCTTTCATCTTTTAAATGAATTCTTTAAAACATAAGCATTAAAAAAATCAACATGTACCGAGTATGCAGAATTTCAGGAGGGTCACAAAAAAGAATGTGATAGAATATGGAATCTTTACAGTCACATAGTCAATTCTTAGGTGGTGTTACTCCATTTTGTTTTTGTTTTTCTTGTCATTATTTTAAATATCTTTACTGAGCTGTAAGTGACATGCAGTACCATTTGGTAAGCATGTTTCAGAGTAGTGTATCATTATTGTAACATCGTTAACATCCAGTAAAGCTCATTCCCTACCTGCGCCTTTTTTCTTCCCATCCTCCCTCTGTTCCCAGACAACCCTCCCTCACTCACCCTACATGTTCTAGAACTGGATGTTGGTAGGGCTGAGTCAAATGTACTCTGAACCATCCACATTTGACATAGTAATTGCCAGAGTCGAGGCTGAAGCCACCGACTCACTGTATGTCTTTCTTGTCTATCCTTTGCTCCCACTCTCCATACACTCTGGGCTCAGCAGCTTTTAGGATTCAGCTTGTCCTCAGTTTCTTGTTAGCCCCGTCTTTGCTCCTCACTCTGGTGGCTGCTGCCAAGATGAGGCGGTCACTATCTACAACAGGGAGAGTGGCGAGAAAAAACTGTTCGGCCTCTCCACCCTTGACGCTGGCTTTGCCCTTCATTTCACTTCTCTGTGTGGTATAATCCTTTTCATACATTTTTGTTGAGAAATCACTTGTGTCTTACAGAAATGATCTGAGATGAGAGGGACCAGGGTTCCCCATCCTAACTCAGACCATCTCTTCTCTGGGCCATAATCAAGGCTCCGTGCGCACATACCCATGTGCTGAAGGTCTTTCCTCTTCCTGGGTTTCTTGTAAGCAACCCTTAGTGACACTATTTCTCAGTTTTGCTCATTTGAAGGAAAAACAGTTTGTTCTTAAAGTTTGTTTCTGTGGTAAGTACTGTTGCAGGTTTTGAGAGTGACAGAGCTTTTCTCAGCTCTGGATGAGCTTAGCTTAGGGGACAGAGTACAGGACACTCAGTGGTCACAAGACCTCCCCAAGCCAGTGGCTTTCACAAATCCATTGTCTTACAACCTGCAAAAACTTGACAGGTGTAGACAAAGTAGAAGGGCAAGTTAAGCCAAGCTTTTTCCTTAGAAAGTAAACCAGAAAGTTCCCAAGCTGGGAGGGTCCCTGAACAGGTAACATACTTGTGGCTGGGACCAGGGTTCCAGCCTTAGGGGTGCAAATTAGCCATTAGGTCAGGATGGTTAGATTGGTTACTTTGAATGTGGAGGTTCAAACCCCGGGGGATGTAAACTAGGCATCAAGTCAGGCTGGACTGGATTGACTTGTATGTATATAGGGACTCTTAATTTAAAACAAAGAAGAAGGAGAGGAAGAAGGAGAAGGAGAAGGAGGAGGAACAAGGGCATGAGAGCTGAAGGTCAGCTGACATCCTGATGTGTCCTGGTGAGTCAGGGCTTTTGGAATTCATTCCTTGGACTCTGTTCTCTGGACCTATCATTAGTGATATTGTCTTTGGGCCTATAACCCTGACTAACTACTTACAAAATGGAGGACTAACTCCTAATTCCTATCAGTCCTACCCTGTGGTATGGATATAGCATCACCCTCTCATCCTTTCATATCTCTTGAACGACACTGAGCTAGGGTCCTCAGGTGTGATCTATGTGGAGTACCATGGGTCACCTGGAGTTTGGGCCTAAGGCAGGCTCTGCGTTTCATGGCAATGGAGTGCGTGCCTTTGAAAAGAAAGGCTACTCCAATGTTCCCAGGGACGGTGACTGCGGCTTGCCACCAGCACTGAGGCAGACACGAGCTGCATCATGTGTCAGAAGGTTAGTGTGGGGTTTCAGCTCTTCCCTCAGGAGCAGCAGAGTCTGCTGTGGCTGGCCTAGGTTCACAGAATCTTTTTGTACGCTGTGTGTGTATATTTGGGTGTGTGTGAAGAGAACTTCCTCTGATGGAGAGTGAGGCCGCTGAGTCAGCGAGCACTGTGTGCCTGTCGCCCACTTCTCACCCCATCCCCACATCTCGAGTTACAGCAGAAAACAGTTTCCTTATTCTGTAACGTTTTCTTAGGAAATGTCCAGAGAGTCAAGTGGGAGAGTCCTCAAAAGTGGAAACCGCTTTCTCTACCTTGCGACCCTCCTTTTCTTTCTTACTGCTCCAAGGGCGACACTCCTCACCTGTCTCCCGTGCCTGTCACAGCATCTGCTGTCCTCCAGCTCCGGCCTCAGACGCGTCTTTCTTTCTGGTTCCCTTCAAATGGCTCTTTTACTGCTGGTTTTTTACAGTAGGGTTATATTGGATTTTGGTGAGCTCTTCAGCCTCTCTGACTGTCTCTCTCTCTTTTCCTCTGGGATGTTTCGAACAACCTGGATCAATTCACTTAGAGTTTTCATCAAATTTGGAATCATTTTGGCCACCATTCTCTCAAGCGTCCCCTTCTTCCTGCCACTCTGCAGGCTTCTCATGGTTGCTCCAGGGGTCAGTGAGACACTGCTGCTTTCTGTCTTTTCCCTCCCAATATCATTTAGATTTGTTCTCATGTGAACTCTTTAAATTCACTAAGAGGCCTCAGAAGACAAATGGTAAAACTCAGAGATGTCAGGTCAGAGAATAAATAGGATTTTAACACTAAGCATGATCAGTAAGACCATTTCTGTGGCGCCTGTGGCCTAGGTGAATGACAACACAAAAGCACATTGGCCGCAGCAGGGCCCCTGTGGCCTGCAGTACGAAAGTGTTTACTGTTTGACTCTTTACCATAGACACTGTAAGGCACCTGGCCTCAAAGACTCTAGGGGGACATCCCGAGCAAGGCAGAGACACAAATGTTTAGGAATTTGGCCACATCTCCTCACAAGTAGCACAGAAATTTTCTCCATTTAAATGTAAAATTTATCTTTCAGAAAAAGCCTTGTTCTATTCCAATATTTAATAGAATACATAAACTTGCATGTGTTCTATTTCCTTCCCTAAATTTCACTTGTTAACAGACACTGTCTGCTTTGGACTCCATTCACTAACCCACGACTCAGGGGACCCTCAGGCTTTCTGGTGAATTCTCAAGCCTCAGAACACAAGAGTCTCAGAGCAATGTAGTGTCCACGTGCCATCTGCTCTGAGCATTCATAGCTGCTGCCGGAGCCACCGGGAGCTGCCACAGGCCCTCTCAGGCCATCCTCCTGCGAGTCCTGCGTGTGCAGCTGGAGGGGAACGTGGGCTGAAGGCTGGCTATGTTCCTGAGCACAGGCAGTGCACTGAGCACCCACTTGCTGCGTATCAGAGAGATTCTTACTTTGGGGATTCCCACTGGGCAAATGCATACACGTGTACTTGTGCATATACATATATGTCCATACATGCACTGATGTAGGCATACATGCATACATATGTACACACATGTGTATAAGCACACATTTACACTCATACACAAATGTGTGCATATATACACATGCGCATACATGCACATGTGTACATGCACTACACATACACTCAGTATGAGTGCATACATATATACTCATACATGCACAAAATGCATGCACATGCGCGCACACATGCCTGGGCTCATCTATCTCTTCCAAGAGGGTAACTAAAATCGGAGCATCATTGTCCGGTATCTTTAGCATTCTCTCCTGGAATCCAGCCAATCTTTTGCCACTTTTCTGGCTTGCAGACCCAAAAGAACACTAAGCTTTATGAATGATGACAGTGACGGCTGACATCTCTGTTCACCTCTGCTCTAAGTGATTTATGTGCTTCCCGCTTGCTGACCTCCCCTATTTCTGTGGAGGGGCCTCTTTCCTACCTAGATGTATGTACTTATCACAGAGGAGAGGCCCTTAGTGAGTCAGACTGGGTTGCCCTAGGGTGCTCTCCAGAAGGAGAAGGAAGCTGCTGGCTCCATGTGTGTTGAGTAAGGCAGGGTCTGCAGACAGGATGGGGCCTGTGGAATTTGATAAGTTATGTCGGAGGTGGCTTTTGCTGTTGACAAAGCTATCTCACAAATATTCTGTATGTATTCCACAGCATAGTGTCTTTCACCAAATTTAAAGACAAGAGCCCTGCCTCTGACAGCATCATTCACTCGTGTATAGTGGGGTATCACAAGCTCTGTGCTTCTTCCTTGTAGGCTCCTGCATGGAAAGGGCAAGATGGACAGAGCACTAGAGCTGCCCACTGGGAAGTTTGAGTTTCTGCAGTCATGTCACTTAGACTGAGATCACACTAGAACAGGTATAAGCCTGGTATCGCCACCTGGGAAAGGCTAACTAGCTTAGATTGCTATTGGCTAAATCAGCCTATAGTTTACTTAGACCCATTTTCCTCAGGCTCCATCAGGGTGTAGGGCCATGCTGGAGGGGTATGGAGACAAGGTCTCCCTCTCCATCCCAAAGTCCATTATGCACTTCGGAGAAAAAAAAAACCCAGTGTTGTTCAGATATGTAAGGATGCAATCGCATGCATGACAGCTCAATAAAGCATATTTAATATCTTTAATTCTTCAAATTTGAACCAGACTGGGCCCCAGAGCAGCTTCCAGCAGAGTTTACATCACTCCAAGTCTCTGACATTTGTAACTATTCACGTGTTAACCCAAACCATCCACTTATTCACCTTAGTAAAAGCATATTTTGGGATTTTATGTGCTGGGATTGGACATCAAAGAATTGTTTTTTATTATAGACTCCTTGCTAGCCAAGTCTGGATTCAACACAGGCCATGCTTAGCAATACATAGGCCTGGCTGGCAGTGGGGTCGGGCAGAAGGTAGGTAAGCTGTGATCCATCAGACTCCAGATTGAAATCTTCCCCCATCTGAGATGTCGACAGGATCCCCAAAGGCTCTGTGAATGAAATCCATCCCACTATTACCAGCATCCATATTGCTGAACAGCTTATATCTGAAGGTCTTAGATCCAGCCTCTGCTATGCAGAAAAGGTCTGTGAAGAAGAACTCGGCCCTATCTAGCCAAGAACTTTGGTGACTTAGCTATACTGTCACTGCACACACACATGCACACACACACACACACACACACACACACTCAAAAACATGCACAGGAGTCATATGGAGCCTAAGGATGGAACCTGGTGCTGAGTGATCCCCCGCTAATAGCCCAGGGCTGCAGCCTCATCTCTCTAACCTCTCCACTCTCCACAGAGAGCTGTGGAAAGTGAGCCTACATGTTCTGCTCAGTAGAGGTCTGTGTCTTTCCTCCCTGTCTGTCTGTGCACGCATCCAACAGCCTCGCCACACTCCCTGCTTCTCTCCCAGAAACAACAGCATTGGAGCCATTGATTCAATGTGTACTCTGGAGGGGATAGCTATGTGTCTCCTCAGGAAAACAGATATATCTATAAGTCAAAGCTATAATGTAAAGGTTGGTGTCCCTCAGAATTCTAGCATTCTTGCTTAGGAATTCCACATAAAGCAATGCCTGAGAGCCCCAGTGTTTACCAGGCAGTCTGTCCAAATGCTCAACAATATTTCCTAGCCTTCTCCAGTGCTAAATGACACTATGAACATGATATGTGCTCATGATATGTGATATGTTACTGTGAGAAACAGAGCCAGTAGTTCACTCCTAAGATTGAAAATAACTCTAAAATTAATAAAATCCTGTAAATAAATGCACAAAATTTGAGGTGGAAAGAAGAGGTGGTTGAAGTCGGAATTGGGTCTTTTCTTTGATACTATGAACATTTTGGTGAAGGAATGCTATGAAGGATTTTTTTCAATCCACAGATGTTGGCAAAAGAGGAAATTGGCTTAAAGCAAAACAAAACAAAACCGGTTTCAGTTTCACATAAGGAAAATCTTGACTGCAAATTAAAATAAGAACTGACCCGAGGACATGTCAGCACCATGGTGGGGGTGGTGCTGGGACCAGAGCCTGCTCTGGGCGCCTCAGGGAGCCCTCCAAGGGCAGGAGGACCTGGAGGCAAGGAGTCAGGCCGGCCGCCTGTGCACAGCACCCTCAGGAGTCAGTGTGTGTGTGTGTGTGTGTGTGTGTGTGCATGCACGCGTGTGTGCACAGCTAGTCTATGGACCAGGCCAGTGTGTTGAAGGGAGGTTAAGTGCCTTGGGAATGGCTTGGCAAGACTGGAAGGAGGCCTGGGTGTGACCAGGATCCCTCAGGATTGCATTCCTGTGCACACCTGGGTGGTCCCATTGGTCAGGGCGCCTCCTCTAAAGGCTCCTGGGCATCGGCTTCCCTGCCTGAGTTTGCTATGGCCCTGCGCCTGTTCTCCTGCCTGGTCCCATAGAGCAGATGTGGATCTCAAGCTAATGAGCGGTTAAGAAATGCAGTGTGTTTGTAACAGAAGAGATGAGGCCTGTCCACCTCAATGCAACATACTCCTGCTTAGGGAGGAAGCATGCAGCAGGGCAGCTACCTGGAAGTCTCCAGAAGGATATAGGTTCTTCCTAAAAATCACTTGGTTCTGCTCTGGGAGGAGGGGATGCCTGTTCTGAGAAGAATAACCTGAGGGGCCTGAAGGAGCAGGTAGGAATGGAATAAGGTAAAAAGTTGACCCTCGAGGGTGAAGGTGAAATGCTAGCACCTGGGAGGCTCAAGTCCCCCTCCAGGGATGCATACTTACAGATGGTCTTAGTTACACTGTGGGAATATCCCACACTTCATTTCTTACCGAAACATTTCTCCATAGAGGCTGCTAGGAAAAGCTTTCAAACAGGAATGAATGATGTGAAATATTCAGGAAAAGGAGGTAGGGAAGGGGCTACCCACCAGTGGCTGACAAGCCAGCGTGCAGTTTTGGGAGAGGCCACGTAGATGGTAGGAGCCTGCTGCTCAGTGCTGGGACCAGTGCGCAGCTTGCTCTCACCTCAGCGCACATGTTTGTCCAGATGGGCTTATTGCTATCTGAACTCAGCACACTGAAGAAAGGCAGGTCCTTTAACCTGGTGTTGGGCTTATCTCTAGTAGGTCCAAATCTGTACATTCTAAGAATGGAGCAAGGGAATGACCCAGCAGTTGAAGGCACTTGCTTGCAAGGCCTGATGGCCCAGCCATCCATGTAAATAAAGCCTAAAGTGAAATGTGGTGCAGTGTGTGGCATTCTATTTGTAGTAGGGCAAGACGGGTGGCACATGCATAGCACACACATACATAGCCAGAGTGTAGTGAAGTTTCATTTGCATAGCCACCAAGGCACCATCCAAACCCAGAACTTTTGGGGGAATTGCTACTCACACCCTCAGGTCTGTGCAAACTGAGACGGATTGTCATGGGTACACCAAAGGTCTGAGCTCAGGGCTAAGCCACTCAGCCTTGCCCAAATAGGCTGGTTGATCAGGCAGTGGGCAAATGCTAGTGTCTTTGGAAGTCCTCAAGTCAATGGGCTCTGCCTCCCCACAAATCTTAATCTGTCCTTAAATAAATGTTGCCATTGTGACACTGTTAATTGAGAGACAGGGAACTTACTGAACCAACCATGCAGCAATTACATCCATCACTGAGCTAATGGGTAACAGCCATAGAGTGGGCTCACATTTTTCCCTTAAAAAGATAGTTGTACAGGGCTGGGAAGATGACTATGTGGGTAACGTTCCTGCTGTACAAACTGTGTTCACATACTCAGCACCTACATAAAAGCCAGATACAGAACATGTGCCTATAATTCCAGTGCTAGGGAGGGGGAGACAGAGAATCCTTGGAGCTTTCTGGCTAGCTAGTCCAGCTGAATCAGTGAGCTCTAGGTTCAGTGAGAGACCCTGTGTCAAAAAATAAGGTGAAGGCACAGAGCTAGAGAGATGGCTTGGTGGTTAAAGGTGCTTGCTTACAAAGTCTGATGGCCTGAGTTTGATTCCCTAGTACCCACATAAAGCCAGATGCACATAATGGCACATGTATCTGGAGTCCATTTATCTAGAGTGGCAAGAGGCCCTAGCCTTCCTGCTATTTTTCTCTGTTTGCAAATAAACAAATAAATAAAATCCAAAATGGGCTGCAGAGATACCTCAGAGGTTAAAGGCACTTACTTTCAAGGCCTGATGGCTCAGGTTCAAATCCCTAGTACCCACATAAAGCCAGATACACAAAGTGGCTCATGCATCTGAAGTTCATTTGCAGTGGCAAGAGGCTCTGGCATGCTCATTCTCCTCTCTCTCATTCTCTCTCCCATTCCTTGCAAATAAATAAATAAAAATGTTTAAAAACAACAAAATAAGTAAATAAACAAAGTGAAGAGCCATTGAGAAAGACACCCAATGTTGACCTCTGGTCTCCATGTACACATGCACACATATGTACACATACCTGCACACACATGCATACACATACAAAATGCATACACATATGCATGCACACTACAAAAAACGCACAAACCAAAAACAAAGGTATTTCTGAAAGAGATTAAAATGAATCCTGGAAATACTTCTGAACAAAATTAAGCCTAAAAGTCTTATTTTGAAAACTAAATGACAGCAGTTGCAATGTTGAAATATAAGGTAAGCGTCAGGAGATCAGAGCCAATCATTCATCCTGAGAACAGAGCTCTAGTGCTGGCCTGAGGGTTACCCTGGGAACGGGATGAGTAAATACAGCTCCCTGTCTCCAAGTCTGTCACCCACCCTGAGCACCACGAAGAGTCCACAGATCTCTTACCCCAGCCCTTTCCCAGGCAGGTACACAGACACAAGAGTGACATACGGGGTACAGGAGCAATGTCCTAGTTCATAGGTTATTTCTCCTCAAATGTGCACTTGTTTTAATAAAGCATATGAATAATAATGAAGTATTTCCCCACCTTGTCTCCAGTATCTCAAGTCTATTGTTGTCCTGCTTTTGGTTTTTATTCACTGAGAAAGCCTGTACTTAGAATTTTAGGATTGGGGAGAAACTAGAGTTAATGATAATCAGAAGTTTCTTAGGTGAAAGACTGGAATCAAAGTTTCCTATGCTCTCTGCTCAACACCAGGAGTTTCCAGGCACCTCACTGAGCCTGCCAACGGGGCATGCAGGAGAGCAGCAGAGACCTGGTGCAGGCCATGGCCTCATCCATCTGGACTTACTATGCACGGACTCTCTGCAATACGACATTTCAAAAAGTAGTTCCACTCTGGTCAATACACCCTCACACATCTACCTATCTATCGAATGCCACTGTGTGGTGTCCTTTTCCTGAGGTTCAGTCTAAGTGGGAACCTTGCACCCACAGGCTCCCTTCTCCAGGCTCTTACCTCTGGCTTTGTTGAGGCTTGCCCAGCTCCACACACTTCTCCTTCACCTTGCATTAAAAGGGAAGCTGTGGAGAACACTTGCTTCCAGCCTTGGGGTGGCCTGAGCAGAGCGAATGTCTCTGTGACCGTTGGCCCATGGGTGAGAGGAAGGGGCTTGAGCCCAAGCATCGCTTTGGGTGGGAGCAGGCCAGCAGTCCCTATGCGTGGACAAGCTGCTGGAGGGCTGACCGGTGACTTGCTTGCTTGGTGGACGTTCCCCCCTTTACCTTGTCTGTGTCACACCAAAGTCTCAGAGCTTCCCAGATCTTGCAGTGTTATCTTTTCCAGCACTCAGGACAACACCCCAGGCTGAGGAATGCTGAGTGCTGAGCGTCCTGTGGAAGACGGCTTGGGCTTTGGGTCTGCACTCCCACCCTAGGCATGCGGGCTGAGCGTCCTGTGGAAGACGGCTTGGGCTTTGGGTCTGCACTCCCACCCTAGGCATGCGGGCTGAGCGTCCTGTGGAAGACGGCTTGGGCTTTGGGTCTGCACTCCCACCCTAGGCATGCAGGCTGAGCAGACAGGCTCGAGGTGAGAGGTTAGACACCAGCTTTCTGCACTTTGCATTATACAAACCAAACCAGAAATATCGTTTTCCTGTGTGCACTCCTTATACAACACCAGCTTTGAGACGTCCTCATGCCCAGGCCCACAATTCCTCATAATTTTCTACCTCATGCTTTGGAGTACATTTCTGTTTTTTATAAATTAATTAATTAATTTATTTATTTGAGAGAGAGAGAGAGATACCGAAATAGGCATAGGCAGGGAGAGAGAGAGAGAGAGAGAGAGAGAGAGAGAGAGAGAGAGAGAATGGGTGCACCAGGGCTCCAGCCACTGCAAATGAACTCCAGATGCATGCGCCACCTTGTGCATCTGGCTTATGTGGGCCCTGGGGAGTTGGACCTGGGTCCTTAGGCTTTGCAGGTAAGCACCTTAAGTTCTAAGCCATCCCTCCAGCCCTTTGGAGTACGTTTCTTGAGGGAGATGTCACACTTTTATGCCCAGGGATGGACAGGACAGTTGCTTCATAGGGACAGCAGGGATTCTTCCTGGACCCTGGCTGAGCAAGACCTTCTGGGATCTCCTATGACAGACCTTGAGAAGCCCAGTAGAGGAAGACACGTGACCCTTGCTGTACTCTTGGCATGCTACTAATGTCATAGGAATGTAAGCAGGCTTCTGAGGCTGAAGGTGTTCTGACTATGGTTAGGAACCCATCTTGGAGGTGTGCTGTGACTCAGCTCTCCTCAGCGTCCAATGACAAGTCCTTGAAAGCACTGCCCATAACACTCATGGAAGCCTGCCAGAGTGGTCACACTCATGCCTCTGCAGCATGCTTATTGCTATGGACTGAATGTCTGAGTGGTGGTCTGAATATGATTGGCCCCATAGCCTCAGGTATTTTAGATTAAGCTTCCTACTTAGTCTCCAGTCTCCAACAGGCAGAACCTTGCTGGAGGACGTGTGTCACTGGGGAAGATCTTGGATCTTGAGTCCAGCCCTAAATTGTTCAGTCAGCTCATGCTTGCTGGTGCTGCCTGTTATTTCTCTGCTGTGGGTGTGTGATGAAGTGAACCAGATTCTTCTGCCATGATGGAGCTTCCCCTGGACTCTGTAAGCCTGAAATCAACCCCTTCCTCCCAAAAGCTGCCCTGGTCAGGCATTTGTCCCAGCAGTAAGAAGGGACCTGCGACAGTCTGTGTCTCCACATTCCCAAGGATGCAGTTCTTACTGAGGGTAATTAGGACCCAGGGGTCAGTGTTTATAGGAGAGACTCAAGCGTGCAGAGGAAGGCAGCAATCCGCAGTCCAGCAAGAACTCCCAATGCCAACACCCCATCCTGATCGCCAACACTGTGGCCATGTAAATCACCCTTGTTTGACCCCTGCCCTTTGACTTCACCCCTTCTAGTCTGGAAATAGGCCTTTCATGTGAACCCCATAGATCCTAACTCTTGGGCTCCCACAGCTTTGTTCCCCTTGACCTCTCAGAGTTTCTGAACTATGACCTCACTTTGGATTATTTGCTGTCCCCACATGTCCCCTCAGGACCCCCATCCGAACTTGTCCTCCTCAGTCCTTGAATCCCTCCTTCCTTCCCTCAGGCATCCAATCACATCACTCAACCATGTTCCTGCCCCACCCATAACATGTCTCACTGGATATCAACACATGGTGTCCATAGACCACATACAAAAGGTCCTCAGGCTCTGCTCCTTATCAGATATTTGTATGACAGCCTAGTGTGTATGCATGCATACGAGCACACACAGGTA
The DNA here is from genome assembly GCA_036346955.1 of Dipus sagitta. Classification (NCBI taxonomy): domain Eukaryota; kingdom Metazoa; phylum Chordata; class Mammalia; order Rodentia; family Dipodidae; genus Dipus; species Dipus sagitta. Next base: position 139,599,423 of record CM070778.1, read on the forward strand.
TGCATGTACGAACACACAGCTTCATCGTGTGTCTGGAATTAAATGCTTCAGACTACTGTCAGCTTAAGAAGGCCCAAATTGCCTGTTCTCGTGGTCCTTGGAACTCTCTGCTCCATGGCCTAGAGACTGCTCAGTGTCTATCTCTCTTCTTCAGGACTGTACTGAGTCAGTCACATTCAATGCTGGATGTTTCTGTGCCTCTGTGGCCAGTGACTGGCAAGGGGCCCACACACATCCCTGATCACCAGGCTTGGTGGTCCCACCACACTTCACACCCTGTTGTTGGCACCCCACCTTTTGATGTCAGGCGTGCTCAGGAACCCTGTGTGTGCATTGAGGTGAAGGAACAACATAAAAGGGACACTTGGAAGAGGGGCAAGACTGCTGACTTCTGTAAACCTTAGCAAACATGTCTTCTTTGCTTGAGGCAGCTGAACATCTGGGCGATGTTCACGGTGATCTGTCTGGACAGTGTTCTTGAAACACCTTGGGAGGCAGAGCTTTGCCTGAAGGGTGAGCCACAGCTGAAGGGCAGGTGTTTAACAAGCCTGTCACCGGGCTGGGCACATGGAAGCAGACACCCCCTTTCATGTTTGGGTAAACACTTTTCATTCCTTTGATTCTTTATATACACATACTCTGGGGCCTGTAGGATTTTGTTACAGCAGAAACACACAACTCTCTTTGACAGCATGTCAAGGGCAGTATACACTCCTAACCTTGACTTTTTAGAGCACCATGACCCTGTCACTGACTTTAAAGAGTTCTCTGAAAGTCTTGGGCTATATAGCCCTGTGTGCTAGGGTGCTATAAACACCAGAGCACTGAGCATCACAGTGCACGGAACACAGGAAGGTGGCTCTTGAGACACAGCATGCATCTGAGAAGAGGAAAGACTGTTTTCACCATGAGCATCCATGTGGGTGAAGTGAGTGGGCAGGAGAAGCCCAATTTATTGGTTACTTCCTCATTTTTGGGACACAATGCCTAATCGGGAGCAACTTTAGGAAGGAAAGAGCTTGTTCTGGCTTATAGCTTCACAGGGAAGAAGCCGTCATGGTGGGCAAAGCATGACAGGAGCAGAAAGCCAGTCCCCACAACAGCATGGAGGACGAAGAGAGAGAGAGGGAAAGAACACAGCATCCAAGGTCAGTCTAACACCTACAGCCCAACCCCCCATGACCGACTTCAAGGCTCCATCTCTCAAAGGTTCCACAACCTTTTCAAACACTACCACAATCTGGGGATTAAGTGTACAAACATAGGAGTCTCCAGGGTGCACTTTACATTCAAATCACCACAGCCCCCAGGGCTTGTCTGGGGAGAAGGCTCTGTTCACTTTTAGCCAGCGCTCGCCAAGTCAAGATATTGGGCAGTGCAGAACCTGATAATGTAGACAGGATCCTGAAATGTATGTGTAATGCAGCTAGCTGACTGATCTCTAGACTGTTATTTAAACAAAACAAGTTGAAGGGGTCACAAGAGAGGACCGTTGGTTTGTTGCCTGCTTGCAACTTCTCATCTAGAACATTTGATTAAAGCAATTTTATAAGCAGAATCAAGTGTGTGTGTCTATAAAATGGAAACTGTTAGAAATGCTTTTTTCATTTCCATCAGATTATTTCCTTAGTCATCTTGGTAGTATTTACTATTGTGATCCAGAAAGTGATGAGGGAGTTCTGATAGATGATCAGTGGTTGGAAATATAGGCCGTCTGACATAATGGCTATTTTACATCACTTTAGAATCCAAATTTCTGATCCATTATGCCTTGATAACTCTATAACAGGAAAATTCTGATTCACTCAGGATGAGAAAGATAGTTGCAAATGGCAATTATGCATGAGTACTTCCAAATTAAACTATTGAATGCTTTAAAAATTAACAGTAGAAAAAAAAATTTTTGGTTTGGTTTTTTGAGGTCGGGTCTTACTTTAGCCCAGGCTGTCCTGAACCTTGCTCTGTCATCTCAGGCTGACTTGAAACTCACAGTGATCCTCCTACCTCTGCCTCTCAAGTGCTTGGATTACAGATATGCACCACCACACCTGGCAGAAAATGTTTTTTTTTTTTTTTTCTCCAGGCTAGGGATCTGGCTCAGTGGGGAAAGCACATGAGGGCATGTGATTAAGTGTCTGCCATCCCAGCTATAGAGGCCAGTATCGGGAATCATGGGGCTCATCGGCCAGCTAGTCTAACCAAATTGGTAGCTCTAGGTTTTGTGAGAGACCCTGTCTCAAACAATCAGGTGGAGGGTGATGGAGAATGACACCTGAGGTCAGCCTCTGGCCTGAATGCATATGTGTACATGAGCATGTAAGCCTCACCCCCATAACAAACAATGATAGCATGCATGCACACTCATGCACACTCAACACATACACAGAAAAGTAAAAGGAAAAATGTGTTTTCCAAGACAAGTAACCAAATGTAACATCACCTTTCCTTAACATGAAAATAAATCAGGTAAGGAACGTGCAGGAACACGAGAGTTATCTGTAGGAGAAGCTCTTGCCGGCCCATATCTACATCAGCATGGACTGAGATGGAAGGACCTGGACTGCTCAGGAGGCTTCATAGGTGTTCTTGACAGAGTCCGAGTGGTGAAGTGTGCACAGAACTGGGCTCTGGCTCTGGTCATAGAAGGACAGAAAGCCATGATCTTTATATATCTGTGCCAAGCTCACAAACAGATGATATATACATACAGAGAGGAAAAGAGGGATTCTCACTTAACTTATGAACATACCAGGGCACTTATTCAGAATGAAAATAATGTAAGATGGGAAGATTGAGGGAGGGAAGAAAGGACAGAGTGAGGGAGGGATGGTGACGGGTGAGTACATGGATGAATGAGTGTGTAGGTAGAAAAAATGAATGGATGGATGAGTAAGTAAGTATATAAATGGATAGATGGATGAAAGAAGGGAGAGGAGCTGGATGGGTGGAATGCATGAGATAGATGGCATACATGATAAGTAGGTAGATAGATGATAGATAGAGATAGAAGGTAGATAATCAATAGATAGGTGATAGGCTGGAGAGACGGCTTAGCAGTTAAGGCATTTGCCTTCAAAGCCAAAGGATCCTGGTTCGATTCTCCAGGACCCACAGAAGCCAGATACACAAGGGGGTGCAAGCATCTGGAGTTTGTTTGCAGTGGCTGGAGGCCCTTGTATGCCCCCTCTCTCTGCCTCTTTCTCTAAAAAAAGAAAAGAAAGGATAAAGAAATAGATAGATGATATACATGTCACATATTCTGGGATTCTGGCTTGAACACAGTCCAGTTAGATGTGGGTCTAGGAGCAGCACCTTCAGAAGAACACTCAGAGAAGGCCAGAGAAGCAAAAGGCTTAGGGCAGTCCTTGGGTTCAGCCTTAGCCACTGTACAGGTCCAGGACTACTTGGTGAACTTCTCTGTGAGGCTGATGGTGTCTGTGTACAAAATAAGGTTAAAGGGATGCTAGTAATGGACTAAGGTGCAAGGCTGGGCTCCACAGAATATGGCAGGCGGCTGAAGACAAGGGATTGTGTGGCTAAGGGGCAGTTGCTGTGGCTGCCCTTAGCCTTTTAATGAACCACACAGAGGGGGCCGCGAGTTTGCCAGCCCTTCTTGGGAATGAAGCAAGTCAGGCTGGATGTCAGTGTCTTAGTACTCAAAGGATGGACAGTCAGTTGGGGGTGGAAATAAGAAAGGAAGGAAGGAAGGAAGGAAGGAAGGAAGGAAGGAAGGAAGGAAGGAAGGAACCCATTGCCGAGGGCTCACAACAGAGCTGAGTGCTGAGAGCCAGCTAATGCGGAGGCTTGTGGAGGGTCTGTCCTCTGACCTCCTGGGATTAGAACATCAAAGGGGACTGTTTCCAGCATTAAAACATGATCTCTGTCATGGGTCCAGGCTCATAAAGATGCAGCTGATAAAGTGAGATAAGAATCCAAACTTTAGTACAGCTTTAAAAGGGGCTGAGATTTTATGTGTTTATTTCTTGCGATTTTAAGATGCTCTGACATGGGTGTATTAAAAGTGATGTGTGTTAATTTTATTTAACATTTTATGAGGCTTAGTGAGAGTATCCCATTGCTCCATTCCCATTAAATATGTCATACTTTATAGTTTTTAAATTTTCTTTTTAAATGCAGAGTTTATTCAACTGCATAAATCACCGCAGTGGTAAGCGCCTCCTTAAAAGCTCATTTTCGGCTGTAGAGCCATGACATGATGAGCCTCAGCTCTGCAGAGCTGCCCCTGCCCAAACGTGTGTGACATGGACCAGGAGACTCAGTCTCTATGCCACACTCAGAAACCCTCCCCAACACCTACAAGAGCCCCGCATGCTAGATACTAGGGAGGGGGCTGGAAACCCCTCACACCTCTGAGGTCTGGAGGCTGCCCCTCTTTTCTGGGCTCTGAGGACCAGACACTGCCTTTGCTATCACTGCAGAGTGGCTGTGAATTTATCACCACAGGTTTCTTCTAACATCCCCAAACATTAAAAATGTTATGTAAGCAAAGAACGGGAGCATGGGGATGTCCCTATGGTGTGTGGCCTCAGAGGCGGCGGCCCTGGGAGTTCTCTGATGGCTCTCATGGGGAGGGGGAGGAAAGCCACTGGCCAGCGGCTGTTTGCTGTAATAGGGACCAAATATCCCCAACAGTTTAAACAAGATAAGTATCTCTCAAATCTCTTAAAGTGTTTCTTGTGGTGCAAAGTTAAATGTCATCACACCATTCCTCACACACAGGGAAAATATGGTTTTCATCAGCAGAGAAGCATGCACTTTTTCTAGAAGGAAGATGGGAGACCAAGCATCCGCCTGTGAGGACATGCAAGCCTGTTGCCTGCGTTCTCTCTCTCAAGCCATCAGCCTTCCATCAGTGATGAACTAGACAGCGAGGGTCCTTGCCCACTGTGCCCCCTTGTGCTCCTCTGCAGACAAGACTCCATTTTTTTTCCTTTTCAGCCCCTTCCCCAGGAAGAAGCCTGAGGCAGGATAGATGACTGCTTCCTCATTTTCCTTGAAATTCCATCTGCCATCTCCCCTAGTCCATAAGTCAGATCTGCTCTCTGTCCCTTGTTCGACCATTGCAGATGTCACAAGTGGGCTCTCTCCAGAGAGATAGGGTCACAGATGCTATCAACAGACTGCATGGGCAGGACTTTCGGGAGCCCTCATTTCATGTCCATGTGGTCCATGGTGATAGGGACTTACAACAGAGCGGGTGCCTGTGGGTATGTGGGGCCGGAGGGGGTCATGGAGCTGAAGTTCTCGGAGCAGTGTGGCCACAGTGAAGGGAGCAGAGAGCCAAGCAGCACAAGCCACAGTGGTGAGTAGCAGGATGACCAACACCAAAAGCCATATGGACTCCGTCATGCTTAAGTCAGAAGGAGTTTCCTCAGGTCATACAATCCAGAAGAAGGTGACCAACCTCCATGAGGGCTACAGGGACTGAAGTAGGGGGCAGCCACAGGCCCCTGTCACTGTGGGTCTGGTGGGATTGCCTCGCACACTCCACAGGCTAAGACTCACAGGATTCTCCCACAGTGTCAGGGACCTGATGTCCAAGGTTGGGGGATCTGGTGTTGGCCCCACTCATTGGCTTGTAGACAGCTCCTTGCTGGGGCCTCATGTGGCCTTTCCTCCATGAACACCTGCCCCCTGTGTTCCTGTTAGATCTCTTCTGAGAAGGACACCAGTGACACTGGAATTGGCCCTATAGTAGCCTCATTTCAACTGAATTGTCTCCAAAGATACCAATGTGGCTGCATCTCAGGTTAGGGGTTAGGACATCAACAAAGGGGTTTAGAGGGATACGATTAGGCCATGCCACCTGCTCATTGACAGCCTCATTAGTAGGATCCTTGATAAATAATTTGGGGGCCAGCTTCCTCTAAGAGCAGTACAGGGAGTGAGTAAAGGGAACCGAGCAGGTACTCTAGGAAGGGGAAGAGCCAATGCTGGGTATGGTAGGACCAGAAGTACTCACTATGCCGTAGGGGTTCTTCCCTCTGTGTGTTAATTCCATCTCACTGTGTCGCAATGTTCAGCCATCGATGTAGAGTGCACGTGCTTGCAGGTGTGTGTGGAGCTGTCCATTCCCTTTACATTCACATAGGAAGTTTGTGGACACTGTGTTGGACACTTGGGCTTCCTGTAGGAACAATTTATATGGCATGGGTTACAATCTGTGTCCACCTCCCACCTTGAACCATTTCCTTATGCCAATTTGTGCATTATTTATTTCAGTCTTGTTATTTTTATTTTTTTAATATTTTATTTAGTTAGTTATGGGAGAGAGAGAGACAAGCAGAAGGAAAGAATGGGCATACCAGGCACTCTAGCTACTGCAAATGAACTCCAGATCCAAGTGCCACCTTGTGCCTTTGGCTTACATGGGTTCCCAGGGAATCAAACCTGGGTTCTTAGGCTTTAGAGGCAAGTGCCTTAACCACTAAGCCATCTCTCCAGTCCCACTTTTTATTTTATGTGAGCAAAAGTTATTAATTTTATTGTGGTTAAGCCCATCAATCTTTTTTATTGTTTTGGTTTGTTTAATAAACCATTCCCTCTCCTGAGGCCATAAATATAAACATCAACTATCGTTTAATAGCATTTATTGCCATTGACTCTTGTTGTCTTAATTACTGCATACAGAGCACGGATGCACTGGATTGCATTTGATTTTTTCCCTAAAGTTAATTAATTGCTTCAATAATTGTTGAGGTCTGTCCTTTATCCACTGCTCCATAAAGTTACTCCTGTCTTAAATTACATTTCTATAATTCATGTTTCTGAGTTTTTGTGAGTTAATTTTTCTAAATGTTGTAGTTTTTTCCATAAAAGTGTTATACATCTTTTGTATATTTTTCCTAGACATTTAATTTTGTGAAAAAGTTATATGTCATGACCATTCACTAAGGCATGGCCCTGCAATGCTATCAGTCGGGCTTCTCCAAAGGAACAAAACTAATAGAATGAGGGCTGGAGAGATGGTGCCACTAGTGGTTAAGGTGCTTACCTCAAACAACTGATTGCCTGGGTTTGATTCCCCAGTAGCTACCTAAAGCTAGATGTATAAAGTCTGAGTTTGTTTATAGTGGCAAGAGGCCCTGGCATGCCCATTCACTATCATTCTCATTCTCTCTCTCCCCACTTGAAAATAAATAAATAAAAATATAAAAAAGAATTAATAGAATGAATATGTATTATAAAAGGGATTCATTAGATTATTTCACAAGATGAAAACTGGACAGTCGTACAATAGCCATTTACATGGTGGAGATTTGAAGAACCCAGTAGCTGCTCAGTTCCCAAGGCCAGATTCCTCAGCGGTCCCAACATTGGGAATAATGATACGGAGGACTTCCAGAGAGCTGCTGCTATTCGGTCCATGTTAGCAGACGAAGGAAACTGGATTCCAATGCCAATGGAGGATGACAGCAACAGGGTAGATGCACTCACAAACAAGTGACTAGCATAGCTAGACAAAAGGCATAGCCTTTCCCTAGAACTGTTTTAAATACGGGCTTTAATTGGAAGGGCTGTCCACTGTGGGAGAAGGTCTTCCTCCCTCAGTTAACCCTTCCTGGAAATGGCCTCACAGACCTACCCAAGAGGTGTGTCTCTTACTTGATTCCTGATCTGATCAAGTTGACAATAAAAACCAACTGTCACATGAGTTAATTGTGTCTGTCTTAATTGTAACTTTAGAGATTCTTAGGGTTTCCTATATTGATTGGTATATAATTGCTTAAGGTCTTAATTTTTAATCCTTATTTATACAATTAAGAAAAAATGCCTTAATTGCACTGGTCAAAATTTCAGGGCAGCACCAACAGGAATAGGATAAGAATTTATGTTAATATATTAGATAGGTGGTTAATATTCTTTTATCTATGTCTTAAGCAAAATGGGTTTCACACTTACCAGTTAGCTTTGTCAGTTAAGACAGAGTTTATCTGCATTCTATATTCTGCTTGTATTAAGATAAAATTATTTCTTACATGAATGTTTCTTTCATTTTAGCAGTATATTTATATGAAACTGCTATTTTATTGTTGAACATTATAGAACTACTGATGAAATTCTGTACCTACATAACATTTTTTGTTTTTAGTGCATTTCATGTTACATTTTGTCAGCTTACTATTTCAAAGTTAATGTAATGATAATTCCTTACTACAGTTCTTTGACCTGGGTAAGTCCACCCCTCCCTAAGCAACCTGGTCGTCCTCCACTCTCGGAGGTCACCTTATTGATGCTGAACTTCCTGCACACACCCCACCAGCACAGTGCATGATATAGCAGAACTTCTGGTCATGTGATCCTCCTGCCTCAGCCTCCCAAGTAGTTGGACTACGGGTGTGCACTGTTGAGTCCAGCTTCACATCACTGTTTCTTTTCAAAGTTGTGCTGTATCACTTAGTTATTTTTCTTGGACTGTTTTGCTAATTATTTATCAAAATATTTAGTTCTTTTAAATATTTATATTCTGTTCTTTTTATCCTCACCATTGTAAAATTGTTCTCTTCATTAATGTCTGTGCTTGTGTTTGAATTTACCACCTCTTTTGTTTCATCAGGGTTACTCTAGATGCATTATTCATGAATATTTAGCTTTTCGGACTTTATACCTATGCCTTTATACTTTGGGGCCAGTGTCTCAATGATTTTTAACTGTATTATATGAGTTTGTCCTCAAGCTGAGTCGTTGTCATCTGTCCTCTTCAATTCTGCTGTGACCCTCAGGCCTTCTCTGTTCTCAGTAGTGCTCCTGTCATCAGTCAAGAGATGTCTGTGCTCACACAATCCACTGTTTGCTAGTTGATCAGTTGACATCTGTGACTCTTTCCAATTTTTTGTTTTACATTGAGACTTCTTTTTGCCCAATCTATGCTAGTTTTAAACATTAAATTTCTGATGATTTTCACATTTCCCAGTGTGTGATGGCTATTTCTCTAACAAAGCATTCTCTTTCCATAGTTTACCCAACACAGTCCCTCTCATGCAGTGAAGTCTTTATCGCTGTTAATTATCTCCTGCATGTTTCTATCACAGAGTCATTTCTTCATGAAAATTGCACCAAGAAACCATGCATTTCTGGGTTATTGCCTCATGGATTTTCAGAGCAGCTGGTGTTACCAGCTTTGCCTTGTATTTAATGGGGGTGGTATTTGGTCCACAGTCCATCACGGTGGGAAAGGCACGGTGGCTCAAGCATGAAGCAGTAGTCACAGAGAGTGCTGGTGCTCAGCTGGCTTTCTGTCTCCATTTAGCCCAGGACCCCAGCCTCCATAGTGTTAGGGTGGGTGCTGCACCTCAGTTAACTTACTTTAGAAACTTCACAACAGACATGCCCAGAGATTTGTCAGCTAGATGGTTCTAGATTCTGTCAGGCTGACAATCAAGATGTACTATCACAGGAAACATGGATCTATCCCTTTCTCTGAAACTCAAACCTTCAGAATTCCAGGTCCTGATGGAAGAGAGATATGAGTAACCAATGACAACTACTGGACACGATTGTGGTAACCCAGTCTTGTCTACATGAATTCCAGGCACATCTTAACCTGAATTTCACATGGAGCGATCACAGGGCTTAATTCCCAGCATTCTAAAATTGTAGAAATTGGATGGTGGTGTGAGGATCTTAGAGTCTGGCTCTCAACAGCTGATGTAGGAATAGACAGAACTAGATCCTCAGAAGACAGGAAGCAAATGAAATTAGAAAGTGTGTTACCCCAGGCTGCCAGAGTAGAGATTGAGTGCCATCCTTACTTTCTTTTATTCTGATAGCTTAACCTTAAAGGAATAAGAGAAACACATTGTGTTTTTAATACTTTTGCTTTAGCACACATAAAGTGTGCAGGGGATTTGAGGTGAACGTACCTGTATTAGTTCTCTAGAACTTCGTTTACCAGTTGCATATTGAATGATTAAATGATACATTTTTTAATTTTAATTTTATTTTTAGAGAGAACATGTGTTCACAAGACAGAGAGAGATAGAATTGGCACCCCAGGACCTCAGCCACTGAAATCGAACTCCAGACACTTGTGTCACCTAGTGGGCATATGTGACCTTGCATTTGCCTCACCTTTGTGTGTCTGGCTTAATGTGGGATCTTGAGAGTTGAACATGGGTCCTTAGGCTTCTCAGGCAAGCACCTTAACCACTAAGCCATCTCTCCAGCCCTATTCTTGTTTGTTTGTTTTTTAAATCTGATATATAACTGATGAAAATAAAAGAAACTCAAGGCAGGTTACATTATTCCAGATGCAAAAATGTGTAATTGAAGTGCAAGTGCCTATGCTGTTGATATTTTATTAATTTCACAGAAAACAGCATAAAAATCCTGTTGAAGATAATTAAGGTCCGTCAAGCTAAGACAGAGAGACATAGAACAAGACAGGAATGGTCTGTCACCAAAGACTTGGCATGAGAATAACTATATTTGGACAAAATGTCAAGGGGCTTAATAAAATTTATAATACTCAGCTAATAAAATTTCTAATCAAATTAGGCACAAGCCTACAGACATGGGAAAGAATGCTAATTTCATGGGAATTTGATTAATTCTAGCACATTATCTTTAATTTAGTCTGTTTCAAGCGTGTCAGTAACAATGTCTAACACAATTAATTTTAAAAATTATCTCCTCCAACTTCGTGCAGTTCCATCTGGTTACCAAATCCTTTCAAGCATCCTGGATCGCTGGCATGCTTTGTCTCAGAGGACAGAGATGGGGACAGCCGGAGGGGCAGAAGTTGGACGGCAAGTCCAACAGTCCACATTTGTGTGGAATGAGATCTCAATAAGTCCTCTCAACAATTAGAGAACCAGAGGAAGTTCAGGAGTGACTCGCCAATCTTGTTGCAGCAGACCCACTGCCCAACAAGACCAACAAGGAATGCTGGAGCCACGGCAGCAGCTGTGCAAGTTCCCAAGAGGCCCCAGAAGTGGACACTCTCACTTGTGGCAGCACCCAGCACTTCACAGTGATACAGCCTGATGTCACTCTTATCCTTCCTCACAACCCTCAGTCAACACTGCATACAAGGTCATAAATCAAAGTATAGATTTTGGTGAATTTTGAAAGCAGGCATATATGTGACAACCTCCATCAAGACAGAGAACATTTCCATTACCTCAAAAATAAACGCTTTGTTGCTAGGGGTGTAGCACAGTGGTAGAGCAGTTTCTTAGCACATGTGACACGTGGGGTTTGAGCCTAGCATCTCATCAAATTTAAAATAGTTTTTAATTTCCTCTATGTCTCTTCCCCATTGATCCCCACCCCATACCCCTTGCCCCAGGGATCCATGATTGGGTTTCTGCTACCACTGGTGAGGGCTCAGCTTCCCAGAGCAGCACAGGTTGGACCACATGCGCTATGTGCACTGCCCAGAGTCAGGCTTACTGCTGCTCTCCAGCATCACCAGCTTTGAACACCAGCCACAGCCGGCCAGGGAGAGGCCAGATAAAGATGAACGCATGGCATTTCTCCACTATCTCAGAAACCACTAAGTTAATGTTCCCAGTGTGCATGGCCATTCACATTCTTACTGGAATTGATGGGCTGCTGCATGTTTATTGTAACCCTCCCAGCCCTTGGAATCCTCGGTCACTTTTATGTTTTATTACTAGCATTATGATATATATAGATAGATAGTTAGATAGAGATATAGATAGATATAGATAGATACAGATATAGATATAGATATAGATATAGATATAGATATAGATAGATATAGATAGATATAGATAGATATAGATAGATATAGATAGATATAGATAGATATAGATAGATATAGATAGATATAGATAGATATAGATAGATATAGATAGATATAGATAGATATAGATAGATATAGATAGATATAGATAGATATAGATAGATATAGATAGATATAGATAGATATAGATAGATATAGATAGATATAGATAGATATAGATAGATATAGATAGATATAGATAGATATAGATAGATATAGATAGATATAGATAGATATAGATAGATATAGATAGATATAGATAGATATAGATAGATATAGATAGATATAGATAGATATAGATAGATATAGATAGATATAGATAGATATAGATAGATATAGATAGATATAGATAGATATAGATAGATATAGATAGATATAGATATAGATATAGATATAGATATAGATATAGATATAGATATAGATATAGATATAGATATAGATATAGATATAGATAGATATAGATAGATATAGATAGATATAGATAGATATAGATAGATATAGATAGATATAGATAGATATAGATAGATATAGATAGATATAGATAGATATAGATAGATATAGATAGATATAGATAGATATAGATAGATATAGATAGATATAGATAGATATAGATAGATATAGATAGATATAGATAGATATAGATAGATATAGATAGATATAGATAGATATAGATAGATATAGATAGATATAGATAGATATAGATAGATATAGATAGATATAGATAGATATAGATAGATATAGATAGATATAGATAGATATAGATAGATATAGATAGATATAGATAGATATAGATAGATATAGATAGATATAGATAGATATAGATAGATATAGATAGATATAGATAGATATAGATAGATATAGATAGATATAGATAGATATAGATAGATATAGATAGATATAGATAGATAGATAGATATAGATATAGATATAGATATAGATATAGATAGATATAGATAGATATAGATATATAATGTTTTTCAAGGTAGGGCCTTACTCTAGTGCAGGCTGACCTGGAATTCACTCTGTATTCTCAGAGTGGCCTCAAACTCACGACAATCCTCCTTCCTCTGCCTCCCCACTGCTGGCACTAAAGGCATGCACCATCATACCCAGCATATTATGGTATCTTGCTGTGAGTTTTATTTGCATTTTTATTATAAATATTGACTGTGTATATATTTTGTTTATAGACCTTCTTCTACAGAGCACGTGTTTAAGTCCTTCTTCTTAGGGCTGGGAAGATAGCTCAATAGATAAAACACTGTACAAGTGTCAGGACATGAGCTCAGATCCCCATCACCCATGTAAATGCCTGGCATAGTGGCACAATCTCAGAACTCTGGGAGTGGAGGCAACCTGGCGAGCTAACCTAGCTGAATAGGTGAGCCCTGGGTTTAAGTGAGGAATCCTGCCTCAGTAAGTCAGGTCAACTTTGACCTTCACACCACACCCAGGCAGTCATCCACATGGAAACACACATATGCAGACCAAAATTGATGAATTAAAAGAAAATATTCTTTCTCCTCAGGTGGACTGTTCTTGTGTTATTTGCCCATGGTATAAGTGCTCTGATGGGTCTGCTGTCAGACAGAGGCAGGAGAAAAAGGCAGCTTAATGTTTTCTTCCCCCAAGAAGATTCCTAACATTATATTTGAATATACACTATAATGAGACAATCCATCTACAGATCACTGGGTGGCTATGTGAGTGAGTAAGGTAAACAGAGAGGACTGAGTCTAGGACCTGATTTCAAAAGAGGCCGTGGAATAGTGATGGGGGCACTACAGAGCATAGGAAGAATTGGAACACCAGTGTTTTCTGAGAAAGTATTTTTATTTCAATATCTTTATTTTTTAAAAAATATTTTATTTATTTATTTGCAAGTAGAAAGAGAGAGAGAGAATATGGGCACACCAGGGCCTCTAGCCGCTACAAACGACCTCCCGATGCATGTGCCGCTTTGTACATCCAGCTTTACATGAGTACTAGGGAATCAAACCTGGCTTGTTAGGCTTTGTAGGCAGGCACCTTAACTTGCGGAGCCATCTCCCCAATCCTCAATGTCTTGCTTTAATAATGGGAAGAGTGCCATTTGGAGTTAGTATAAGATATATGAAAACAGAGTGTTTGGTGAATTTTGAACCAGAAGTACCCATACATGTTCTGTGCTTAGTGTTGGGGATTGGATTAAGTCACTGCCAAGACCCTTCCCACTCTAGCACACCACTATCCCACAGCTGGAGCTCATTGAGATGTCTGAGTCAGGCAATAAGTGGAGTTTAGTCACATTAGCTAAAATGTCCCAAGGCAGCTGACTCAACACAAGGGAATGATTGGAGGGGTCTCTAGCTACAAACTCCTTCTACTTAAAATATTCTTACATTCTAAGATACTTATGCAGCATATTTGCATATTCATCTAATATTTTATACATGCTCCAAAGAATAAACTAAATTACATTTTTCATTACAAAATAAGAAGAAAGATCTAAAATGCATTTCATTTTGAAGCTTCCATCTTGTGGGCATTAAGCTAATTTTGAATGTAATGCTCTTACTGTCCTCGTTCTCTTGGTTTCTTACTGTTAATTTACTGTGGCTTGAGGGCACACTTTGTGTTTTGCACACTAGCTGCTAAACCAGCAAAGTGAAATGAGTGCTGCAATTTTCCTTGTAAGGAAACCAAAAACAAAACTAGAGAGAACACACGCTAGGTGGTAAACCCTAGATGTCTCGGTGAATTAAGACGGATCACAAAAGTTATTGTTTAGGTAAGATTAGAGAGTCACAGCTCAGTTTTAGCCTTAAAATACACGTTTATGTGCACACAATACACACATAAGTGTGTGCACACACAGGCTCACTTCCATTGCTTAGTAGTCTGCAAAGAATTGTAAGATGGAAAGCCACCCTGAGTCATGGGGTGGAAGGTTCCACACTGCGACCAAACAAAATGATCCTAGTGATGACCATCTGAAGTACTCCCTTGGAGATTTGATTCCATTTGTTTCCTTCTTCCAGCTTGTAGGGACTTCAAATGGACTGTGTTGTTTTTAAGAGGAAAACACCACACTGCTTAGAAAGCTGCATGGGTTTTACTTAAGTTATTAAAGGCTCTTGCAATGGCTCTAAGGCACAATGTTGGCCAGAATGAAACCACTTCTAAAGGACAACAGTGTAGCTGAGAGAGAAAGTACAGAAACAGAGGAATTAAGTAGTGGCCGAACTGTTCAATGAAAGTATAGTTTGATGTATGACTGAGAGCCAGTGAATTCCATGGACCAAGTCTGCAACCCACATGAAACTGAAACACAAAGGACAAGAGAATGCTCAGCAAAGCCAAGGTCATTGCGGATAGAGGGTATGAGTCAGCACTTGCTCCCCAAGGTCATTGCGGATAGAGGGTATGAGTCAGCACTTGCTCCCCAAGGTCATTGTGGATAGAGGGTATGAGTCAGCAGTTGCTCCCTCAGCCTGTGTCACCTTCTGACATTAGAGGTAATGTGTAGCAAAGACTTCTTGCAATGAGAAAATTCCACAAAGTGTTGCAAAGCCTTGATATACACACCTTGTCTCATTCAAAGTTTTTCACGAAAGCTCTCAGTACCAGCTACACACACACTCTTGCCCCTTTCTCACTCACACAAGCTAGTTTGAGCAGACGGCCCAGAGGGAGGATGTCTTACTTTGCTCCAAATAGTTTAGACCATCTGATTTTTATCATATATCTTTAATTTTTATAAGAAATTATTAAAATTTTAATTAGAAAATGAACAGGACAAAATCAGAAGTGTCAAACTTTTTTGCAGTAAGACTATTCAAACTATAAAATGCAAAGGTTTCCTTTTCCATTTCTGCTAAACTTAATTGGTGGTGTGGTTTCCTTTCTTTGTGTTATTGTGCTGATTTTTTTTTGTTAAGCTTCATGAGTTTAGAGTATAGAAAAGTTTAGTGCTGGGACTGAGAAATTGCATTGAATTCTGATCTTATCAATGATGCCCCCTTCCCAAATCAGACATCATTTATTCATATACAAGTACATCATTTATTTTTTCCCTTTGGGGAGTGTGTATTCATGGGTGTGCATGTGTGTGACGATGCCAGAGGACAACTTCAGGATTATTTCCTATGTTACTGGCTACCTTTCGTGAGACAGTCTCTCATTGGCCTGGAACTTGCCTGATTAGGGTAGACCAGCTATCCAATTAACCCCAGGGTCCCTCCTGTTTCTGCCTCCTAAAAATCATTATTTAAAAGATCATAATAGTTAGGCATGTAAAATTAGTATACTTTAGTTATTACTTTCAGTATTCCACTATAGGAAAGAAAATACATGTGCATATTAGAATACACACAGATGACATTATCCTGCATGGTTTCATAGTATATTATATCAAAATCTATAAAGGATGCATAAAAGTGAAATTTAAATATCACGTTTCCCATGGTCCCAGAATGCATTAAGTGCTGAGGCATTTGTCTGTGTGTTTCCAGCATTTGCCAATAAAGCAGCCATCCCAGAAACTCCATGCAGACAGACTGGCTTCTGCAAAGTTAGAAGGCAGACAGCACTGTGCTCACTCTCCTTCTAAAACTATAGAAATACTGCCAAAGCCAACTAAAATAAACCAGTTCAGAGTCCTGGCAATTAACCAAAGCACCAGTACACAATAAAAAGGTCTATCCAAGAGAACCTTCTGGAACTTGGTGAGGCAGTTGTGTAGATGACGCTTACTTAGGGCTATTTTCCTGTCTCTCCATCCCCAGCTCATTTCTGGTAGCTAACCCTGGAGGTTTTGCCAACATTGGAGAGATTTGAGCAATTTTGAAATTCACAAAGGAGAAGAAAAAAGTACTCAGAACATTGTCAGTATTTCTTGTGAACTTGGAGATCTTAGATGTTTGTGTTCAGACTGTCTTGGCTATGGGATTTGGCCTGGCACTCACTTTGGGTGGTGGGGTGAATTCAGAACACTCTTGGGGTACCAAAAAGTAGGAGTTAACTGCCACTGGGGCACCTGTCACACAAGAATTCGGGTTACTCTGCCAAAGCACCAAAACAATAGAGGTCATGAACTCGGGAAGCTTTTATTATACCTTTGAACTTTAGAAGGGAGAGCTGTAAGAAAGGAAGGAAGAGGGATATAACCCTTGCCCAAGGAGGCAAGAGGGGGGTTGAGAAGCCGACCAGAAGGCTAAGGACAGGTTTTTTATGGGAGCCCCATGAATGGCAGCAGCTCCCCTGGCCAATTAGTCCTGATGTTAGGTGTTGGAGCTAAGATTTCTGGAAAAGAGCAATCTCACCAGGAATCTTAGTTCTTTAGGAAGGGCCTTCTTAGAATAGAGAAGGAGGACTCCCTAAGGGGCAAAGATAAGAAAAGGCCAGACCCTTCTGACATTTCTGACTTATAGTAAAGTGTAATGACTTAGATTTCCCCTACAGGCTCAATATAAACATATTCACTTTGGGGCCATCACCCCTAACCTGTCTCACCTGTGAGCTCGGCAGGCATCTGTCATGAAAGTCCTAGCTAGAGATGCGACACCATAACCTCAGCATCTGAGGCTGTATGTTTGCAGTCCCTGAGCTGCTCTGGAGAACCAGGGACACAGATAGGTAGGATTCCCCCTGATTTACCAGGCAGGTCTTGCAAGCTTGGGCAGGGAGGGCTTGGCTGCTTCATAGCCACCTACCCTTTATTAAAGGCAAGCTTACAGACTCCCTGTGTGAGTTACCCTGACCAGCAAGAGCCCTAGAAGACAATTGTGAAATAAAATCAGAACTCTAAAAAGCCAGAACTCAGTGTCCATGTGCTCTAGGAATAGAATCTACAGGGTAAAAATCACTAAGCAAGCAAGCAGGAACAAGGCCACAGGATGTACCACTAAGAAACAAGCTGTGGGGGTAGGGTGAGAAACCTGACACGGGGATGTTACATTACATTATCCAACAATGTCTGCAATTTTAGCAGGGCTGACTTACGTGCTTGTAAATGCAGAAATAATCCCAAGATTTTATTCCATTTCACTGGTCTCGGTGAGACAGTTTAGAGGTGACAGGACCCCAAAGTCAGTATCTTTCTCGTTAACTAAATGTGGGAGCAGTTCTTGGGCATGTAAGGGAAATGTAGGACATTACACTTTACTGCAGGTCAGAAACGTCTCTCCCCATCTTAGGGAGTCTCTTCACTTCCTTCTGAGGAGGCCCTTTCTAGAGAATTAAGATTTTGGGGAAGATTGCCCTTTCCCAGATGTCAGACACCTGACATGAGGACCAGTCTCCCTGGGCAAGAGCCGCATCTTATTTCCTTCCTTAAGCTCTTCCTCCTCAAAACTCTGAGATATAATAAAATCTTTCTGAACCTTATCTACTGATGTGTGGATTTCATTCATCAAATTCATAAGAATCCAGGGATACTCCAAGTTATTATCACATTGGTGTGTTGTGTTGGTGAATTGGCCAGGAACCCCAAAATTCTTATCATAGGCATGTTTTTATGTCAGTGCCATGCTGCTTGGGTTACAGTAGCTCTGTGGTATACTAAGAGGCCACCATCACATGATGTCTCAGATTTGTTATTTTTGCTCAAGATTGCTTTGCTTATTTAGGATCTTTTGAGGTTACATGGCATTTTAGGTTTGTTTCTTTTAATTTTTGTGCAAAATGGCATGGACATTTTGATAGCAGTTGCACAGTCTGGAGATTTCCTTTTGGTAACAGTTTCTGACAGTACCAATTCTTCCAGTCCGTGAGTATGGAATAACGTCTCAATTTTACTTTGTCCATCAATAATTTTATAGGTTTGGATCAAGATCTTTTATATCTTTAATTAAATCTATTCTTAATCATGTAATTATTTTAATCCTTATAAGGATTTATAAATGGGTTTATTTTTTTGATTTCTTTTTTGGGAATCTTGTTGCTAGTGTGTAAAAATGTCACTGATCTTTGTATGTTGAGTTTATATTCTACATCTTTAATCTGATTCATATGTCTAGGTCACAATTCTAAAAATGGTGATTGTATTGGTCTGGTAGGCCTTTCCTCACAAGAATTCCAGTGGAGTGGCTGCCACACATACTTACATCTTTCACTGTTCTTGAGGCCTACAGTCCATAGTCAAGGTATTAACAGGGCTGGTTTCTTCAAGACCCCATCCTTAGCATGCAGGTTCTGCCTGTAAGGACAACAATGAGATAACTATCAGCTATGTAACTATCAGCTTTCATATTTGTTAATATTAAATTAATTAATATTATACAAGCTATGGATACAGTGTAATACATTTAAGATTCTTTTATGCAGGGCATTCACATGCTTTTAGAAGCAGTGTGTTTCAAAAGATAACATTATATACATCTTGTACATGCACATATTTTTATTCATTTATCACCATTTCCTTGGGATAGCAATTTAAAGAAGTAGCTTCAAGTCAAAGCATGGTTATTTTAAATAAAATTGGTACATTTCATCAAATTGCTTTCCAAAAAGTGCATACCAACTAAGACTTCCAGGGAAACACAAGAGCCTGTCTCGTGCCATGTTCTCCAGCCATGAGGAAGCCAGCATCTACAGTGGCTCACTGACTTGACAGGTGTAAGCAGCACCGTGTTAAGTTATTCTGCACATTCTGACATGAATTTATTTTTTTGGCCATTCTTTTTCCATATCACTTATCCTGTCCTATGGCCAATTTATTCATGTCATTCGTCAGCATTAATGTAATTTATATTTTCTTGGTTACACTATGTAGCATTGAAAAGTATAAGCAGCTACTGTTTGCAATTCAACTTGCTTTATGATTTTAACATATAACTTCTGATTTATAAAATAAAATCGATAGTTTAAATCTTGAGAAGTTCTTTAATTTACTTAAGATTGTTCTCAGTGTAAGTGTCCAGTTCTGAAAAGTTACTACTCCTCATCCTGGTCTGGAGTTCATTTTGAAGAATGTACTAAATAAATATTCAATTCTATTTTTGTATAAATAGACAATTTTGTCTCATCATAATTTCTTAAACAATCCTGTGCTGGCTTTCCCAAGTGAAATATAATTATTCTTTTATATAAAGGGTATGAAAAGTGGCTCTATAGAAAAGCTATTCATTTTTATGTTTATTTGTATTCCAAGATGAAGCAGGCCTCACAGTCATTATCCCAGCCATTAGCCCATCCTGGAATTCAGAGAGACTGCAGAGCAAAGTCAGATGCATCCATATGGCTTGACATGAAAGAAAGGGAGACAAGTGGAAGGGAAGAGAGTAGAGATGGAGTAGGAGACAGATTTTAAAAGGTGAATGGGAAGTAGTGATGATGGTCAAAAAAGTATTTGATGGACCTGAGAGAATTTGTCTATATGGACCCCAGTACTATGAGCAAAGAAAACAAGCCCACAAAAACACTGAGGAGAAAAGTCAAAGAAAGTTCAAGGGTCCACTTTGTCTTCTCCTCTAGACTTCAAGCTCTCCGAGGATGGGAGTTGCACATCTAGTTGAGCACAATAGATGCTTATTTTAAAATGTGATCATGTCTGGGCCTGGAAAGATTTCTCAGTGGGTAAAGTGTTTGCTGCCTAAGCATGAGGACCTGAGCTTGGATCTCAAGAATCCATGTGAAATGCCTGGTGTGGTAGTATACTCCTGTAATCCCAACACCAGGGAGGCAACGATAGAGGGTACTTGGGACTTGATGGGAGCCAGTCTAGCTAAGTCAGTGAGTCCTGAGTTCAATGCCAGACTCTATCTAAAAAAGAATAAGGGCTGGAGGGATGGCTTAGCGGTTAAGCACTTGCCTGTGAAGCCTAAGGACCCTGGTTCGAGGCTCAATTCCCCAGGACCCACGTTAGCCAGATGCACAAGGGGGCGCACGCATCTGGACTTCGTTTACAGAGGCTGGAAGCCCTGGCGTGCCCATTCTCTCTCTCTCTCTCTCTTTCTTTCTCTCTCTCTCTGCCTCCTTCTCTCTGTCACTGTCAAATAAATAAATAAACAAACAAAAAAAATTAAAAAAAGAATAAAGTGAAAGAGAAATTGAAGTAAAAGATACCCAACACAACCTCTGGCCTTTACATGCACATGAGCACACACACACACACACACACACACACACACACACACACACATGAGCATGCATATATACATACACACACTTGCAAAAATGTAATTATGGGATAACTTAGCAGGCACTGGGGATGTAAGTGGAAGGGTACAAGCAGGAGACCTAACTCGGTACCACATGGACAGGCTGAGAGTCTCAGAGCCCGGCACAGCTCAGCGAGATTTGGTAGGTGTTCTGTGAAATGAAACACAGAAACCCTTTCCATTCAACATGGCAGTGAGAGAAGGAACGTGTATGTGTCTCCAGTGCAACAGCATCCACTCATTAGGAAGGGAGCAAAGGGACAGTGGGGCAACAGTCAATGCCTCTGTGAGCTTCCCATCCTCACACTGCATGGGCCACCATCTGTAGGGCTCACTGTGATGTGGCTCTTCGCATGTCAAAGACAGATTTGTGAAAAGGCTTCTTTTGATTTCTTGCTATGAGGTTAATGTCAGTTAATAACTTCCCTCCTTCCTTTCTTCTTTTTTCCCTTCCTCCCTTCTTTCTTTCTTTCCATCCTTCCTTGTTTATTTCCCTTTTTCCTTCTTTCATTTTTTTCTTCTTCCCTTTCTTCCTTCCTTCTTTCCTTTCTTCTCTTTGTCCCTCCCTCCCTGCCTTGGTCTTTCTGTCTTTTTGTGGTACTGAGGATCAAACCTAGTATTTCGTATGTCTTATTTTTATTAAATATTTTTATTTTTATTGCGGGACAAAAAGGGCAAGAGAGAGAATGAGAATGGGGACACCTCTTGCTACTACATAAAACAATCCAGACACATGAGTCACTTTGTGAGTCTGGCTTTATGTGGGTACTGAGGAATTGAACTTAGGTTGGCAGGCTTTGCAAAAAAGCTCTTTTAACCTCTGAGCCATCTCTACAGCCCTGTCCTCCCTTTTTGAAACAAGGTCTTACTGTGCATTTGAGGCCAACTTCAAACTTGTTATCTTTCTGCCTCTATCTCCCAAGTGCAAGGATCACAGGCAGCTATCACTGTGTCTGGCTCAGTTTTCATTTCTTACAATATCATTTTAAGAGAAAATTGCTAAGTAACTTTTAGATTCGATACCAGGATCAGTACAGGTGTCCTTGCTAAATGCTCATGTGTCTATTAACTCACACCCTAGCCCTTGGCTTTTCCCAGGTGTCAGGAGTCCCACTTGCCAGCTGTGACTTCAGAATCTATTTGAAGGGGGTGACTTTGCTAGCAGAGATGGAGCAGACGCCAACCTGCCGCTGGGATGTTGTTGGGATTACAATGAAGTTTATAAAAACCCCACTACTTGGTTCTCACCACCAAAAAGAATGAATCAAAATTTTTAAGGGCTAAGAAGCAGAGCGTTTATTTAACACACCCTTCCCTATATGGGACACACCCAGAGGTTGAATCACTGGCCTTGTTGGTTCCAGAATTTG
The DNA here is from genome assembly GCA_036346955.1 of Dipus sagitta. NCBI lineage: Eukaryota > Metazoa > Chordata > Mammalia > Rodentia > Dipodidae > Dipus > Dipus sagitta. The sequence continues at coordinate 139,621,703 of CM070778.1, forward strand.
GTTTAAAATGGTAGTAATTTTCAATGTGTAAATGACCATTTGGTTTTGGGTCAAAAAGGAAACTAATTATCCAGTTTAATATTCTAGCAATGGTGTCTGTGGGCCAGAAGCACATGGGGATCCCTGGCCCACGCCACATCCTCACTAGTAGCACTGTGAGTGGCACTTGAAGTCGGCAGAGAGCTACTAGGTACCAAGCTTGTATACAACCAGAAAGACTTGAAAAGCAAGAAAACCAAAAGCAGTCAAGGACCCTTCAGTGAAGTCTTTTACTGAGCAGTGATTTGAAACTCATGTAAGCAGCTCTCCAGACATCCCTGTTCTCTCAGGCTCTAGAAAGAGTAAGAACCATTGAAGTCAAGGGGCCATGTTTCTGTGTAGGAGAACAGAGCTTCAGCCCAAGCAAGCAGAAGGTCTAGGGTTCCTCATGCTCACCAGTGGAGACAGGACACCCGTTCCTGTGCTGCATAGAGGACTGAAGTAGGCTGTGCATATGAAGTGCCCATGGAATGCTCCAAACTGTGTGTGTTTCTCTTTCTCTGCAAGATAGCTTTTCTAACTAGACCCTAATGAGCCAGCCTCTGGAAGACTCATTTCTAGAACTTACAGCAACTGGATACCTTCCAGAATTCCCATAAGGTTTCCCCCAAAAGGATTAGGTTTGTTATCCACGTAGCCTGACATCCTTTCGCCACAGAAGACCCTTGAAAACCTGTGCACAAAGCCTGTCGGCTGAGCTGGCCCAAGGCCACAACTTAGCCCACGCCATTTCCAGAGATAGCCTCTGGGTCAGCACTGGGAACCCCTCGGAATGTGGTCATTGCATCTGTCAGTCAGAAATGCCTGGATGCCCACCTTGCAGCACTGCCCCTACAGGAGGCCAGGTCATTCCAGTGCCCCAGAGAGGGCAAGTGCATTTGCAGAGTGAGGCTCAGTGCCAGGGAGGCAATGTTCAGAGTTTCGTGGGATTGAGCATACAAGCACAAGGGTTCTGAAGGAGGTTTCTGAAATGGAATGTTTATGGTTTTAGCTGGGCTGACAGAACTGGACATCATCGTAAGAAGCAAAAATAATCCCAGTTAGCAGAGCCCTGACCACAATGGCCTCTTGTGTGAGAAAGCTGGCCGCTTCTCCATACCCAGCAGCTGCAAACAAACAGCCTCTGTCTGCCATGGAAAAGCCTGGACACAAGTCTTACACATGCAAGCCAGGCATATAATAACACACTTTGTTAGAGTATTTGCATGTTACACTAGCACACCATATGACATATGGCTGCATTATAACCACATTCATCCTACACGATCATGATAATTAGCAAGTATAACATTAATGCATAAAACACTATTTTGCTCTACATGCTACAAACAGAACAAAATCTGTTTACTGGGAGATTCATACCTTTAGCTACCTCTGTCTTTTGTCCCTGATTCAGTGAGAATATTTCTCCATTTTGACCAATATTCTCAATAAAAAGTTTAATTTACAGAGAATTGAATGTTGTGGGGGCATATTTGTACCTCATGTCCTGTCTTCAGTGAACTAGCCACAGAAATGTTTGTCAATGAAAGAAAAATGAAAGTATGAAATTTGCAAGAAAATGGATTGGAACTGGAAAAGATTATACTAAGTGAAATAACCTAAACAGACAAAAAAACCACGTGTTCTCTTTCATGTGTGGATCCTAACTTCTAATGTTCTATGTGCAAGGGGATATGAGACTGAGTGTAGGCTATAATTCTAATAGGCAACCCCAAGAGAGGAGTAAGAGGCAACGAGAATGTGAGAGGCCAAAGGAACATGTAGTAGGAAACAGGAAGGACGCTAAGTTACGGGAGGCAAAAGGGAGAAGAGGAGGAGAGTAAGAGAGGAGAAGGGAAACAAAAACATTTGTATGAAAACACCATAATGAAAACTAATTCTTTGCAAACTACTATAAATTTTTTTAAAGGAGAAATATCCCCAAGAGCAATGGGAACACCATGAGGAATGCTTCCTAAGGTGGCCAGGTTTCGCATCCCCCAACCTCCCGCTGGACCACAACTTAGTGAGCAGGAAATATGGCAAGGGTCCAGGAATCACAGTGCTGTGATTGAGCCTCCATAAACCTAATGCCAGCGTCAGCCTGCTGTGAGGCTCCCAGTGCATTGCACTGGCACTCACGCTGTGCACACAGACTGTCCTCCTCTGTCACACAAATACTCCATCTTCTTTTCACTGTCACTTGTGATGTGAACACACAGACTGTCCTCCTCTGTCACACAAATACTCCATCTTCTTTTCACTGTCACTTGTGATGTGAACACACAGACTGTCCTCCTCTGTCACACAAATACTCCATCTTCTTTTCACTGTCACTCGTGCTGTGAACACACAGACTGTCCTCCTCTGTCACACAAATACTCCATCTTTTCACTGTCACTCGTGCTGTGCACACACAGACTGTCCTCCTCTGTCACACAAATACTCCATCTTCTGTTCACTGTCACTCGTGTAGTGAACACACAGACTGTCCTCCTCTATCACACAAATACTCCGTCTTCTTTTCACTGTCACTCGTCCTGTGAACACACAGACTGTCCTCCTCTGTCACACAAATACTCCATCTTCTTTTCACTGTCACTCATGCTGTGAACACACAGACTGTCCTCCTCTGTCACACAAATACTCCATCTTCTGTTCACTGTCACTCATGTAGTGAACACACAGACTGTCCTCCTCTGTCACACAAATACTCCATCTTCTTTTCACTGTAACTCATGCTGTGAACACACAGACTGTCCTCCTCTGTCACACAAATACTCCGTCTTCTTTTCACTGGTACTTGTGCTGTGCACACACAGACTGTCCTCCTCTGTCACACAAATACTCCGTCTTCTTTTCACTGTGACTCGTGCTGTGAACACACAGACTGTCCTCCTCTGTCACACAAATACTCCATCTTCTTTTCACTGTCACTTGTGATGTGAACACACAGACTGTCCTCCTCTGTCACACAAATACTCCATCTTCTTTTCACTGTCACTTGTGATGTGAACACACAGACTGTCCTCCTCTGTCACACAAATACTCCATCTTCTTTTCACTGTCACTCGTGCTGTGAACACACAGACTGTCCTCCTCTGTCACACAAATACTCCGTCTTCTTTTCACTGGTACTCGTGCTGTGAACACACAGACTGTCCTCCTCTGTAACACAAATACTCCATCTTCTTTTCCCTGTCACTCGTGTAGTGAACACACAGACTGTCCTCCTCTGTCACACAAATACTCCACTCCGTCTTCTTTTCACTGTCACTCATGCTGTGAACACACAGACTGTCCTCCTCTGTCACACATATACTCCATCTTCTTTTCACTGTCACTCAATCTGTGAACACACAGACTGTCCTCCTCTGTCACACAAATACTCCATCTTCTTTTCACTGTCACTCGTGCTGTGAACACACAGACTGTCCTCCTCTGTCACACAAATACTCCGTCTTCTTTTCACTGGTACTCGTGCTGTGAACACACAGACTGTCCTCCTCTGTCACACAAATACTCCATCTTCTTTTCACTGTCACTTGTGATGTGAACACACAGACTGTCCTCCTCTGTCACACAAATACTCCATCTTCTTTTCACTGTCACTTGTGATGTGAACACACAGACTGTCCTCCTCTGTCACACAAATACTCCATCTTCTTTTCACTGTCACTCGTGCTGTGAACACACAGACTGTCCTCCTCTGTCACACAAATACTCCGTCTTCTTTTCACTGGTACTCGTGCTGTGAACACACAGACTGTCCTCCTCTGTAACACAAATACTCCATCTTCTTTTCCCTGTCACTCGTGTAGTGAACACACAGACTGTCCTCCTCTGTCACACAAATACTCCACTCCGTCTTCTTTTCACTGTCACTCATGCTGTGAACACACAGACTGTCCTCCTCTGTCACACATATACTCCATCTTCTTTTCACTGTCACTCAATCTGTGAACACACAGACTGTCCTCCTCTGTAACACAAATACTCCATCTTCTTTTCACTGTCACTCAATCTGTGAACACACAGACTGTCCTCCTCTGTCACACAAATACTCCGTCTTCTTTTCACTGTGACTCGTGCTGTGAACACACAGACTGTCCTCCTCTGTCACACAAATACTCCATCTTCTTTTCACTGTCACTTGTGATGTGAACACACAGACTGTCCTCCTCTGTCACACAAATACTCCATCTTCTTTTCACTGTCACTTGTGATGTGAACACACAGACTGTCCTCCTCTGTCACACAAATACTCCATCTTCTTTTCACTGTCACTCGTGCTGTGAACACACAGACTGTCCTCCTCTGTCACACAAATACTCCGTCTTCTTTTCACTGGTACTCGTGCTGTGAACACACAGACTGTCCTCCTCTGTAACACAAATACTCCATCTTCTTTTCCCTGTCACTCGTGTAGTGAACACACAGACTGTCCTCCTCTGTCACACAAATACTCCACTCCGTCTTCTTTTCACTGTCACTCATGCTGTGAACACACAGACTGTCCTCCTCTGTCACACATATACTCCATCTTCTTTTCACTGTCACTCATGCTGTGAACACACAGACTGTCCTCCTCTGTCACACGAATACTCCATCTTCTTTTCACTGGTACTCGTGCTGTGCACACACAGACTGTCCTCCTCTGTAACACAAATACTCCATCTTCTTTTCACTGTCACTCGTGCTGTGAACACACAGACTGTCCTCCTCTGTCACACATATACTCCATCTTCTTTTCACTGTCACTCGTCCTGTGAACACACAGACTGTCCTCCTCTGTCACACAAATACTCCATCTTCTTTTCACTGTCACTCGTGCTGTGCACACACAGACTGTCCTCCTCTGTCACACAAATACTCCATCTTCTTTTCACTGGTACTCGTGCTGTGCACACACAGACTGTCCTCCTCTGTCACACAAATACTCCATCTTCTTTTCACTGTCACTCATGCTGTGAACACACAGACTGTCCTCCTCTGTCACACAAATACTCCATCTTCTTTTCACTGTCACTCGTGCTGTGCACACACAGACTGTCCTCCTCTGTCACACGAATACTCCATCTTCTTTTCACTGTCACTCGTGTAGTGAACACACAGACTGTCCTCCTCTGTCACACAAATACTGCATCTTCTTTTCACTGTCACTCGTGCTGTGCACACACAGACTGTCCTCCTCTGTCACACAAATACTCCATCTTCTTTTCACTGGTACTCATGCTGTGAACACACAGACTGTCCTCCTCTGTCACACAAATACTCCGTCTTCTTTTCACTGTCACTCGTGCTGTGCACACACAGACTGTCCTCCTCTGTCACACAAATACTCCGTCTTCTTTTCACTGTCACTCGTGCTGTGCACACACAGACTGTCCTCCTCTGTCACACAAATACTCTGTCTTCTTTTCACTGTCACTCATGCTGTGAACACACAGACTGTCCTCCTCTGTCACACAAATACTCCGTCTTCTTTTCACTGTCACTCGTGCTGTGCACACACAGACTGTCCTCCTCTGTCACACACATACTCCGTCTTCTTTTCACTGTCACTCGTGTAGTGAACACACAGACTGTCCTCCTCTGTCACACATATACTCCATCTTCTTTTCACTGTCACTCGTGTAGTGAACACACAGACTGTCCTCCTCTGTCACACAAATACTCCGTCTTCTTTTCACTGTCACTCGTGTAGTGAACACACAGACTGTCCTCCTCTGTCACACAAATACTCCATCTTCTTTTCACTGTCACTCGTGTAGTGAACACACAGACTGTCCTCCTCTGTCACACAAATACTCCGTCTTCTTTTCACTGGTACTCGTGCTGTGAACACACAGACTGTCCTCCTCTGTCACACAAATACTCCATCTTCTTTTCACTGTCACTCGTGCTGTGAACACACAGACTGTCCTCCTCTGTCACACAAATACTCCATCTTCTTTTCAATGTCACTCGTGCTGTGAACACACAGACTGTCCTCCTCTGTCACACATATACTCCATCTTCTTTTCACTGTCACTCGTGCTGTGAACACACAGACTGTCCTCCTCTGTCACACATATACTCCATCTTCTTTTCACTGTCACTCAATCTGTGAACACACAGACTGTCCTCCTCTGTCACACAAATACTCCATCTTCTTTTCACTGTCACTCATGCTGTGAACACACAGACTGTCCTCCACTGTCACACAAATACTCTGTCTTCTTTCCCCAGCCAATGAGCTCATTCTCTCATCTCTGTTGAGAAGTATTACGAGGTGGCCTTGACGGTGTCAGGGTGATTCCATAGCTATGCTCCTCAAGGCGTCCTGTTGCCACCTTAGCATTGTCTTAAGATGAGATGAAAATGGACAGCTTAGATTGTTGTCCCCTCTGTTGCCATGGCCAACAGAGGTCCTCCTAGGAGTATGTTAGATGATCATGAAAGATGTGGGCTTCCCGGATTGGCCCCATACTGGCCTTGTCACCAACTCCCTGACGTGATTGCTGGCAGGCCAGAGCCTCAGAAGCTCAAAGATAAGTGCTATTTCCGAATGTGTTGGACTGTGATACCTAGTTAGTAAAAGCCCAAGTTCCCACTCTTCAGAACACAAAGAAGTGACAGGGACAGTCAGAGGTCACCAAGCTTCATCTGATGAAGATAAGATGAAGGAAGGTGGACCCTGGGGCATGCAGAGGTCAGTTCCCTTCCTCTGTAGAGGGCCCTGCTGCATCCTGACTCCTTCCCCTGCCAGGTGCACCTGTCAAGTCTGCAGGGCGGAACAAAGGAACGGCAGAGTGAGGAACCTATGGACTCACAGACAGAGCAGCAAGGTGTCCGCACAGCAGGCTGTCACAGTGTCTCCAGGAGGCTCTGGCTTTTGCTACAGGAAACAGAGACATGGTGCAGAGCTGAGCTGCAAAACAGCAGTAGAGCAGCTGTGTACAGAAACCATCCCTGCCACGGGCACTTCCCATGACTAATACGTTATCCACATTTGTCACACCAGGCAGAAGAGGACAACGTCTGACTTTAACAGGGCCACAAGTTTCATAAATGTGAAGTTGGGAAGTCCGATGTCCAACGTGGGTAAGTATCGGGGCAGGTGTTGTCAGGCTGGCTCTTTCCTGAGCAGCGGGCACCTTACAGGCCCTGCACTTGGAGTGTGGACCCGCCTCCCTCATCGGAGCTAGCATTTGACATCAGTCAGACCTCGGTTTCACTGTCACTTCCTCCTCTGACTCCAGCTCTCGGCTTCCACTTCACTTATGAAGAGTCTGTGGATACAACCAGCTAGAATCATTGGGGATGGTGTCTCTGCCTCAAATCCTTAATGTATTCCTATCAGTAGCTGTCTGAGGTAATCTATGCATAGCTTCTGAGGGTGAGAAATGAACACTGGCAAAAGTCATGCTGCCTACCCCATAGTTCATCCCCTGGAAAGGCTGTCTCAGAGGTCTTGGGTCAGGGACCCAGGAGGCCAGTGAGGGCTGTGAGATATATTGCTCCAGTAACAGTCACATCCAGGTTGGGTCATGCCTCATCACTAGCACTGAGTTCTGAAAGCAAGATCTGGTGCTAACTAGATTTGGAAAGCTTGAATGATTAAGAAGAAAAGCCTAGATTTAGGCCAACCACAGCACCTTCCACTGACACAACCCTGCCCTGTTCCTCTCAGCCAGAGGCCTGGTGACCAACCTGAACATGGGGAACTGAAAGTCACCACTTGCTTAAAGGAAACTCCAGCACATAAACAAATAACTACAAAAAAGACCAGAGCTGGAAATGGTGGCACACGCCTTTGATCCCAGCACTCTGGTAGGCAGAGGTAGGAGGATTGCATGAGTTTGAGGCCACCCTGAGACTACATAGTGAATTCCAGGTCAGCCTGAGCTAGAGTGAGAACTTACCTCAAAAAACCAAAACGAAAAAAAAAAAAAAAAAAAAAAAAAAAAAAAAAAAAAAAAAAGACCAGAGCCATCACATAAAAGAAATTTCAAAATATTCATAACTAAAACTGGTAGTTTCAAAGAGATAAAATAACATAGTATATTAGACAAACATGAGAGGATGAGGTCATGTGGAAAAATCTAGATTAAGAATCCTATAAATTGAAAATAGAGCTGAATTCAAAAATTCATATATGCGTGTGCATGCCTATAGGGATGCCTGTCACATCTTTCCTCCTGCACATACATAAACACAAAGCTCAGATGAATAACTTGAATGTCTCAAAAACCAATACTGTAGAAAAGAAGAAAAGAGCAAAAATAAAACTAAATTTTCACAAAATGTAATAATCAATTTGTTTCACCTAAAATTTAACAAGTTTTAGAAAAGAAAATAGAGAAGGGAATCACTGAACAAATAATACAAAAATGTTATCATTTGTACATAGTGTGAGAAGTCTCCCAAGGGCCCACCCAGCATGCGGAGGCAGGAACATGTTGGTTAGAGGTGGACGGGATGAGCTGCCTTTCAACAAGGCAGGGGCAGGGTCACATTTCTACAACATGTAGTCAGACCTGTTTTTCTCATCAGTGACCCAGGGAGCTGGAAGGTAATAGAAAAATACTCTGTGGTTGCAGGAGAGAAATCCCGATTGTGTGTGTGTGTGTGTATTTTCCTATTCACATGTGTGCATTCCTATGGAGGCCAGAGGACAACCTTGGCTGTTGGTTCTTGAGTCTTTCCAGCTTTCTGGAGACAGGGTCTCTTATTAGCTTGGAGCTCATTGATTCAGCTAGACCGACTGGCCAGCAAGCCCCAGAGATCTTCCTATCTCTGCCGTCCCAATGTTGGGATTACAGGTATGAGCCACCATGCCTGACATTTTTATGTGTGTTCTGGGGATTGAGCTCTGGTCTTCATGCTTTCATAGCAAGAATTTTACCCGCTGAGCCATCTCTCCAGACCCAGAATTTTATACCTATCTGTATAGCCTTTCAAATGGGGTAGAAAAGACTGTTTAGAGCTGTGAACACCCAGCATCACATGCTCTATACATTTTACCAAAAGCTTCTGGGGGGCTCATATGCCTCAGGATGAGAGAGCCTTGAGATGCCCTGGGGATAGCCCACCAATGCAGTCCAGGCTAGAACAAGGAGATGGATGTCAGGAAAGGAGTAAGCCAGCAAAAAAAAAAAAAAAAAAAAAAAAAAAAAGAAAAGAAAAAGAAAGAAGAAAGGTATTAATATGCTTTTGGCTGTGTTGTAGTCCTCAGACAGAAATTATTGCTGAAGCCAGTGGAACATTTGGAAACACTGGTTATTAAATCTCTTCACCTATTAGTGTGGTTTGTGAACCTATCAGATCATTTTAGTCACACACTTTCCAAAGTATGCATGTTTCCCAAAGAACTTGCTAAGTTTGTGCACTATCCCACTTGTGCACATATTTACCCATAATCTTTCTCATCTTCCATGGAACCTTTGAGAATGCACCTACCATCCTGACTTTTAAAAATCTATCCATGCTACCACCCATAAGATGATAGAAAGTAGCTTTACGGGGTACAGGGTCTGCAAGTTAAGTACTAATAAACATTTTTGTTTAGCTTGAATCCATTTGGTAATTTTGTCGAGAGAGGCTGCCTGCTGGGAGTCCTAGTGTGCTTGCCCGGAAAAGCATTTCTTATCCGTATGGGACTCTGTCCTGTCAGTGCACTGGCCGTGGGAGCCAGGCCCTGCTGGAACATCAGTGGAACAGGCATGGTCTGTTTAAAGGAGGTTTCAGGACACTTCAGAATAGAAGCTACGCCAGATTGTGGTCTAGTAATTAAAGCCACTCTGGGACACACTGGAGGGTCACAAGAAGGTGTGGCTGCAACTAACTAGAAAATGTGCAAAGAAGCATAATGAGTCTCTTCCGTGTGTGAAAGAGGCCTGTGGGTCAAGAAGCCCCGAGGACAGAGGGGAAAATGAGTCTGTCTCAGGAATTATTCCCTGCCTCCTGCTTGCCCTTGCCACATCTCCACCACCTTGGTTCGACTCATCTCTAGGACGCAGGAACTTGGCCGTGTTCCCCTCTGCACACTGCAATCTGGCTAGATTCATCAGAGGTTCTGTGATATAAATGTGTTTGGGAGATCTTTGTCAACGTACTTGAATATAGCTTTCCTGGAAGCCCTAATTAGTTCATAAGTGGAATTTACTTACGACTTTCCACAGTGAAACAAGGGAGCAAGGGAGTGTGTGAATTCTGGGAAAAGGCTGAGCCATGATAGTCAGTTGTGAGTAGTGCTGAGAAGAAAAACCTTCTCTGGTTATTTTTATATCATGAGACAAAGACTGAAGCTTCTTCTGGGAAGCCTGACACCAGGACCTCATATCATCTATCTGTGTCCTCTCTGCCCTGAGAGATGCTGCATACCTCTGCTCTGGTCAGCTTGCTGTCCTAAGCCACTGCTCACCTGCAGGGAACTGAGTAACTGGATTTGCTTAGCATAGAAGCTGGGCACACATGAGACCTGCAATGGTTGGCCTCTTTGTCTATAATGAGAGAAAGGAAGCTTTTCCAGCTGCAACCCACACAACGCTTCATAATTTAATGTCTCATGGGTTCAGATAAAGAATAGATGTTGTTTGTTCTTTAAAAAAGTCAGGACAAAAATGGTAAGTTTTCTACTTAGGTCTAATGAAAGAATCAGTCATCAGGAATCGGCCTTGCTCATAAAGCCCATTTCATTTTTGTCTCCTTTCCAAAGAGAAGTTTATATAAACTGAAAACCTATCTTAAAAATTATCTACAAATAAAGCTGAAGTGGAAAATTGAGTCATTCAGTCTATTATATATTCCAAAACACTTCCAACTGGCAGATCAAGGCACGGGAAAGCACTTTGTTTGCATAATTATCTCAATTTGTCACGGTCCAAGAGGATTCCCACCTTTCAACCTTTCCACGCTGGTGGTTCGACTATTTAATGCTCCTCCATAATGGCAGGCCTGATTCTACCCAAAAGGATAGGGTGATCTTCCTGGAGCAGGGCCAGTCAAGCCACTTCCGTCTCCACAGGCCTGGAGGTGCTGGGTCACCCTTCGGGGTGCCTGGCATGCTTTGTTTTCTAGACTCTTTGCCTTATGCCTTAGGCTCCATTTGGAGGCTCAGATGATGCACACAGCCTCCCAAAGTGAGGCTGGTCCTGGTCACTTCCTTACTATCAGTTTCCCTTTCTTGTTTCCAGTGCCCTTCTATCTAGACAGCTGGACCAGAGAGCCTCTATTTCCTGAGACCAGTGTGGCTCAGGTACACTGATAACGGAATTCAACAGGCCCTTGAATTTGAAACAGAGTCTCTTAAATCAGGACTTATAAAGGGGAAGCAAATCAGTCTGTGCCCATATCTTGATTTATGAAGTTTTATGAAGACGGAGGAAAAGGAGAAAAGCTGAAAGTAAATGAGGAAAACGTATATCAACTATTCACCCTAAGAAACAGCTGTGTGGAGCTCAGCTTGGCCTGGGTGCGTGGCCACATTCTGCTGCAGGACTGGGGTGAGGGCTGGTGAAAGCATCCAGGGTGCCTGATCCTGCTCCCCACACAGCCTGGCAGGGAAGCAGAGCTGACAGCAGCCAAGGCATAGTTTCTTATATTCTCAAAAGAGTCACAAAATATGTGCACCAAGAACTCAGAGGGAATATACACTTTACTGTTGAAATAAGGGGTATGGGACAGTGTGCCCAGGCCACAAGGAAACTACAATGAAGCAATGGGAACATGGACCTAGCTGACCTGTCCACGCTTTTCCCCAAGGGAGGTAGGCCCAGACAACAACCTAACGCATTCACTTTGTGTTCTAAATATTTTTAACAATTAGGCATCTCAATAGATATATTTCCTGAGACTACTGACCACTGACCATTCCCACCACAAGTCGTGCTTCTGAGAGAGGGCAATGGCGCTTTGCCAAGTCATTGCCTTCAGCTACTCTACTGGGTCACTTGGCCACCAAACCCCCTTTGTCACACAGCCTGGTCCATTTAAACATTGCATGTGGATATGTCTAAATCAGAATAAAGTTGCAGATGTTTCATATTTACGACTCATGAGGCTTACTCTCCCGTAAGCCCAGAATTAGAATACGAGCCTAAGCCTGACGCACAGAACGTCAGGAAGGAGCTCATGAGGAAAGCAAGGCTGAGTTGTGGCCCTGTATGCCTGCTGTTGTCCTGGTAAACAGAGGCACAGGGGCGATCCACACAGTGGTGCCTGTGTCCTGCCCAGCTCTAGAGCAAGTGAGTCCAGGGAGATAAATTTCTTGTCACCAGCACACCCTGGGGAGTTGTGTAGTCCCTCTCTGAACACAAGCTGCCTTAACCCTGCACAAAGCCTAAACTATCAAAACTCATGTAGCAGAGTTGACCTAGCGGGCGTCTGGGCTCCCTGAGGAAGATGTTCTTACTGGAGCACCTGACAGCTGTCTGTAGCTGTGCCTTCATGCCTTATGCAAGACCCCGTTCACAAGTGCCAAGCCCTCAGGGTGCCGCATATCCAGAAACAACCCTGCTGGCACCTCTCATGGTCCATCTTGGCCACCAGAAGGTGACCTGTGCTGGACAGTCACTTTATGCTCTTCTGGAAAGATTGCCAGTTCTCGTTATTTACATACTTAAGGCTGTTTGATTCCTAAACCACAGCCCAAATATTTTCTTTTAAAATCTCTGTAAGTATTCAAGACATAATCCACAGAAAGCTCGGTGTGTTCACCCTCAAAACAGCTGCATTGAAGAATACCTGCCTTGTTCTGTACAAAAACACCTAAATCATTTCTTGAGGTCCAGCCATCAGGGTATTCAGATAGAAAATGATTTTTGAAGAAATAGCCCTTGTTGGATTATTTTTTTTAAAAAAAGATGGTGCCCTGGCTAGGCATTTAGAAATTCCTCTTGTGGTGGAGGTATCAGACCCTTCCAGAAGCCATTTGGGGTTGAAATGATTTATGACCCCCAATAGGCTCTTTTAGAGCTGTGTTTATCCTGCCATGTGCCACACGGCAGGAGCCCAGAAATGGCTTCCAAGTTCTCAGCTCCTTCCAAGAAGATGGAGGCGCAGCAGGGCTAGTGCCAGGCTCAGCGTTTCTGAAGCTGAGACAGTGACCTGCAGGCACCAGGCGCTCAGTGAGACAGAGGTCTCCATGTCTGCACGGTCTCTCCCACATCGCACTGGCCAGCACAGCTCATGTGCATCCAGTAGCGAAGCATGTTCATATGAGAGCATGGCACTGCTGGATGGCAGGCACAGCTGCACTGCCAACACTACCAGGTCACTGGTCCCTACAATGTCTCTGCAACAGGTGGCGTGCCAGCCAGGCACACAAACCGCAATATGTTGGGCGACCATGGCCAGTGTGGCTGCCCACTGCTCCACGCAGACTTTGCCTTGGCAATGGCCAGCCTGCTGCCTACACCCTCAGTTCAGCTTCAGCGGCAGTGTTTGCTCTCTGCGCTTAGATGGAACAACCTTTCTCCGGGTAATTTAAGACTCTGGAGGTGAATGTGTAGTGTTATTTTTCTTACTCCTTCACCATATTCAATTTTCTGGGAATGGTCCTGAACTGAGGTGGTATTTCATGCACACGGGAATGTTAATGCACTGATGTGACTTTCTGAAGATCTTTCCATCTCTTTTGCTTTGTTCCAAAACCAGAGGCCCATGCAGGCTAGGATGTCCTGCAGAATGATGCTATAAATCTAAGCCTTGCCAGATGAAAACCCAAGCCACAGAGGGCAGACGTTTCTAAAACTCAAGCACAGGGCAACAAACCATGTTTGCCTTAAAAAGTGTCTCCTTCTAGCACATTATTTTTAAGGAGAAGAAATATAAATGGTAAGAAAAACCAAAAAAAGGTTTAAAAAGTCATACTGCATGAAAAAGTCTCAGCTATCACTAGTTTGGCAATAAATATCTATCAATTTTCCATATTAGCATATAAATATAAACACCTATTGACTTTCCATATTAGTAGCATGCCATAATTTTATCCAGTTTTAGTAATGTGCATGACTGACATAAATGTGTCACCTCTCTAATACACTGAAGAATAAATTGGTGACAACGGCAGCAAGTGATGATGCTTGTTATATGAAGCTGTTGTCTTATTGTGTAAATATGAGTTCCAATTCTAACTCCCGTTGTCAGGAGCCTCTCCCTACCACTGCCTGGGGTACTGAGCACCATTGAATCATCCCTTCCTGGGAGTTTGTTGGATCCTCCTTCCCAGCTGCTGCTCATATCTGCCCCTTCCTCAATACTGTAGAATCCTTATGCACATGACATACCCTGGATTTTGGTATTTGTAGGCCAAATAAGCAAAGCAAACCCTCAACTTGTCATTCATGACAAAATTCACTGAAATCAGAATGTCTTGGTTCTGTCTGGCCAGGTACTAGTACTTTTCAGTCATCTCATAGGATTCTTCTCATTCTCCTGCACAGGGTTCTAAGGAGCAGCTAGCTGAGAACCTTAGTCCAGATGCAGATGCCCTCATGAGCTCAGGGAAGGGCTTGCAAGACAAAGTCTATAGTCAGACACATTGGCGCTTGTATTCCCCTGTGCTTGCTTGTGTATGGCCTCTCCAAAAATAACTCAATTAAAGCAAACAAAAACCTGCTCCGTGTGAAAAAGGAGTACAGATTCTTCAACAGAGAGTGAAGTCAGCATAGTTTTAATGGGATAAGTATTGTTCATTTAAGGAGAATTTTTTTCTTTTCTTTTTTTCTTTATTTGTTAGTTTTGTATTCAGCAAACACAGTCAGTTTGGTACCATTATTAGGCTCATCCGTGACCTGCCCCCTCCCCTTGGCCCCTCCTTGTTGAGGTATACGGGTCATGCATTGTGGAGTTAGCCCACAGTTATGGGTAAGCTAAATGTCTCTGCATATCATGACCCAACATGTGGCTCTGACATTCTTTCTGCCCCCTCTTCTGCAAAATTTCCCTGAGCCATGTTGGGTTCATTTCTGGTCTGCTTCAGTGAAGGTGTTGGGGGCCTCTGAGGCTCTGGCTCTCTGATTTGGCAGGAGTTGATTTTTCTCTGTGTTGATCTCCTGCCCCCTTCTGCTGGTACCCGGTTCACCAGGAAAACAGCACCCTTGCTTGTTTCTCCAGTTTTTCTTAGTTTCAGCGGGGCCCTTTTGAGGTATGATGGGGTGGCTCTCTCCTTAGGATCTACATCTATCTGAAAAAGAGAATCAGATTCTCCAACGGAGAGTAAGTTAGCACCAGGACAAATTAGATAACCCTTACTTTTTTACAGAGAATTTAATAGGTGTAGGCCCTCTTGTAGCCCATGATTGATGGTAGCTTGATATTGGAGAGTGGGCTTATGTTTGGATATGGTTCTGACTTGTTTCCCAGCTCCAGATATGGGTCGTGTACCACTGTGGAGATCAGTTAGCCAAATTAAGAGCAGTTGGTTCCCCACCATGGCTGTGTGCCACTATTGCACTTGTGTGGGTATCACAACAAGTTATTTGCTTCTAAGTAGGTTAGACCATGAGTTGCTTGGACAGATATTGGTCATTTTCCCCCAGTCACCCATGTAGCACCTTCTGGCACTAGACGCGCTGTCTGAGGACTGACTCTCTTCCAACTTCCAGCCATGCCATTCTATTTTTGCATGTCAACCACATAAGATGTCTTCAGCAGTAGGGTCTTACCACTAACCTTTGGTGGGTCATCAAGTACTCTGACAGAAATTTGTCTATCTTTTAGGAAACCTTGTAGGTCTCTCTGATCAAAAGCTCATTGTGGATGATAGCCCCATGCTGGTACTGGGAGTTACAGGTCAGTGCCCACTAAGAAAATGAGGAAAAAGATAACTAATATACAAGAGTTAGAGAGAAGACAGAGAGAGAGGGGGAGAGGGAGGGAGGGAAGATGTAGAAGATTAAGGTTAGTCTTGATCCTACCCTCTCCAGTGTCTTGTGGTTTAGGTGTTCCCTGTAAAGGCCTGGTGAAGGATCAGCCATTTGGTCTGTCTTTTAGGAAGTAGAATTTTATGGTACCATTGCCATTTGGGTCTAGATTTGTGTTTCCCACCCCTTTGATGCCCTCTCCTCCCTCACCTTCCATCCTAGTGTCTAGTCCACGAGGTGCTTGCTGGATATGTAAGGTATCTAGGGAGAATTTGATGTGTGTAACTCCTCTTTTAGCCATAGGATTCTAAGAGCCACAGGTTGAGACTTCATGCTCAGAGGCACTGCCTCCCCCTAAAAATAACTGACTGCTGCTCTCACAATGCATAACCCACAACCTCATGGGGAATACCCACAATCCCACTGAGGAGGGTCCCCAGTAGAGTGGGGAAAGGACAAGGGAAAGGAATGCAACAACACATGATGTATCCATACAAAATATGGTGTTAAAGTGATGATAATGAATGAATAAATAAACAAACAAATCCTACCTGGCCAGAACAAGTGTTTCCAACAGTGTGTGACAGAGCATGAGGCAGCAGCTCCTGGCTGCTTGTCGCAGTCATACTCCTCTGCAGCTGTCAAGACCTTGTCTTCTCTCCTGGACTATGGCTCTTATCTAGACTGTTCTTATAATCCCGACTGGTACATATAATTCTTTGTCATGTCAATGTGGATAGTCATTCTTTTGAGAGTGCATGTGTGTTCACATGTGTGTTCCATGTGTGTGTGCATGTTTGTGGAGGACAGACTGACACTGAGTGTTTTCCTCAGTTGCTCTTCCATTTTTTAAAACAACATTATTTATTTATTTGAGAGAAAGAGAGACAGAAAGAGGCAGAAAGAGAGAATGTGTGTGCCAGGGCCTCCTGCTATTGTAAATGAACTCCAGATGTATGTGCCACTTTATGCATCTGGCTTCACTTGGGTACTCGGGAATGGAACTCAGGCCATCAGGCTTTATAAGAAAATGCCTCTAACCACTGAGTCATCTCTCCAGCCCTCCAACTTAGTTTTTGTTCCATCTCTCATGGAACCTAGAACTCATCAATTCAATTAGACTAGTTAGCCACTAAGATTTAGGGATCCTCCTGTCTGCTTTCCCAGTGCTGAAATTATAGGCACACCCCACGACACCTAGCTTTTACATGGATTCTGGGGGTGCAAACTTGGGTCCTCATGCTTGTGTCATAAACTCTTTATCCACTGAGCTATCTCCCCTGCCCTGTACAATCATTCTGATTAAATGTCACAAAAGTGATTCAATTGTGTAAGATTTAAGTATGTGAGCCATTCATTCACCTACCTGTCCACTCGATCATATATATAGATCCACCCACCCGTTTACTTATCCATCCATCCTCTCACCCACCCACCAGTTTGCACACACACACATATGCACATATGTACATACATATATCCACCCCCCCCACACACCCATTTACCCATATATCCATCCATCTGTGTATCCATTTACCCACCAATCTTTCCATATATCTGTTCAGCAATACACCCATCCATCTATCCACCCATTCATCCATTCGTCCAAATACACATCCATCCACCCATTAATTTATTGATAGGATCAACTTACTGAATGTCGATATTTGCTGCACACTGGCATTACAATGAGGAATAGAGCAGAAATAGACATTTAACACGTTCATTATTTGTGTGCATTGAAAAAACTATCACTAAATAAATAAATATCAGGCTTAGGATGGACACTGCAGACAAAGAAGTTGGAAGTTCTTTATTTAATTAAATTTATTTTTTATTGTTGGCAGCTTCCATAATTATAGACAATTACCCATCATGATAACTCCCTCCCCCCTCACTTTCCCCTTCACATCTCCACTCTCCATCATATCCCCTCCCCCTCTCAATCAGTCTCTCTTTTATTTTGATGTCATCATCTTCTCCTCCTATTATGATGGTCTTGTGTAGGTAGTGTCAGGCACTGAGAGGTCATGGATATCCAGGCCACTTTGTGTCTGGAGGAGCACGTTGTAAGGAGTCCTACCCTTCCTTTGGCTCTAACATTCTTTCTAGCTCCTCTTCCGCAATGGACCCTGAGCCTTAGAAGGTGTGATAGAGATGTTTCAGTGCTGAGCATTCCCCTGTCACTTCTTCTCAGCACTATGGTGCCTTTTGGGTCATCCCAGAGGTCAGTGCCATCTGAAAAGAGAAGTTTTTCTAAGCAAAATTGAGAGTAGCACTAACACATGGGTATGAACATTAAGAGAAGTGCTTACCAGGCAGTTTGGTGAGCATAATATATGCATTTAGCCAGACACCAGCAGGCGTTACACCCCTAGGGCTCATAACTTCTCCCATCATAGGTTTTTCACTATCAGGCATGTATTCCCTCCCATGGAGTGGGCCTCTAGTCCAATTAGAGAGCTGTTGGTTTCCCCCGTAAGAGGCATGTTGCACCCGTTGGCTCATTTGGCCTGGCTGGCTCAACTTAAAGCTTGAAGTGTCCATTGTTGTTTATCTTCACTGATGACTTCTCTCCCATAGAGCTGCATGCTGTGTAGCCTTTACCAGCTTTCTGTTAGCAAGTCTATACACAGAAGTTTCAGCTCAGCGTCAGCAAGATTTCTGTGACCCAAGTATGTGGAGTCTTCAGCAATAGGGTCTTACCATCTATTCCTGATGGGAAACCTAGAGGCTTTGGCAATGGCCTGTAATGTTTTGGGGGCATCAGGGACCTCCCTGGTCAACAGCTCACTGGAAGGTATATCATGCCTTGAACTGAAATTTTTCAAGTAACAATTTATGGCTTCTGGATGTGCCATTGTCCAAAAAAGTAGGTTTCCATATGACTTATTCATACCCTCTTAGATTTTGATTAGCTCTCCCCCCACCCTTCCTTTACTCAGTCTCTTCCCCTGACCTCCCTTAGGCCAGTCCACCCCTAGTAATCTGTTCTTCTACATACATATATACAATACCATCCCCTTAACTCATCCCTTTTCCTTCTTCCCTTATAGCTCCTTTCTAGCTTACTAGCCTCAGCTACTGCTACTCTATGGGAAGAGGTGACATTATATAGCATGGGCACCAGACCCCCGGCAGCCATGAGCAGGAGCCTTTCAGATGTGCCTGCCTCTAGGGCACTCTGGCAGCATGAAGGACCAAGTGGAAACAGGGAGGATGTGTGTCTAAGGCTATTGTTTGGGAAGAATGACAGCTGGTGGGGAAGAGCCTGGTGTTAGAAATGGGCCGGTGGGCCTTGGGTTAGGCTGCTTTTGGGAAAAGGGGGGATGGTGAGTTTCTAACTGGAAGACAAAGTCACAAAGACAGCCCTTTCTGTGCTAGATAGTTAAGATACCTAGTGTCCCTGCCATGCCCAACCCTCCTATTTCACACAACGCAGTGGGTTTTGGAGTCCTGGGATTTTAGCTGTGAGAACAGGAAGCACCTTTGCTGACTGGACCCAGGAGCCTCCTGGTTAGCTGAATTGCTGCTCCTACATCATTTTATGTGTGTAAAATGTGGTTGTAGATGCAAGGACTGGCAGAGGGCAAAGCATGGGCTTTAGCTCACTGGATGGTGCTCAGAGCCTCTTGACACAGTCCTCCTGTCCCTGGGTGGCTTCTCTGACATACCCTCCTCCCCTTCTTCACATCAACCCTGGGCACCAGCCCCAGCCCCATCCCTGCTGTCTCTTGAGCCCCTACTTCAAGGCTTTACTCTTGGCCTTCCCTCTGCTTGGAATGCTCTGGTCCTAGATTTCTGCCATGTCCAGTCTTTGCTTTGGTGTCACCTGTGTGAAGTCAGTGGCCCTGGCAGTGCCTGCTGCTTGACCCCTCCACCTCAGGCACCTGGATGTCCTTTCCTTGTAGCATCTGTGGAGTGCACTTCGAGCAGCAAGGCCACATTCCCCACTCCCTAACTTAAGGGGTCACATATGTGTGCACATGAGAGCTGGGAGCTTACTCAGTGGCCTGGCCCCTGAAGAGAGTAGGCGCCTTTCACAAAGGATGCTTTCCATAGCATTGGGCCTAGCTTTAAACTCCTCCCAGCCCCCATAGAGCTTCCCTCGTGTTCTATCCTGCCTGACCCTGAGAAGCAGCATCTCCGTGTTTCAAGAGCTGGAGAACCCAGGTGTAGGGTGTTTGCAGGGGCCTGTTACTCTGTGCCTGCTGGATGGTGGGATCAGATCTAACCTGGGATGCAGAGTGGGGCCTGGTGCTCATCCAGGCAAGAGGAAAGATGGTGCAGGCCTGGGCAGGGCGCAAAGGGAGACCAGACCGCCTGGAGCTTATTGGCAAGGGGCCCCAGACCTGGATATCCATATATAGAGTGGAAGGGAGTTGGCAGAAGGCATGGGGCCCTGCCTTTCTTCCCAGGCCAGGCCTATCGCTCCATCTAAGCTTGACTCTGAGAGACCATCATTAGCCCTTTGTTTTTATTTGACACAAACATTTCATGTGGGAAAAAATCACATATTTGTTTCACCTTGGTTGACCTCAGAGCCTGCCACATAGCTGCACTATCTGGCAGTTTCCAGGCAGGATCCTGGTGACCATCATCCTGACATTGTCAGAACAGGCTCTAACTCTACACTGGTGTAGAACATAGCCACTCCACTATGACTTCCAGAGATCAAATGCAGTTGCAGTTTACCAGGGATTCAGAAGGAAACTATTCCAAGTAGGTAGGAGCACAAGCAGGTAGACTAAACGCAACACAGCATGCAAAGTGGCCGGAGCCTGAGGGCAGTGGAGCAGGCTTCACCTAGGATGGCTGTGATACGTCAGGATTTAGCAGATGGTTTGAGGAAGTGACAGGGCCTTTCTAGAAAGGAACTAGGTGTACAGGCCATGGGGCTCCCATGGCTAGCTGGGAGTCGTGGGTACTCTGGGAAGTCAACATGGCAGGTACCAGGAAGCCACTAGACATAGTCGGAGCTGCCGTTCAAGCTGGTTCTGAAGAACCAGGATCCTTTGTTGGGCAGCAGCCAGCTTGAGTGATGGAAAACAAGACCCTCTTTCTCGTTTTGCTTCTTCTGCAAACAAGAACAGCAAGTCAGTAGATGAAGGACTCTGAAGTCTCAGGCATGAGATTTACATTTTATTTAAGATAGGGTACATAATGACACTAACATGATCACAGGATTTGAGGTTCCTAATGGCAACCTACTGAGGTCATCACACTTTAAACTTGTGAAAGGGAGGCTTGTAACTGAATTCAACCATGAGTATAATGCCAGGCACTGTATAGACTAAAGCAATTGCTCTTAAAATCATTGTTTTTGATGTTGCAGAATTCTAAAATATCCTGCCTATGCCTCCCTAGAGCTGAGATCAGGCACACCCACCACGCTTGGATTTTTACATAGGTCTTGGGGGTCAGAACTCAGGTCCTCACCGTGACATGACCCTTGCTTTACTTTACCAAGCCATCTCCCTGGCTCCTCATCACTTCTTGTCTGTGGAGGCAGGTTTTGTATTTCTGTGAACAATTCTGAAGAAGAAGCAACTTAAGGGAGGAGAGGCGTATTTGGACTCAGAGTTTGAGAGGTCCAGTCCATCATGACAGGGAGGGCATGGTGGCAGGAGCGTGAGGGGCCGATCCCATTGCTTCAGAGTCAGGGAGTGGAGAGATGAATGCTAGCGTCTCTCCCTTTTACTTAATCCATGATTTCAGCCCATGCGGATGGTACTGCCCTCGTTCACAGGGAGCTGCCTCTATTTGGGGCTTTGTGCCTGGGATCACTGGCTCCATCTCCCTAGTGCCCTCTAGGATCCTATAGGAACTCCTTAGAAGGAGCAGATGATACACACCAACATACAAGAGAAGAGACAGAAAAGAACAAAGCACATGTGTGAAGAACCAAGGGCTGAGAACTTCCCAGATTAGCTTAAATATCCAAGAAGCTCAATAAATTCTAGTTGGGATAGACACATCACAAAGACTCATACCCATCCTCATGATAGAGCAATCATTCACAACCACAGATAGACCCTGGAAGCAGAGGGAGGAAGCTGGATCATTACATCCAGAGGACTCAGACAAGTCACCAGCTGTCTTTGAGGAGGGCAAAGCTGGCCTTGGGTACTGGGTGAGCTGTGATGATGAAAGAAAGAAGAAAAACTCTCAAATAAGAATCTCCCACCAGGGAAAACCATCTTCCAATATTGGTGGCCAAATAAAGACATTTATAGATTAAAAAGGAAAGAAAGAAAACTGTTTCTTAAAGACTTGCGCAACAGGAGATATTCTTAATCTGAATTGTGGTAACTCTAGAGAATACACACATGCAAAGTATATATATGTAAGTAGAAGAACAGATTAATGGGGGTGAAAAGGCCTAAGTGAGGTCAGGGGAAGAGACTGAATAAAGGAAAGGTGGAAAGAGGGCTAATCAAAATCTAAGAGAATATAAATAAGTCATATGGAAACCTACTTTTTTGGACAATGGAACACACAGGAGCCATAGATTGTTACTAGAAAATTTTCAGTGCCAGGGATGGGATACCTTCCAGTGAGTTGTTGGCCAGGGAGGTCCCTGATGCCCCCAAAACATTACAGACCATTGCCGAGGCCCTTGGTTTCCCTCCAGCCATAGATGGTAAGACCCTATTGCTGAAGACTCCACATATTTGGGCTGCAAGGTCACTGAGAAATCCTGCTGGAGCTGAGCTGAAAACCTCCTCCATGTAGACCAGCTGACAGAAAGCTGGAAAAAGCCATGCTGCATGCAATTCAATGGGAGAGACAGAAATCACTAGGGAAGATACTCAACAATGGACACTGCAAGCCTTATATTTGGCCATCCAGGCCAAATGAACCAACGGGTGCAATAGGGCATGTCTGTTATGGGGGAAACTGACAGCCCTCTAATTGGACTGGAGGCCTGCTCCATGGGAGGGAATATATCCCTGATACTGAAAACCTACAACAGCGGTAGTCATGAGCCCTAGGGGTGTAATGTCTGCTGCTTTTTGGCTAAATATATATACTATGCTCACCAAACTGCCCAGTAAGCACTTCTCTTAATGTTTATACCTATATACTAATGCTACTCTCTCTTTTGGTTAGAGAATCTTCTCTTTTCAGATGGCAGTGACCTTGGGATGACTCAGAAGGCATTATGGTGCTAGAAAGAAGTGACAGGAGTACTCAGCACTGAAATACCTCTATCACACCTTCCAAGGCTCAGGGTCAATTGCAGAAGAGGTGGCAAAAAGAATGTAAGAGCCAAAAGAAGGCTATGACTCCTTACAACGTGTTCCTTCAGACACAAAGTGGCCTAGATATCCATGACCTCATAGTACCTGACACTACCTACACAAGACCATCGTAAAAGGAAGAAAAGATGATGACATCAAAATAAAAGAGAGACTGATTTGAGCTGGGGTGGGGATATGATGGAGAGTGACTTTCAAGTGGGAAAGTGGGGAGAGGGAGGGCATTACCATGGGATATTGTTTACAATCATGGAAGTTGTCAATAAAAAAGAGAATTGAGTAGAAATAAAAGATAGTATTAACTTACATATTTTTAGTCTCAACTGATTCAAATTTATCTATAAAACTGTATGTGTGTGTGTGTGTGTGTGTGTGTGTCTGTCTGTCTGTCTGTCTGTCTATATACAATGCATAGTTGGCAGTAGCACAGAGAAGTGAGTTGCAGTACAGATGTGAGAATGAGGGAACAATGTAAGAGATGGGAACTTTTATCAACACAAATCAACAGGGAAGAAAAGGTATGAAATAATGAGTTCCATGTAGCCAACTTTGTATATGCATTTTCCTATATGCAAAGTGCCCATAAATAAAGTAATAACTATAACAATAGAGTTGAGTTTGTAACCTATAAGACTGAATACAGCAATGATAGAACAAGAAACAGGCAAGGAAACAGCTACTGGGGTGTTTCTATATGCCTCACTAACAAGCGAGCATCAAGTACTCACATAGTCAAAGTGGGTTCCCAGTCCTGTGGCAAGACCTGGGGCCATTGTTAATATAGTGTTAAAAGGTATGGAGAAGTGCCATTAAATTAAAACTTCACAAGGGAGCACTTTCACTTTACATAAACAGAAGTAGTAAAAGACAGAACAGGGTGAGAGATGTGGAAAACTGAACTTCCACTGCAGACTTCCTCGGCTTTGTCAGTGACAACTGTAAGTGTATGTGAATGAGACAAGGAGGTGTGCAGGCCAATCTTGTCACATAGCCCAGGTCGAGAAGATATAACTATGTGTTGCCCACAGAGGATAATCAAGAAAGATGCACTGTTAGTGGGGAAAAAGGCAGGATTTCATGACTTGGGTTTATCTTATGAAGGCACACTGTGAGGACAGGGCTCTGAGGAAAGACCGGGTGTGCTGGGAAGCTTTTAGCAGTGCCCGTAAAGGTCAAAAGTGCCTCATGACTTGTCTATCAGCCCTGTGAAGCAGGAGGGAGTGTGGAGCTCTTTGAACATCACAGCAAATGCTGAAGATAGAGATGGCTGACCTGGGAGCTTTCTGTGAGGGAAACTAACACAGAACCTTCAGAGAATGGAAGCATGTGTGCTTGAATGAATGGATAAATAATAATAATATGTAAAGCACAAATTGAGCAACTGAAGGATAAGTAGATATAGCAGTTGAAATAGTGGCTGTTAATACCTCACATGGAAATGAGGAAATAAAATAATCTCAAAACAGCCAGGCGTGGTGGGGCAGGCCTCAGCACCTGGGAGGCAGAGGCAGGAGGATCACTATGAGTTCAAGGCCACCCTGAGACTACATAGTGAATTCCAGGTCAGCCTGAGCCAGAGTGAGACCCTACCTCAAAAACCAAAATAAAATAATAATAAAATAATCTCAAAACAAGTCGATGTTTCCTTCTGCCTCCAATACCTTGAGGATTTGTAATTAAGAGAAAGACATTTGTATCGATTAACTTTAGTCACTTAAGATTTCTCTCTTTTTTCTTGGTTAGTCTAACTCTAAGTGCGCCATTTGTTTACCACTGATGAGTGTCAGTAGAATGTCCTCTGGTTGTATCTACCCACCTGCTATAAACTTATAGATCTTTGTCATGTGCCAACGTTGCTAGGACAGACAGACCCAATGACGCTCTACAGAGGGAGGCTAGTTCAGAACATGCAGGGGAATGGGCTGAAGCCATCCTCAGCAGGTAGCACTGGGGTGGCATGGCTGTCTTAGGTCTCTTTCTCCCTCTTCTGTCTACATCTCCTTGGTCACACACACAGGTCTACCCCATGCATGTCTTATGGACAAAGTGTGACACTAAAGAGTGCCTGTTGTGCTCTAATGGCAACAGTGGCTCCAGCAGCATCACTCAGAACCAGTCACCGGGCTGCCAGTCCATACCGCAGCATTGCAGGGCCTTGTATGGGGGCTGCTTCTCTCCATCTGGCGGTGGCCAGCTGCCTGTCATTTCACTGCTTCTGTGTGTTGCCATCTGATTCATTCTTCTATAACTTCTGTCACTCCTGGGAAAGACTGGCTACCCTCCCACCAGACAAAAAAAGCTCTGCCATCAGGATACTTGGTGA
Organism: Dipus sagitta; assembly: GCA_036346955.1. Classification (NCBI taxonomy): domain Eukaryota; kingdom Metazoa; phylum Chordata; class Mammalia; order Rodentia; family Dipodidae; genus Dipus; species Dipus sagitta. The sequence goes on from CM070778.1 coordinate 139,647,160, forward strand.
CCCACTGGGAAAACTGACCCCAGGAAAATTATTCCAGCCCCTGTGTCCCTGGGTTTACTGGATCACTGGAGAATACTAGGTCCAGGAGCTCTGCTGAGGCTCATGTTGACAGATGTCTTAATGAAGTCCCAGGTCTTGGAGAAAAGCATTCACTGTCTTTGGAAACAGCATGGTCCACTGTGTCTTGTTTCTGTTATTAGCTGAATGAAGCTGTCTCTGACAGGATAGCTGAGTTCACTTAGCCTCCACTCCTATTGTTCCTGTGCTGTGGCCCATCAACGAATGGCTGGAAGCAGGACTTTGTGAGTCTAGTGCTTCTGCTATTCACCCTTAACTCAAAGCAGAAACTACCAGAAACACTAGGAAGTGTCCAGTGGGTTTCTAACTTCCCAAATTTTCAGACAGAAGAAATTTAGGGGGGATTTTGAAAAATATCCATTATATAAACTGTTTTTGTTTATCTCAAATTTGATATGAAGATCCTGGTGTAATGGCTCCTGCCTACAATCCCAGTATTTGGTGGGCTGAAGCAGGACATTTGCCATGAATTCAAGGCCAGCCTGGACTACATACTGAGACTCTGTATCAAATCTCCCCACAAAACATTTGACAGAAAGAGTATGCAAGCTAATATCAATCCCCAAGGCTACATGTCCACATGTCTCAGTCAAGATGTGATCCCATCCATCATTCTCTCAGATCTGGTTCTGGAAGGTGGTCTGACAAATTGATGACTGGGAATATGTTTTGGGAAAGTTATATCTTGCTACAGGGCTTATTTATACTTCCTCACTCCCATGTAACATGTAGCGTCCTCTGTCACATGCTCCCGGCACCATGATGTTCTGTCCCCCATAGCCCCATAGCAATGGGGCCAGTTGACCCCAAAAGGAACCCCTAAGAACATAAACCAGACAGGACCTAGAACCACCTGTGAAGGGTTAGTTAAATTAGGCTAGCTCCTTGGCATGCCTGAAAGGGATTGTGTAGATTAGGTTAATTGAGGTGGAAAGACTCACCTTAACAATGAGCAGTACCATCCATGGCCTGGGGCCCTAGACTGTATTAAAAGGTGAGAAAGGTCTGAGCATTGGCAGCTCTCTGCTTCCTCACTGTGGACTGAATGTCACCAGCAACCTAAACTCCTGCTACCGCACCTTCCCCACCATGATGGATTGTAACCTGGAGCTGTAAGCTGAAATAAACCATTCCCTTCTCAAAGTTGCTTCTAGTCAGACATTTTGTGCTGCAATGAGAAGGTAACTAGTATGATCACAGTGTTAGCAAACTGACTAACACATTCACACATCAGATCCCAAATTCTCTAATGCTTTCTTGTATAGATGCTTACTTTCAGTTCTTAAAATAGCTGCTAACTTCCAACTGCATTGGATAAGTGCTTCCAGAGAGGGATGGATTGTTCAGCCAGGTTGAGCAAGCCCACTCATATTTTATTAAACATATGATGCTGAGCCCCTGGCCCCCATCCTACTCCAGCAGTGAGCCCCTGAGTATTGTGCAGAAAATGAATTGTCAGAACTTCAGATGTGTTCCATTCGGCTCATCAAAACTGTTTTATTAGACTATTTGACATCTAAAAAATTGTTCCAGCCTTTTCTCTCTGCCCCTCCCCAGTTCATGTAGTAACAAAAGCATCTGAATTTGATTTTCCTCTTAGAACCACGTGATCTTCTGCAAATTCAAGTGCAAAAGAATAAAACTCTTTTAATATTGGAAATCCATGCAGCCAGTTTCAGGAAAGGGTGAAGAAATTGTGTGTAAAAATGTTGTATATATTAAAGCACTTTGTTTGATCAAGTGTTCCTCCATGGATAGTTTATTCAAACTAAATATTAAACAGTATTAAATTTTTTAAGTGTAAACACGCAAAATATCAAACGTTTTCAGAAACAAAATGAACTTGAGAAGTATTTTGATAGATACTGAGAGATGAAATTGTAAAAACATTCCCAAAAGAAAGCAGTCAACCCTGAGTCATATAAACATGGCGGGTCCCTCACAGCTCCCACCTTCGACATTGACCTCAGCTTCACATGCCCTCTGGCCTTCAGGTATGAATTACTTTCAGAGCTTAGGATCACAGATTGCCCCACATGTCTTGTGCGTCTGTGTTCAGCCTCGGGTCGGGTCTGGTGTTGGATGGTGTGGTTTTGAGCCAAGTCCCCAAGAGCTCAGACATACTGTCTACAGTTACCATTCTGCAGTGGGGCCTAGACCCCTGTAACACATTGTCCAGGCCACAGTGACTCTGCCAGGAGTATCCCTGGGTTTCTGCCACCTCTTGCCACTTTGCAAGCAAGCCATTTTATTGTGGACAGCCCTTGGTTCCCTGTTATGAACATCTGGAGAAAGCCAGTCCTGCCTTCCCTTCCTGCTCCCCAGAAATTCCCCAGGAACCATCAGTTGCCTTTCTCATTGCTGGGACAAAAATCATTTGAGTGAAGAAGGGTTTCTTTTTCCGGGTTTACTGCTCAAGGTTGTTATCCATCATGATGAGGGAAGGCAAGGTGTCAGGAGACTGAAAGAGCTCATCACACTGCACAGCTCTTCATGGTCAGGAAGCAGAGAACAACGAAGCCTGTTGCTCAGCTGGCTTTCTTCTTTTTATGCAATCCAGAACCCCAGCCCATGGACTAGTGCTGCTTGTTCATGTTTAAGGTGGTCTTCCCTCCTTAACTAACCTACTTCCTTATAGGCATGTTCATTTCTTAGGTGATTCTATGCTCTGTCAAGTTGACAATCAATATATGCCACCATCTCACCAACAGGGTGGCATTTTCAAATTAAGTTCCAGGATGAGGCCACTGGCCCCTAGCTGGTAACAGTATGTTAAGACACCCATGCCTGTGTGTGGTCTCAACTCCTGGCAGACTTGACATGGTGCTGGAGCCGGGGGACTCATTCCCACTCACCCTTGTTAATGTCTTCCTCCCAGAAAGGCGCATTCATGTGAATAAAAACCACCCTAAATTTTTTCCTGGAGATGGAGATATTTTCTCCTGCCAAACCATGAAGAAATTGAAGTCGGACTCATCATAGACTCAAGAACTGAGAGGGTGAGAAGAGAGGGCACATTGGTTTTTCCCTTTCATTACTAACTATCCCTCATTGCTTCTGAATTTTGAGGACAGAGGGCAAGGAAATTAGTCTTAAAATTTGTTCCTTCAGCTACCAGACCTGCCAAAGCCAAGGTTGTCCTCTGAGCCACTTTCAAAGGAGTAGGAAGCGAGCTTGCAGCCTTCAAACATCAAGTAGCTCGGCGCTGCCGTCAGCTCACGGAGTGCTCTCCAGAGACTCCCATGCGGCGTGCTCTTCTGCATGTGACTCTCTGGCTGTTATTCTCAATGCCAATAACTGTGGTGGTTTGCATGTAAAATGCCACCCCTAAGCTCATGTGTTTGAACACTTGACCACAGTTGGGAGAATTGCTATAGAAAATTGTGAACCTGTAGGAAGTGGAGTTTTGCTGGAGGAGGTAGTCACTGAGGGGGCCTTGAATGTGATCAATACCATTTGGTCATATCTAATCCTTTCCTACAAAATTCTAGATTTAGTTTTAAGTACATTGTTAAGAATTTCATATTTGTAAAAAATTTTTGGCTTTTCTATTAAAAATTGTTATTTTCTCTCTCTGTTTCCTGTTTATTGTTTGTTTCCTATAGCCTAAACTTTTTCAGTGTAATGAATGCAATTAAATCTATTTCTTTTTGCTGTGCTTATTGGTGATTTTAATGTCCTACCTAAGAAACTACTATCTGACCCAAAGACATGAATTTCTTCAAAGAATCTTATAGGTTAAGCTTGGCTATATAGGTTCAGTTTTGGGTTAGTTTTATAATGGTTTGAAGAGGGCCCAACTTAATTTTTGTCAAGTGGACATTCAGTTGTCCCAGCCTGCGGGTCGTACAGACTGTTCTTCCCCATTGCAGAGTTCTGACACCTGTTGAAACTCAGCTGAGCACAGTGTGCTATGTACCTCTGGACTCCCTCCATTCCTTCAATCCATGAATCCATGTTTGTGCCAGTACCACAGTGTCTTCTTTCTGGTAGATTTATAACAAGTTTTGGCATTAAGTAGGCGAATTGTCCTGTCCTTCTTAGTGCTTTGGCTATTTAAATTAATTTAGAGTGTGTTGGTTTTGTAAAGAAAAAGTTATATGTTGATAGGCATTGTATTAAATCTATAGAATGATTTAGGGAGTATTGTTATCTTTAACAATATTAGATCTTCCAAATCCCATATACAGTCTGTTTGTCCACTAATAAGTCTCAGTTCCTTTCAGACTGAATTGTAGGATTAAATATTCAGAACTTAATTGATTTGGTCAAATTTATTCTCAGTGTTCTTATTAAATGTATTTTTTAAATTTTATACTTTTTCATTGCTAGTATATAGTAATATAACTGATTTTTGTGTACTTACATTGCATCTTATAACCTTGTTTTACTTGTTTTTTAGCCCTAGGGTGTGTGTGTGCAAGTGCATGCGCATGTGCGTGTATGTCTGTGTTTGAGGATTTCCAGTCCACACACTTTTGTTGCCTGCTGGAGGTAGTTCCACTTCCTCTTGCCATTTTCAATGCTCTGTCTTTTCCCTGCATCATGGTTTTGGCTTCATATCCAGTACAATGAGGAGTGAAGGGGACAAGGGCAGCTTTGTCCTGATCTCACTCTTGAGGAAAAACATTTAGCTGTCACTGCAAGTATGCAGGCTGTGGGGTGTCCACAGCTGTCCTCAGTAAGCATTAGACAGGAAGTTTGCCTCTGTTCCTGATTTGTGCCTTCTTTTTTTTTTTATGAAAGAGTGCACCAGGCTGTCAACTGCCTTTTCTGCACTGTTGAAATATCAATGTGATTTTATTTTATTCTATTAACATCATATTAATTTTCAAATGTTGGACCAACTTCATATTCCTGTGATAAATTGCATTTGGTCATGATTTCTATAAAATTATAGATTTAATTTTTAAACATGTTATTGAGAGTATTATATTTGTAACAATTTTTGGCCTGTAATGTTATTTTTCGATATGTTTGTCTCATTTGGGGTCTGGTCAATACTAGTCTTATGGAATGATCTTCTATCTTTTGGGAGAGTTTATACAGGATTCATATTAGTTCATCTAAGATACTTCTAGAAGTTTGCACTAGAGCAGTGTCTGTTTTTTCAAATTATTTATTTGATAAGTTATTAAAGCCTTACTGGACTGTATAGGAGTCAGCTAATGATTGGACGGTGATTTTCTTCAGTACTTGAAGTAGAAGTAGATACAATACGCCTCCCAGTGTTTGCTACGATGTTTGGTGCATGCTGGGATACATGTTAAACTCTCAACCAGGCCATTTACAATTCCACATTAACCTTCAGTTCCTACTTAGGTGATAGCCATGTCTCATGTTTAGCCAGAGGCGAGAATGTCGTGTCAAGAGGTCATAGTTGAGCGTCAACATAGCTAATTCCTGGGCACAGCCTTCTAGACTCCACAAAATGTGTCAAAGCTTCTCTGAGCCATGGTCTTCCTCTCCTTCTTTGGCTTTTCCTCTGGAGCTTTTTGGTAAGTGTGTTGCCTTGTGTATTCGTCAGTCCCTGGGACAGCCACAACATCAGGCACTTGTCTGTAAGTGTTTGACAATGTCCACAGGAGAAGCCCTGGGTGCATTCCAAGGGAAGCCACCTTAAGGCCAACTTCTCAAGGAACAACATAGGGAGCTACCAGATGGCTCAAGGGATGAGAAGTGTTTTGGAACGAGTCTGACAGAGATCAACAGGTCTCTGTGTTCTCTCTATTGTGAGACATGTTATTTTTCAAGGTTGGAAGCAAGCTGGAAACAGATGAGACAGGAACACTCAGAGCATCACAAAACTCTGAGGTCTTACTGAGATTCACCAGTTTGTATGTTTTCTGAAAACAAAAAACAAACAAATAAAGAAAAAAACAAAACCTTTGTTGGGTTCCTACCAGACTTTTAAGTTTTAACCACAGTACTCACAAAGCTGACTGTGACCCATGTTGCTAGATTTTCTTTATGTTCCTGTGGGGTAACTTTTCAGAAGTCCTTAGCCCCTCTTTTCTGGTACTAGCCTCTGCCCTGAATCTGATGCTGACGTCACAAGCATCTTCGTCCCTCTGTACTGCTCCATAGCTACTGCTGACACTGTGTTTGTTGATGGTTTTAATAATGGTGATTCTTTCCTCACAGTTTCTGTGTTGGGATTTACTGAGATTCTTTGCCCTGAGGGTGAGAGTAATTTCCATTAAATCTGGACCTATTTTTCAGACAGATAATCACTTGATATTGATATCAGAGAAGTTTCCTCAGATACTTTTCTTCACCCATCTTTTTTCTTAAGAATCCCCATCATATATAAGTTTATACACTTGAAATGTCCAGTCTTTGCATATTTATTTATTCTTTTCTCTCTTTTCTGGGTTTTCTTTTGGGTGGTGCTACTGCCGATTCTTAAATTCAATGTTTTGTACCCACTCTCCAACCTTCCATTACTTTAGTCTCAGGTACATTCTACCTGAGGCATTGCACCTGTCAGGTCCGAAAGCTGGGTGTTAGCCTTTGTCCCTTTTCATGTTCTCCCACTCTATTGTTGAACATCTGACTTCCATTACAACAGTCATTTCACTATACTTCTGTTAATTCTGGCATTCTTAATGAGTTTTAAGCGATGATGGTATCATTGTTCTGGTCACCAGACAGCATGTATTTTCCTTATTAGGAGATGGATGTTTTTGGATTCTTATGAATATTCCTTCCCTCTGTTCTACATTGCCATTAATTTGCTTGAGAGCAGTGTGATCATTTCTGGTCTTGTTTTCATGATTCATTGAAACCAGAATGATGTTTATTCCAGGAATAATTATTCTGACTGCTATAGCCAGTGACTTATAAATGATGAGTTTTCCAGTGCGGCTGCTGGAGAAAGCCTGGTCTCACCCGAGACATGCACATGCAGAATTGGAGACACAAGGGTCGTCTCCAGAGCTGCTGACTTCCTGCACTCAGGGCTCTCCCTAAGCTGAGCCCATGACTGCTCCTGCCTGGGCCTCAGCAAGCTGTGGGTGCTGCTTCCTCCACTGAGGGGTGCTGGCTCTCCCTGCCTTGTCTTCTTGGTGCCACATGCTGACTGAGAGCCAAAGCAACCAAAGCTCTCTTCATCTTCTTTGCTTTCCGCTTGCCACCAGTCACTGCTTTCCGTTGTCTATAGCCCAATGTCTTGGAAATTATATTTGTGCATTTTAGCTGCCTGCATGTTTATGCTTATGTTAGGTAAAAGAATAAAAGTTGACACTTATTCTACTGTGCCTGAAGTGAGTCTCATTATCTCAACATCAAAAAATCTCTATTTTAGGAAATAATATAGAAAAAAACACTTCCCAAGTTGTATTGTGAAATTAGTATTTCCTTGCTAGTGATCAAAATCATGCAGATATTACAAAGAGAGGAAGAAAGGGAGGAAAAGAAAAAAAAAAAGAACCGGAAAGAGAAAACTACAGATCCATCCTACTCAGAACCAACTATGAATGTAAAATTAAAAAATAGCCAACTGTCAAATAATGACATCCAATCATATCTGAAATGTGTGTTGCATCATTATTAAGTGGACTCTGTCTCATGCAAAGTTTATTTGCAGTTGATTGTTTTACTGGTGTAATGCACCACTGTAGCCAATTAAAGGAGTTAAAACACATATGTTTGTGTGCCAGAAAAGCACTTAAGAACTTTCAATGCCCACACAAGGCTTTAAAAATCTTATTAGAAATGATAAACTTGCAATGCAGGAGAGACTTCAAACTGATATAAAGAACCAGGAGCAAATCGACAGCTGGTGTCATGTGTCCTTTGTCCTGGATGAATCATTTATGTCACTCCATGTCACAAAGAAACAGCAAGTGCTTTCTGGCTAAGATCAGGAATACAGTAATGTAGCTGCCTATCATTTTATTTGAAATTCCTCTGAAAACCCTCTCTATTGAAACAAGGCAATAAAAATAAAAGCATATACATCAGAAAAGAAGAAAAAAGGACATTTGAAAGATAAAGCTGTAGAAATCATCTAGTAGTATAAAACAATTTTATAGAAATGATGAAACACAGTGATTTTTTAAAACATATTTAACAGTGAAACTATTAACACAGTTAACTATCTTATAATACCACAGAAAACATAAAATAAATATCTAGATATAAATTGACAAGGTACATGGGAATCCCATACCCTAAAAAATTTAAAGTATCACTGAGAGAAATTAGAAAAAAAAGCTAAACAAATGGACAGACATACTATGTTCATGGATTTTATATCTTCATATTTAAAAATATCATGTCCACAACTGACCTATGTAAAGTCAATATGAACCTGGCCAGATTAGTAGTTTTGTTATAGAAATTGATGAGCTGATCTTCAAATTCTTAAAGAAATTTAAAGGATATAAAATACCCAAATGAAATTACAAAGACACAGAAGAGTTACTTTCTGTCACTTGTGACTTACTAAATAGCTTCTCTGCTCAAGACAAAGGCCTTTAAAATGCCCAAGGTGAAGAGGAGAAAGTTTTTGACAAATTGTGTTTGAATATCTCGATAAAGACTTGGTGGCAGGAGGGGGAGGCCGGGTTTGAATAATTATCTCCAGCATTAGGAGCAGCAGAGCTGATCCCTGTGGTCAAGCCTTGCAGCCACAGGGCCAACCTCCAGCATGTCTCGTGGCCTGCAGAATGCATCCTGAAAACACCAACAAAAGCTGAAGTGATCAAATTCCAAGAAGGAACCAGAAAGGACTTTCAATCCATTGGACTGGCAGAAATGCGGTAGGGTAGATACAAAGAGCATTACACATGAAAGAATTTCACTAAGATGAAAATTCCCAGTTCATAAGATGACATAATTAAGAAAATAACCAGAGTGGGATATGGCTTGGTGGTAGCACACTTGTCTTGTGTTAGATTCCCGGCACAGACAGAAAGAAAGAAGGGGGGGGGGGGGGGAAAGAAGAGAAAAGTAAGGGAGGAAGGAAGGAAGGTGGGAGAGAAGAACAACCAAGTACACACTAGTTGGATATATTTACAATGCATATATTTAACAAAGGTCTCATATTTATAACATGTAAAAAGATTCCACAATAAATAATGAACTATATAATAATAAATTACAAGCTATTAAAATGAACAAAGATTTTGACATGTCATAAAGAAAGATAAACAAGTTACAAATAAATACCTGAGAAAGTGCTTAATTCCATTTGTCAACAATTAAATGCTAATTCTAGCTACAATGAGGTATCACTTCACTAACCTGGAAAGGCTGATGTCTGGAAGGCATTTTTACACCCTCCTGGTATACATGTGCAGCTGAATTACTTCAGAAACCTGGCAGGCATTTTATTCTTGTTTTTACCCAAAGTAAATGAAACTATCCATCCATATGAGAACATGCACGAAATGTTATTGGCCTGGCCAAAATCCAGACATAATGCAAACACTGGTGAGATGGAAAAGTAAGTTGCGGCCATGTGCATGTGATGGAGCACCAACCAGCAATGGAAAGGTGAAAGTGGACCGATCGTGGGACAAGTGTGTGACTGACACACGGTAGTGAAGGCAGACAGTGGAATCTCCCAGATATGTGCAGTTCATGAACAGAAAAAACACACTGGGGTAAAGCTGGTGTTTGATGGTGAAGGGCAGGACTTGGCTTGACCTGAGGCATGAGGGCTGATGGGAAGATTCTGAATCCTTATTGAGGAGGTGGGTTACGTGTCATTAGTTCATCAAATCACAAAACCTTGTTGCAGTTACCAGAAGCAGCTTATGAGAGAAAAGGGTTTCTTTTGGCTTAAAGTTCCCAGGGGAAGTTCCATGGTGGCAGAGCAGACAGACAGGGCATCACATCCTGTCATGGCAGCTGGGAGGGAGGGGTGTGAGTGAGCCAGCTATGAACCACCAGTGGGCTAACTAATTAACTTCAAGGCACACCCCCAGTGACACACCCCCAGCAAGCCTCCACCTCCCAAAGACTCCACCGGCTGGATACTAAGCAAGAAGCTTAATCACAAGCTTGAGGCTGACCACCAGAAGTCTGCACTTTACCATACCTAAATGCTATCTCAGTGCAATATAAACTGGGGAAAAATGCCTACAACTTGGACTGAGGAAATGGGATTCACTGTGAGCCATATAAGACAATGTCATGGAAAAACACCAGGCGCAGACGCAGACGACCTGGCAGAAAAAGAGGAATGAGTCCAAGATTTCTCAAACTGTTTAAAACACTTATTTTGTAGGAAAAATTCTGCTGTGATTCATAGCTTCATTTTTAGAAATTTGGACATGATTGCCACATTGAAACATTATGGAAGAATGACATTTGCTAGAGACAACATGTCCATGGCATGCAACTGACCACACAGGACGAACAGGAGAATGCGCCGAGGTTTGACGCTAAGACTGCTTAGCGGAAGGGTAGGATGTGGCACATTTATGAGCATACCAACAGATGCAAAATTTTCCATGTCCAGTAATTCAATGAGTGACCTTATATGACTGAATCATTACCCACACTTCTGAAGCATACTCTGTAATATCTGTCATCTGAGACCCAAGCCCCATGGTTTGCATGCATGTCACAGCTACTCAGCTGCCTCTGACACTGAGGGTTGAGGATAGGCTCTCTTGTTCTAGACTTATTGTTAATCTGGGCCCAAGTCCAGCCACACATTCTTGTCACTTGTACTCAGTTCCTTTGGGCTCTGAACCTAATGCTACAGCTTGGCTCAGATAATGACAATTGTATTTGCTGATTGCCTTCGGAGCCTCATAGCCTGATGATGAGGTTCAGATCTTCACATTTCCCAGTTATTGACCAACTTCCTGCAGTGACAGGACTTAACCCTCAGCCCCATGACGCTGTCTGTCTCTGATGCCAGTCTCTGATTGGACCTGGTATGGTACATGCCCCTCTGAACAGCGTGTCAGACCTCCTGCTGACTCCACCCCCACTCAATGCTGGCATGCTCAGGAAACTTCTGGGGCACTGCTTTTCTTCATATCCGTAGGACTGAAAGGTGAGTTCCAGGCCCTTAAATCACAAACTTCAAACAAAAATCTCTCACCCTAACCCTAATCTCTACAATTCCCCAAAGCAGTAGGAGAGAAAGAGCAAGGGAGGAATCAGTGTTTTCCAAGTGGTGCCAGAATGACCAAGTTCAGAGCTGGGGAGATGGCTGAGGAGTTAAGAGTGCTTCCTGTTTAAGCCTAAGGGTCTCAGGCCAGAGACTGCTGAGTTCAACATCCCAAGAGCCATATTATAAAGATGGGTGTGGCCACACGTCTGTAGCTCCAGTCTGTGGAGTGAGCTGGGAGACTGCTAGAGAGTTGCTGGGGCTTGCTGATGGATAGCAGCGCCAGGCTGAGCCCCTGTCTCAAGGGAAATACATAAATGAGTGACAGGAGGACACCTGACAGTTTCTGCATGCGCATACATGGGGAGCACAAATCTGCCTACACAGGTGAATGCACCACACACATATGCAAATGTACGTCAAATTCATTTGGCTGTCGTTCACCCAAGGTGGAAGGTGCAAGTGCAGGGGCCCGTGTTGCCTGCTCACCCCAGATGGTCATTTATCTTACAGTGCCGACTTGGATTTACCTGGAATAGAAAATTGAAGGAAAGGGCTGGAGAGATGGCTTAGCAGTTAAGGCACTTTCCTGCGAAGCCTAAGGACCCAGGTTCAATTCGCCAGGTCCCATGTAAGCCAGATGCACATGGTGGCGCATGCATCTGGAGATTGTCTGCAGTGGCTTGAAGCCATGGTGTGCCCATTCCCTATCTCTCTCTTTCTCTCCTCTCTGTCTCTAATAAATAAATAAGTAAAAATAAATCTTAAAAAAAGAAAACTGAAGGAAAAACAACCAACCAAATTACTTTGCAAACCTTCCCAACAAAAGACAGTGAAGAAGCCTTCAGATTTAGGATGCTTTTGCATTTACTGAGTCAGCTTGGTTTGTTTGAAAGCTTTTTTAAAATTTGTTTTTATTTATTTATTTGAGATAGAGAGAGAACAAGCATGCCAGGGCCTCCAGCTGCTGCAAATGAACTGCAGACACAGTCATCACCTTGTGCATCTGGCTCATGTGGGTCCTGGGGAATCAAACCCTTTGGCTTTGCAGGAAAGCGCCTTAACCACTAAGCCATCTGTCCAGCCCTTGGCTTGTTTTAGAGAAGACCCCAGCAGTGGTTGTTATTCTGTGACCCATGGCACTGTATATATTTTTCCTGAAATAAGGATTAATTATCACATCTATTTCATTTTAGGGTAGCCTGAAAGTCTAACTTGTACTTTCATAAACTTAAAAGATAAGGAAAAGTCAATCAATTAAATGCACTGTTGAACTACTAATTGGATTTTGACTAAGACTATTACCAATAGAGTGCACTTGACCCATTTTAGAGTACGCTGGTGAGTGATATATGATGAAGGTGGCATGCACCTATGACACTTGAGGGATTTGTGGTGCTGCCTTTCTACAGAGAGTCATAATGTGCTTATCATTGTAGCCATGCTGTTGCATTGGACAATGCTTGTCAAGTTGTTAGCAAGACTTCAGATGCATCATTGGTTTTTATGCAACAGGGCTAAGGATGGAGTGCATTGGCAGAGCACTTGCCTGGCATGCGCCAGGCCATAGGTCCCATCCTCACACCACAGAAAGAAAAGTTCTGGTGGGGAAGGAGGTTTGGGGATCCTAATTGTGGTACTAATGCTTGCATAGCAAATGGTTCATCTACTGAGCCATCTCCTTATCCCCCCAAAATGCATAAATATTTTTGAATGTCTCCATTTATTTCTTTTTGTTGTAACAAACCCTCTAAAATCTAAGAACAGGTGCAGACAGAATAACCAATGCCTCTTGCTCTCTCCCTGGCTGGAAACAAGTGCTTTCCAGGGAGCTGGATGAAGTACCCGTGTGTCTCCTTCCCACAACAGAGCCTGCTCCTTCCTCTTCCAACCGGTACTTTCCAAATCACAAATTATTAACCCATTCTTCCTTCTTCACCTGATAGCAGGCCTTGTTTGGAATGCTCCTCATTTGCATGTCAGGGTTGGAAGTCAAACAAGGCCCTTATGAACATGACCTGATGCAGGGAACATGTTGTGATTAAGTGAGAGGTGTGTAACTTCACATGGAAATTTTATAAATGGGAAAAGTCAACTCCTTTTCATCTACATGTCAGCAATCAAAGGTTTTAGACTTCTGTTGGAATGTGCACCAGTCAGATACTACCATTAGAAGGGGATAGTCTGCCTCACAGAGCTCACGGCCAGCTCTATTCTGGGCTCCATGGGATGGTTCAGACTCTAAATGTGTACCAATGGGCCACAGTGCTAAATCACTTGGGATTTTACTCTCAGTATGGGCGATGCACATACAAAAACATTCAAGTTCTCCATGGCCAAGACAATAGAAGGTGAGGTGGTCTGAGTGGTCCTTCAAAGCCCATGGTGTGTACTCATCCCAGATTTTCCAGGTTGGTTAAATATTATCTTAACTCCATACCACAACCGTAACAGGAGACTCAATTGACAGCTGTCATTCTATTAGATAAAACAGATAATTAAGAAGTTAATGTTAGGATTATTTTAAAGTAAGCTTCCTTATCTCTCTGGCTCTCAGGAGTATAAAAGTCAATTTCTTTAGCCAGCACTTAGTGCTGATGACCCACCTTACGATGTTTTCATTTTTGGTCATCCTCTCAGACGATGAGCCAGACAAGGATAAAAAAAGAAATAACCACGCTGTTTATTTGCCTCAAAATCAAACCAAATATTTGTCTGAGGTTCCAAATATTTAGATAACTTACCCACTAATTTCTATTTTCCTTCATGTTTTGCACATCCCCTTGCAGAGCCAAAATACCCTCTTTTCCATTTTATTAGTTGCTTTACACGCCGTGTGCAAAAGCGCATGGTAAAAGAGTTTAAAAGAGAGTACTCATGTGGACTCAGTTAAAATTTTATTTTTCTCACCTCATCAAAGTTATTTCTTTCTGTTTTGTTTTCAGTTTTTTAACTGTGGATATATGGGTGTGGCTTCAAGTTTATCCTCTGTGTGGCTAACTGAATGTTTTGTTTGTAAGTTTTTTTTTTTTGTTTTTTTTTTACCTTGAATCATCCTTGAGAAGGGTTAATCATTATTTCTTCAAATAAATTTTCTCTGAGCTTCGCTAGACCTCCTGCTTCTCCAGCTCCATCCACATACTCAGTTGCTTTTCTTTTTGACATGTGGCCTGGGGTTCTTTGTCTCAAAGTACCTGGATCTCTGGTTTACTTTTCTCCCACAGATATCGTGCCAGAGACCTAGGAGGAGCTTCTAGTCCCTCTGTCATGTGCCTTGGTTCTCAAGCTTCCCTGGAGCTCTTTCTGTAGTAGCTTGTTCTCTAGGAAGCTCCTCTGTAATGGGGTGCTAAGGGGTCAGGAAAGTCCTTGAACCCCAATCCCTCTGTTCATGTCTACTTTTACGCAAAGAATTGAATAAGACAAAGAAGGATAATTATTAAATTCTTATGTTTATTTAGAGAAGTACAGAACCAAAGGAAAGGAGAATGAATATACCCACGTGGCTTGAGAGCCCACGTGGCGGGCCTGGAAAAACCATAGACAGGTGTTGCAGTCAGGTCTGCATTGCTGGTAGAAATCACCCAACCAAGAGCAGCTTGAGGGGACAAAAGAGGTTTATTTTGGCTTACAGGATCGAGGGGACACTCCTCGATGGCAGGGAAAATGATGGGATAAGCAGAGGGTGGGCATCACTTCCTGGACAACATCAGGTGGACAACAGGAATAGGAGAGTGTGACAAACACTAACAAGGGGGAGCTGGATATAACAACCATAAACCAGCCCCCAACAATACACTCCCTCCCGGAGGTATTAATTCCCAAGTCTCCATCAGCTGGGAATCTAGCATTCAGAACACCTAAGTTTATGGGGGACACCTGAATCAAACCACCACAATGGGACAGAAAAACAAAGAGCTCTTGCTATGTTGAGAAAGAGCCTATATAGAAAGTAGAGACTGGGTTGAGCTGAGGGGAAACTCACCAGCCTCCAGTGGCTCCTGAGGTACTCAGGCAGCTCAAAGACCTCACCCTCCCATCACAAATGTATTTATAGCCTTATGGTGGTTGACCCTTCTTTCCACATCAGGTGACCTGAGGGACAGCTGATTGATTTGTGCTAGGATCTATCTCAGGAAGAGGCCAGCCAAGTTCTGGTATCTAAGCTTGACCAACCACAATGTTAGGATTAGATTTAAATCCTAGGAGACCTCCCTCCCAAGAGAAATCCAGGTTGTTTGTGGAAAAACAGCTCTAGGAAGATGTTAGATGACCCTTTGATCTCCAGCAAGTACAGACAGCAAAGATAGGCTCAAAGACTTCCCTGTTTCTTACTCTCAGGGGCAGGTCACCCTAACTGCTTAAAAGAGCTACCTGACCCTCCCACCCCCTTACCTGCACTCTCTTCAAGAGAACTGCCCTCCACCTCAAGGACGCAGCTGTACCCATCTGTCCTCTCCATCTCTACCTGGTCGTCCCAGCATCTGGACTGTTTTGAGATGGGTGTCTGACTGCCTTGTCTATTGAACCTTACTTACCCTGGAATCCTAGCTCTCTGTGAGTCAAATAATTTTGTATTTGACCCTGGATGATTTTGGTATTATTTATGAAATTCTGGGTTCTGTTCAAATCTTCCATTAGATGTTAAGTTTGTTGCCTTTGCTTGCTTGTTTTTCATGGTGCTGAGGGTTAAATCCAGGCATTCTGGCCTGCTAGGAAAATGCCCTCCCAACTTCAGGTTGTCTTAAGGGCAGATAACCTAGTGCGGTGAAGCCTTGCTCATTTTCCTCACCATCACCTCCCTTTGCTGGGTCTCTTGAACAGACCCTTCCCTGGCCTCCTGGGTGTCAAGTGTGGGCCGTGGTCTCTGCCATAGCTTGATGGCTTCATGGACCAGTGGTTTGCAATGGGGCTCCCATCCCAGCAGCGACTCCTTTCCTTCCCCTCCAGCTTGCATCCTTCTCCACCCAAGCTTCTCTTGGCATCCAGACTTTCTGCCCAGCTACCCAGGCAAGAGAGGGTGAAGGAAGGAGGGTTTCTTCCTCCTTCCACCATGCCTCTGCTCTACTCATGTCCTCTTGGAGGAAGTAGGCTGCAGGTAAGACCCTCCATGTTGCTGCATCACTGCCACAAGGCAACGGTGGGCTTACTAGCAGAAGAGGCCAGAGAAGAAAGTCAATGTGAGAAGCACGCCTGCTCCCCCAGCGTCACCAGAAAACCTCTTCAGGCTACATAAAGTGTTTTGCCTCAGAGGTGTGGCTGTGTGGCTCCTTTATTCTCTGTCTTCAAGAGCATGGAAATGGGAAATGAAAGGGCTCACCACGCCAGATCAATAGTCATGTAAAGCCCTTATCAGAGATGTGGCATTCATTTTTTCATAACAAAATGATTATAGCAGCAGTTTGATAATTTTAATAGTTTATATATTATAGAAGAGAAAATTTTCCTAGATAAATAATTCTAAATATAAAACTCAAATTTCATTTCCTAAAAGGAGATGATTGACCTATTCCCATCACCCAATTTAAACAAATGGAAAAGGGAGTTGAATTTTTTGTTTTCCTAAAGCTTACTCATCCTTATTCTACCACAGCTCCTTCGCTCTTAGTCTCCCAAAGAATGCAGGTCAAACTGGAAAACACTTGTGGTTGGGACACATATAGCTTTGTTGGTCAGAAGTGATGAACAGACAGCTGTTCAGAATTGTTTGAGACCTGTGAAGGTTTAAACTGAGTCGCACCAAACTTCATGCCTGTTCAAAAGGTTGCTTTTCTCCCTCCTCACACACCTCACATCTCAGGTCCCCAGGCTCTCAGGTTCTCAGCCTGCTCCCTCTGGCTAGGATTTGGCCTCTAAGGAACAAGCATTTGCCATCATTGGTTTAGCCCAGTCATCTTCTGCACACAGTGTTTCTGTTTCTGAGGTGTAAGATATAAAATCATAAGACCTTGAGCAATGGATCCTCAAGAGTGGATCCACAAAGGACTTGCATTTAGGTGTGCATCTGACCTTCAAGGGAGTCAGAGAATCTAAGGATGCAGCTGCCATTCAGGAGAAAGGAATGAGGGGGAAGGCTGTGGTGGGGACAGGAAGTGAGAACATAAGGAGCCATTGAACTGTCTCTAAGGATGAGGAGCAAGTTAGGGTGATAGTGGGGACAAGGAGGGAGGAAAGTAAATCTGGGGAGCATGCCTTGTAGCTCATAGCTAGAAGATAGGCTGGAGGGACCCTGAGTCAGGGTTGTCCTTAGAGCTTTCTTTCCAGCCAAAATCACTCCTGGATCTGGGGTGAGTAGAGTGAGTTGCTCTAGCCTCCACTAGGAACCCCGGGAGCCACTGTAAACACCTGAGGCCAAGGTTCCCCCTTCCCTCAGAGCAGCACTGCATTCTCCAGCAATGGTACTTCCTCCCCTTTCAAGGTTATGCCTGACTTGTTCCCATTCCTGGGACCCCCAAAATTCCTCAGAGTTCCGGATTCTCATAAAGGCCAACACCCTGCTAGGTAGGTAGGACCTAGGAATAGAGCATTGCACCTTCAAGAAGACTTCAGGGGACATACCACAGGAGCACTGCATCTTTAAGAAGAGTTAAGGGGACATACCACAGGAACACTGCACCTTCAAGAAGAGTTAAGGGGACATACCACAGGAGCACTGCATCTTCAAGAAGAGCTGAGGGGACATACCACAGGAACACTGCACCTTCAAGAATAGTTGAGGGGACATACCACAGGAAGCACTGCACCTTCAAGAAGAGTTAAGGGGACATACCACAGGAGCACTGCATCTTCAAGAAGAGCTGAGGGGACATACCACAGGAACACTGCACCTTCAAGAAGAGTTAAGGGGACATACCACAGGAGCACTGCATCTTCAAGAAGAGCTGAGGGGACATACCACAGGAACACTGCACCTTCAAGAATAGTTGAGGGGACATACCACAGGAACACTGCATCTTCAAGAAGAGTTAAGGGGACATACCACAGGAGCACTGCATCTTCAAGAAGAGTTGAGGGGACATACCACAGGAACACTGCACCTTCAGGAAGAGTTGTGGGGACACACCACAGGAGCACTGCATCTTCAAGAAGAGTTGAGGGGACATACCACAGGAACACTGCACCTTCAAGAAGAGTTAAGGGGACATACCACAGGAACACTGCATCTTCAAGAAGAGTTAAGGGGACATACCACAGGAACACTGCATCTTCAAGAAGAGCTGAGGGGACATACCACAGGAGCACTGCACCTTCAGGAAGAGTTGTGGGGACACACCACAGGAGCACTGCATCTTCAAGAAGAGTTGAGGGGACATACCACAGGAACACTGCACCTTCAGGAAGAGTTGTGGGGACACACCACAGGAGCACTGCATCTTCAAGAAGAGTTGAGGGGACATACCACAGGAGCACTGCACCTTCAGGAAGAGTTAAGGGGACATACCACAGGAACACTGCACCTTCAAGAAGAGTTAAGGGGACATACCACAGGAACACTGCATCTTCAAGAAGAGTTAAGGGGACATACCACAGGAGCACTGCATCTTCAAGAAGAGTTAAGGGGACATACCACAGGAACACTGCATCTTCAAGAAGAGTTGAGGGGACATACCACAGGAGCACTGCACCTTCAGGAAGAGTTAAGGGGACATACCACAGGAGCACTCCATCTTCAAGAAGAGTTAAGGGGACATACCACAGGAACACTGCATCTTCAAGAAGAGTTAAGGGGACATACCACAGGAGCACTGCACCTTCAGGAAGAGTTAAGGGGACATACCACAGGAACACTGCACCTTCAGGAAGAGTTGTGGAGACATATCACAGGAACACTGCATCTTCAAGAATAGTTAAGGGGACACACCACAGGAGCACTGAATCTTCAAGAATAGCTAAGGGGACACGCCACAGGAACACTGCATCTTCAAGAGAGTTGAGGGGCATACTATCAGAGCACTGCATCTCCTTGAAGGAAAGCTAGAAATACCCACTATATACCCAAATTCCCATACACCACATGCTACATATATCGACATTGACCCAGACACCCATTCCTCTGCACCCAGACAGACAGAATCACACACTTGAACACATAAAAACAACTTTCACTCACACAACTATGCTCACATATACACACATATACTTACACACATTCCCATACATACACAATCACACACACATGTATAATGTCACACACATATATACACATGCATATATATATATATATATATATATATATATATATATATATATATTCACACACCCTGTCACACACATAGCCACAGACACCTTACATACATATACACACACATTCACACATACACACACCTCTTGCTGTAACTGTTACCTTAGTTGATAATTGAGTCTCCACAGCTTTTATGTAGCTAAAATGATTTCTTATACCATGTGGTAGTATGAAAGGAAGTTGTCACCTATAACTTCATGTGTTTCTTATTAAGCTTCATACTTGGTCCTCAGTTGATGGAGCCTTTGGGAGGTGAATCCTGGCTGGGGGAAATGTGTTACTGGAGGTAGGTCTTGAGGTATATTAATATAGCCTCCTTGGAGTTCAGAGTCAGCTCACTCTGCCTGCTCTCTCCCAGCTGATGTGACAAGTGGTATTCTGCCATGATATTCCTTCCATGACAGAACTTCCCCTTGAAACTGTAAGCCAAAATAAACCATTTCCTTCCATCAGCTTCTTCTGGTCTGGTGTTTGGTCCTGGCAGTGAGAAGGTGGCTGCTACACTCAATTAGTCAGGGCCCTAAACCCAGCAGGCAGCATCTTTAGAAGGAGGGAGGAGACAAAGACACGGAGAACCCCAGTGAGGACAGCCATGTGGAGTGAGGTGGCCACAGCATGGACGCTGGGTCCCCAGAGCTGGAAGAGGCAGGAAGAATCCTCTGAAGGGTCTGTATAACCAGCCCTACTGACTCGCAAGTCTCAGACTTCTGATGCCAGTGCTGTGAAGACGAAGTTATGCTGTTTTAAGTTACCTCTTTGTGTATTTTGTGACAGGACCCTAGGAAACACATAGAGGGATTCAATAGTATTTGAAGACAGACAGAGAGAGAGAGAGACAGAGAGACAGACAGACTCCTACTCTGTCCTCTGAGGAAGACTACCAGCAAATGCTTTAATAATGTGCAGCTGCTGATGTTGTGAGTAGTTCAGAGTCACACATCCACATTCAGTATTGGTACCATTCTCACGCTTGCAAACAAGATGCTCTAAAAGCATTCTGGATGGTCAAAGAGAATTCATCCTGAACTCTTATTTTGTGCTATGCCACATGAAACCTGGGATTCTTCTAATAAGCAAGCAGAAATATTTACTGAACTGAAAGAGGCTTTTCCTTCTCTTTCCTGGGTAGAATACTGCTTTAATGGAGCATGCATTTTAACCAAAGTCTGCCTGACCATGGTCACATGGGACAAGGAGCTGATCTGTAGCTTCCTGACTAAAGGGCTTGGGCTCCCAATGCTTGGGGTTCTGGTCGCACCTTTAGTGCAGATGTAAGCTCAGACAAGTGCTAATCACTTCTTGACATCTTGCAAGATGTCAAGTGCAGGCTTCTCATGCCCATGCCCCATGTTCTTGGCAGGGAATGCTTGCTGGTTATGTTAACTCAGCAGCGGGTGAGGTCAGGATGCTAAATTGTCAGGACATAACTTTGGGTAAAAGGTGACCTCATTTGCCTTTTAACCCACATGACAGGAGCCATGAAATATCTTTCTCATATGTAAGAAGTTGTACAAAATAAATATGACCCATACCCAGTCTTCATTAAATACTTCAATCCCCCAGAAAGAATTGCGGACTGCCAGACTTCACAGCAGAGCCCCTCACAGCTGAGTGAGTTCTTGGGTTCGGGGACAGCTTCATGGCTCCTGTGGAGTTCAGGGCAGACAGTCGTCTTGGGCAAGAGCAGCTTGCTCAGGGCCTGGGCCTGTTCCATCTCTAGAGGACATAGGCAGCCTAACTCAAGGCAAGTCACCAAGTGTATCAGAAATGCATCTCCAGGCCTGGGGTCCCAGTGGGAAATGGTAAGTGCCCCCTCCCTCTGGCCCTGCCACCCACAGACACAGGCAGTGTTTGGTTAGATCTGTCTTCTTCATTCCCAGGGGACAGGTACTCTCAGGACTCACGAAGACACAAGTGTTTCCATTTGCCAAGAGCAATACTGACATGGTGGCGTGCACCTGCAATCCAGGTTCTGGGAGGTAGAGCCAGGCAGATCCCTAGCCAGTTCAGCCTAATCAATGAGCTCTGGACCAATGGGAGATCATGTCTCAAAAAGTGATGTATGGCTTATCTGAAGATGACACTAAGGAAGTTCTCCTCTGGCATCCATAATGCAAAACACACACACACACACACACACACACACACACACACACACACACACGAATAGATTAGAGCAGGCTTCACCAGACTGTCCCTATGTTCTGAAAATGAGGAGCACTGGTTATATCTTCATGGATGGACAGGGCAAGATAGCTCCCCACCCTATCACCTCTGCCCTTTGTGTGTGTCTTTCTTGTGTGTCCATCAACTTCTTTGGAGTACAGATTTTGTTCATTACTCTAAAAACATCTTTTTGAAATAGTTGTGTAAGGACCACTTTCGATCTTACCAACTCCAGAGTTTTTTAGCATATTCTACAGGACTCCACCTCATGCCTCAGGCTGATGCCTTAAAGCCTGTGCCCCAAGGCCCCTAAAAGGTGCTTCATTTCCTGGTATGCCCTGCTGCCTTCTGTGCTTCCAGATTGTGTATAAGCTTCTTTCTTCTCTAATTCCCCTTCTTCATATCTTTAGGGTAATTTTTGACATTGGTTTGCCTAGCAGAGCCAAAGTCCACTGCTCTAGAGACAAAACTGATAGTGGAAGGCTTGGTGCAAATGGTAATGATGAGAATTTTAGAATAGCCAGAGATTACAAAAACTCAAGGTTTCTGAAAGTCCCTTGGAATTTGTTGAAATGGTAAATGTATTATTCAGGGTTCCTAGCGAAACAGAACTGATAGACTGAATATATATTAAAAGGGATTTATTAGATCTGCTTACATGATACTTGCTGAGCAATCCAAAGATAGCTGTTTTCAGGTTGGAGAATCAGAGAACCCAGTAGCTACTCAGTCCACATGCTGAAGGCCTGGGAGTTGCTGGTCTTCAGTCCACTCTTGAAGGTCGAGGAAGCTGGGTTTCAGTGTCAATGAAGGATGGCTACTTCCCGACTGTGCACACGCTGTGACCCGCTGCCTCAAGATTTTGCCACAACAACTTCCCTGTCACAATGGGACTATATCCTCAAACTGTGAGCGTTTATCAACCCATCCTCCTTTAGGCTGCTGTTACTAGGCATTTTGTTGCAGAACTAATCCATGGCTCCTAGGCAGTGAGGTTCATCTCTCCAGCTCCCCAGCTATCTTCCCCATGGCACCTCTGTGTGTCATGCTCTTTGGTCTTTCTCTTAGATACCTCTCTGAGGTCCCTCTTATATTTCTCTGTGTGTCCTTCTCTATGGTTCTCTCTCTCTCTGTCTCTCTCTCTCTCCTCTCTCTCTTTGTCTCCTGCTCTGTGCCAAGTTTCTATCAATTTAAAGACTTTGCCATACTGGAGTAGAGTACAACCTAATAACTCCATTATAGTTTGTTTCCTACCCCTCATCAAAGGGTCTGATGTCTCCAATGAGGTCACATTAAGAGGGATTTGGGTGAGTGAATCAGCAAGTGGGGTTTGCAGAGGTCTCAGTCTAAACCATACAGTTCCGTTTTATAGGTGAAGACATTGGGTTTGCAGTGTTTGCAGAAACATCCTCATTTGATACAGCTAACGGCTCCAGGTTCTAACCCAGCGCATGCACCCAAAAGGCTGCTTTTGTTCTCTATGACATGCAGCTCTTTTCCTAGACTGTCCAGGTGGGATGGAATTTAATGTTCTGACCAAAAAATTAAAAAAGCAAAAACAAACACCAAAACCTTTCTTCCTTGGACTGTGAGGGACCTCACATACAACATGCAGAAAGACATTGCCTTACATGGATGCGAAAAGATGCTGTATCCTCTGGTCAGCATGGTGTTTGCCCATCCACATGCCTTTCATGTCAGCATTGCTAACGGAGCAGGTCAGAGACAGAGACCCTCTTACTCTGCACGCATGAGGAGCAACCTTGTAGGACCCAGGTTGGCATCTGGGGCATGATGGAGGCTTGGCAGCTCAGGCACTGGAAGCCACAGTGATGTCCCAGGGCTGCCAGCAACAATGACTACCAACTCAGTGGCCTAAAACAACAGATGTTTATTCTCTTGACATTCTGGGAGCTGAAAGGTAGAGGTCACGTTCTCAGCAGGTCATTTTCCTGCGAGGCCTTTTGGACAGGACGTGCCAAGGCTCTTCCAGCAACTTCAGGTACTACTGGGCATGTGGCTGCCTCCCTCCTCCTTCCTCTTCCAGAGCAGTAAGCCTCCCTCACCTAAACAATGTGCAAGCTGTCTCAAGTCCTGACCTAAAATGACCTTGAGAGGCCAGGTGTAACTCAGCCTTGGAAGAGTGGAACGTGAAGTCAGGTGGCCTCGCAGACCCACATTAGAAGCGATGGTATCACCAGTGGCTGTGGGATGGGCTGTAGTTAGTCATGGGTTCCCTCTGGACTGGGGTACTAGGCTGGGATGGTTTCCCCAAGAACTGTGACTGCAACCACCTTATGCCCATCCTTTCTTTTAGTGGGCACTAAAACTCTCCGCTGCTGGAGGATCAGGGAGACCGATGCTCCTGTCTCCTGTGGAGCCCTCATAAACCTCTTCTTTTGGAAAACCCGGGGCCGTGGTGTGTGAGTGTATGTGTGTCAGGTGTGAGTCTGCTCCTTGCTATTCCCTGTGTCTGTCTCTCCTCCTATGACAATGCTGTCCTACAGGTCAGTACCTACTCTAAGAATTTCATCTTAACAAATTATGTCTTCAAAGGCCTACTTCCAAATAGGGCATACCCACTTCAAAAAGGGATCTCCTCAGTATCCCTTTTTGCAACACACAGTTCCCACCAGGATAGGTCCTAGGGGTCCTGCCTTCCAGTACCAGGATCTGGTAAACCTAAGGCATATTTCAATTTGTTCTCCCTTGTCCCTCATTCAAAATAAGGTTAGATGTATCACAGAAGAACACTTTTCAAAATATTTATTGTCCACTAGTATTTCTTTTCTTTTTTTTCTTTTTTTTTTGAGATCTTTCTGTTTAGGTCTTTAGTCCATTTTTTATGGAATATTTGTTGTTTAGTTTTGAGTGTATATTCTATAGAGTAATCCTGTCAGGTGAGAGTTGTTGAAGATTTTCTCTCTTGATTTAGCTGTTTCCTTTGCTGTACCAAATATTTTTAATTTTATGAAGTCCTATTTATTAATTATTGAACTTATTTCCTGGTTACCTGAAGTATAATTTGGAAAGTTCCTATTCATTCCTAAATCTTGAAGAGACTACACTATGTTTTCCTTTAGCAGTTTCAGAGTTTTCAGGTCTCATATTAAAATTTTCATCCATTTGGAATTAATTTTTGTGCAGGGTGAAATATAATGATCTAGTTTCATTTCTCCAATGAGTATTTTTGGCATTTTTGTCAAAACTCAGGGAGCTATAGCTATGCAGGTTAATGTTAGGGTCTTCTATTCTGTTCCATTGATCTACCTGTCCATGTCTGAGCCAGTACAATACCTCTAGCTGGTCCCTCCTGTCCCAGTGATCTGCCGGTCCCTGTTTGAGCCAGTACAATACCTCCTGCTGGTCCCCTCTGTCCCACTGATCTGCCTGTCCATGTCTGAGCCAGTACAATACCTCCTGCTGGTCCCCTCTGTCCCACTGATCTACCTGTCCATGTCTGAGCCAGTACAATACCTCCTGCTGGTCCCCTCTGTCCCACTGATCTACCTGTCCATGTTTGAGCTAGTACAATACCTCCTGCTGGTCCCCTCTGTCCCACTGTTCTACCTGTCCATGTCTGAGCCAGTACAATACCTCCTGCTGGTCCCCTCTGTCCCACTGATCTACCTGTCCATGTCTGAGCCAGTACAATACCTCCTGCTGGTCCCCTCTGTCCCACTGATCTGCCTGTCCATGTTTGAGCCAGTACAATACCTCCTGCTGGTCCCCTCTGTCCCACTGATCTACCTGTCCATGTCTGAGCCAGTACAATACCTCCTGCTGGTCCCCTCTGTCCCACTGATCTACCTGTCCATGTCTGAGCCAGTACAATACCTCCTGCTGGTCCCCTCTGTCCCGCTGATCTACCTGTCCATGTCTGAGCCAGTACAATACCTCCTGCTGGTCCCCTCCGTCCCACTGATCTACCTGTCCATGTCTGAGCCAGTACAATACCTCCTGCTGGTCCCCTCTGTCCCACTGATCTGCCTGTCCATGTCTGAGCCAGTACAATACCTCCTGCTGGTCCTCAGCGCCCCCCCCCCCCATGCAGGATAGCTTTGGTTACTTGAGGTATCTTTTGTGCCTCCAAATAAATTTCAAGACAGTTATTTCTATTTCTGTGAAGAATTGCACTGGGATTTTGATGTGCATGACACTGAATCTATAAACTGCTTTTGGTAAAATAGCCATTTTCACTATATTAATTTCTCTGACCCATAAGCGTGGGAGGTCTTTCCATCTTGTAATGTCATCTTCAATTAACATTGAGTGTTTTAACAATTTCATTATATTCTTTACTTTCTTGGTTAGGTTTATTCCTAGGTATTTTATTACTTTTGAGACTTTGAAAATTGAGTTACTTCTCTGATTTCTTCCTCCGTTTGTTTTTGGTATATAGAAAGGCTACAGGTTTTTGTGTGTTAATTTTGTTAATTTTTACAGATTCAAGTTCTGGGGTAATTAGTCATGCTACTCAAGGGCAAACACTGAATTGAGAACAAATGTTATCTTAGGGAAACTGGGAAATAGGGTACCATGAACGCATGTACACCATGACTCAAGAGATTGACCGTTGTTTTCCAAACCCTTTGTTCCAGGAACAAAAATGTCAACGAGGCCTTTCCCATTTTTATGGTCATTAACTCCTTTGGTCTGGTGTGCATCTTCTACAGTGTATAGGAAGGCTGAAGGTTTTTGTGTGTTAGTTTTTAACCTGTCACTTTGCTGCAAGCATTTATCAGTCCTAAGAGTTTTGGGGAGACTTTGGAGTCTTATGTATAAAATCATGTCACCTGCAAAGAGCACACTTTGACCTCTTCCTTCCTATGTGTCCTTTTTGCTTACTTCTCTTACTGCTGTGGCCAAGACTCATGTCACCTGCAAAGAGCACACTTTGACGTCTTCCTTTCCATGTGTCCATTTCACTTACTTCTCTTTCTGCTGTGACCAAGACTTCTAGAGATGAAGAGTGAGTGGAGAAAGCAAACACGCTTGTTGTGCCCTTGATTTTAATTTTTGACATCTTTAGCCATCAAGGAAATGCAAATTAAAACTATGATAAGATTCCATCTTACCCATGTCTAAATGGTTTTCATCAAGAAAATAAATAACAACTTCCAGCAAGGCTATGGGGAAAGAGGAGCCCTTATTCACTGGTGATGGGAGTGTAAGCTGGTGCAGCCAATGTGAAAGTCAGTGTAGAGCTTCTCAGAAATCTAGAGCAGATCTGCCGTAGGACTCAGCTATGAGATTCTACCCTTTGCTACAGATAGTCCACCATCAGTGCTCGTCACTGCACTTCTCACAGTAGTGTGGGAATAGAATCAGCCAAGATGTGCATCAACTGAGGACAGGATGGTGAAAATGTAGTACCTAGATACAGTGGGATCATATTTTGAGGGGTGGATGATGAAAATGTACCATATATATATATATATATATATATATATATATATATATATATATGATTCTATTCAGCCTTAAAGGAAGATTAAAATTTTTTAATTTGCTGAAAAATTGATATACTTGGAAAAATATTTTAAGTGAGGTAATTCAGGGACAGAAATACAAATACCATATGTTCTCTTTCATATGCAAGTCCTAACTTAAAATCTATATATATGTGCTATAATGGGAATGAGAATATGTAGATGATGCCAGGGAACTAGAAAGGAGCCTATTAGAGGGAAAAATGTGACTTCAGAGGAGGAGGGTAGGGAAGATAGTACATCTTAGATGACATGAAGGTCCAAGGATTGTTGACTGGTGTGGGAGAGTGAGAAAATGTCAGAGGGACAGTGAAACAGGACAGAGAATGGATAGGGATAACCAGAACTCAATATGTGAAAAATAATTAATACCACAGAAGAAAATATTTCTTCTGAAACTGTCCTACTAAACTAAAGAATCATGGAAAGTAACTAAAAATGTTCATTGTACTGCACTGTGTGTGAGATAGCCCCAAGAGCTCTAGCTTCTGTGAAAGAGCAAATATTCCAGGGTTTTAATCCCTCCAAAACTTCTCCTAGGACTTAAGAAAAAAATGTCACTTATTTCAGGCAAAAGTAGAATATGCTTTTCTATAGTTTAAAGCATTAAAATAAGAAATTAATTACATGTTCAGGGATTATATTATAGGGACCATGTTCACAATGGAATATTGAATGAAAAACAAAGTGAGGGTCTAAGACTATGTGTATTGGATAATACAAATCTATGTACATATGCATTGTAAAAGGTTTCAAAACATTAAAATGTTAGCAGCAGCTCTCCATGGAAGGCAGAAATGTTAGTCATTTAAGTGTCTTCTGTATTCTCTTAGTGTACCTATAATCCTTGGCAGTAAGCATACGTCAAATTTGTATGGAACAAATGGCAGGAATCCTGACTTAAAAATGGACATGTAGTTTTCTCATAGAGACACACAGAAACAGAAAATGCAGTCCAGTACCGTCTGGCTCCTGCTAGCTCTTCACAGGTTTTGGATTGTAGCACTAGCCAGTTGAGAGATGCAGATCAATGTGACAGAAGATGCTGGGGGGAAACCAGAGACAAAAGACGCTGGGGTTATCATGAAAGGTTATCCTTAAGCAAAACATGTTTGTAAAGTATAGGTCAGCAGAGTATGCTAAGAGGACAGGCAGGGGTGATCGGGCACTGACTCAGCACGAGAAATGGACACTTTAAGGTCAGTGTGGCTGTGGGATCCACATGCTTCCGCAAAATGGCGTCAACTTTCCTTGTGTGTATGTGGGGAGTCAACACACTAAGGGTCCCAAGAAGCCTTAGAGAATGTGTGTGTGTCTGTGTGAGCATGGGTGCATGTGTATGCGTGTGTGTGTGCGTGTGTGTGTGTGTGTGTGTGTGTGTGTACTCACATGAAGATTTTGACCCCTGAATTGTCTGGGGCCCACTCCATCATGGAATATACATCCATGTGATCCTCCAACATGGTAGCTCCTTTCTCTGGACCCCACTCTGCTAGACATCCAGTTCTGTATCCCCAGGTGACTGTGTAACCCTTGTGTTTTTCTTCTGAAATTCCTCACATGTCCTCTGTACGCCTGGGCTGTCTGCTCAGGGGTGGAGCACGGTACCGGGAAGTGCTGACACAGCCGTCCTTCAGAACTAGCACCTGAGAAACAGAGAGCCTCACATCCCTGCACAGCCGGCGCAGCCGTGACGAGACGCTGGGCGGTGGGAGCCTGGCCCGGGGCAAGCCGCTGACACAGTTCAGCCCTTCTCGTGGTCCTCGGGGGTGGAGAGGTTTCTTTTGCTGCTGACTAACTGGGACCCAGGGCAAGACAGACGTAGCCTCTAGAATGAGCAGCACCTGGCAGCTCAGCCTTGGGTTGTCACTGTAAAGGCGACAAGGTGAAGAGAAAGAGAATGCATGCTTCCATAAGCAGGCCAGTTTGCCATGGGAAGGAGGATGAGCATAGACCCGGGGCCTCCTCGCCCCACCATCCTGTGAGCCTCCAGCTACCCCAGGGGCCTCAGTCAAAGCTGTGATTCAGCCTCAGTCCCTGGAGCATCAGGCTATTCAGGGGCTGCGGTTTGTGCTGGTCCTCTTTTTCAGAGTTTATTTTTATTTCAAAATTGAAAACTATTAGAAACACTGTAATTGCTGGATTTAATGTTTCATCTGGGCAAGTTTACTAAACTTTAGACCAACCTTTTCCAGCCCTGCCCGACCGTTTAGCTTTAAAGCTAATTTGGCGCCTCTGGAGAGACATGGATTTTTCCTAGACAAGGTTTTCATGGTCTCATTTTGTAACATTTAACTACATGTTTGATGACAAAACCACAAAACCTCACGAACCCATATGCAAAATGTCAGATGAAATCGCAGATTTGGTTCTGGGCTTCAATGCTGCCATGTGATTTCAGTCAAAGCCTTACGAACCCATATGCAATAATATCAGATGAAATCGTAGATTTGGTTCTGGACTTCAATGCTGCCACATGGTTTCAGTCAACTCATGAGTCCATATGCACAATGTCAGATGAAGTGGTGGATTTGGTTCTGGACTTCAAGTGCTTCCACATGATTCAGTCAAAACCTCACGAACCCATATGCAATAATATAAGATGAAATCGTAGATTTGGTTCTGTGCTTCAATGCTGCAACATGGTTTCAGTCAACTCATGAGTCCATATGCACAATGTCAGATGAAAGTGCAGATTTGGTTCTGGGCTTCAGTGTTGCCACATTATTTCAGTCAGAAAGCCAAGTAAGTGAGAACAAAAGCTAAGCTGGGACACAGGGAGCAGTCTGGGCATCATATTCAAGGAAGTCGTAGGAGAGCTTGGGCAGACAGTGACATTGTCACTCCCCAAAGTGCCCCTCCTGATGCACAGCACATGCATGGGATCAAAGCACATAGGTATATATGGCTTGGAAAATATTCCAGAGAGTATGAAAACTACGGAAACCAAAGTGCCCAAGGTTGCATGCTCTGCCCACCACCCCAGGGAGTAAGGATGTGGCCCACCCAGCAGCAAGATGAAGCAGATAACCACCAGCCCCAGCATTGTCTACCAGATCCCTAGACATATCCACCAGCCCCAGCATTGCCTCTCAGATCCCTAGACATATCCACCAGCCCCAGCATTGCCTCTCAGATCCCCAGACATATCCACCAGTCCCCACATTGTCTTCCAGATCCCCAGACATATTCACCAGTCCCCACATTGTCTTCCAGATCCCCAGACATATTCACCAGTCCCCACATTGTCTTCCAGATCCCCAGACATATCCACCAGTCCCCACATTGTCTTCCAGATCCCCAGACATATTCACCAGTCCCCAACAGATCCCCAGACATATTCACCAGTCCCCACATTGTCTTCCAGATCCCAGACATATTCACCAGCCCCAGCATTGTCTACCAGATCCCTAGACATATCCACCAGCCCCAGCATTGCCTCTCAGATCCCCAGACATATCTACCAGCCCCAGCATTGTCTTCTAGATCCCCAGATATATCCACCAGTTTCTGCATTTTCTTCTAGATCCCCAGACATATCCACCAGTTTCTGCATTGTCTTCCAGATCCCCAGAAATATCCCATAGCCCCAGCATTGCCTTCCAGATTCCCAGACATATCCACCAGTCCCCGCATTGTCTTCCAGATCCCCAGACATATCCACTAGTCCCAGCATTGTCTTCCATATCCCCAGTCATATCCCCTAGCCCTAGCATTGTCTTCTAGATCCTAGACATATCCACCAGTCCCAGCATTTTCTTCCAGATCCCCAGACATATCCACTAGTCCCCGCATTGTCTTCCAGATCCCCAGACATATCCCATAGCCCCAGCATTGCCTTCCAGATTCCCAGACATATCCACTAGTCCCCGCATTGCCTTCCAGATCCCCAGACATATCCACCAGTCCCAGCATTTTCTTCCAGATCCCCAGACATATCCACCAGCCCCAGCATTGCCTTCCAGATCCCCAGACATAACCACCAGCCCCAGCATTGCCTTCCAGATCCCCAGACATATCCACCAGCCCCAGCGTTATCTTCCATATCTCCAGACATATCCACCAGTCCCAGAATTTTCTTCCAGATCCCCAGCCATATTTTCCAAGTACAGTGGCTTTGATAAGACGTCACCTTTGGGGCTGTAGGTATGGCTTAGCAGTTAAGGTATTTGTCTGCAAAGCCAAAGGACCCAGGCTCAATTCCTCAGGACCTATGTTAGGCAGATGCCCATGGTGATGCATGCGTCTGGAGTTTATTTGCTGTGGCTGGAGGCTCTGGTGTGCCTATTCTCTCTCTCTCTCTCCCTCTTTCTCTGTTAAATAAATAAAAATAAGATATTTTTTAAAGAAAGAAGGAGTCTCCTTTGCTCCAAGCTCTGTGAGAAAGCAGGACATCATGTCAGGCAGGATGTCCTGTAGGTGGTTTGGCCAGGTGGCCACCTGTGTACTTTACCCTCAGAGGCCACATTCAGTGGTTGCTATGGAAACAGCCCTAACATCAATGCAGGATTTATAGTCAGCACTCTCACACTGCTCCATTCAGCTGTCCTCCAAGTTCAGGATCCTGTCCAGGACACCGTACATGCTGGAAAATTCACAGAGGACTGGAGCCTACAGTCTGTGTTTCCCTATATATGCATGCCATAGTGGAGTTGAATCTATGAGCTAGGTGTGGCAAGATATTCGTAACAACTAGGAGTTAAAGATTATTGCTTGTGCCAGGCATGCCTTTAACCCAGCATTTGGGAGGCAGAGGTAGGAGGATCACCTGAATTCGAGGCCACCCTGAGAATACAGAGTGAATTCCAGGTCAGCCTGGACTAGAGTGAAACCCTACTTCGAAAAACCAAAAAAAAAAAAAAATGATAAGGGGCTGCAGAGATGGCTAGTGGTTAAGCACTTGCCTGTGAAACCTGAGGAACCCGGTTCAAGGCTCTATTCCCCAGGACCCACGTTAGCCAGATGCACAAGGGGGTGCACATGTCTGGAGTTCGTTTGCAGTGGCTGGAAGCCCTGGTGCACCCATTCTCTCTCCCCCCTCTCTCTTTCTCTCTCTCTCTCTCTCTGTCTGCCTCTTTCTCTCTCTCTCTGTCTGTTGCTCTCAAATAAATAAATAAAAATAAACAAAAAAATTTTTAAAAATGATAAGATCATTATTTGCAAGTCAGCACACCTGAATTCAATTCCCCAGCATCCATGTAAAGCCAGATTCAAAGTGACACTTATGTCTGTAATCCCAACACACTTACTGCAATGGACAGCAGAACCAGGAGAATCCAGAAGCTCATGACCAGTTAGACAGTGTGCATACTGTGTTAAGAAACAAGAAGAGAGACACTGTTGCAAGCAAGGTGTCTGTCAGGAGAGAACAAGCACCCCAGGTTGTCTTCAGACTTCCACATATGCACTGTGGCACATGTGTGCCCATATGCATGCACACATATTGTACACATCCATGCACATAATAATAAAAGATGTTAGTAATGACAGAAGAGCCTGGGCGATTCTCCAGGGCTTTCCAGTCATGCCAGTATCAGTACCTCTCATCACTGCCTGAGGAGGGAGCACAACATTTGTGCAGCAAACATGGAGGCGGAGGGTTCTAGAAGGCAATGCTGGGGCTGGTGGATATGTCTTGCAGGAACTGGGCCAGAAGCCTCCTTGCACACTTCATTCTCTACAGACCAAGGCGAGCCTCTCACACAGAGCAAGGCTTCTAATGTATAGCACTTCCAGTATTCTGCAAAATCTAATCCACTATGAGTGTGACCTCAGTGTGACAGCGATGACATGGAGGACTTCCCTCTTCTTGACCACAAAACTTTAAAAAAAAAAAAGCCTTCAGCCAATTATGGTGACATCCACTTGTAGTTCTATCACTTAGTAGGCAGAGACAAGAGGATTGCAAGGAATTTGAGGCTAGCTTGAGCTAAAAGTGAAATTTTATTTCAAAAGTCCAATACTTATATACTACTCTTACTACTGATGGTGATGGTAATCATCATCATCATCATCATCATCATCACTAAAAGGCAGGAAATTACATCTCTGTCAATGTTTAGCTCACTTATGGGGAACGGAGTGGTAGAAACATGGAGAACCCAACTTGCCATGCTTTGCCAGGGAGGAACAGCATGAGTCTTTCCAAAGACAACCCTGATGTGAGGTGACTTCCATCACATATGGGCTAGGACGGGTCAGGACATGCTCATTTTTGTAGCTGTGTAGCACATCTCAAAAAGTATGAGCACTTCACCCACATCCCTCAGCATCTTTCTAGACCTGACATGAATGGCACAGGCTCTTTATAAGCACTGAGTGCGGCACAGAATGTGGGTCTGGGGAGGGTTCTTTGGGTTAGAATGAGCCTTGAGAAATATTCTGTAGGTTCTAGCTACTCCATTCTGCTGGCAACAAATGATTTCGTGAGGCACATGCACCATGGCTATTCCATCCTGCTGGCTAGCTCGAGTCCAGACATACTCTGGCCACTTAGCTCTGCTACTCCGCTTATAAACGAGTGCCTGAGCTTTCTGCTATCAGATGTGCATACTCACTTGGAAATGAAGCTGTCTCTGAAAGGTCAAATTCCAGTGCAGTGGCACATCAGGGTTGGAGAGGGTGGCTAACCTCACCATCGCCCTCTCTGTGAGTGCTCCTCTCCAGGCTCTGGGATGGGAGGACACCTGGCCATTCTGGTTCCGGAACTGTGTCTGGACAGGGTCCTCTGGGAAGGGTCCTCTGGGACGGTCTGGAAGGCATAGATAATGAGCCCTATGCTATGGCCAGGCAGCAGGTTGTTTGAGGGAAGCCCTAGAAGGTAGAATCCATGTGTCCTTGCATGAGAGAGGTACCTGCACTCCCACTTCTGAGATCCATGGGTGAGGCTGTGGCATATGCACTCATGTCTCTACCCACTCTGCCCTTCTGACTGAAGCTAGTTAGGACAAGTCTGTGGTTTCTGCTGCTGTCACTGTGTCTGTTTCTGGTATTTGTTCTTCTGCTGTTTCAGGTTCTATTTGCTTCAGCATATGACACGGAGCCTGCATGTAATAATAATAATAGTAATAACAATAATAATAAGTAAAAATTAAAAAAGAAAAAAAGTAATACCAACTCTGGGTTCCCTAATCTCCTAGGTGTGTGATTTCCATTCCCAATGGTCTTAGAGAATCAATCTTGAAGCAAGTAGACTCAGGGCTGCCAGTTCATTTGTCTAAGTCACAGAGTTACCAGCTGGGGCATCTGGAATTCAGACTTAAATCTAAAATTTGCTGCTTGCAGGTGCCCAGTTTTGCCTGAGCACAAGGGCTTAGGTACCTCTGGGGCTCCATAACTATTTAATTTTTTGCCTCAACATAGGAATGGCTTGAGGCAGAACTTGAAATGAAAAGAGAACCATTGGGAACCCTGGGAAGATCAGAAACAAACTCACCATTCTTTCGATGGAGTAGAAGTGTCTTATTGCAAGTGAAACTAACTAAAGAGCCAGCCTGCCTCCCCAAGGGATCCTATGTGGAGGTGAGTGGTCACCTGGATTTTCTGCTCTTAAATTTAGTCACCCAAGACCATGTAGTGTCAGAGCAGTTGAGATTGAAGGCTCCAGCACTGCTGCCTCCTGAGAGGTTGCTTCTCTTTCTTGCCTTTGGGGAGCAAATAGCAACAAGGTTCACAAAGGAGAAAAGCCCTGTGGACTCTATGTATAGTGTCCCTAGACACATCCAGGACACAATTTCTCTTTCAATATGAGTGAAGGACATTGGAAGAAACTCACCTTCACAAACAGCCAGTGAGGACAGGCACCCAGGATCCACACGCCCCAGCCAGGCCATCACATTGTACATGTGGGACTCCACGGTAAACCACTTCCCCTTTCCCCCTCTTACCCAAACGGTGTCACAAAGCACAAGTTCCTACTTCTTTATTTACAACCCCGCCTCGGAAGAAGATGGGCATCGTTATTTAATTCTCAGTGATTTGGTGAGTTAATGATCAGCAGGGAATGGCATCTGCTCCTGTACAAAAGACATTTCAGACCTCATAAGTTCAGAGTCAAAATATGGGAGTTTTGGAGCAAATATTTCCCCAACATTTGGGAAAACTGTTTAAAGTTCAAAAACTTTTGGACATCAGATAACTATTACAAAGCGACGCTTAAAGCATTTCAGAATGAATAAAGGAATTGGAAACATATGAATCACAATTTCCTTTAAGACCCACTTGAATTTAAAGATTAAGGAACAGAGAGCTATTGCTTAACTAAATGTGTTCAAGTGCTTACTAAACTCCAAATATTTAAGACATGATGAAGACATTTAGAGGGAAAATAGTTACAACTTTATTTGGCCCCATTTAAGCACTGCAAATAAAGCCAGGTTCAGAGAGTTCTTAAATTTATTCACAGGTCCGCAGCTTACCTTACCTCAGGCCAAAATGAATCTCAAGAATGTGACATGGGGCCCCAGCTTCCCATAGCTGCATAAAGTTATGTTAGAATAGAGTTATGTTAAGAAGCTCATGGGCAGTGATTAAAAGTTTGATTACCGAAGACTGAAGTGAAATGCAGCAGGTTCATTTTACCCTTTCCTGATAAATTAGTGTGGCTAATTAGATTTAATAAACATTTATGGGGCACTTTTCCTTTCTGAGGGGGCACATGGTTTTCTCCCCTCAAGTTGAAGGCAGCCCCAAAGAAAACTACTTCATAGCTTTAAAGAACTTTAAATATAATAACATAGTTAGCAAAATCGGTAGAAATAAGACCTGACTTTTAAAGAACTGGGTTTAAGTTGATGTTGATGAAAAAGTGTGTGTAGAAAAACATACTGCCGAGGAAGTCACAGATTTGATCTGAGCCACCCAGAAGGCAGGGTGAAGAAAGCAATGGAGTCTTCACAAAATTCTTCATCCAACAAAAGAAACGTTGATCATAGCAACACACTGTTCTTCAGAGAAGATATGTCTACCTGTCCGAGAGGAAGCCAGAAAGGTAACACAAGTCACAGGTCTTGGGCTCCGCAGGGATGAGGCATCAACACCTGCAGCTGAAAGGAGGTTAAGATGTGCACACCTGGGAGCTCTGGCGCCTTCTCTTCAGGACAGCTGTGAGGAGTCAGCCAGGGTCAGTGGAGACTTCCGTTCCCACACATTGCAGTGGGGTGGATGTCAGCCCCACTCACCCCATCCACCTGCTTCTCTGCAGACATTTGAGGGCTTCCACCCTCCTGCCTCACTTAGGCTAGTTTTGCAACCCTGGTACCATGTGGTCAATTTCCTCCTTCAGGTGAAAGGCCCTCCTGACCGCGATGTTAGTCATCACCCTGCTGGGCCCCACCCTCCAGAGTTGAACCCCACTCTTCTGCTTGTCCCAGAGCACACTGGGGTGAGGCCTTGGCTCTCCACTCACCCAGGTGCCTGGGCCATGATCTGAGCTGTGATGGAAGCTGGGAGGCCATCAACATCTTTGATTATATTTTATTCACCATCTAAAATTACCATGCTCTTGGAATTTGTTCAAGCAGGCTGCTGAAAGTCACGCTTAGACAAAGGAAAGCACCAGGTGTTCCCTTGTGATCACATAAGCTATTGCCTTCTGTAACTTTCAGGCTATTAGTTACTTGGCTAAGATTTGGACAGTGAGAAAAAATTCTTTTGTGCCATTAATTCCACCGAAAATAATGATATTGCCTTTTCATCATAGTTGCTCCTTCAAAAGCACGAGGGGCTCAGCACACACACACACACACACACTCAGCTTACCTTGTCTTTAGGTAACCCATCTCTGAAGACCTCCTTAGGCCTGTCCTTTGCTTTTCTCATTCTACATGTCTTAAAGCTTCCACACTCTTGCTTGAAACACAGCAGAGCTTAGATAACACTTAATGAGTAACAAAGAAGGTAGAAACCTGAGTGGATTGGGAATGGATGAAGTTATGTTGGTTGAATACACTTAACATGTCATAAACCTATCTTCTAACTAAATGCCCAAACTACCAGAAAGAGGCATATGATTGTCTTTCTGGGATGAGTTTGAGTTACTGTACTTAATAAGAATGTCCACTAAAAGGCACCCATGTCCACATTCTGGACTTGCATGTTTTTTAAGAATGGACTTTCTGTGGCAAGAACCATTTCAATGATGCCATTGTTCCAGGCTGAGTCTCGGTAGATGTATTCCCAGGGCGGGGCTCAGAGAACCAAGGGCATCCAGATAACATTTCAGGGAGAGCAGGTGGGCTGTGAACTGTTCTTTGCTGCTCAGGCATCAGGTGACAGAGAGCCTTGTGTTGATAAGCAGGGCACTGCCATCCATGCTGCCCCCCTGGGGTTCAGCCCAGCTCCCTCCCCTGTGGTCCCTTCTTCACTCTCAACCTCCAGTTGTATGCTGCCCAGGTCTCAGGATGGAGTAGGAAGCAGTAGAGCTGCAGGCTGAAGAGTGAAAGGGCAGAGTTGAAAATAAAGTCAATGACAGCTACCCAGGGCCATTGTGGAGCCTCCACTCACTACTATGAACTTTGGGCAACATGTGCTTTCTTTTCTGTCCTCTGTCATCTACAGAACGTGTCATTCGTGGACTTGTATCACATTATTACTGTTATTATTATTAGTTGTTTTTTTTTTTTTTTTTTTTTTTTTTTTTAGGTAGGGTCTCACTCTAGCTCAGGCTGACCTGGAATTCTCCATGTAGTCTCAGGGTGGCCTCGAACTAATGGCGGTCCTCCTACCTCTGCCTCCCGAGTGCTGGGATTAAAGGCGTGCGCCACCACGCCCAGCTCAAATTATTTTTAATG
Organism: Dipus sagitta; assembly: GCA_036346955.1. Taxonomy (NCBI): domain Eukaryota; kingdom Metazoa; phylum Chordata; class Mammalia; order Rodentia; family Dipodidae; genus Dipus; species Dipus sagitta. Next base: position 139,684,999 of record CM070778.1, read on the forward strand.
TGTCTTCCATCATATGTTCATTCATGTCACCACAAGGTTCACCCTGGAGTCCACACACAAAGGCACTACACAGGAAGTGGAGGTGAGTGCCCGCCTCGCCTGGGCTGTAAGTCAGTTTCTCCCCAGTAGTGTTGTTCCTGCTTCATTCTGAGAACGAAAATAAACAAACATGATTGGGATTTCTTGTTGACCTAATTATTGCTCAAAATGCGCGAAGTGTCCACTGCTGACTGAGGCACCGTGGCCATCTGGCCAGGCTCTCCTGTGTGGGCTAAGTGATCACCAGGGCCCTTTCTGGTGTGTCATCACTAGGTCTGAGAAGATGAGGTCCTACAAGCCCAAACACAATTCAGGAAAGAGTTGTGGTTAAGTTAGAACCCAGGTAAGAAGATGGATAGACCAAAAGAAAGAGGGAAAACCCAGAAAATACAGCCCAGGCCAACACTTAGCTGTCCTAACACCCTTGGCCATGGCTTGTGGTGTGCGCACAGTGTCTGACTTATCTTTAATGTCGTCCACATGCAGACCTTATGGTAAGCCACCTCTCGAACACCTAGCTCCCTGGAACAGTGTTCATAGGAGCAATCTGGTGAGGAGCTGTGTGCTTTGTGCAGACTAGAGCCTTCTCTGTCCAATTTTTGGATATTTCTAGAAAATAGTTCTGAGCCTTATAAAACATTATAGAACCAGATATTAGTATACACCCCACAAATGAGTGTCCAAAACAAGGATGTTTTCAGGTGGGGTTTGCTGTCTAGAGAAGGGTGTTTAGCTTCTGGAACTCCTGCTATACCCTGGTTGCTTGCAGTACTCCCTCAGGGGTGTCTGAGTGAAGGGCCAGGCCGCCTCCTCTGTATGCTCTGTGCATCCATCTGGGAGTTCGAAACTAGGTCAAAATAAGAAAGTGTTAGAACGCAGCTATGTACATACATTTCTTTGCATGACACCAGAATTCCAGGTTGAAAGAAGACTCACTCTGAGGTCTCAGCTCCTGGCCACATAGCAATATCCTTTATGATTCCTCATCGCCCGGCTGTTGCCTTCTTTTCTCACTTTAGGTGCTCCAAGTTTGGTACAGGAATTCTTTGTCCTGCAAGGTTTTATTGTCCACTATTTTATTCCTAAGTTTGCATTGTATGTGGCTTCTTTTTCCAAGGAAATAGCATCATTATGTAACAAATGCAGAGGAGAATCATTATCTCTGAAAGGAACCTCACACTGCTGCTCATGGGCTGCACATCAGATAAACAACTGTGACATCATTGAGAGATAGAAGGTGGGTTCATTGCTAAATTCAGCTGGTGGATTTTAGATGGAAAATTTTTTGAGGAGATAGTTAATATCTATCTGTGATGTAGACAGACAGATAGGCCTAGGGTAAAATCTGAGAACCATCACATTCTTGTATGATTTGGAGGAAGTCATTTAGCTGAATTAGGAAAATAATCATCATACTATGGGGCTATAAAAGGAGAAAGGCAGATGTCTCTGAATGTGGGCTCTCTTAGCATTGAGATCACCTTCTCCTCTTATTAGACAAGACTGTACACCCTGCTATGCACACATGGTGCTTTCTTCCCTCCACTTTGACCCTGGCCACTCTTCCTGCTCCTGAGGATACAGCCCCATCACAACACCAAGGCTGATGGTTCCTGCCTAGCAGAAGCTCAAATGTAGGCTCTAGCTTGGCCTTCAGGGACAAATGCATGTGGGCCTGTGCAGAGAGTACAAGAGGCTGAGAACTTGGGCTGTAGGCACGGAGGTCACACCCCTTTCCCTCCACACCAAGACAGGCAACCTGTGAGGGACAGAGGAATATGACAGCCCACTCCATTATACTGTATGTCCAGGGAGTCAGAGCCATGACCAGATAGGAGGTCTGGGATAAGAAAACCTAGGGCACCTGGGGTGGAGAAAGATAATCTTAGCAAATCCCCTGCACTGGTTATGAGGTGACCAGGGTGGTTTTCAGAAGCCTGAGGAGAACAGGGAATCCAGGGAATGGGGCTAGGTTGAGGAAGATATGTGATAGCATCTGCCCAAAGGACCAAGGGACACCAAGACAATGAAGCCAGCCTCAGAAAGGACATGGGTGTTATTTTCAGATGCACCTTTGAGATCTGGTTGTTCCAAAAATGTGGCAGAGGTCATCACAAATTCAACTGGTGTCTGCTCTCTCTGGATGCAGGTCCTTTGTTTACTGTGAACACTGGGCAATGATCCTGAGGTCCTCACTGGTGGCTTTACCATGACTGTCAGGTGTGATGCAAGGCAAGTGGAAACCTGGAGATTTTAGGGGTAGCAACTTGGGAATATTGAACTCAATCCTGAGATCTCCCCAGAACCTAAGTCCTCTTGACTTAAAACTTGGCGTGTATTTATCCGGCTGGAAAGACTAAGGTGTCAGGAGTCTCCAGAGGGGCTGCTGGTGGGCTTCCAGCAAGCCTGAGCTCCTCCAAGCAGAGCCTCCCTTATGTCCTGCAGGCTGGGATGAATGCATCCCTTTGTGGTGCTTTGGCACCCTGAGCGCCTGAGGACACAGTCTGGCAGTGTGCTCCCCAGCGCTCATGGACAGGGCTTCTATTTGGAACCCCAAGAACACGGCTGCTTGTCAGCCTGTCCAAGTGAGAACCAGGGGCCAGAGTTGCAAGGAGCTGCCTACCACCTCTGTGACCCCTCGATGATCTCCACACCAGCAGTTGTACCAAGAGGCTATTCGCTGAGATGGGGGGAGGAGTTCTTGCTCTTTTCCATGGCTATTTTTTTTAATTTTACAAAGTTTATTTTAGCCATATAAAATGAGAAATGAATATTCCATTTATTTTCAGGGTTTTAAAATGAGAAGTATAATTCCTCCTTCCAATGATGTAAAAACAAATAACTCATAAAAATGTGACTGGAAAAAGTGTCACATTCTAGTACTTAATCCATGCAGAGCTGGTTCAGAAAATGTGTGAAGATAAAAGCCACATACATAGTGAGGGATGGAAAACTGGAGCCAAAGGTGAGGGATGATACAACATGTCACATATGTGGATGCATAATACAGTTTATCCTGTGTGCTTACGTGAGGAGGGTACCAGCAGCTGCATGACCATGAGGGACAGACAGAGGAGATGGTGCTGAGTCTAGACCTACCTCAGTACCTACCACCCAGCTACTCCGCCCTGCATGGCCTCAGGTCACCCCTGGGATCACAAGCTCTACCTCCTGTGTACAGGCTGGGCCATCGTACCTCGGCAGCGAGGTCGAGAGGTTCCAGCGAGTGATCTAAGCAGCTGTGACTTCTTATTGGCATGCGGCATCTCACAGCTTTGCTAGTAGGCTGAGGAACATGAAGGCATAAGGGCATAAGGGCAAAAGGGCATGGGGCAGGGTCCTCAGAAGCTGTGTCAGTAACCCTGCATCTTGTCAACAGAAATTCTCAGTGGAATAAAACAATGCAGAAGGGCCTAAACGAGATCAGAAAGTCAGTGCAAGAGGAGAGTCTTACCTGAAACGGGTTCTGATCACCTTCCCACACTTATGTGGACAATTGAGGCTCTTTCACTTGCTTCTGCCTGTCACTTTAATTCTAAAGACACTGATGTGAATTAACTGCAGAGTCACTTATAACTTGTAGCCACTTGTAAGCCTGGCTTGAGTGTATGCAAAACCAAGACCTTTCTGTGGACAAATGACAGAAGACAAAGGTGGTCACCTAACACAGTCTCTCCATCACTGTTTCTTCTGCTTGACAGAAAACGCATTGTGACATAAAGCCTACATCTGAGGGTATTCCATGTGCCCACACTTGCAGGCTACAGAGAGAAACCAGGGAAGTGGGTACTCTGGCTTCATGGCTCTGTCTTGCCACCATACTTTCTCTCTGCCTCCCATCTCACCTCACGATGGAATGCCCTTGGAAACCCTATCTCTGGGTGTTTGGCAGAGATGTTAGCAGTGGTGAACATGAGTATCTACCTCAAAAACATCCTCCATGTTAATGTGGGAATGCAGGCATATGCTCTGTGCGGGCAGATGTGATGATGCCAGTCATTTTCACACAATAGCTGCACCCACTGGACAAGTGCACATTCTGAGGATCCCGGGCGGCACAGTGCCCCTTTGCCACTCCTCCTGTGAGCAGCTAATGCTGCCTGGCATTTAGTGCTAGCCTTGGGAACACATGCATTAGGAAGACACATGCTGGCTGGCCTTCAGCCTGGCATCACTAATGGCTATGGTTAGAGCTTTCCCTGAACTACTGTGGGCTATAGGCTTGGAAGCGACTTTGTTGGCCAAACAGAACCCTCAGATTGCTGACTGTGCCATGAAGCAGAGAAGGGGGAGCCATGGGATGAAGCTTCACATTCTTCCCTGTCTCCCTGGGCACACAGAGCCCTTCATGTTAGTCTAGCAACAGTGGGTGCCATACATGAGTGACACCGTGGAGAGGAGAGACTGCTCCTGGTTGTGCCAGAGCTCCAGCGACACGGGGCTTTAAGGTGGAGGGCAGAGTGGGTAGAGGAGGAACAGCCCAGGGCAGAGGAGGGAGAAGACTCATGATGTTAGCTGTCCAGTTCCCATCTACCTCTGCCTTTGGGAAACTCTCCATGCTCATCCTCCTCTCAGGTTCCCCCATCCTCCTACCACATGCCCCTCTTTCAGCTCCTTTATTTCCTGCATGAGACCAAATCCCATCTCCCCCCCCCCCACCGCCGCCAGATATAAACGGACACTCTCCTATGACCCACAGGAGCCAGTACGGACAGCCCCTCTAGTAGAGGACCCATGAGGCAGAGCCACAGTAGACTTAGAGGAAGCAGCACAGGTGGGCATCTGGCTGGACAGCTGCTGAATGACTGCGCTCCCCGGGGCAGCCTGCAATGGCCCCGTACACTGTGTGGTGGGTTTTGCCAGACGGATTATAGTCCAAGTCTGCCTTTAACCACAAAATGCTGGGAGAGCCATCAGCAGGGCTCACAGTGCCATCTACAGCGAGGGTGGATAGTGTGCAATCAGGAGCACCGAGGCAGGGTGGGCGGAGCCAGCACACATAGGCTACTGTATGTCCCTTCTCGTGCTGGCCACTGTCTACAGGAATCCGTTCACCTCATCTTACTGATGCTGAGCCTTGCCATTGGATTTGAAGATAGGCAAGGATCAAAGGCCAATGAGAAACATGGCAGTGGTCTAGAGACGTGGAGAAAGGCCTGCTCTCGACGTCACAGAGGTCCTAGGAAGCTCAGTTTGTCAGCAGTGCTTTTCACACTGAACCCCTTAGCACCAGCATGGCTCCTTTCAAAAGCAGCTCCAATGTCAGTTCTTGATAAAAATGACTTACACAGAAACTTCTGCTTTGTTTTAAGAAATATATATTTTCTTCCTAGCAACTACAGGCCAAAACTTTTGGCAGTCACACGAACAATGAAGTCAAGTGAGCACTTTATGACTTTCTACCAGCAATGTGTTAGCTAAATAAATAACTAAGCCAACTAACTCTACTCCCGGCCAGGTCTTCAAAGGATCTATTGTTAAAGGAAATGAAGTAAAACTACTGTGGAATTGAGTTTTGCTTTGAGCCTTAATTCATAAAACATAATACAGAAGAAGGGAGGTCCCCTCCATGGTGGCTCAGACTCTGAGAGCTATTGAGCTCTGCTGTTAATTTGGAAGGGCATGTTGGTAGTTCTTCCTTTTAATTTTTGTTCATTTTTACCTTGCCTGGGTGGGACTTAGAGCTAGTTTTTTATATATATATAAATGGTATAAAAGCAATCAAAATTCAAGATGAAGGAGGAGAAGGGTCTTGACTTCATGGTGGTATACATGGTGTGTAATTCGGGGCAAGAAGCATGTATCACACGTTCAGTTTGGCATTGTATTTATTCTCACTTCTTTATTTGCCAGTCTCCCTCCTCCAACAGTTCCACTTTTTGACTACTGGCACTGTGCACGTAAATATTACATATTTTCCTTGGTCTGCCTGTGATTACTTTTGTCACAGTATTTTATTCAGGGGTCTCACCTGGTCTTCTGAACTTGACCTTATACTTTTAACTGGCAGTGAACTAAATTATGTCCCTTAAACAAATAGGTTGAAACCCTAAGCCAACATAATGGTATTAGGGAGAGAGCTTTGGAAGTGATTGAGTTCTGCTGGGACTCTTTTAAAGCAATTATCACCCCACAGGGATAGACAAGCTGTTTACTGTTTCTGTCTCCAACATGAGAAGTCACAGGGAGAAAGCAGTTGTCTACTAGCTTCCAAATGAGCCCTTATAAGTGTGCACCTGATTGTGCTGACACCTGAGTCTTTGTCTCAAAGATCAATAAAGTTTTATTAATATAACCTAAGAAAATGGATTACATAGTGTGAGCTGTCTTTGTTATAGCAGCAGAGCAGACTGAGACTGACTAAAGCTAGGAAACAAGATGAGCACAATCGTGGTGCTATCTAAACACTGCGTCCTCATCCTGTGGATTAAAGGGGTGAGGTAAGCACTATGTAGATTGTGACTCCGTTGATAAGTTGACATCACAATACTGTCTCTGTCCAAAGTCATAGACAACTCCTAAACAAGTAGGCAGAAATACAACTGGTGAACATTGCCTGCTTGTGGTTCCCGCAGCAGACACCTTGGAAACCAGGCCTTGGTCTGCTGATGCCTTACCAGCCTCTGCTCACATGGGTGAGAACTGAACATAGGCTCAAGTGGCCTCTGTCTTCAGGACTCCAGGCTCCTGAGGGAAGACCATATGATGTGCACATGAAAGCAGAGAGATAAGGAGATGTGCCGCCACAGAGGAAGGGTGACTTCACTGGGCATGACTCCAGTATGTATGTGTCAAAAGCTCTTACACTGAGTAGTACTTGTAAACCTGATCCCATACAAATTTTAGAGTGTGTGTTAGGGTGGGGGATGGTCACAGCATACATTTCAACCAATATTTGAAGTGTCTTGTGTCTCTGGACCCACCTGCATTACAATTCTCTTATCCTTGAATCACTGAGAAATTTTGGGAGAAAAAAGGGAAATCTTTGCATTTAAGTATGTACAAAAATGAAATGTTAAGATATATGAATATCTTATTTTACTGTTTTAACTGAAATGTTTGATTTTTGAAAGAAAACAAGTGTATGATGTATGCATAACTATGTTTAAACCATCAATGGGCAAGCACGTATGATGCATTCATATGTCAAACTTTCATTCATGATGCCTGTGGAAAATGTTTGTATTTATCTTTCTCTCTATAATTTCCCATATGACTGGTGCAGTTCCCAGGAAATCACCACTCAGTCTCTGCTGCTCTGTGGATGAGCCCGCCTTGTCCTGCAGTCCCAGCTCCGGACGTCTGCGATGACACCCCCAATCATCTGAGTTAGGAGATTGTGAACCAGCTCAGGAACTTCATGTAGTGCTACAGAAACCATGCCTCACAATCATCTGGAAGGCTTAGTGCACTGTCCCTGCCCTGGAACAGAGGGAGATGAGGCTGAGGCCATCCGCTTTATAAGCATAGAACTGTGTTCTCCTTACCTTGTCATTTACAGTAATACAATAGCAGATGAAAAGAATGAGACAGTGTACAAGTGGAGGAGAGTGAACTGAAGTGCAAGAGAGAGAGAGAGAGAGAGTGTATTGGTAAGTGTGGGTGGCATATAGATTTTCTTGCAAAAGAAAACTGATGTTTTCCCCAGGATCAGAACATTACATGCACATGAAGAGTCGGGTGTCAATACTGAGCGTTATAGTTATAACTCCCCTTTCCTGAGCATGCGGGGCACACTAAGCACTGTTGCTAGCACCCCCATTCGCCGATACAGCTGCCTAAGTGATGGAATATCTACCTGCTCATTCAAAAGCACTGACTGAGAGCCAGCCACCCAGCCAGTCATGGCTTTGTAGGTAGCAGTACTAATGACCAAAGCAGATGAATGTCATTTCGTTAAGCAGTAGAGAACACCTTACTATATAGGGGATAAATAAATGGGCTAGTATAAATTAGGTTTCCCTTCAGGGAATGGGGTGGACTGGATAAGTAGTCATGTGTGGAGACATGGGAGTAACACGGTCTCCTAGCATTCACAGAAGAGGATGGCTTCAAAGGCTTCGCTTTGCTCCACAAAGATTAGGTGGTGACTGGGCAGGTGTGGAAGTAGGAGAAGAAGCAATTGTCTCCATGACAATGACCAGAAGGTATGGAAAGGGAAAAAGCCTACATCACTGGTGGGTGGTAACAGGCTACATGAGGTAGTTTTAAGCCATGGAATGCATGGGTTGTATAGACTGGAAAATGCTGCTTGGAGGGAGAAGCTGCAGGACTTAAAGAGTGACTTGCCCTGTAGTCTTCCCTAGGCTAGTTCTGAGGCCACTGGATCTTGTACCTGTGGGTGGCAGAGGGGGTTGGGGGAGCCCCAGGTAGGGCCAAAACTGATTGCAAGCCTACTCAGCATGAGGACCAAAGAACATGTTGGGGAGAGTGGGCTCTTCACACCTACCATCTGCTCACACTGGGAAATATCCAGAAAGGAGACAGAGAGAGAGGGCTCTTCATACCTACCATCTACTCACACTGGGAAGGATCCAGAAAGGAGACCCAGAAAAGAGGCCCAGGGTGGCATGGACCATTAACAAAGCAGGTTGCCAGCTCTAGGCTTGCCTGGAACATGCAGGATCTGCCTTTCACCCATGATGTCCCTCTGTCCTGCCCCAGGTCCAACCACAGGCCAGCCTTGTTGTTCAGAGAGCTTTCTGCACTGGGCTCTGAGCATCTCTGGGCTTCGTAATGACAGGCTTTCATTTCAGGTGGGGATTGTCAGGTAGATTGGGAAGATGGTGGGAGGGAGGGTGAAAAGGGGACCATGCTCAGAGCTGGAGGGACCACCTAGAGCCACCAGGCATGAAAACAAGAGGAGGACCAAGCTCTGAGAGTCACAACTTCCAGCCTAAGCTGTGGGGAAGGAAACAGTGTGACCGTGGGGCCCAGAACTGGGGATTGGGTGGTGCTGAGCCCAGACAGACGTGTGAGATCATCTTGGACAAAGCAAAGGACAGTGAAGACAGGTGCCCAGGACCATCTGACCATGACCTCTACCCTAGGACCTCACACTATAAATCCACAGTGACACTAATGGACATGTTACACTTTTTCTACTGTTCTGCCCCATGGAAAAGGTGTAAAGATGGAACAGAAATACTTGATCCTCTGTCATCATTGGTTTGTGACAAAGTTGAGACACTTGCAATAGAGTCACTGAGTGACAGGCCATAGAATGGCCCGAGTGAGAAGGAATATCAGGCAGCAGTGGACACAGGGCGTTTCTGGGCTGCTAGGGATTGAGCATGCCTGGGTTGTAGGGTCATCTCTACAACCGCCTAATGTGGGGAGGGGGAGGCAGAGAGGGAAGCGGGCTGCTCGGAGCTGGCAGGAGCCTCCTCCTCCATGAGTGCCAAACAGCCAAGAAGGCTATGAAATGGACAGGGAGTTCTTGGGTGTCAGGTCCTGCTGGGGCATGAGGAGAGGCAGGTGGCAGGATTGTCAAGGTTTCTCTGCAAGAAAGATGAGGTGTGGGAGATAGGCAATAAGAAGCAGAACACTTATCTGTCCTTCTATATGGTGGACATCCACATTCTTGTTTTCCAGGGGCAACTGATATCCAGACAGGCTAAAATGACGAGCTAGCACCCTAGCTCAGGCAGACACACACCTCCAAATCAACTAGAAGCCTGTCCATGAGTCTCAGCCAGCTCCGACTGCCTTCCTTGGGGAAACGCCTTCTCACTGATTGCTCTTTTGGCAATCAACATGCCCACCCAGGCATTGATATGGGCCAAGCTACTGGACCAAAAGTGGACAAAATGCTTCAGAGGAGAAATACATCCTAGGAAAGGGAAGGGGGTGGAATTCACGGTGTCCTTCATCTACTCATGGGAATGCTGGCAGCGGATCCTTGGAGAAAGGACCCAATAAGGTGACCCGAGGGGCTTTGTGCCTGGGTCCTTCTCCCCATAGCACATCTGGGCCTGACTCTGAAGGGAACCTTCTCAAAGGAAAAGGCTTTAGCTGATTGGAAACAGGTTGGATTTATAATCAGGAATCAGGTGGGCTCAGTGCTAGCAGTATTCTTCCACAGGTCTTTCCTATACTCTGAAGGTAACCAGCTGGGGTCATTACTGGGCCTTCTTTACCAAGTGTTAGTTTTTTAAAAAAATGACTTTCCTTGAGAGAGAGAGGGAGGGTGGGAGGGAGCGAGAGAGAGTGTGTGTGTGCACACAGGTACATGTGTACCCAGGTGTGTGGAGGCCAGAGGGTAGGTAAACTCACCTGTCAACCCCAGGTGCTCTCTATGTTGTTTTTGAACCAGGGTCTCTCACTGGCCTAGAACTCACCAGCTAGATTAAGACTGGCTGACTGAAAGGCCCCAGGGAGAGAGAGAGAGAGAGAGAGAGGGAGATCTACTTGATTTTACCTCCCCACATTTGGGATTATAAGTACTTGCCACTATGCCTTGCTTAAGAAAAACTTTTGAAACATGTGGATTGAACTCAGGTCCTCATGCTTCCATGGAGAGATTCAACCAATTGAGTTATCTCCCCAGCTCCTGGTTTTCCTTTGAATAGTTAACCTGCATCAAGGCCAAATACAGCCTCCACACTCCTCCCTCCACATTCAGTCCCTTTACATTCCCTTCACACTCCCTGTCACACTTCTCTTTCCACACCCCTTCTTCCACACTCCCCCCACACTCCTCCTTCCACACCTCCAAACTCCCTCCACACTCAATCCCTTCACTTTCCCTCCACACTCCCCCCCCCACACACACTTCCTTCCACACCCCTCCCTCCATACTCAAAACTCCAAGCTCTGCACACTCAATCCCTTCACACTCCATTCACTTCCTCCTTCCACACTCCTCACTCTGCACTCCCATGGGCTCTATGAACTGTGGTGAGCCACACAGCAGAGTCAGTTCGTGATAGTTCTCTCATGTCTTAGGAGCATAAAAGAAAGGAGATTCCATCAACTAAGAAACAAAGTCAATTCCTGGCCAGTGAGACGTGAGAATGAAATTCCCTTGCCCCACCCTTAGGGGGCCAACTTGAGCAGGTGGTGAAGGCCTGCCCTGTGTGCCTGCAGGGCTCCGTCCCAGGTCTGGACTCAGGAGCCCTGTCCTTTCATCAGGCTGCTGCTGAATCCGCTTGTGCCCAGTGCTCCATGATGTTTGCAATGACTGGGGTGAGGTATTAAAATCACCTTTGTTGGATGGAAGGCTGCAATGGCAGAGGTGGCTATCTGCTCCAGGCCAGGCTATAGGTCGGTGTGAAGCCTAGAACTGCTTTCTAACCACGGCCCAGGCTTTCTCCACTTGCTGACATTGTACCCCAGCATGCGCTCCTTCCTAGCCTTCCCTCAGCATGTGTCTTTCATGGCCTTCCCTCTACCCCAGGAAGCAAGAGCTTTGTCACTCGAGGTTCCACAAACCCTCTGTACACACTGGGTCCCTAGGAGCCTAGTTTCATTCTACATCCTGCCTCTTGTATTGATTCCTGGCATGCGCTTCCTGTGATCTGTGACTTGACCTGACCCACATGATGGGCTTTGGTGGCAGAGACAAATCGACAGGCACTTGTGCAGCTGAGCTGGCGTGCAGCCACGTGGAGCATGCCCAAGGATTCCCATGCAGACTGAAGAGTCTGGAGCAGCCCCAGGCCCAGCAGAGCCCCAGTAATCTGGCTACCTGAGGGCCAGCACAGGGACTAGAACAAGAATAAGGAAGAGCCTCTGTGGGCGACTGAGCTTTCTAGCGGCTTCTTCACAGCACTGTAGACAAAGATGGTGGACACAGCTTTTTAAAATGAAGAGATGCTAAAATTGGGCAGATAATTAATTGGACAAAAACGATTTGGTCCATGGAGTAGGATTTGGTATTGGGAAGAAAACCACCTCCTGTCACCTCAGCACTGTCATTTAGATCATCATCACCATCACCATCATCACCACCATCATCCCCCATCATCACTCCTACCGCTACCACCACCATCGTCCTCCTCACCATCACCACCTCCATCATCACCACCATCGTCCTCCTCACCATCACCACCTCCATCATCACCACCATCGTCCTCCTCACCATCACCACCTCCATCATCACCACCATCGTCCTCCTCACCATCACCACCTCCATCATCACCACCATCGTCCTCCTCACCATCACCACCTCCATCATCACCACCATCGTCCTCCTCACCATCACCACCTCCATCATCACCACCATCGTCCTCCTCACCATCACCACCTCCATCATCACCACCATCGTCCTCCTCACCATCACCACCTCCATCATCACCACCATCGTCCTCCTCACCATCACCACCTCCATCATCACCATCACTCCCACTCCCACCATCACTATCACTGCCATCAACACCACCATGGCCCCCATCATCCTCACCCTCAACGACGTCACCCATTTCCCTGCCTTTAACAGTGTATGTGTTTTACTGGCTTCCTGGAGTCGCTTTGTAGATTGTATGACTTGATTTTGCACTTGGCAGTCACAATCATGTTAGTGATGTCTGTATATAAACTTCAAAAAAGAGCTGAAACCTTTCACCTTAATAACGTAAACAAAGCCCAGGTGTGGCACGCATGCGTATGACTTGCTTTTAAAAACTTCCAGGTAGACTTCGACAAGGCAAGAGGACTGCCTTTTTAAGCAGGACAAGGGCCGCATCTGGGGGAGGCCTCTGTAAACACTGCCACGCTGGGCAGAGGGAAGCCGACTTCTGGTTTAGATTCTCAGCTTTTCCCTGCAATCAGAACCATGTGCAGTGACATGCCTCACCCGCACTCTTGGCCTCCTGGACACTCTGTCCTCTTCTGCCTGCTTCTGAATGCAGCCCCTGCCCCTGCCTCCTCTCGGGGCCTCCATTCATCTGCACACCCCTTCTTCCCGGAAAAGTCGTCCCTGCACAGCGGGCCACCACTGATGCTCAGACCGAGGGTTTCCCAGGCAGCCACTCTGCTCTAAGTGGATCAGGCATCAGGGTAGGGTGCTTTCTGAGGGGGTACAGGGAACCTAAAGGAAGCTGTCCAGTGGGGCAAGGACGAGGGCTCTGAGAGAACACTATAGGGCTAACCAAGCATGGCGGGGGGGGGGGGGAGCATTGGAGAAGGTCAAAGTCACCTTCAAGGTTCTGGTTGTGTAACTGGGAACAGAACTAGCTTTCATCCAGTTAAGAATGCATTCTTGCTTCTTCTGTAGTCTCCATAGCATCTATATGAGAAGTTCTGGGCAGGTGGCATTAGCCTGTCCTTCTACACAGTGATGACAAACACATTTCCAGTGTGTCAAAGACGTCACATGCATCAACTCAGGTGATCTTCCACCTCCCAAGGTATGTGCCAACAATCCTGCCTTAAAGAGGAACCTAAAATTCAGAAAGGTTGAGGAACACACCTCAAGTCACACAGCCTGACAGGTAGAACCAGGACTCAGATTTTCTATACCTTCGCCTCATCAGCAGTGGATGCTTTAAAAGTAAACAATTATAGGGCTGAGGAGACCAATCAATGGTTACAGATGCTTGCTTGCAAAGCCTGCCTGCCTGGATTCAATTCCCCAGTAGTCACATAAAGCCAGATGCCCAAAGTGACACATGTGTTTGGAGTTTGTTTATAGCAGCAAGACACCCTAGCATGCCATTATATCTCTCATCTCTCTCTCTCTCTCTCTCTCTCTCTCACACACACACACACACACACACACACATAAATAAATATTTTGAAACAAGTAAATAATTATAAACTCTGGAAAGAAAAGTCAGACATTTTTGATAGCATATTTTAATCTAATAAAAACGACTAAATTCAGAGTTCAGACATATAAAAGATTATCCAGAACAGTTGGTACCACACTTGTTTCTCGGACAATGGTGACATGCATGCACTTGAGCTGGTCTGGGTCCCCAGAGGCTTGGCTCTCACTTTGCGCAGTCCAAGTGAGCAAAGGTCTGCAGTGAGTGTGCACATCCACATGCACGTGCTGGAAGGCTGGAGACCAGGAATGGATTTCCACCCGAAAGCCTGTGCTGAGATCATCACCCCAGCTCCCCCACTGCACAAGGGTTCCTTCAGAACACTGGGTGCGGAATGACCTGGCCCAGGTCTGAGGACAGCAGCCGAGCGCACACACAGGCCACTTATGTCTCCTACCATGTGTGCATCCACCTCCTGGCCCTCGTCCCATAAGGACTTCTGGTGAACATCGTGGCCCGCCCTCCTGCTCCGGAAGCCTCGGCAGAGAGAAGATGAGCCCAGGTGTTCTTGGCTGGCTGCCGTCCAGTGCTTTGGTTGGTGTACTGTGCCTGTGGCTTCCTCGGGAGACTGTCTGTGATCCCTCCAAGGGCCATTTTCCTTTCAATGGGTGCCACAGAGGGCCAAGACAGAATGGGTCGGTGGAGGAGAGGCAGGTGCCTAGCCCACCAGTACTAGATTTGTCCTCTGAAAGAGGCCCCTCCAGGCTGCCTGCCAACAGTAAGAACAACTTCCTTAAAACTTAATGGCAGGCCAAGCCCCAGTGCTAGGCAAAACTCAGATCGAAACTAGGAATGGAAACACAAAGACAATCTGACAGCAGGCAACCAGGGGCCACTGAGCTTCCAGCTGCGTATCGCGGTAGCACGTGCATAGCTCACGGTGTGAGTGAGGTCTGTGGGGAGCAAAAAAGGGACAGCTAACGCAAAACCCCAACAACCAAGTGAACATGCACGTCAGCCACACGGTTCTAAGCTGCAAGCTTCTAAGGAAACACAAGGCTTCTAGCTTGCATCAGCAGTGCCGGGGGAAGCAAGCAGACGACAGGAGACTGCTTGGCAGAGGGAGAAGACACGGGTTTGAACCAAGCCTTCCATGAAGAGACAGAGAAGTGATTGCTCAACCCACCTCCACCAAGTACAGATTCCGAAGGTCAGACAAGGACACATACATTGTATGTGATTAAGTTTCTGAAGCCAGCCTTCCATTTTCACAGATTAAAACAGTTTGTTTAAATATCTCATTTCTACAAAGTGAATTTACATTTAAAGTACAAAGTGCAAATACTATATTTTTGGCTTTTAATTGCTCTTTGGTGAGGGAGATGCCCACATGTCTAGGAACTGCCTTGGGTAGTTAGCCGTTCATCCTTGCTTCCTGGGCTGTAAGGGGGCAAAAAAGAAGATGGAATGAAGAAGTTGGTACCTGTTACCTGGGTAGACAAAGAGTTGCCTACCAGAAATGAAGTAAGCCTACCTGGCTACAGGGAAAAAGCAATATGTAAAAGCAGGCAAGAAAGGGTTAGATGTTAGGGTTAGTGGGAACCCTTTGAACAGTTCCTTCCTCACACTTTGCTCCCTTGAAATGACCAGGAAAACTTATCAGTGGAGACGAGTAGTATTTACTTCACATATTTTAAGTGAACCATACATTAATGTTCTGCAGTCTCTTATCATCTTAGATTCATACACAAAGAGAGTTATTAACATCTGATTTTTGCTTCAAATTTGACAGTCATAATTAACTTGTTTTTGAGACAGGCTCTTACTATGCAGTACAGGTTGACCTCAAACTTACTATCCTCCTGCTTCAGCCTCTCAAGTGCTATGATTACAGACTGGCCAATCAGACTTGAATTTCAGCGTTTCCTTGTCATCTTTCCATTCACTATTTTACTTAAGCACAACGTGCAATGTGTTTACTATATGGATCTTTTGCTGTCTTTCAGTACACAATGGAAAGGAATTTAGAATGGAAAGGGACATCGTTAGCCAAGCTTGGCCTCATTTTTCCAAGTGCATTAATTCCTACAAAGATAAGTTGGTACATTCTTCTGTTCTGTTGTCTGAAGTAATTGAATTTTAAGGTCTAGGTGGTTCTGGATTGTTTTTTTTTTTTTTTTTCATTTCCTGAATAATGAAGTGAGATGTGAGAACAAAATGCCTACCCTAAGCCAATGAAAACTTTATTCTAACTGGCCATGCATCAAGTTAGTCTATGAAATTATTTCTTCAGGAAGTGAATACATTTAGAACTGCTGGACAGTGAGCACCAGGGTGCACAGCTCTGACCAGTGCTGAGTGGAGAGGGGCAGCGCGGAGACTGAGGACAGCTCACGGGCATTCTGACCTCAACGTTGCCTCCCACTCTCAGTATGTTGCATATCACACCCGTGCTGGTTCACATCATGACAGACTCTGGTGCTTGACACTATTTTATTATTCAAAGAAGTATCTATGACCTTCAGTTTTGCCATCTGTTAAGTGGCAGCTGACTGTGGCCCCTGCCTAGAACCTTGGGGCACAGTGACAACATGGAGTCGTATTCAAATACTGTAAGAAAAGTGGGGAGCCTGGACTGGCTTGTTTTTCTGGGAAAAAGCTGAAGAGTGAAGCTCGGGTTCTAAGTGGGGTTTATTTAAGACTGAGTGGTGCCCACGTGTGCCAGTAATTGCCATTATCTAATGAAAACGGCCCCTGGGAAGGCTTTGCCGGCAGCTCGGGTAATTGCTTTCAGACCAGCCCCAGTTTGCAAGTGTGAGTGATTTGCAGCTGGACTGGAAAAGTTAAAACCATAAACATTTGTTAAACAAAGGAAAACGAATCACACGTCTTTCCTAATTAAATGGTTTTAAATCCCCTCCAAGGTGTGTGCTGGAGGTCCGCACTTAAAACCCACAACAAACACAGGGGCTTGCCTTGGGCAAGCTGATATCAAACAGGTGCAGAGAAAGTAAACAGCAAACAGAGCAGAGCGGTGGGGAATGCGGCCACTGCCTGGCTCTGAGGGAGGAAACAAACCACTGCTTGTCTCCTGGAAAATGTTCCCCACTTAGGCTGTGGTGTGGGACATGGGCTATGGTATGGGGTCACCACAACTGTGTCCTTTAATTGTCCATCTGAAGCATGTGGGTTCAGAAACACTCAGATATGTTTATGAACAGTCAATAGGGCACTGCAGAACCCTTTAAGAGCCGAAGTCCTGTCTCATTTGGAGAATGGAATATTCCTGGTGCACCCAGTGGCTCCTGCCCCTCCCATACCCTGTCCCCTTAGGTAGGATTAAAGGACAAGCACCTAGATAGACTTAAACAGACATTTCCATCTCACAGACTCTTCTTAAAATAACAAAATGACTAAATTTTCAAATAATTTAAAAATAAGAGTAAAATCTTGAGCTAAAGGATTCAAGAATCTGGTGATTCCAGACAGAATTTGGCAAACAGGCTTCAGGCCCCAGGTGCTCTTAGCTGTCCTGCTGAGCTTCCCCTCTCCACCCAAGACATTTGCCCATCCGGTCTACATAGTCAAGGTAAGAGAACTAGCACATTATCAAGTCTTCAATAGAGACACACTCACCTGTCTATTTGGAGGGCTGTCAGCACTTCCTCTGGGGGCTAGCAGGAAACAAAAAGATAGTATTACCAGATGAATACTTCTCATTTAATGACAGGCTCAATGTAATTTCAGGATGGCATTACCAACAGTCAGACTGGTCACCAGAAGACACAGACATGGAAACCATATGCCATTGAAGAAATATATTCTAACAGCATAAATGCTGTAGTTCCATGTTAGGAAGAATGTCTTGTTTTTTGAAAATTTTTATTGATTTATTTTATTAATTTGGTAGGGGGAGCAAATAGAGAATGAGCATGCCAGGCCTTCAGCCACTGCAAACGAATTCCAGATGCATGTGCCACCTTGTGCATCTGGCTTATATGGGTCCTGGAGAATTGAACCTGGGTCCCTTGGCTTTGTAGGCAAGTGTCTTAACCACTAAGCCATGTCTCCAGCCCCAGGAATGTCTTGTTTTATTCCAAATTCCAAAGGCAGGTTCACAACCATGGACAATGTTCCTCCAGAACACCCCCAGAGGATCATGGACTCTGTGAAGGAAGCCCCAGCTGAGCTATCACACTAGCACGCATTCTTTGAAATACTTGCTTTTATATTACAATCAATACAACACGATAATAATGAAGCATTAACTTTTAATTAACATTTATCTCATCCCCCCTCCAAAAAATCTTTAAGTGAAATTGTAGTTGGAGAACATCTGTGGAATGGCATCCAGCATCCAGAACCTTCTTTCTCATCTCTTCTGGAATTGCTGGGCACTCGTCAGTGCCCACTGTCACCTGCCATCCCCTGTAAGCACACCTGAACCCACATAAGCCTATGACACTTCCTTCTAGTGCCCAAAGGTAGGGCAGGGCTGCCTGCTGCCCCCTCCCTCCTCCAAAACACCAGGCTGTCCCCTCTTGCACTTTCTCAGCGTGAACCTAAGACCCCAGGAGCTTTCCCTTCATCTGGGGCCCAGTGCAACATGTAGCCTGAAGATGTGGGTGCTGGTGTTTACATTTACCTCAGCAACTTCCAGAACAAGAGCCACTTGATAAATAGCTTCCAAATGAGCCCATGGATGAAAGGAGCCTTTGTCACTCAGATTCCTCAAGTATTTGTTGATCTCTATTCCCTAAATAAAAATATGGACTAAACACCAACATTACTCTCTTTCCAAACTCTCTTCCCAACAGAAACACAGTGTGAAATGGTAAAATGCCAAGGTAGCCTGACAAGTGCCAAGAGTTAGACAGCAGCTAGTTTTTGTTTGTAGCTCTTAATGATTCTTTAAGTATTAGGATAATTGCTGCCCTTTTCCACCTTGTTTTTTTTCCTGAAATTGCAACTTTAGTGGAAAAACAGTCTTCTTGGGCAATGATTCAACTCTAACCTATGAAATGATACTCTAAGTCTATTCCAAGCCTATGTGATGATCTGACACTGGCCCTGCATTTGGAACTAAGGTTCATGTACATCTCCCAGGTAGGATAAATTCCAAGTTTCCCCAGATGTCTTGGTTGCAATGATTTAAATGCAAAGTCTTTTGTAAATACTTAAAATCAGTTGGGATTAACTTTGATAAATGTATTCCATTTTATAAAGAAGAAAATCATAGTGTGATTACATAAACAGATGTATAAACTATTCTTTGAGACATCATAAAAGGTCACATGTTATAACCTTTATTCCTAAGTTTTTAGAATAAAAAGTGCATCATTGAATAAATAATAAAAGTATAGGAAACAATGATGGTAAATATTTATAGGCTTTTCTGACTGTTTACTATTTCAGACTCTACAAGGCTGCAAAAATTAAGTGATAGTAAAAGTCAAGGGAGAACATGTAGGAACAACTTAAAAACTTCATAAGGGAAGTGAAAAGGTTATAAAAAAGGAAGTGAAAAAGTCAAAGCTCACTTTTGACCAAATCTCCAAATTTCTAGTTGTTCTAAATTTTATCTAATTTAAACTGGTGGAAAGCGAGACCAACTTTTTTGTTTGTTTGTTTATGTTACTAGTAAACCATAAAGCTCAGACATATTCACTGTTTCTGAAATGCCTTAAGAAGAAAATTCAACATCTTTCTTCCCCTCCCTGTGGCTCTGAGCTGTCTTAGACCCCTATGTCTTCTTACAGCTCCCTAACTCCTTGGTCAGAAAACACATCCTCCCCTTGGTACACAGAGCATTTCACATATATTCTTTTACCACACTGTGTTTCAATACTTTTTTTTTTCCCTACACACTGTGAGATCTCTGACCCAGAACCTCTCCTATCCCTTACTCCATCACACACATCACTGTCTTGGGTTGATGAGCTAATGCCTAAAATCATCTTAAGAACAGAGCAACTCCATAGAGGAACCAATCTCTGGACCAGTATTACAACGTTGTCACAAGCCTTGGGGAATCCTCTGCCCCTCCCATGTACATCTGCCATGCATGAGCCTTCCAGTGCACGAGGCGGCTGCACTCTAACTCCTGGTGCTAATTGTGCAGAAGTGAGTAGAGATTACATGTCACTTAAGTCCACCAAGTCTGATGCCAAAACAAATACACAAATGCCAGGATAAACACTTCTACACACGATCAGTTCACACAGGGGCCTGGATGATTTCATCTTGAGCTATTCTCACAAGAGTGGGGCAGAAGAGCTATGCGTGTCTGAGGTAGAGGGTGGGAGAGCCACGGGTGTCTCGGGTAGAGGAGTAGGCAATGTCTTTGGGAGAACACCTTTGCAAACACTGAGGAAAATACCTTAGATTTATTGAAGCTCACAACTCTACCCCCGTAACCACAACCTAGGGTCAGTGATTCTATCTGAACTCTGCTGAAGGTCGCAACTCACTCCCTGACACTGGCTTCAGCGGAGCTTGAGCCCTCCAGATTAGGCTCACCTGTTCTCCTGCCCTTCTATAGGGCCCTCATATTTCTGAGGCTGGCCCTGCTGTAGGCTTTAATTCTAAAGTGCCAGCAGGTCCCCTGTTTTTGTCTTCTGTGACTCTAGGCAACAACCAACATCAGTTTAAAAAAAAGTGGGGGACAAAATGAGAAAAAGGCTCGTGGCCTGGGTCCTAGGGATCAAGAGCAGGTCCTGTAGTTTCAAGACAGAAGCTGCTCCACAGGTGCCCAGCATGGGACAGGTGAAGGTGTGGGGTTCAGCTCATGGACCCCTGATGAGAAGGGTGCTTCTGGATTTGCCCAAAATCCTAGAGGGCTGAGGCACACCTGTATGGTCTGAAAAGACCCAACAGCAAGGGCCACCCAGGACGGTGGATGATCACCCATCATCACTGACACTTGACTCTGGCTGTCACAGTCCAGGGAGAGTGACCACAGTGCCAGGTGACCATGTGTGCTTCAGCGCCCTGCTCTGAAGCTTCTCACCTCACCACCAGTGGGATGAAGGCTGGGTAGTGAAGCCTGGGCCATGAGACAGGGTCAGTGATGAGCCCTTGGCAGCCCTTGGTCAACACTTGCAGCATGGCTGTTCCCGGGCTGAGCCGGGTGCTGCTCTATATACTGAAGTTCATTGACCAGGACTGCATTCATGTCCTTTCCAGAGTCTCATTCAAGGCCAGCTCCTCCTAATGGGCCAGAGTCCTCAACAGACACAGTTCTAAAATGTCAACACAGTCCTCTGCCCAACTTCCCAGACAGCTACAGGGCAGGGAGAATGGCATTCTGCACAGCGCAGCAGGGCCTCGTGCTCTGGCTCTGGCCTCTAGTCTGACAAGATTAGAGAAATTAGCTACAGAGACTGTAGATAACCATCTTCACAATAAAGCTCCACTTTTTTTTTTTTTTTAACTGAAATCAACTTGTTTTGGAGAAACATTTCACAGTGGCAGAGATATAGCCTGGACACTAACTTAGTTGCATAAAGTTGAGTGACCACCGTGGCATGTACTGGGGACACAGACACATTGTCACGGCCTTCCAGGAAACCTCAACCAGTGCATAGCTCAGAGAGACAGGGACACAATGCACTCACACTCTGGAACGCATGCTCAAACTTAGATGTTCCAAAAGCTGCTCACAGAATCATGGACTCAAACATCAGTGGTGGCAGAGGTCTGCTAACTCCAGACTCCCCCACCGTCCCCACCCAGTGGCTCTCCTGCACATGTGTGGCCAGCAGAACTTCCTTGGGCCAGGTCCTGAGGCCCACACATGTCATTTTCATGTGTGTGCTCTGTCAAAATCTTAGGCTCCACCTATCCTGAGGTTATCTCTGTCCCCATGACATCCTGTTACCTAGGCCATGCCCACAGAGAGAAGTGTCCAACTGCTAAGGCAGCTGAAACAACCAGGACAGCCGGCAATGACAGCGCCACTGAGGAACTGGCCTGGACGTTCCTGTGCAGCCTGTGGACTGGGCTGACTGGTTCCAATGCTACAAACGCTGCAAACTGAAGCACGTTTGGGAAGGTGTCTGCTGAGGTTTCAACAACCAGCAGCTCACTTCGGAGCTCATCCAGCTCATGCTCCTGAGAGCCGGGCTTTCCTGACGGGGTGGTGAGCTGCTGACACCTGTTGTCATTCCTACAAAGGACAGGGGACAGTAACACAAAGGGGCAGAGCCTAGCACCTGTGCACCAGCAGAACATGAAGCCACCTGGAAAGCCCACAAAGGCCGCCACGATGAGGGTGAGGAGGAGGGAGGAGAGGCTCTTACCGTGGGTCTTCCTGGCGTCTGTGTTGCCTTCCTCTCGGGTGACGCCCAGGCAGCCCATCAGCTCCTGCACCGAGATGGACTTGTCATTGTTCACATCGCAGTACTCCACAAACTTCTTCACACACTTCTTGGGCTTGGATTTCTTCCTCAGAAACCTCTTGAAGGGCTTAATTTCCTTCTTGCCAATGTCCCCACTGGCGTTTTTATCCAGCAGCTTGAAGTACCAGTGTACCACCCTCTCCTCCAGGGTGTGGTTGGGGTCGGGCTCAGAGACCCTGTAGGACACAGACACCACCTCATCGGAGGATGCCAGGCCACAGCTGTGCCTCCCTGCCCTGCCCTGCCTGCCCCCCACCTCCCCCCTGTGCCTACATCTGCCCCCACTTGCCGTGGGGTATAACCACTTTCAGTCATAACGTAGAAAAAGCAGTTTAGCAAATAACCTTTCTAGTGTGTACAGAATTACAAACGTGTGTAATAGTTTTACACTTGGCTGAGCACTTGGGTCAGAGGCCACTGTCCTAGGCCCTGGACTCTGCTCATCTAGTAGATGAGCTTAGCTACCAAGAGCCCCCTAGGAGAATCTAGAACCCAAGAGTTTTTATCCTTTAATGCACTCATTTGCCTACTGTGTACCTAGGATACACACAAACAAAGCAGGCTATTGGAAGGTGATACCAAAAAGTCCTAAGTTGTAACAAGACAATTTCCCTTAGACTGAAAAAGAGGACATGGTAAGACAAGTTGGAACTTGGAGCTGGGTCATGTGTCCTCGGACAGCTCTGGTCAAAGTGAAGCCCTTGGCCCTTTCCTCTCGGGCTCCCTTGTCCACTGGTCTGGATGGGCTTGGCCCTCTCTGGAGCACAGACACAGAGCGGGCACCGTAGCCCACCTGGGACCAGCTCCCTGGCACTGCTCGCTGCTGGCCCGACGCTCAGAGCGGCTGCCCTTCCCAGCTGCTGATTCCCTTGATGATTTCAAGTTTACTCCCAGGAAAGGAGTTTTTCCAAGAAAAGAAGTTGAATTTAAGGTGTTTTTTTTTCACTGTATTATCCAATTGTGACATTTTCCATCATTATTGCTTTCTCGCCTTAAGTCTTCCTTACCAGAGAGACAGCACGATGAAGGTACTTCGCTAAGGACACTGAAATCTTTAGACTGTTTCAGATATAAGAAACAACCAGGAGCTTGGGGGAAAGAGTTTTAATGCTTTTAGAAAATAAAAACATTAAAATTCCACTCAGAAAATTTCATCCACAGATGAATGACTGTCAGCTGGCAGGGGGTCTCTAAAGCTCGAGGGTCCAAGGCTGTTCTCCCCAAGGAGCACCATCGCCCTGTGTTATGAGGCAGGGGCTACACACGTACCCACCACATAGTATAGAACCAGAGCATTGGCATGTCTAGCCATGTTTTCACGAGGAAAGCAGCAGTAGGGTTGAAAAGTGTTGGGTGGGGAGGGGCTATCAATGCCCATGAGTCTTCTACTTGAACCTGGCTAAGAGCGTACATTTCATGTGCTGTGTATTTCACCACAATTAAAAACCTAGGAGAACCTTGAGTCACACTATCTCAGAGTACTTAAACTACAGTAGACTGCAGTGCAATTTCAACTCATCAACCCTCCAAAAGCGGATACACTCATCTCTGCAGCCCTACACGTGGCCCTAGGAGCCTCTGGAAGTGAAGTGTGGCACTCTTCCCCTGAATGGCTTTTTGGCCTAGTGGGGCTCCCTTCTTTCAGGATCAGTGGCCTGATCTCCCATGGCCAGTGGCCAAAATGCCTTTAGCTTTCCAGATCTCTTCTCATTCCAGGGCTGCATGCCAGTGCTTCACGCCACAGCAAGACACTGCGTACCTGCCAGAGGAGGACGAAGGGTCAGAGAGGGCGTGGACCATGTCTGTGGATAGCGCATCCAGAACACTCGTCAGAAACTCATGCTTTTTGGCGCCAGGACAACCTGGGGGGAAAAAGTGTACATTTTTTCACTGATCACAGAATTCACTATGTATAACAGATTTTCTAAACAATAGAAAGTATTCAGTATTCAGAAATAGTCGATGGCGCTGTCTTCATATGGATGAGCTGATTTGCATAATTTCAGGCCCTGTGTGGGTTCATCAGCTTGTTGACCTTCTAGGCCATAATCACAGGTGTGCATGGCTGCTCCCTTCTTATACGAGGCATCTGACCCTTGAGACGCCCAGAAGGCACAGAGTTCTCACTGCTGGGATCATTGCAAGGGAGGCCTAACCCAGGACAGTGAGCCCAGAGGCTGCCAACCATCACCTCGCCCCTTTCGAGAACCCCAGCTCTGGTCAGAAGTGGCAGGAGGCAGCCCTATGGCTTGTCTCCTTAGGAACAGGACATGTCTGATGTTCATGTCTGAACATCAGCTCAGCACATCAGAGGAGTTAGTGCTGTGAGCCCCAGAGAGAGGACCATGTGGGTTCTTCAGGCCTGGGAGGAATTCAGCAATTCTGTTACCTACAGCTTGAATTTCCACAAACCATGCTACACCCACAGTGCCCCTTCCTCTTGCTCACCCTCACTTGGATTTCCCTGGAATCCTCTCTGTACCTTGTATCTGAGGCATTTTCCTCACCCTGTCAGGAGTGTTGGAGGGTCCAGCCTGCTGGTATGGTTAAAGACATACTGGCTTCAAAGCTTTCCTCTAGACACCCGAGTTTTTGTTACAATGATCCAAGTATATGTTAGTCGCCTATGGCAGGAATCCACTGAAGCCTGTTTTGAGTTATTGAGAACATTAGCAGAAAACAGATGTGAACCCTTCATGGGGAATGGTAGAATGTGAGGACATAAAGGCTTTGTGCGTCTCCGTAGTGCATGGCTGGGAGAGTGAGTTACAATCTATAGAAAAACCTGCAGCCATGTCCTGAGATACTCCCCTGAAGTAAACAGAAGTGCAAGTTTCAGAGTCTATGGGTGGTCAATGACCCTTCCATCTCTGCTGGATGACCAGTGAGGACAAGGACACTGCCACTGTGAGACTGACCAGAGGACAGGACGATGCTAGCAGGCAAGACTGAAGGTATGTCCAGAGTGTCAGAGCTGCCTGACCCAGGAGAACGTCTGGGGAAGGAGGAGCCCCAGAGGAACCGGGTAGACACATTCAGCCTCCACAGATGCTCCCCTGAGTTCCCCCATGCTTGTGAGCTCTAAGAGAGTCAACAGGAATCATGGAGTCTCTCAGGCTCAGAGAATGCCCTCTAAGAACCAGTGGCGATGTCAGTGGCCCGGTGACCATCAAGCAAAGCTCCCACTCTTGTGTGGATGATCCTGATATGCTTTGTCAGGAGGGACACAACACATTTAAAGTTACCTTGCTCTGCAGAGAAGTGATAGTTGGCCTATGACATAGAAATTCCGTCATCAGAGAAGGTGGCAGGTGTGGGGAGTGCAGAAGAAGGTTGGTATGACTTGGTGTAAAAGGGAAATGACCCCAGTAGACCACTTCCCACTGATTAACATAGATATCTCATTTCTTGTCACAGTAGCAGCGGTGGGGATGGGGGAGCTGGTGATGGAAACAGAGCAGTGACCCTGGGCCTTGCCTTCAGACCCCAGACTCCTGCTGTCCCTGTCTTCAGAACCCAGTTCACATCTTGATGCTTTTAAAAGTTACTTGAGGTCTGGAGAGATGGAAGTCTTTTCTTTCTTTTCCAGTCACTGTGATGTAAAACTATGATGTGTTGAGGTCTCCATCCCAGCTCTTCAAGGGAAGAAGAGCAACACAGGAAGTCATGCTTGTGTCTTTGGCTTCAGGCTCTGAGCTGACACACAGGGAGTGGGGGGGGGGTGAATTTTTCTGCTCTGTTCTCAACCAGCTGGTGGGACTCTTGCAGGGGCCTTTGGAGCCTACAGGCCTGGCACTGTTGCCCTCATCACTGCCAGGAGGGCAGGGCAGGCAGGAATACCAGGCCATGATTGGTGCAGGGTCTACAGTTACCAGTTACCTGACAAGAGTCACTATGGAGATGTCATGACAGAGTCGTCTAAAGACAGGCCTTGTGTCTTATCTTCTGACCTCCAGTGCTCGGGGGAAGAGTCACCTCTCTGCTGTGTCCCTTTGGTTTGACACATTGAATCTGAACTGAACTGCTGTGTCCTTGAATATGGAAACCTATTTCTCCAGCATCATCAGTAACTTGTTTCTAGCATTAAAAAGTGACTAAAATGAAGACTTCTGAATAGCAGTGCTGCTGCAGGAAGGCTGCACAGCCAGCCTGAAAGCCAGAGGCCAACAGAGCACATCCTCTTGCTCCCTCGGGGCAGGGAGGGTTTGCAAGAGCAGTGTGCTCAGTGCACCTCAAACCTCCCCAGCCAGACACAAACAGCTCTTGTCAGAAATGGGTCTTGAACAAAACCTTCTTCCTTCTGCTGTTCATTTTATTTGTCATCTGGACCAAGGATGGAATTGGGAATGTAATAAAATTCTCGAGACACTTCTGACAACCCCTTTGAACCTAAGGGGGAAGCTAGATAGAAAACTTGCAGTGAAGGGGAGTCATGAAGCTTTCCCTGAGGAGTTGGGGTCTCGTTCTGGGGTCTATGTGTGCACTCTCTCAGTGGGATTTGCTGTGTCCATGAGCCTCAGGAATGCTGGACAAAGACCCTGAAGAAGAGACTGTGGGTGCTGCATGCTTCACTGAATAAGTGTCTAAAGTGGGCCCTGAAAGTAGCACTTCTTCAGTATAGTAATAGTAATAGTGTAGTATCGTAAGAAACACAATTCAGTTGTGTTCAAATCATGCTTAGAGACTAAGAGGCACACACATTTGTGTGGTGAGCCAAAGGGAGTCAGAGACCTGATGGTGTCCAAGTTGCTCTGCCTGGAATCCATGGGTCCAAAGGTCTCTGCCTGAGATGCACAAAGCACTTAAATACTGTGGCTATCCATGAGAAATGTAGCACAATAACCATGGCTCCAATGTCTGCCAGCCTTGTCGTGCAGCCTAGCACTGGGGTGTCAGGTGCCTCTGCAAAGCCCAGCTCCTGTGTAGGCAGTGGCCTTTTTCTTCAGAAATATTGAGGGATGGTTCTAGCAAGGGCTTGGGATCCAGGGAGCAAGTGGTAGACTCTGAGGCCTATCACACCTTCTTAAATCCCCTGGATCTCTGAGAAGAATGTCACCATAGAAATGGCCACCATTATACCAAGTTCAACTATAGCCACCACTTGGCATATAATATGACATGCTCAAAGCCTGGGTCAACAATCTTACAGACATATCATTATCCAAGTCCCACAACTTGCATTATTTTCTTTCTACTAGTGAGTAAACTGAGGCCCACATGGTAGAGCAGTGGATCAAGTGGCTTGACTCTGGCTACAGAAATCTCCTGACCAGATGGCAAAGCCATGGCCGAAAATTGCACTGTCAATACAAAAGACCAGAAGTGACGGACTGTGCTCTGCTTTGAACAATGTCCTCCTCCAGCGCCATTGTCGCCTCTCTGCTTCCAGTGGAGCCTTTCTTCCTGTTGTCTCCATGGCCAACAGCCGAGCACCAGCTCTGAGCTTTGCTATCATCTTCCTAAGGTTCTGGAGTTAACAAACTGGTCACATTTCATTTCCCATTATCCATTCTAGGAATCAAATTACACATGCATGAGGCCAAGTGTCAAAGGTCTGCCTCCTTTGGACTCCAGAATCCATAGAGTGGAGAGGGTGCACAGCCCTCCTACCCTGACATCACCTGGGGCTCCCCTGCTGCTCAATGCTGGGGTATTTTAAGAGTTCTGAGGATCCATCTCCCCAGATTAAGAAACTGAAGAAAGGCACCCAAGAACCTGTGAGGAGGGGACCTCTTTGATTCAGCTCTGAAGGCTTCCCCTGCCTATAGATTTCACATGAATACATTTCCAGAATGTCAATGACTATCCAAATATGTCACACTTTCCAAAGGGCAGTTTCTGGTGTTTTGCCCCTATTTACTGGTCAAAGCACAGAAACACAAAGACTGGCCAGGCAATGAAGACAAGGCGGTCATTAGGCACCCTAGCCAGATGTCCTCAAGGAGCAGTGGTTGGGCTTATCTGGTTTCTACCCACACTTTCAGAGAGGAGGAAGGAAGGCAGAATGCAATCCTCCTGGCTTGGAGCTGGAGACACGCGGCATCAGAAAACTCCCTAGGCGTGTCAGGGCCGAGGGCCATCTGCTCAGCGACAGAGCCATTAGGTCTGCATGTAGCTCAGGAGCTTTGGGAAGAGTGATATTTTTTATACCTGGTTTTATACTTTTGGTTTTATACTGTTAAAAATAATTATCTCATAAAAATCTTGCCTCGAATATCAAAATTTTTGATGTGTGATACAATCACATTCTGGAGAGTTAGCTCTGTGATGGTGTGTGGCTGATAGTTTTTGGAAAATCATCCAACTAAGGGTGTCTCACACAGCCAGGCTCTGAGCCTTTATTGGTCACTGCTGGGAACAGATGCTTGGAAATCCAGTCAAGCTGTATGTGTTTGGATTCTTTTACTTTAAAATATTTCATCAAGGAGGGACTGCTGAAGGGATTCCACATAGCATCTTGACTATGGGTAAACGAGATGTAGTGGCCTCCCCACGGTCTATCCAGGTCCCCCCCCCCTAGAGGGACTGCAGCCGTGGATCCCCAGAAACAGACAGGGGGCTTCTGGACAGAGCAGCAGCAGAGGCCAGATGGTCTCATAGCACAACCGAGGGCCCACATGAGAACCTACACTGACCATCTGCTTGTTCAAGTGAATGAGTGGTTAGAAAAGGAATCCGAATTATAGAGGATCAAGTCAGCTGCCTACAGACAGAAACACTTCCACCGGGCTGGGAAGGGACATCCTTGTATCAACCTGTGGACTAAGGATGAAAATCCACCTTAAACCCAATGGCCCACTGACTGCTGATCTGCTCATGGACGGGGCTACCCACTCAGCAGTGCATCTGCTCAGTAAAGTGGGAACAATCAGATTTATTTCCTGGCTGCTGGGCTCCCCAGGGGCTGTAAGCAAGGTGAATGCTGTTAAATGTGGAAGGGGCCCCTTGGCTGCAGGGGTTCTGTTGTATGGAAACTCTCCAGATGGTCTGTGTATCTTGGTCCCAGCCAGACTGAAATTTCCCAGGTGACAACCAGTCTGCTTAATTAAATATTTGGAACCTGGGGTTCAGGTAGCAGTGCGTGAGTACCACCAACCCTTATCAATCATCTGATGACAATGTGTAGAATTCTGAAGTTGTCTGGAAGAGTAATGGGCCAATCACACAAAAGACAGCTTCTAGAATGTTGTCTTTTTATATTTATTTGCATGCAGAGAGAGGAGAGACAGAGAGGGAGAGAGAGAGAGAAAGAGAGAGAGGAAGCACATCAGGGCCTCCAGGCACTGCAAACAAACTCCAGATGCATGTGCCACTTTGTGCATCTGTCTTTACATGGTGACTGGGGAATCAAGCCCAGGTCATTAGGCTTTGCAGGCAAGCACCTTAACCACTGAGTCATCTCTGCAGCCCCTAGACTGTTTGTATTCAGGAAAAATCAAAGATCACCTGAAGGATGGGATCAAGCCTTGTATGGACAGTACCATAGGAAAGTGAGGTCACACTGTGCTAGACACTGAGAACAGTCCTATCAAAGCTGGCAGCAAACAGGGCAACCCAAGGTACATACTCCACGGGCTAGAGAGAGTTCAGTCAGTGAAGTGCTTGCCTCACACGCATGAAGACCTGAGATTGAACCCTAGAACCCAAGTAAAGAGGCTGGGCATAGTAGCACGTGTGTAATCCCTGGGACATGGAGATGGAGACAGGAGGGTCCCTGGGGCTTGTTGACCAGCTATTCTAGTCTAACTAGTGAACTCCAGGCCAATGACAGACCTGTCTTAAAAGGAAAAAGTCCAATTCTGAGGATGACATCCAAGGTTATCCTCTGGTCTCTACATCTACATGCATAAACACGTACATGTACATGTAAACAGACAAGGCCAGCACCTTCTCAAGGATGAAGGTGAGTGGATGAGTCTGACACGGGACTTATCACAAGCCCCATCTGGCCTTTACCCTCAGGGATGTGAGGGTACATGTGAAATTCTGGTCAGCCAGCACAAGACCCACCAAAGGGCTGACTCCAGCAGGGAGCACCCAGAAGAGAGCCAAAGGTTTTGGAAGGCCAGGCTAGGTGTGCTGAGGAGCTGAGCACCCCAACAGCCTCCTTCCGAGGCCTCCGCTTGTCTTCCTCACACTCTGGAAACCCTGTCAGACAAGCAAATGAGAGGAAGCAGTAGGGTTGTATGAAAAAACACATTGCAAACAAAAGGATAATTTATGCTGGCTAGACGCTGCTGGTTTTGCATTTCCAAACAGACTTTCTCTGAATCCACCCCAGGCTCGGTTCTCAGTACTGAGACTATTTATTATCTCCTACAGACTTTCCACAGACCTGCCGTGAGACGCCTTTGCCCAGGCTGTGACAAATGCCCTGCACGGCGGACGGGATCCAGTCCCGTTCTGGCATGAAGCGCTGTCCTACCTCAGTGTTTATTTTCAGGTTATGTTAACAGCCGGAAGTGTTTGCTACACTCCTAGATTTTTATCTGGGAGGCAGCCACCACACAGGGAAATGGTCACTACCGTGTGCTGCTTTCAATAACATTTACGTCAAGACAAGGTGCTCTGTTTCCTCAGCAGGAAGGAGGCACAGCCTGGCAGACTCCAGGCACGTGTGCCTCACACCTGCTCCACACCCTACAGCAGAGGACTGACTACCACGGGAGGGCCTCCTGTGCACAAGGACCATGGCCTAAGAGCTACAAGTGCAGTGACAACGTGACTGGTGGATAAATGTGGAGGACATTCATTTATGCCCGGATCTATTCACGCTGAGCAGTCTCACTCAGTTTCATGCTTTCTACTGGCTAGTCTCTCCAGATGCCCCTGCCTCTGCACCCAAGAGCAAATGCTACTGCCCAGGTGAAAGCTGCCCTGTCGTGTGGCAGAGTGTCCACGGCCTCTGCTGCTCCAGACCACAGTGAGGTCCACACAGGGCTGCAGCCTCCCAGGCCAGCGTGGTGCAGCATGCTCTATGCCGAGGAAAGCGCTTGCTGGCTTCACTCCACAACAATGCTGAGGCATGTACCACATCACAGTAAAATGCATGGTAAAGAAATCAACATCGAAAAAAACTGAGAGAGAAAATTCTGGCCAGCCAGCCCCCAGGAGGATCTCCCTGTTTCCACCCCTGATGTGCTGGGATTGCCAGCCCTCGCCAACATGCCTGGTATCTTTTACATGGGTTCTGTGGATCAAACTCAGGTCATCATGCTTGTGGGGCAAATGCCTTACCCACTGAGCCATCTCGCTGGGTCATTAGCAAACATGAAGTGGAGCTACACCCCGGACTTCCTGATCACCTCACATTGCTGGAGAGCCCTCCAGAACCTTTGTTCATCTGGGCAATCATTCCACAGGCGAGTAGCAGAGACCTGCAGACAGAATGCCTGGACGTCCGCACCTTGTCTTCCCCTCACCCAGTGGCCTGGTGAGTGTAGCCTCCACGGGGGTCCTGGTCCAGACGGAAGGATGGCACAGCGCAAGGCTATGCTGCTGGGGCCAGGGACACTTCAGAGCCTGTGTCTACCTCTGCTTCCCACGCTCACCATTGTCGGGGGCGGGGGGCAACCTGAGCCACCTCTCCACTTCCCAAAGTCGCAGATCGCCAGGTCAGCGCCTTCACGAAGCACCTCTCATCAGCTGCAAAGTCTGGGAGAGGCAGCTGTGCAGAGTGTAAACACGGCTCCTCCCGCCTCCAAGGCGAAGGCATCAGCACATAACTGTTTAAATGGCAGCTACTGGCAAGGGGGGGCAGCTCGAGCTGCAGCTACACCTGGAAGGCAAGCACACCAGATGGGCGGTGTGGCCAGGTAGAAACCACCTGCGCTGGCTCTGGGCCCAAAGTCACTTGCTTATCTTTGCAGTGGACATGCCGTCAATGAGTTGCAAAGGAAACTCAGACCCAGACTGCAGGGGCGGAGTGTACACAGCCTCGTGCAGGCAGTGGCTGGACATTTGCTACTGGGCTGGGGAACACTCTATCTCTAACATGCAAATAAGGAAGAACATGAAAAACAACACCACAGGATGTAAATGCCAAGATAAAAGACACAAAACACATGGTGGCATAGCCTCCAGCAAGTTCTTACCATCCTGGCCTGGGTGCTCTCTGGGCTCACTGGTGGCCCAGCACCCCACAGTGCCCAGTACCACCTTGCTCAGGGAGGAAGTCCAAGCGGCATAGAAGTGCACTCTGGGGTGGCACTATTCAAGGCCTGAGCCCAGAGCCTCAGCATCTCAATCCTGAAGCAGACTCCAAGCGGAAACTGCTGGGAGGAGTAGGACACTGTCCCCCATGGGACGTGTGCATGGGGAGGTCAGGTGCCGTATGCTGCCTTGCCCAGGGCATCTGAGCCTCATCCAGATGGGGTGCAGATGCAGGTATGGGTGTTGATATAGTGTTTCTATGTATGTGTGACAGTGTGTGTGTCTTTCTATGTGTTTCTATGTATGTTTTCTAGTGATCTGTGCCTCTGTGCAACTATGTATGTGTCTGAATGTATGTTTAGGTGTGTGTCTGTGTGTGTGCACTTGTGTGTACATCTTCGTGTCTGTATGTCTGCTTGTTCTTTGGTGTGAGGTGACAGCTTCATAACAATGGCCTCCTTGCTCCTGCATGCCCCCTCCAGCCTTTCTAGGACTACACAGCACCTCACACTGCCACAGTGAACCCCAAGTCTCCCAGATCCTAGGTGCTCAGTTTCGCAGCCCCTCTGGGAGACAAGTGACGCATGCTCATGGCGCTGTGGCCAATGCTGGTGAATGAGCACGTGAGGCAATTCAATTCCACTCCGTCTGGGCCCCCAGTAACCCTCACTGCTGTCGTGGTGGCTTTGTCCTCACTCCATGGCATCCCGTGCAGGCTGCAGACAGCACTTGTTCCTGTGACCGAGGTGAGAGTCTGGGGGGCCTGATGAACCTCCCACCTCGGGGTGCTCTGCACTGTGCTGCTGCCCCAAGGAAGCTGGCCTGCCACCCTGTTCCCACCACATTCCCATGACCTCTGCCTGCCCAGCTCTGTAGCTGAGTCATCTTCCCTGACATTTCAGTGATTTTTTTAAAATTTATTTACTTATTTACATACTTAGTATGTAAACAACACAGTCAGTTATGGAGGAGAAGCAATGCCTCTGTGCATAATATTCCAATCGTGGCTCTAACAATCTTTCTGCCTCCTCTTCCACAAAATTGCCTGAGCCATGCTGGGTGCATCTTAAGTCTTAAGGTTTCAGTGATGGGCTCAATAGGGGCCTCTGGAGCTCTGGTTTGGTAGATGTTGAGGGTTCAGTGATTATTTTTAAGTGATAAATTAAGTACCCACTTCTCCTCCCTCATCCTTAGAGGGGACAATGCAGATCCCTTAAATGGGCATGGTCTGGATCCTAGAAGCTTCCAGATGACCATGTTCCTTTAGAGCACCACATGTGACCTCAGCTTGATGGTGATGCTGATGCCATCCTGGGCTTCTAGTTAAAGGATTTCCACAGAGATGTTCAGGGTGGTACTGATAGGCAGGCATTAAAGAGGGCATTCTACCCATGATCACTAAGGGAAAACAAAAAAGCTCTGGAAATCGAAACCTTCTCCACCTAGCTACTTCAGAGGACTCACAGCACTGTGTCCAGCGTGTGCCCTGGCTAGCTTCCAGGGTGCTCCTCCTCACACCTGGACACTGCCAGCTTCCTGCCCTCGGAGGTACTGCAAGCACTGGCCTCCACTCTGAGGCCTGACTTGCATTTCCCAGACATTCCTTCTTCTGAAACTGCATGACCAGAGCCCAAAGCCTTCACTTTACAGCACAGCCTCTCCTCTCTGTCCTTTGCCCTGTGTGGAGGTGTTACCAGGAGAGTCACTCTTACGGGTGGACAGGGTCCTGGGTTGCAGCCTTATCTCTGCTTCCAGCTGGCTCTCTGGACACAGGACAACCTCCTTCTCTGCTAAGTGGCCTCTGAGGCGCCAAGCACAGTGGATGTCAGGGGTCAGACTTCCTGAAGAATTGGTGCCCTCAACACTAAAGAGCAATGCCAGCAGCCAGTGTGGCATGACCAGACCAGAACAGTGGGCAGCGGGAGGCATGGGTGTCTGTGTTTTTCAGATGCCTATGTTGAATCTCTGGTTCAGGAAGAGTTCTTCTTCAGAAACATTACAGAGACAAAATTCCTACTGCTGCATTTGAGTAAGACTGTTGCCCCTGGGGACAGTGATAAGTGGCTTCTATCTAACAATGAAGAGTGTTAAGTGAATGCCTCTTGTCTACACTCCAGCCAGCAAGTCAAAGGGTGCCCCAAAGGTGTCATGGCATGATAGACAATGCCAGGTACTATGGAGATGTGAGCCTGTTCTTGACTTTAAGGGACCTTGATGACAAGACATTGGCATCACAATGAGGACAGAGAGGAGCCTCTGCCTTTTGGAGATAAGTGTCTAAATACAAGCAATGAAAGCTAAAGGCAGACTGTAGGCCAACACCCTTAGACAATTTATCTCAGGAATTTCTGAAAAATACTTAACACATAAAGGGCAGCCACCTTACCCTCCTCTGTCAAAGAGCTGCTCTCAGCTTGACAAGAAGAGAACTAGGAAAGCAAAATTAAATTGTGTAGCCAGAGAAAATAGTCTAGAACTTTCCCAGGCCGGCTGTTAATCATTATACTCTAGGTTTTTGGCAGTTTCCTGCCATCCTTGGACATCCAGTGTGTCCAAGTCACCCATCACAGGCTTGTGTAAATGGGCACTGTGGTCTTGGTTAGATTTAAATGTTCTAACCAATTCAATCTGAAAGAAGAATAAGACCCACATTCTGCTACCAACTGGACCTTCCCATTAGTCCTGCCTACTCTAGAAGTAACTCCAGGGCCCTGGCCAATGTTACCCCTGGCAGCTGGGTTTTGCCACCTCCAGCCCTTGGAGGAGCCCCGCCTGTCTGTGCGGGCGCTTCCCTGCAGAGGAGCTGATTCCCCGAGCTGCTGAGGGTGAGGTGGACCGCCCATCACGTGCAAGACCTGGAAGATGGCTCGTAAGATTTCGACCCAAACCTACTCAGGCGTCAAGGGAAATTTTACCATATACCAGTCTCCATCCTCCTGACCTTTCTAGTTGTTTATAACATTGTTTCTGGCTTAAGGCCATGGATTGTGGAGAGATGAAGCGCAGCCTCGGCCTCCAGGTCTTAAAGAGCAGGGTGGGGTCCCCTGGCTCTGCTGAAGACACTCGCTCACACAGCCAGAAAGGAACAAGTGGTCGTGACAAAGAGAGGGTCCTTGATGGGGGTCCCCTGGCTCTGCTGAAGACACTCGCTCACACAGCCAGAGTGGAACAACTGGTCATGACAAAGAGAGGGTCCTTGATGGGGGTTCCCCGGCTCTGCTGAAGACACTCGCTCACACAGCCAGAAAGGAACAAGTGGTCGTGACAAAGAGAGGGTCCTTGCAGGGGTGGCATTGTAACCAGCTGAAGCTTCGAATCACAAGAGGACAGAGGATGAGCGCTTGATGGGAGAAGAGCAAACATGGCTCAGTGAAGGTGGGAAGAAAGCGAGCAGAAGGTTAAAAGCACTGAGTGTCTTTACACAGTGAAGAAGAGAGACCAGGTCACATGTAACACGTGAAGGTTGTCACCACTCAGTTGAACCAGAGTCACTCCAGAAGAAAAAAACAACCCAGAAGCCATTCATTGTAGGAGCTGTGAGACTGGGAACAGTTGTTAGGGCTTGGGTTGACAATAAGAGAATTAGAAATTACAGAAAAAGTTAAAACTACCTGACACTATGTAGGTGTTGATTATATTAAGGGTCTGGAAGAACCTCAAGGTCCTTCCTGCAGGGACAGCCTGACTGCTATCATTTGAAATAGGGCCCTCCACTCCTCCTGCTGGGACATTTTGTTCAACTAAAATGCCTGAATGGCTAACCACAGGGAGATTTTAGCTTGGTTGTGGTAGTGTCTCAGAAAATTCAAACTAGCCCTGAGAAAGGCCTACATAGACAACAAACAGTGAAGGAGGCCAGAGGGCAGCAGGCTTGGCGTTTTCAAGTGTACATCATACTTGAATATTTCTAAGTGGTTCATTATTTCAGATAAACTGCCTTAATAAAGAGTCAGGAAATGTTTGTAATAGGATAATAGTTGTTTAGCAACACATTTAACATATTTGGTGGTGTTGGGGACAGTGTGTTCTCATACGTTGCTGAAACTGTCTCTGAAATATTGCTTATGCTATTAATTTGTCTGGCACATGCTTCTCTCAGGATTAATGTAGGCCCGACTTTATCCCATCTCCTTTCTTTGAAACCATGACTCAAAGCAGCAAACCCATTCGCTGGTGGTACTCCAGGCTCCAAGGAAACAGTATTTTCTAAATCATGCTTGCTGGTAGGGCCAAAGGGCTGCTGGTGGTCATGGGGCTGGCCCTGAACATGGACTCTAAGCTTGACTGTCCCTGGTGTCAGCTCACTTATGATCCAACACTAGGCTGTGGGCTATTTTGTCAAGCTCCTGGGTATCTTGAGAGTGAGGTCTATATTGTATTAAAATAGTGGAAAATGGGAAATAAATTAGGAGTCTGTGGGTAGGAATTTTTACTCGTTTTTAGAGCGATGACCAGATTCAACCACTTGCCCCTGTCGTTCTACCTCAGTACTGCTGATGTGGCAGGTCTGTGCCGGGCAGAAGGGGCGTGTACATCCCAAGGCTGCCGCCGGAGCACACAGAGCTCTGCTCAGGCCTGCCACCCACCGACGCCATTGATCCTACAGAAAGGACACCCGCCTCGTGCAGTTCACCTGGTCCACTGGGTGTCTTGGCATGCTTGGCTAGCCACCTTGCCATGCCCTCACTTGCCCACCCCACCCTACTGCCTAGTTCTCACTCACAGTTCATTCTCTTCTCTCTAAATGTCACAGCACTGGCACTCTGGGTGGCCTGCACACAAATCACACACATTACTACTAATCACAAGCACCTGCTTAGGAGGGCCCAGTACAAAGTGGGCCACACCGGGCATCTGTCCACACTTCAGAGGTCATTTAGGGCAGTGACAGCACAGCGTCAAAGCCATCAACACTGGGCCATGCCAGGTGCCCGGCCTCCCTGTGAAGCCCCACTGCTGGTAAGAAGCCCAGTAGAGCGTGCCGCGGCAGTGCACAAGGACCTCCATGCCACCCACTGTCCCATGAAGAGTCCCACCTGAGCTTACTGTGCACAAAGCTCCGGCTCGGCTCTGCCGTCACCAGTAGACCCCACACTGCTGGCAGCCCAAGGGGTCTCCAAGGTGAGCATCTGCCTGTGTGTTGGCAACACTGAGTCACCACAGCTGTCTGGACTCTGAGCATCCTTTGGGGGTGCAGGCAGTCCAACACAGCCGAGATGGGCATGGCTAGACACTATTCCCAGTAAGGCTCTGGTGACCATGTTGGCTGTAATAGGTACTGGGAACTGAGCCACCCTACAGGTGGTATATGTCTTCCAAGGCAGGCAGTGTGGATGAGAGGCCGGAAGTCTGCTCAGTTGCAGCCCAGGCACCTGCCCGGAGGACACCTAGATCAGCTGTAGGACTGAGTGGAGGAAGCTAATGGTTGAGGTGTGACCAGGCGGCGGAGGGTGTAGGATGAAACTGAGACCCTTCCTAACTCACAGCAGTCACAAATGCCCCTGAAAGAACACGACATACTTGCTCCATGCCCAGTATCTTCAGACACTTGCCGGCCCACACTTAAGTGTTCATGGGGCTGGCTTCAGCACCCATGGTAGAAGAAAGTGCCTCCTCACAGTCAGCCAAGGAGCCAGAAACAGCCTCACAGCTCACTGACACAATTGTCAGCATTGACAACTGGAAAACATGCCCCACGCCTTCCCATTAGTGACCTAAATTCTCAGGTGGCATTCATTACCCCTCCCTTGCAGGTTTGGGAGGAAGGTGGGGAAATCTGTGTTTCTGTATCTTGACTTTTCTTATTTTATCATGAATAACTCCTATAATCTCTCCAAGCTTTCTCCAATTTCTCCCCATTCTCTTAAAAAACAAAAAGAACTATCAACTGAACACATTATTCCAATAAAAATCCCATGAAGCACTACGTGAAATAGCACACCATAGTCCTCGACAGTTCTCGCCTGTCATTGCCTTCTGCCACATGTTCATGTCCTGTAATTATTTTTGTCCTGTGTCTGCCTGGGCTCTTTCTGGTAGCACCCCTGAAGGGCAGTATCCAGGATGTCCCCCGTCACAGGTCTTGAGTGTCAAGTGGAATCTGCTGGCCTGGCTCCCCTTTGCCTAGTGTTCCTATCCCTGAAACCTTCAGGATGGCACTGTTCGGATGAGTTTTCTGACTGAGTTTGTACCCGTAAAATCTTTTCTGACTTGGGCTGAAGAGATGACTTAGTAGTTAAGGCACTTGCCTGCAAAGCCAAAAGACCCAGGTTCAATTCCCCAGATGCACAAGGCGGCACACACATCAGGAGTTTGTTTGCAGTGGCTGGAGGCCATGATGTGCCCATTCTCTATCTGCCTCTCTCTCTCAAATAAGTAAAAATAAAATATTTTTTTGAAATCTTTCCTGACTTAACCCTCTTTAACAGTCCTGGTCTTTTTTTTTTTTTTTTTTTTTTTTTTTTGCTTTTGCTTTTTAAATGCAGATGTCTTCTAAGGGACCATCAGTTGCATTGACCTGCAAGTGTAATTTCATTTTAAGTAATCTAGTTCAGGGTCAAAACATCAAAATCAAGGAGACCTCGGTCTCTCTTATAACTGTCACTATTTAGCACTAACCCCTGATTCATCAAGAAACCACTCCCAGCTTATGACACTAACTTGGGTACAAAGTCATCCAACAATGAGATCTTCTCTCACATTCAAGTTGTTGCTCCCAGACTCTCCGCCTCCTGTGTGGCAGAAGGTGCTGTGAATGTGTATGGGGAGCAGATGGGGACAATGAGCCCATGTGGACACAGAGGAGCTCACAGCGGCAGCCAGCTACACACACTCGCAGCGTGCGGAGACTGCGTGCCCAAAGCATAACGTTGCTCTTGGCTCCGCTAAAACATAGTGGACTCCTGTCTGAACTCACATTTGATCTAAGAGCAGAAATCATGCAATTTGACTACTTTTTTATGAGAGAGAGAAAGAATTGGCATACTAGAGCCTCCAGCCACTGCAATGAGACACCTTGTGCACATGCACGACCCTGTACATGTGTCACCTTGTGCTTATGGGGGATCTGGGAACTTAAACATGGCTCCTTAGGCTTTGCAGGAAGGTGCCTTAACCACTAAGCCATCTTTACAGCCTGAACTTGACTATTTTTAAAGGAGAAACATTGACACTTCTAGTTGTCCTGGAAGCCCCAGCCGCAGAAAGTGCTGTCTGCTGGTTGTGCATCGCTTTGCAGGAAAGGCCAACGCCAGCCTCTGTGTGTCACACAATACCTGGCACAAGTTTTAGCTCATTGTCTAATTACCTTTGGGAAAGTGAGCTAAGCTATGCTCTGGACATGGTACGGATCATTTTCTGCTACTTAAAAATACCATAATTGATTTTGAAGCGATTTAGAATGGTGCTAAACTTGCTTGAAAAATATAGGAGGTGGCTCAAGGGTACTTATGTGTGTCCAAGCCTGTAATTATACCTATGATTGCATTAGGAGCTGAGAAGTACCATGGCTGTTGACTGCCAAGTACAGAGGAAAAGGACTTAGCCACTTATCCCCCTTTTACTCTGTGTAAAGAGCTTTGAGGTCTAAAGAAGTAGTGAATTCCAAAGATCAGGTGACCGTCTCCATATTTCAGACTACTCTTTCTTTGATTGATGCTACCACATGGTTACTAAGTTGAAATCAACCAGTGTCACACAACACTGAGTAGTCATGGGTATGATGGTGGAAAGAGAAGTAGGTCCTTCTCCCAGCATCTCAGGTGGGCTCTGTGCTGGTGGTGGGGAGCTGGAGAGCTGGGTCTGACCTTTGAGAGACCACATGAAGCATGGGGCTGAACCCTAAAGATTGCTTGTCTTCACCCAGCGTCTCAAGTCCCTGGGTTCATGGGTGCATCCTAGATGGGTTAATACTGACTGAGAGAGGCCAGAGAAGGTCTCCTTGAAAACCAAATCCAGTGTGAGAGCCACAAGAAGCAAAGGGAAAGACAGAGCAGCTGGGGAATGAAGGGAACAAGTCTCCAAACATAGATCAAGTGACTTGATAGCAAAGGGCCCTCTGGTCTGAAGAGGACATGAGCAGCACAGGTAACGCAAGTCGGTTAGAATGCCGGCAGGAAAGTGTGCTCAAGAGAGGCCAAGGACAGGGAAAGCCAGACGGCTGTGCAAAGGCAAAGTGGGGCTTTGAGCCTGGACTTCGGAGTCTACTCCACTGGATTTTGCTTCTCTCAAGGCTATTGGTGGGGCAGCTTGTCACAGAAACTTCCAGAATGCAAGAACTGTTTCTCCATGGGAAACCATTTGGTCAGATCTTGGTCTCTGTTCCATGTGCTAAAATGTTGAGTCACCATTTTCTGCCAGTTGGCATGAGCTACAAAACCTGCCAACTCTTCTACATGTGATGAGAATACAGCCAGATTGGACAGATGAAGGGTGTGCGTGATCCTACCAGCTTGACCTGGGAGATTAAGGGTGCCACAGTGGAGGACAGTGATTTGGAGGAAAACACACTGTCAGCCATGTGCATCCACTTAGCTGAAGGCTGCTGCAAATAAGTTTCTCCACCCTACTAAGAAGACTGTATCCTGGAGTTAACTGAAAAGTCCCTGGCATTCTCTCCTAATAAGGACAATCATTTCCAAATGATGAAAATGATTAAGTGACCTTGAACAGCACACTCCAAACACCATGGGAGTACTGAGTAAGCCAGCTGTTCAGGGATGGCATGAAGTGTCCCTGGGGCCACAACAGCTTTCTGCTGCGAAGCCCCATGGTCATCCCTCACTGGCAAAGTGCCGTAGCTAACGCAGCTCC
Source organism: Dipus sagitta (assembly GCA_036346955.1). Taxonomy (NCBI): domain Eukaryota; kingdom Metazoa; phylum Chordata; class Mammalia; order Rodentia; family Dipodidae; genus Dipus; species Dipus sagitta. The sequence continues at coordinate 139,726,109 of CM070778.1, forward strand.
GATGTAAACCTCTTCCATGCACAGGGTGTTGGCACCTTGAAGAGCCCTTCTGACCTTCAGACAGGTCAACATGACATCACTTCACCATCCTCACTAGTGATGACCATTAGCAACTACCAGATTAATAAACATTTCAGGAGATGGCTCACTCGTTAAAAGTGCTTGCTGCACAAGCCTAACAAACAGAATTTGGAAACTCAGAACCCACATAAATATGGACACAAATGGTGCAGTGCACACTTCCGTAATCCAGTGTCTAAGGCCATGGGAGACAGAACCAGTCGAATCCTGAAACTTGCGGACCAGTTAGTCTGGCATTTACAATAACAAACAATAAGAAAGATCCTGTCTCAAACATGGTGGGAAGTGAAGACCAACAACCGAGGTTGTCCTCTGACTTACACACACATGCTGTGGCATGTAGGTGCACACACACACACCCTTAGTCAGTTGGTTAGAGTGGGGGATCCCACCATGCAAAGACCTTCATATAAGGTGCAGACAGAAGCTTCACTGTAGTAAATGAGAACCACTGTACAGAGTGACTTACAAGTCATTCATCTTAGTAGTCATTAAAAAAAATAAGTCATGGATCATTTATAGAAGGCCTCAGACATAAAGGACAGAGTGAAGTTTTACATGACATGATGAGGACCAGCCATGTCAGCAAGCATGTGCAAATCCATCATATCTTTTTAAGGCAATTGCCACCCACTAATATCAAAATCTGATCTCAGGGGCTGCAAGATAGCTCAGTCAGTAACATGCTTGCTTCACAAACATGAGGACTTGAGTTTGATCCCCAGAACCCACTTAAAAATCCAGGCCATGCTCATAATCCCAGTGCTGGGGGAGGTGGACCCTGGGGTTCACTAACCAGTCAGTCTAGCCTACTTAAAAAACTCCAGGCCCTGGTGATCATATAAAAAAAGGTTCATGGTGGTCCTGAAGAATAACACCTGAATTGTCCTCTGGCCTCCACTCACACGCACCTGCCTACACACAAACATACACACATATAAACATGCACACACATTAAAATGAAACCTGATTTCCGAGGCAAAAGATTGCACTAGATCCTAGAGGGATAAGAATTCTCTCTGATAAGTAGGTCGTCTGGCTCACTACCTTTCACCGGCATAGTGTCTGTGGTGGTTTGATTCAGGCATCTCCCTAGTGTGAATGCTAGGTTCCCAGCTGATGGAGATTTGGGAATTAATGCCTCCTGGAGGCAGTGTATTGTTGGGGACAGGCTTATGAGTATTATAGACAGTTTCCCCATGCCAGTGTTTGGCACACTCTCCTGTTCCTGTTGTCCACCTGACGTTGGCCAGGGGGTGATGTCCACCCTCTACTCACACCATCGTTTTTCCCTGCCATCACGGAGCTTCCCCTCAAATCTGTAAGCCAAAATAAACCCTTTCTTGCCAAAAGTTGCTCTTGGTTGGGTGATTTGTGCCAGCAATGCAAACCTGACTGCAACAGTAATGTTGGTACCAAGATGTGGTATCATTTGCTGCTAGACATCTGACTGTGTGGTTTTGGCCTTTTGGAGCTGATTTTCAAGAGGGATGTGGAAGGATTTGGCCTAAGAGATGTCTTGCAGTACTGTAAGTACAGCTAGATGGACTACTCTGGTCAGAGTTGAAAGACCTGAATGCAGTAAGAACTATCTATGAACTGTGAGGTTTGGCTTATTAGGATTAGAAAGAGCTTTCCTTGGACTGGGCTAGAAGTAGTTTATGTAAAGGCTTTTATAGCCCTGTCCTGAGAAGTTGTGCAGGGTTGCATTGTGTAGAAATGTCCTGGTGGAGCAGAGGGATATGGCAGAAAGAAATCTTTAGGCTGAAGTTGCTGCCCGTTCAGCTACAATTGAGAGATTACAACCATTGAGATTGGGCCAGCTGACCTGCATTGGGACAACAGAAAGAATGTAGACTCTTTTGAAGGGGTCTGAATGCTGAAGGAGTGTCCTGTTCTTCAAAGTCTGCTTCATTCCCCCTGGATTAACAAGTTGGCACCCTACCTGGCATTGTGGAGTATAAGAAATGCAAGAAAGAGAGGGTCATTGAATTTGCAACACAGTCTTGTGTCTTGTGTTTTGTAAATGGCCACGGGCAGTTTAAAGCAGGTTTGTTGGATTGCCTGCACAGAGACCGGATGGAGCCATGAGGTTGGACCATGGGTTCCAGTGGAGATGCCAGGACCACAAGACAGCTAAGGAGAGCTGCCAACCCCAGTGAAGTTTTCCAGGACTGTGAGTAGCCTAGCTGGAGTGGCAGAATTGGAACTCCAGAGACTTGTTGCTGGTTAGAATTATTGGACTTGGAGATTTGTCACTTACTAGAGTTGTTGAACTTGGAGCTACTGAGTTTAATATTTGTCCTGTTTAAATCTTGTATTGGCTGAATATTTCTTTGCTATGTCCAAAGCCATCTTTTGCAATGTGAGTGTTTATTTTGTGCCACTGGGGGAGTTTTTCATATTATGGCTCAGTTAAAAGACCTTGGATTATGAGGATGTTTGAACATCATTAGGATTGACAAAAAAAATATAGGAACTTTTAAAGTTAGACTGAATGCATTGCATTTTACAACATGGATGGTTATCGGTTTATGGGCGCCAGGGGTGGAATGTGGTGGTTTGATTCAGGTGTCCCATACACTTAGGTTTTGAATGCTAAGTTCCCAGCTGATGGAGATTTGGGAATTATGCCTCCAGGAGGCAGTGTATTGTTGGGGGGGGCAGGTTTATTTGTTTTATAGCCAGTGTCCTTTTGCCAGTGTTTGGCACACTCTCCTGTTCCTATTGTCCACCTGATGTTGGCCAGGGTGATGACCACCCTCTGCTCATGCCATCATTTTCCTCTGCCATCATGGAGCTTCCCCTCGAGTCTATAAGCCAAAATAAGTCCTTTTTTTTTTTTTTTTTTTTTTGGTCACATATGCAAGTGAGGTGTGTACAAAGAATGTGCTCTACACCCCATTCTCTGTCTCTCTCAGCGTCTGCCTCTGAGTCTCTGGCTCTCAATGTGTGTCTATTGATCAGTCTCTCTGCAATTCAGTCCATGCCCCAAGACAAAGACAGAAGCCTTACTCGTGAAGCAGGAAAAGCTAGTTATTCACAGAGGAACATGGTGTGTCTCTGATAACGTCACTCAGAAGTTCCTGAACCTGCCTCAAAGGAGATCCTGGGTGGGCAGAGATCTGGGATCTAACTGAAGGCCTTGGTCATGAGAAGTTAGCTATGGGGGGGGGGGGCGGCTGTGTACTCAGTGCTGGGGAAATGTGTGACCTGATTCCTCAGAGCCACACTGCTGTTCACCTTCTCAGCTAAGCATCTTCACTCCTGCCACTGGATGGATAAGGACAGTATACACATGTGAGTACTCTGGTCTTCTACGCTTATAAACAGAAACAAATGCCTTTTCTTTCCATTTTGAAATCCCTCTTTGCCAATGGCAATACAAGCTCGGCAGGAAGCACAGATTTCTATGGAGTGATCTCTTCAGACAAAAGGAGACCAGATCAGGCACACCAGACATGGAGGACACTACAGAACGATTGTCATGGCCTTCCTGACACACTGACACACACAAAGGAAGAAAAGAGGGTGGAATGGAACAAAGCAGCGAGCAGCTTTGAAGCATCACGCTGGTGGCATCAGATTCACCCATGACATTTAGCTCTGTTCCTGACCTCTGGCTCCATGGTCTGTGGGCTATGGGGACTCCTAGCCTGGGTCTCACTGAGTACCTTCCTGCCAGTGAAGCCCCAGGGTTCATCTGCCAATGACCGGGGAGGTCAGTGGGCAGGAAAAATTTTAGTCTCTCTGGTGACTGTTCCGGATGTTTCCACACAGGCACTCAGCATGAACTTGTTAATAAACGCCAATCCCAGACAGCGTCTTCTGGCAAATTCACTTGATACTGCTCCAGCTGTCAATGCAGTGCTGAGGAGAGTGACACCAGGCCACCTGCGCTATTCCCTCAGCCTCTGCTACGACGGCGCCCTGACTTCACAGACACGTTTTCTCCTTCCCTCGCATGCTTTGTGGTGTACAAGATGGTGCTTCTCCCATCACCAGCCTTGAGTGCCAGAAGCCTGAGGTCAGCCTGTGTTTTACCTGTGAGCTCCAATATGTGTGCCTGGGACCCGTGCGCCTCGGAGGAAGCCCGAGAGAAGCCGGCGTGGCGCTCCCTCCCCCCACTGCGTCATTCCAGGGCGTCTGCCGCACTCACCCTGCAGTGGCCGGCCCTTGTACAGGTCCCGGGCCTTCGCCGGGTGTGCCCTGGCTGTGTTGTCGCACTTGGGCTGCTCATACCTAGGAGAGAAAACAGTGGAGTTGAGACCTGGGGCCAGGCTCTCTTCCATTCCTCACATCAGACAAACCATACATGGCTCAGGGTGTGCCCCCGCCTCTGCATCTAGTCTCTATGTCGTAGCCCCAAGATTTAACCCTGCAGGGGCTTTGGTGAGCATTACTATCAACAGCTAATTTTCATAGTCAAAATGATGATAGAGACTAAGCAGGCTTTATCTTTCAATCGAGTTCCTAAAACAATCTTACCTACTTTCACCTTCCAACCACCCCCAGTTTTATGAAAGGAAATTATTCTGCCCAACAGATTCCTGTGCTCTCCAAAGTGGGGCAGAGAAGGAAGTGTGGGAGTGAGAACCATGGGTATGAATGGGGCCAATATGAACATTGAGCCCCGCCCGCAGCAGTAGGACAGTCTTGGGAGGGGAAGGACCCATAACCCAGCTTGCTTCTCCTGATGCCCTGGAATGTGGCATCAGATGGGGGTCAACTGTCACCCAGAGATAAAGCAGAAATGCAACCTGGCTCGGCGGTTTACTCTCTGGTTACTATCTTGAGTGCGCATATTAAATTTGGGAGGTGTGGGTATGCTGGGTCAAGGAGCTTCTTCTGGACTCCTGGCCGGTGCCCGAGAGTGGGAATAGCAGCTGACTTCCTTGCTACAGTGGACACCTTCACAGCCAAAGGGCTGGGGCATGTAAGCTTTAGAAAAATGAGATCATGTCTCAGCTTCTGAGTGATGGCACAGAACTTATACCATCACTCCTGACCATCCATGGGCACAGGTGGCACCTCTTGGCCATGGTCCATGTTGGGTTGGAGAAAGCAAACTTGCTCATTCTACTTTACCTGCATTCTCCAAGCACACAGAATCTAACCCTTACAGCATTTATACAAGACTCAGAGCCATGCCACTTGCCATCCCCTTCTCACTAAGAAGCTGTTACCTGGGATAGTCAGTGGGATTTTGCTCCAACTGGGAGCTGAGATATGTTAAGAACCTTACCTGAAATTTGAAAAAAAAATACTTTTTAATGATGGGATTCTGCCCCTTTCAGACAGCAGAGTGAAATGCCTGAATTTACAGGCAAAGTCATCTCAGGAAGTACTCCATAGTAACAAATACTTGGCTTTGACAGCCACTGTTATTCTTTCAGTAGGGTTTATTTTTGTATAAGGAAGAAAATAACACCACTTGGTTATGTGCTGCCAATCATATACCAGGATGACTGCCATGGAGAAGTGTGATTTCAGACCACACTGTCCTGTACACATGGCCACTTAGCAAGAGCATCAAGAACAGAAGATGCCCAAGGCAAGTGGGGACAACAGACAGCCCCAGGCAGGGGCAGAGCCTGCACCAGACCTCACAAAGGCGGGACAATTCTTCTCTGGCACTGATGGAGCAGCTGGCAGCCCGCAGGACGTGCAATCTGATCACCTGCTCCATCCCTCCCACCGACCAGTGGCCAAGTGGAAATCCACCCCTCCCCACCTGGACCTCACCAGGCCGGGCAGCAGGGCCTGGCACATGTGTCCTCACTCTGTACTTCAGGGTCCTGGGAGCCATGGCTGGGCAGCTGCTTTCAATCCCCAAAGGCAGGAGAGTGCAGAGGAGCTAAGCCCCATTCCACCTCCTGTCTCTGTCCACACAACACAGGGGACTTCTGCCCTGGAGAGAGGGGCAGCTCTGTTGAGGGGAAGTAGGACCCAGAGCCATGGTGGCCTTGACGCAAGTTCACCACAGAATCAACCTAGAGCTGCATGGAGACATGAGGACAAGACATCTAGCACATAGATAATACATTGTTGGATACCCTGAGCCTCCTGCTTTTCTGTTTTCTGGACCTTAAATCAAAATGCTATCACCACAAGGAGGTAGGAAGGGTAGGGAGAAGAGTGATACTAAACACTACCAGTGCAAGCCTGATCATGACCTACCCATGCAGGAGGGCTCCTTACATGCCCTCCCTCACACAGAGCACAGGAAACACAACTGGTTGAGCTGGCCTGCAACTTTTGGATCCCTGCTTATGTTGGTAATTTCAATGACTGCCTAGCATGCCCACCAGCTTGAGTTGCAAGTTAATAGATGGGTTTAGCCAAGGGCATATGATCAAATACTGGCCAATGATCCATGAGTCAAATTGTTGGAGGATTTCTAGAAACAGGGTTCAGGAGGAAGGAGGGGAGAGAGGAGAAGGGTCCTGAGTACCATGACCATTGCACGAGGCGCACAGACCTGGCCAGCCATCTGTAACTAAGAGGAGAACCTGCTTGTACACAAAGCCACCACAGGGAGACTTGCGTGGCTGTGTGCTCAGTGCTATCCCAGCCACACCATCAGCTGAAACTGACCTTGCTGCCCCTGTGCACCTCATGGTGACACAGTCCAGTCTGCCTTGCTCACAGTTTTCCCCAGATGCCTCATCACACTAGCTGACACTGAAAGCTGCCTACTAATGCTCTGTCCCCTAGTCAAGCACACTGGGCCTCTCTGGGTGGAACAGTGCTGGCTCTGCTGGGTCCACACCTTGTTCCTGACTCCTGCAGGTCTCACCCCAGTATCATCCTCACAGGGGGTGCTCCTGGCTGCTCTCTGTATGCAGGGCCCCATGCTTAGACTTGTCACCCTCTGAAATATCTCCTTACACTGGCACATTCATGGGCATATTCTGTCATCGCTGCTTCCTTCCATCAGGAAAAACGTGTCATGGAATCTCTGATGTTTGTTCTTTCTGTTCATTGAATGTCCTCAACCCCTAGCACAGTACCTGGAGCCCAGGGGTATTCAAATATTTACTGGAAGAAAAGTGAAGGGAAAGATATTGAAAGAGTTTCTTTTCACCAGGACAGAGCGATCTCTTGAGCTGGAGTGGGAGGCACATTGTGACCAAAGGTGCTATGTTCTACTCTCTGCTTCCTCCGTTAGAGCCACGTCATGTGTACCCTGTGATGTCCTCCTGTCTCCTCTATGACTCCAGCTCCCTTTGCCCTTCTGCCTGCAAAGATGGCCAGGCTAGAACCAGCTCAAATCGCACTCAGGTCCTGCACCACCCCTGGGCTGCTTCAACACCGTTGGTGTCTGCCATCTCTTGTGTGCAGGACTGGAAGATGCCACCTTTTTCTCAAAGCTCATTAAACTGGAACCTGAGCTTAGCCCTTGTGCTGAGTGAAGGACCCATGATAATTGGTCTCCTTCCCTGGCCAGGATTGGTGACAGCCTGGGGCTGGGCATGCAATGGGGGTCAGGGCAAATTGAGTGGTTCCATGGGGAAGAGATCTCTTGCTTTCAAAACAACAGTGCCTTCTTCCAAACTCTGTTACTGTGGCTGCTTTATGGCATCTCTAGACCACATGTCTAGCAAAGCCATGGAGCACATAGCAAGTGGAAGACGAGCCACTGAGCACACCGCCAGTTAAAGGTGGCAGAGCAGATGTGCTGCCATTGTGTCCCTAGAAGGCTAAGCTCTGGGAATTCCCGGCCCCTTAACGTTGTGTCAGGTGAGGCCTTGCCCACAGCTGCAACCTCTAAGGAGGAACTTCTTCCAGACCCTGTCATATCAGATACTTGTTATCCTCAATACTCAATGGTGACCACATGTCACTGATCAGTGATTGTGTTCAGTGAAACACGCACGGTGTGACATGCTCCCTCCATGGGACATACTTTGAGTCTCTCCTGAAACTCAAAGACCAGGGCAGTCCTCCCAGAGGTAAGCAGAGAAAGCAGGGGAGGGGAGAGCCTGACCCGCTCCTGTCTACTCTGAGATCCAGGTAAAGTCCAAGCAGAAAGGAGCCAGGCTGGATGAAGGGAAGAGGGGGCTTGGCTTTCTCCTTGGTCACAATATAAACTGTTCTTGGGTCCTTCAGGGATAATGTTACAATCGCTGCTCTCATCATTTCAGAGCCAGCTGGAGCATTCTGGTTTTGACAGCATAAGGATTTTTATTGGCCAGGGCTAAGCAGACATCTGCCAGGGACGCTTCTCCTCTACTGCAGAAGTAGGGCGCGAGGCCAGGGCTGCAGCTGGCACGAGCTTGCTGTGGGGAGCAAGTGCTCCAGTTGATACATTGTAAGAGAGCCCGGGGCCCAACTACGCAGAAAGATCATTTCCAAGAAAGGTTTCTTGGGGAACACTATGCCCTGTGTACCTCCACATAGGGACAAGACGGTTTTCAAACCCAGAACTTGAAAAAAGTGAGGTTCTCCCTGAACCATGCAGACTAGGCTCACTTCCAAACTCCATGGCTTTCTCAGGACCCATTTGGAGTTTGCTTGGTGCCAGCCTGCTGGGTTAGTGGCACAAAACACACCCTGTCCTGAAGTGGAGGGGAGGGTCGTGTTACCCACAGAAGCTTCAATGTTATAGTACTATCACGACTTCCAAACCAGGGCCCCCAAGGAAGATGGCTTTTCCACAGGGGCTAGAGGAGCAGTTGGACATAAAACAGCAGGTGTCCTTTGGTCATCTGGGCCTCAGCTGCAGAGATCGCGGACCAGAGCCCCCCCACCCCCCATGTGCTCAGCTGTAACACTTGGGCACCGGGGAAATAACCGAGGAAGTGTCCCAAGGCTCAGCCCAGGATTAGAAATGAAACCAGAGAGCAAGTCTGATAGCCCTGAGAGATAAGAAGTTTGTATCTTTATAAGCTATTATCTAAATCCAGGAGAAGTCAGTCCAATTTACATAACAAATTACTGCTAAGGCCCGCTCGGGACTGAGCTGGCTCCTGCAGGAGCTCTGAGGAACTTAATTTCCTCTGCTCAAACTGACACAAAACACAAACGAACAAGCCTTTGTATTTTAGAACCTTGAATGACATTGACTGCTCTTGCCTGTGGCACATTTCCACTTCTTTACCATATGTGTATGTGGTGTGTGCATATACGCATGTTCACATGTGTGTGGGCACGTGCGTGTGCACATGTGTGTTCACGTAGCTACTGTCTTCCTTAGCCACTTCGCACTCTTGTCAAAGCGGGACCTCGTCCTCACCGATCCGGCTAGTCCTCCTAGTCGGCTAGCCAGCTTGCCCTGAGAATCCCTCGTCTTCATCTCCGAGATCTGGGCTGACAGGCTGGCTGCCACATGTTCCAGCACTCATGTAAGTGCGTGGATTCAAACTCAGGACCTCATGCTTTACCCACTAAGCCATCTCCCCAGCCCTCGCAGTCTTACTTTTTTAAAGTAATAATTTCCGTGTACATACACTTAGGTTTTATAGATAGCTGTCTTGAGCAATGGGCTTCATGCATAATAGGTCTCTTTGGCAGTAGCAAAAAGAAGCTGTGCTTGGTCTTTGGCATGGTCCAAACACACTCAATGGATGGGTATTCGGTCCTGGGGCTCAAATGCAGTGGCTGATGACAGTAAACAGTATGCTTTTCTTCCGATGACCAAGCTGCTCTTCTGAAGGTAGCTCAAGCACAGAGCATTATGGATGGCAATCACGTTCACGTTCAGAGTGTGTGTCACTGTCTGGGTCTAGCAGGAGCTGATGCCCACAGTCGATGAGATCTACTTCCCTGCTCCCACAGCCCGTGTCCCCTCCCTAATCCTCACAAGGATGCACTTTACCTGGTCGACGTGCCAGGAATGGGGCGCCCTGTGTCCACCAGCACACACCAGCAGTACCCTGTGGATGGGTGGCATTGCACTGGCTTGTAGAGGCCACCATGAGCACACTCAGGGATCACCACATTGTCATTCTTGGGCTGCTTGGCTTCCTCCAGGGCAGATTGGTGCTCCTGGTCACAGGAAGAAGCTGTGGGTGGGGGAGAGGAAGGGACAGATGGTGAGCGGGCATGGTAAATCACATGCTGTGAGGCTTGGTCACTTCCTGCAGGACACAGAACATGTCGACAACCAGGTGGCTGTGCTGTGTGTCCTTCTTGCCACATTCATTGTTGGTCACACCATCTTGTGAGGGCACCTAGGAAATCACCGGCTTTCCCACATGCAGCCTGTACTGCTGTACATAAAGGCCATCTCCTCTCAGGTTAGAAACCCAGTTTTCCTTTGTCTTTGGCCACTACTGTCTTTGTATCCAGGAGTGCATGTGCAGACACACATGTATATGCACATACACTCTCTCCTGAGTCACCCATGCTGAGAACAAAGACCATCTTGACCTACAATGACTTCAGGCAGGCTGGCTCAGACAGAAGACCACAGGAAGCCACTCTTCTCAGGCTACCACTGGCAAGAGGAAATCTCGGAGGGAGAGCAAGGATCGCTCTCCCAAGTGAAAAGCAATTTCCTTAACTTCGGTTAAACCTAGTGAGAAGGCAATGGCTACAGTTACAGGGTCACATGCACATGAAGTGTCAAATCAGGTTGGAGACGTGAGGAAGCTGGCAGGGAGGGACTATGCCTCAATGCTCCCAGCTGCAGACAGTGAGGGCAGCACCCAGCCCATATGTGATGCCCTGAAGAGATCCAGACAAAAACTCCCACTGTGTTCTGTCAATGTCCTCATGATCGCCTGGCTTTCCCCATTGCTCCATTACTAAAGAAAGACTTGGCCCTTACCACATAGTCAATCAGTATCTTTGATGCAATAAATCATCGTTAGGGTATAATAAAAGTCACACAGGCTTTTATGTTTTTCAGTAATTCCACTTAGAATCTATGGCAGTCCCATGTGTGATTCTATATGACTCATCCTTGAATTGTCTGTATGACCAAATACTACTGGTGGATTTTTAAAAGCACAGGATTGGTGTGTATTCATTAGAACATCATTGGTCTTCCCCCGTGTTCCTATTCAGATGGAGTAACCACAATCCCCTGCTATGAATGAAAAAGACTTACACTAAATGGTAGGTCTGTCCAGACATATCCTGCAGCTCAGAGCCTAGGGACCACTCAGCCCTCACAGATGGCCCTGAAAGCTGACTTAATATGCAAAAGAAAATGTGGAAGAGATTGGGTCTTAAATGACATTTCATATTGTCCCCCCCCCATATGTGAGTGGCAGTTCCCCACAAAGACAGATACACAAAATCTGCCTGAGTCCCATGGGTATCATAGGAAACTGAAATGAACATGGCAATCATTGGTATTTCTTTCCAAATTCCCCATACCTACTTAATGAGGATCTAGGTAGGGTAGGGGCTGAGACAGCTGGAAGTTGCTCTGTGAAGCCTGGCCCGCAGTCGACATGTAAGATTAGGCGGAATGAGGTATGGGAATAGAAACCGAGCAGGGTGGCCATTCTGCAAAGCTCGTAGCTCATGCTAAGGTTCACTTGGCACTTTGTCAAAATTGTATCAGTGCACAAAATGCACAGTGTAATTATCTGGCCACAAAATACTTTTGGAGTTCCATCCAAGGACACACTGTATCTATGGAAATGGTTCTGGAAAAGTCTCAAGATGTGTCTTTTGAGAATTTTATATCACATTTGAAGGCTCCTCAAAATAAAAATAGAATAGATTAAATTAAACCCCTCTTAAAATTTTGCTGAGCATGTTGTAAGATATCAGATATTATAGCAGACTTAGAAGAAATCTGTCTGTATAAACATCACGGGTGAAGAAGACGGCTAACTCTGGATGTTTTATTTGATGATCTGGCCCCACACTGGGAATTCAAATTTCTTATAGGAATGCAATTAGATTTTCCTCCAGGAAGGGCTACAACGAAGGTAGAAGATTTTTAAACAAAAAATATGACCCTTGGAAACAGAAGGCTATCCAGGAACACGATGCATGACCATGGCCACCTCCCATCTCAGCCAGGCCTGTCTTTAGTTCAACCTAGGATCACCATCAGGTAGAGCCAGGGAAGACATCTCTGTAGTATGGTATAGTAAAAGTCTAGTAAATGTCTACTATCCTACCTGTGAACAAACTGCCCCCAGTGGACAAAACAAGTCACAGGTGACTACCATGCTGGGTCTTCAGTCACTGGAAGCCAGAGGGATATGCCATCAGATGGGACCCCAGGGACATGAAGCTCAACAGCCTTTGAGAACCATCAGAAGACCTCACATGACACATGCTACAGGAAGAAGAAGCTGGCAGAGAACCCTCAGCTGGGAGAACCCACGGTGAGTTACAATGGGTGCAAGGGAGGGGCTTTTCAAAGAACTGGCATCAGGATGGTATGAAGGATGGCAGGTGAGTTCTAGAAAGGACATCATACCCAGTGGGAAGGTCTACAATCTGAAATTCTGGATGGCCAGGTCAGACAGGGCATCAATGGTGATCAATGGTGGAGTCATAAAGTTATTTTATCATTATGAGCTCTATTTGAGTCTATTTACAGGATAAACTTCCAAAAGAATGACCATCTATGGAGAAAAAAATCAAGTTTGGAATTCTATAAATAATTCTACAAAACATAGCAAACTAATCTTCAAAACATTACGGTGATTCATAAAACTCAATATTAATTCCACTTTAGCACATTAAATGAAAATATCTACACTTCTTGCCAACTCAGAAGGTCTTTAACTATATAATTTTCTAGTGGATTTTGAGGAGCTAATGTCTAAAAAGAAAAAAATTCGAAAGCCAACGGGGCTGCAGAAATGGCTCTGTAACCCCAGTGCTATGGGGAGCAGATAGTGAAGAACCAGTCACAAACGGCAAGCCCCAGAGTCAGCCAGAGGCTCCCCTGAAACACAGAAGGATGAGTGACGAAAAGGGACACCCGAAGTTCTCCTCCAGCCACCATCGACAAGCATGTGGGGCACTGCATGGGAGCTCAGGGTGTGCCACACTAGCCACATGCACAAGCATACAGTACACACACCTCCACCACCACCACCACTGCACATTAAAAAAAATAGAAGGGATTTTAACACAAATGCATTAGAATGTACCAAGGAGGGTCAGGAAAAACCAGGAACCTCTGTCCAGAGGAGCCACCCCACAACTGCCTGTCAAGCAGCGCATCGTGACAGAAAGGTAGATGCCGAGAGGTCATTTTGGCCTGATGACAGAACTAAAAAATGGATCTTTTCTATTAAAATGACTATAAAGAAATGTATGCCATGGGGTCTACTAAGGGGGCGTTGGGGTATGAATAGGAATCTTGGGGAATACTATGAAGGAGTGGAGCTTATGAGCCTGCATTTTGTCAGAGGGAAAAATGGCAACCTCAGACCAGATGCTAGAGGCTGTGAAGGTCCCTCTAGACCTTACATTGCTGGTCTGAGGCACATGATGAGATCTCATAAATGCCATGCCCTGCCCTCCACCTTCCACCGACCTCATACCTCCACTGAAAGGATCCAATGCAGAGAGACCGGACGGCCTCGGGGCTCTGGGTGACTGTGGAAAGCAAAGGGCTGCATCCTCCCAAACAAACAAAGACTGCGGTAAAAAGTGGGATAAAGAACAGCCCGAATCACAACGTGAGGGAAAATGCGGCCTGTACTTCCATCACATACCTAGGTGCTGTCCAAGGCTGAACTGGAATGAGAAAATGCCAGGTTTTCTATAACCACTGTGCAGTGTGCTGCTTTAAATGAATCATCATTCCCCCCAGGCAAAGATCCTTGACAAAACTTTGAGAAATTGCCAGGGTGGAACCGAATCCTTAGGATTCAAGGCAAACCTGTTTGTTTCTACCTAGGAGTTCAGTTATATACCCAACTTGCCAACCAACATACATATCTATAATTTATGTTAGATATGCATATATCTGCATTACTTTTTATTTTTTATTTATTCTTTTCATATGTATGTTTGTGTGGTGTATGTGCATGTTTATATGTGTGTGCATGTTCATATGTGTGTATGTGCAGGTGCATATGCCTGTGTGCATCTGTGCATGTGGAGGCCAGAGATTGGTACCGTTGTCCTCCTGAGTCATTCTCCACCTTGTTTTCTGAGGTAGGCTCTCTCACTGAATCTGAACCTCATCAATTCAACTAGACTAGCTAGCCACCAAGTCCTCAAGCTCCCCTATCTGTGCCTCCCCAGTGCAGGGATTTTCTGCATGCACCACCCCACTTGGCTCTTACAAACTAAGATCCTCATGCTTCTATAGCAAGCATGTTACCAACTGATGCAACTCCCTAGCCTCTCCAAATGTCAACTATTTTTTTTTTTTTTTATAAAGGCCCAGTCTTTCCTTCACCACACCAAATTCATGCTCCCATCTAAAGCCTGGATGTTCTGCCTGTGTCAGTTGTGTGGCTCCCCTGCAGACACTGAGTCATTGTGACCATGTCACCCTTTGGCCTGAGTACAATAGCATGCATGCCTCCACGGAGAACTCTGGAAAGCTGAGGCCCCTGAGCTCAGGGTGGATGCTGGGACACACACTCAGCCTCCAGGCGTGGGCCCACCTGGAACAAACTCCTGACGAGTAGTTAGCACACTGGGGACAGTCCTTCTCCATGTTTTCTCCTAAAATATTAGGCTACAAACAAGGTTCTGCTTTTAATTTACCTCCATAAATTTCAAGTTTCATAGCCACATGAGAATTTTGTATTTTTAGAAAGCTCCCTTTGAAAAGTTGGTAGAAAGCCTATGTTAAAAATATTCATTTCTTTCCAAAACTAGCATTGCAGGTCAGTAACTTATGGTGAGTCTGACAGTTTGTTCCAGTCATCTGAATACCAAGTGGAGTTTCTGCTACAGAGATGGCTGCCAGAAATGTATGAAGTGAAGCCTTGAGCGATCCCCTCATTGAAGGTAGGATCCTGGGTTCCAGGGTGGGGAGACCGTTAATCATCAAAAAAACAAAACTCCTATCCACACTAAAAGACCATCTTCAACAAACCACATGCTGGACATATAAGGTTCTAGCTAGGCCACCTCTGCAAAGCTTTTCCTGGCTCTGCGGATGATCACTGCTCACCTCCCGAACAGCACAGAGTCCTGGCAAGCTTAAGGAGAAGTACTTTAAGCCATTTCTTTGCTGGCCCCAGTGTTCATATCCCAACCCCTGAAGACATCTCAGTGGCAGAGTCCTCTGACACCAGCCATCCCTGTCTGCTGCCTGCATCCCTCTCATAGTCCTCTGACACCAGCCTTCCCTGTCTGCTACCTGCATTCCTCTCGTAGTCCTCTGAGTGCCTTTGAAGGTTCTTCCTGGCCCTAGCCTATCACCAGTATTGCCAATGGAAGAGAACTGCCTGACAGTCAAGGGTGGGCAGACGTGTCCTAAAATCCTGTAAAAACTGACTGGCTCAATTCCCTGTTTACGCAGTCCATTCTCCACTCTGACGTGCATGGACAAGTTTGTTTACCTCAGAAAGCCTGTGACAAGTCCCAGTGACTATTCACAACCCCCAATGGGAAGGCTGGAGTGCTTTACTTCCTCCATGTGTGTACCTCCTTTCTTTGGGTGTAAGCTCTTCCTCCACCCTGTTGACTTTATTCCATGGAAAAATCACTTATTTCCAGAAGTAAGTCGATCACAGACTTGCTCTCCCTCTCACTACCATGGGTGGTACAATTACCCACAGGGCTGAGTGCTTCTGGCAACCCTGAAACTTTGGGCAGCGTGTGAGCCTCTCACTGCCAAGGTGTGTTTGCAGCATATGGCCAGTTCAGGCTCACCACTACCTGTATATACACATGCCTCCAGGGCCTCTTCTGTTGCTTCCAGAAGAGTACTCATGGGGTTCTTCCATGTTGGAAGGATGAGAAAATAGGTGGGTCCAACTGCTGCCCATCTCTAGTGCCCAAGTGAGATGCTCATGAAACAGGTTCAGGAGAAATTAACCACTGTGGTCCATGAGGCCGCTGTCCTGTTGTGGCTGTGCAGGAATTCTGTGAGGTGCACAGTCAGCCTCTGTGAATGTGCTAGAGAGTAGAACCAATCTCTTCCAGTCTCCTTCGTGTCTGTCTACTCATGAAGTCTTTCAAGCACTGTTCCTAAGTAAGCTACTAGACGTGCTTCTGCAGGCATCTGTTCCCTCTTTGGCACGTGTGTTCACTGACAGCTCATGTCCCTCCCACACCACGGATGGGGCATTGGGCTGGAGCATTGATGGGGCACAGGGGTGCATCAGGAAAGGCTATGGCCAGAAATGAAGCCATGAGTTCCCAGCCACACTGGAGCCAGGCCGGGAGTTCATAAGCAACTGAGACCCATGGGCCATGTTTTGAGAATGCTGATGGTGCCGATGGCTTTAAACTCTGGTAGTGAGTGTTAGACACAGGACTGCTCGAGATGAAGAGCACTGACAGCTTTGCCCAATCTGGGGCCATGAGAACACATCACAACATGATCATTGGTGACCTAGAGTAAAAGACCAGGTTGTACAGCACAGGGCAGAAAGCGCGTAAGGAACTGCAGGTTCATCTGGTGAGGTACCAGGAGTTCATGAGCATTGACCGCAGGTGTACACTAATACTAAACCACCTTCTCTGTCCTGACAGCTTAAAGGTGAGTTCAGACATGACTGAGGACTATAAAATGCTAACCGTTTTGTTACTGTCTGTAGTGCTTCTAGCTCTGGTATATTAAAAATTTACCTCCTACATATAAGGGAGGTCTGTGAAAGAAGTTCAGGATTAAAAGGATTACATGGTTTAAGACAGTTTGTTCAGCAGAATACCATTTAGAAGGCCCTGGTGATCACACAAAAGTGGACACTGGAGAATGGAGATCAGTGACACTCACATATTGAGCACCACATCTTCGCATGTCAATGTATCTAATCACGCATGATTTCTGCAAAGCAGGGCTGTGTTGATTTTATAGAAGAGCTGACAGGATCAGAGCCATTTGGGAATTTTCCTGTCCAGGCCATGCAGGGAATGAGGTAGGCAAATTGCACTGGGTCTTGGGACTCCCGTAGCAGTACACCAAGTGTTGGGTATGTGCAGTTTTCCTTTCTATCTCTACTTCCATGCTTTCTACTTTGAAAACAACAGCAATTTTTTTAAAAAGGAAGGTACCATGGCTCCTGGCATTCACAAAGGTGGGCATCACCAGCCCTGGTACTACCGTGAAGTAAAGAATCAGGATAGCTGCCACCTGGGAGGGAGAGTGGGGCTCTGTGTCAATCTAAGGCAGGAAGAGTTTGAGTGAGAGGGGCAGAGATGAGAGCCAGGAGGAAGAGAAGGAAGAGTCATGGCCTGTCAGGTCTTGTTCCTTCTGGGTGGCTGTGTACTGTAGTCATCCTCACTCAGCACAGTTGAACCCTAACTCTCAGGCACACTGTAGTGCTCCAGGGACCAGGACTTGGTCCACAGGCTCTGCTCTCCTTATAGCCCCCTCCTCTTTGGATGGCATGGTAGACTAGGCTTCTGAGAAGATTTTACTTTATATGAACAGTCACAATGGAATGCTCCACAGCATGCATCAACTGACTGGACCTGAGTCCCATCCGAAATGGAGAGCAATGTCTCTGCAGCAAGCCACACACTGTCTTCTTTCTCCCAGTTCCTCCTCGGTTTCAGTTTCCCTTCCTTCCCCTCTTTGTTGGCTTTTACCCTTCCCTCCTCAGCTTTTCAGTCCCTAAACAAGGTTCTTAAACCCATGACTAGAAGCTTCACAAAGGGGAATGGTCAGGCCACAGGCAGGTGCGTTCGAGGACACGCGGTGAATGGGTGCTCAGCATTCCCCCGGCATCAGCCCTGAGAGTGGGGTTTTCTGAGAGCGGGCACTGTAGCATAAATAAATCCCCCAGGGGGGTAGTTTTACCCTCACTGTGGTCTGCTTCACCCAGTTCTGGGGACATAGTGACAACAATACAGATAGCACCATCTGTCTTTTACCTTAGGTTCTAGAGGTAGCCGGGAAACAGACCAACATTCCAATGAACCAACAGGGCCATTGAGGAAGGAGCCAATAAGGACACAGGCAATTGCTCTTGGGGAAGGGCAGTCAAAGAAGACCACCCAGGGGACACTTCCGAGCCCGGGCCACAGGGCTCATGGGAGCCCAAGGGAAGGCCAGGACAAGTTCTGGGTTCTGGGGACCCCCACCCCTGCACTGGGAAAGTGAAGGCTACAAGGAGGTGAACCACAGGTACAGCCAGGTTGACCTGAAGTCTGTGCCCATGGAAACTCCAATGTCCATCAGACTCCTTTCTTACAGAGCTGGTGTCCAGCCCCTGGTGACCACTGATGACTAACTGGAGATTCACCAATGCATGGCTAGTGGTACCATGGCAACACCACCAAAAGCCAGCAGCACCCAGCAGGAAGCCGCTGGAGGCATCAGACCCTCCCTGAGTCTACATGTTTCATGTCCAGGTTTTTGACTAGCTGGGCTGGTGAACTAAGGACACATAATTTGCACCTCTGATCAGCCCCCAGATAATCCTAAAAAGGGCAATGTTTTCATTATCACAGATTTCTCAGTGGGACTTTTTGGATTTCCTTAGAATTGATTACAGTCTTTAATTTTATGCATGTTGTCTTCATCAGCCATGGGATCTTTTGTGGTTCTCTTTTCAATTACATAAGACTTATATGAGATGATCAAAGAAGGCCCAAAGAAAAAAAAGAGAAGTACCTCTTTAGAAGTTGATTTGTAGAAATGACAGATGGGAGTAGGGAAGGGGCAGGGAGGGAGGCCTGGGCAGACTAAACTTACTCACGAGTCAAAATCAATGAGGATATTTTCCACTTAATAGAGGTCCCAGCATTGAGAACAGTGATTTTATCCATTCTAAGTAGAGCGGATGTGGGAAGACTAGAGGCCTCACCTCTCCACAACAGTGGCTTTACAAAAATTAAACAAGGAAAAGGAAGTGCAAAGACAGTATTCTGACACAAATGTCTGATGGGGGTGAGACCAGGGAACATAGTGCCCCTGGGATCTAGTTCCTGTGACACTGGGTTCATGAGTTGACCCCTAAAAGTCCCCCATGTACAAGTCCCTAACATGCAGCACACTGGTGAGAATCAGGAAGCCTGGGAAACGAGTACTGATGTGGCTGAGCACCTGGTACCAGTGGGTCCCGGTCCTGCAGGAGCAGAAGGAAGGACTTGAGGGAGCCAGCCTCTCAGCGGAGAGCAGCGGATAGGGTGCTCCTATCTGCAGGGGGTTCCGTCTCTCTTCAGGGACCCTTGGCCATCACATGAGGAGAAAGCATGTCCTAAATATTTGGCAGTGATGCCCTATAACTGCTGTGCCCATCCCATTCCAGATGAAGGGAAGGCACATGTCCGTGTGCAAGGAAGCATCACCGACACAGCCAGACTCTGAGGAGAAGAGCAGAATGATGACCTGTGAGGTCATCAGTGCCAGTTCCAGCCAAACCTGACAACATGAAGCACAAGTGGATCATGCAACTAGACCAAGTTCTCTCAACCCAACCCACAGAACATCCGCTGATACCCACACCATCCCCTGTGCCATCCTGCCAGCCTGTGAAGCAGTGACAGGGTCAGGAAATATGAACCACTTCCAGCTGGTTGGGGACAACTGATATTGGAAGCAGGACGCAGACTTCCTGTTACATCCAGCTTTCCAGGAGCCAAAGCTTAGAATAAGATCAACATGATGGCATCAGCTGTGATCAGGGTAGATTTTTCCAAAAGCCAAAAATCTCAGCTCAGGGAACATCAAAGTGACTGTGCCCTGTTGTGTTGTCACCCCCACGGTGTCAGCCAGTGTTGTGACATGTACTGGGCTTGGTGTTGCACTGCACTTGTGCCTAAACTTGACCTGCAGTTGAACACATCTGGCACACAGTTTCTCACGCTGTGGATTGAAACCTCATATGGGGTCTCATACTTGACTACAGGTCATGAGAAAATGGACAACAGTAACATACAAAACCAAAGATCAATTCAATAGGAATGCAACATGAGCCCAGGGTGCTTCTGGAAGCGCATTTAGCAAGTCCTCTGCTTTCATTTTGAACATACAGTGTGCACAGTTTACTGTGTATGGGACCTCAAGTCACTTAGCACCAACCAAGACTGCCCGAAACACCTCAGCTCATATTCGGGACTAGTAAATGTTATGAATTGCACTGTTTATACTAGATAAAGTTTTCTGCTCTTATGGAAATGTAATGGTTTAAATTATCAAAAACAAAGGCAATATTTTCCTGCTTTGATTCTTCAACATGTAAGTATTGAATTAATATGCCTTTAGTTTGCATTGTGTCAGAATGATTGATTTGTAAAGCTTGCTGTTTGAGGTTGAAGAGATGGATCACTGGTTAACGGTGTTTGCTTGAAAAGCCTACTGGTCCAGGTTAGGTTCCCCGCACCCATTTAAAGCCAGAAGCACAAAATGGCACAGGCATCTGGATTTCATTAGTGGTGGCAAGAGGCCTTGCCCTCTCCTCTCTCTGCTTTCATATTAATTAATTGACTATTGCTGTTTGAGTGACTGACTTGCATATCATTAAAAAAAATTATTCCATGAATTTTGGCTTGGGATTAGCACAGAATTCCCACTGAGTTCTGAAATCCTCCTAAACATACATCTGCCATATTGTACTATGTACCTATGTGTAGCAATGTTCTCAGCACTAAAAATCATAAAATAAGAATGTCAATCAACTAAATACTGATGCTGCTCTGTAACTGATTTCATTCTTTATGTAAAAACAAACAGGCACATCTGTCTCATTATCATGCAAATTTCCTTTATCATTATTAAATGATAAAATTATATGTATGTCAAAGAGTTGTTTTATAAAAAATTTCTTAATGATTTACTATCAGTAAATGATTGATTTGTATGCTTATCATTTTATATCCCTAGGCACGTGGGGTCACTTAAAAGTTTATTGGTTGAGACAGGGTCATGAGTCGTCCTGGTCTAGTGGCTCACTGGAGGGACAGGCTGACTCTCAGACACAACAGGAAAGCCAGGCACAGGACATAAGGAAACTGATAAGCTGGCTTCCATAAAACAGAAAGTCTGTTCTGAGAAAGGCACTGTGAGGCAGATGAAAGGACAGGCCACACACACAGGGAAAATATTTACAAAACATGTCTGACTTCTCACAAACACTTAACACTCAACAACAAGAAAACAAGCAACCAAAACAGAAATTTGGCCAAAACATCTGAACAGACACCTCACGAAAGAAGAGACCAGATGCCACAGAAAGATACCCAGGAATACATGCTCAGAGGGACTGCAGTGAGACAAGCAGGGGGAGCCACTACACCTTCTCAGAATGGCTCAAATCCA
The DNA here is from genome assembly GCA_036346955.1 of Dipus sagitta. NCBI lineage: Eukaryota > Metazoa > Chordata > Mammalia > Rodentia > Dipodidae > Dipus > Dipus sagitta. Next base: position 139,747,512 of record CM070778.1, read on the forward strand.
AAGCAGATAGCACCAAGTGCCAGTCAAAATGTGAATAACAGAAGCTCTCTCATTCAGAGCAAGTGGAAAAGCCGAACAGCATAGCCACTTGAAGACACAGGCTAGAAGTTTCTTCCAAAACTAAACACAGTCTTACCTTGTGACCCAGCCGTCCTGTACTTCCACACGAGGCCCAGTGAGGCAATATTTGAATCTATGTGAACTTGCATGTAAATATAAACAATTGGCTCATTTATCACTGCCCCTAAGGGGAAGTAACCAATACAGCTTCCAGAAGGTAAACAGATGAACCTTGGCTCATCCACAGAGCGGAGTATTATTCTGCGCTTCTCAGAAGCGAGGCATCGGGCAGGGAAAAGCTTTGGTGAAACACAGCTGCACATGGTGAAGTAGAAGCACTTACATACTGTGGGTAAAATGACTTCACATTCTGGAAAAGTCGAAACTGCAGGACAGCAGATAAATCGGAGGTGCCTGGTGGAGTACAAGAGGCTGCTGGGCAGAGAAGCCCAGCTACATGATGCTGGCGTGGTGCAGATCACTGCTACACACTTGCTAAGGGCGCAGAGTACAGCACTCAGAGAACACCATGCGGTACCACACCGCTACTTAGTAACAACACCCCAAGCAGAGACTGATCATCAGGACCAAGGTACCCATCAGCTCTGGGACCTGCAGTAGGCCAGTGGTAAGGAGGCTTGTGCTAATACTGCTGATTGTACAATGCTGTAGAAGTTAAAGTTACCTACAAGATAAAATATATAGGGATAAATAACATCATTCTGCACAGCGATGATGACAGCAGGTAAGTCCGAGCATCAGCCCTGTCTGGTCACTTGCCCTAAAGCAGGGCCGCCATTGGCCCTCGCCACTGTTCTTGGGCCAACCAGGACACCAGCCCTATGTTTACTTTCTTCTCGGTATGTCCCCATACCTTAAATCTTGACTCTGTCATACCTAAAAGTGATGAAAATTTCCACAAGATGCTGCAGGAAACCAATAGGCCTTTTGTTTTTTGGTTTTTGGTGTTTTTTTTTTTTTGTTTGTTTGTTTGCTATCTACTGGGTAGTCAGCATGGGTTTATAAATACAAAAAAAAAAAAAAAAAAAAAACCCAGGAAATAAAAGACACAAATTTTTAAATAGTAAGGAAAGACATGGTACACAGGTAAGTATCATAAGTTGTTTATTTTTTTAACTTTTTAATTTTTTATTTATTTGAGAGAGAAAGAGGGAGGGAGAGAGAGAGAGAGAGAAAGAGAATGGGCATGCCAGGGCCGGCAGCCACTGCAAACGAACTCCAGACGCATGCACTACCTGTGCATTTGGATTACGTGGGTCCTGGGGAATCAAACCTGGGTCCTTGGGCTTTGCAGGCAAATGTCTTAACTGCTAAGACATCTGCTTCAGTCCATAATCTTACTTCATGTGTAGTTGGTGAGAGCACATTGCTATTTTAAAAATCAAAGCTACAATTTTAGATAAAATACGTTAACATTCATTTAAAAATGTAGTAATTGAAAAATACTTGAAGTTGAAAAAACTTGAGCTACTAAAATCTCACTTCCAAACAAGCAAAGATTTTTAAAAGAAATATTCTATTTTAGTTTTAGTTTTAGCTTTAAAAATTGACTTCTAAAGTAAAGTATCTTTTTGTTTCTTGAACCACAGTCACACCAAAACATAAAATAAGTCAAATTATTTCCAAAGTTTCCAAACAAAAGAAAAAGTGGCTTTTAGCTGTCATCTTAGAGAATTCATGCTCAAGTTGAATTCCGGCTTTCCTACATCTGCCCACAATGCGTCTTAGCAGTGAGCCTCTTCCAGTATGACGGACATGCCACACACAGCACATGTTGCAAGAACTAACTCCCAACTCCGTGTTAGAGGTGATGAAATGTTAATAATGAAGCTGGAGAGCTCTTTGATGCTTTCCAACTTAGCTAAAAATTCCAGTTTACAAAGCACAGTAAATCCACAAATGTAGAAATTGAAAGCATATTGCTACTACAAGGAAACTCCAGAGCACTCCATTGTCTGTACATGTGCATGCAGTGGGCGAGGAAGGACGAGCCGGAACCTACAGCACACACAACCGTTTCTCAACACAGGAGGATGTGCCCGAGGGCACAGGAGACCTTGGAAAAGAAGCGCCCTACTGGCAGAGGTGATAGACACATTGGTGTGCTTTCCTAAAACACATGGATTTTATTTGTTAACTGAATATACTTGGCTGATTTTCATAAAAATAGCCAATAAGAGTGACTGATGAGAAGGACCTTTTATACAAAATACCTTGGCTGTAGAAACCAAAGCTAAAATTGAGAGAAATTCTTATTCCAGCTTCAGCCCACCTTTGATATATCAAAATGAAAATCTGTGTGAAAGATTCCATGAAATCACCCCAATGACTGTGATGAGTGTCCCTCACATCACTAAATTGTTCTCACAAAGGGGATAGTTCAGAAGACCTGGGAACCTCAGTCAGGTGTGTTCAGGAGGAAGGGATGGGATGCCAAGAGTCAGTAACACCTCTGCACTGGTTCTCACTGCTCCAGCCCACGCCTCAGTGACAGACGTCGTTTTAGTCTGCTTGCTATGGACCTAAACATGCTCCCTGAAGTCCGTCAGCCTCACATATGGGGCCAGGGGCATGATGAGGCTCGGAACAGGGGCTTTCAAGTGGTGGTCAAGAATTAAACAGGGCTAGAGAGATGCTCGGTGGCTAAAGCACTTGGCATATGTGCGTGAGGAACAGAGTTTGGACCCTCAGCACCCGTGTAGAATTCTGACAACAGGGCAAGCACCTGAATCTCAGCCATGAAGAGGCAGAGACAGGAGGATATGGTGGAGCACCCTCATCAGTGAGCCTGCCTTTAGTAAGTGACCCTGTCTCAAAAAATACAGTGGAGAGCGATTGTGGAAAATATCTGACATATACCTCTGGCCACGCACTTGCTCACACACGTGTGCTCTCCCCACAAAAACACACATACATACACGTACACACACACAGAGAATTAAATGAGATCATCATAACAGGTGGAGCCTTGACTGGACAGGAAGAGGAAAAGACAACAGGTGTGCTCAGAAGCGAGCGCACAGGGGCATGAGCAGAGGAGGACCCTCTGGAATCCACCGAGAAGGCCCCCAGAGAATCCAGCCCTGCGGGTCCTTTGCCCTGGACTTTATCCTCCACGTCTGTGAGGCCGGGCATCCCCATTGCTTAAGCTGCAGACTCTATGGAATCTCATTATGGCAGCCAAATCAGACTAATATGCAATATTGAAATTTGCTTTTGAAGAAAGTTCAAGGAATTTTCCCCTAACAACAACTTAGCTAAACAAAGGTCATGAGCCACATCTTGTACTTGTTTACAGGCAGTATTGTCAGATAAAAACCAGATGCCAGGTTGAAGGAGTTTCAGATGAGCAGGAATCATTTTGGAGTGTGTATACGTATGTCCCACGCAGGATTCGCATTAAGAAGTAACGCTGCCTGCCATTTCTTCCGCTCACGCTTGCTGTTTGCTTAGCTTCATGAGCTCAGAGAAAGCCGTCCAGACAAAATGGGAAGACGACAGGCTGGCCAGCAAGACAAGCCCAAATTCTATTCTCAACGGTCAGGTCAACTTCACAGAGGGGGGTGGGGGACACGCAGGTTTTACTGTTTTTGGTGTGAGTGGTGCGCATATCTATGTGTTTGTATGTGTGCGGGTGTACATGTGTGCATGTGCAATGTGTACCCATGCATGTAGAGGCCAGAGGAAAACGCTGGTGTCTTCTATCACTTCTCCTTCATGATTTTATGAAACAAGGTCTCTCACTGAATCCAGAACTCACACAGTCAGCTAGACTAGGCAGGGATGGGGATCCTCTTATCTCCACCTCCCCAGTGCTGGGATTACAGGTATGTACACACAGAATCCTCACAAAGCTCTTAGGCCTCACTGTCTGCCAAGCTGACCACTGGGCTAAGACACACCTGAAAGTCAGTTCACTTCCTATGTGCCAACTGGACACGGATGACCCAGCAGGACTGAGCGCCCAGACTGACCTGTGCAGACAACCTCATCACAACCAGCACACCGATGGCATGCTTAACCAAGGAGAGGTACATCAGCCCTGGGCCCCCCACCTCTGCAGTCAAGGGGGCACTAAGCAACAGCAGTTATTATTCTTATTAGGGGAAAGACCCTGGCTAGCCTGACAGCTGCTGGGGGGAGGATCACACACAAGCTACAGTCTGCTCTGTGCACTGAACTCCCTCTGTGCAGAAGAGACCACTTTCTGGTACCTTTGCCCTAGCAGATCTTGCCACTCAGCTATCTCCATCTGCGGTCAGTATGGCGTCTTCAAGTTAGATGAGGAAAAAGTAGACAGTGGCTGGCCTGTCATGGAGGTGCTGCCTTTCACCCAGTTCCCACAGGCAAGACCCATCACTGCGTCCCAGGATCTTCTGGTCAGCACATTCTCAGAACATGACCTGAGCCTCCGTGAGCTGCCTAATTCATGAGGCTGGATGCCTCAGCAGTCCCAATCTGGCAGCAAAGGCTTAGAGGATCCCTGGAGAACCAGTGGTCTTCAGTTTACATTGGCAGACTGAGGAAGCTGGGTTCCTTGTCATGGGAGAACGGCAGCAATAGGGTAGATGCACTCCCTAGCTTGGAGCAAGGACAGTCCTGCAAAGAACGGCCAGTCCTTTCTGGAACTTTCTTATATATAGGCTGCCACTAGAAGGACTGCCCACTCTGGAGAATGGCTTCATCTCAGTGCTTCCTTCCTAGAAATGCTCCAGCAGTATGTGCTCTCACTTGATTCCAGATCCGATCAACTTGACAGTAGAAGTTAACCATTGCGTCTACTTAGGACTCCAAAAACTCAGCTTGCCCTTCAGCCAAGCAGCTCCAGGATTACAGCCCAATCTGAAGGTTGATATAGAAGACATAAACATAAAGCCTGGGCCCAGTGCACTGCAAGCACCATATACTTCCTGTAAAGTAGTTCTGGTTCCAGAGGAGGGTCTCCTGTCACTCTCCCTGGCCCAGTGGTGAATCCCATTTCTGCTCAGAGAACTATCAGGTGTCCCTGTCATGGAGATGTGCAGTGTCCTCGAGCCGCGCTGACGTGACCATCTTGCTTGGGTTGCTGTTTGTGAGCTTTCTTAACTTGAAGTATATTTTCTGACTATTTTACCACTGTGTGATAGAATACTGAAAGCTTCTCAGTAAAGATGCATGAAGCTAACCCTGGACAGTCAGGAAGATTAAATCCACTTGGTCACATGCACTGCTAGGTAGGATAACGACGGCTATTAAATCATACATTTTACAGTCTATACAATTAAGACGGACTATTTCGTTTATGGATTTTAATCTCTTAGAATGACCAAAGCTTTATAACTTAAGAGTCTAATTGGTATTATGATAGCTTTATGATGTTTTGTTTAAAAAACAGAATGAAAAGGAAAAATTTAGAAATCATAAAAGAAAATATAATTTGTCTTTTTCCCCCTAGGGAATGCAATTTAGCATGATTTAAAGCAGAATTAAAAGATAATTATCTTTTGGCATTAATTTTAATATGGGCAATAAAGCAAAAGTTATCAACTCTGAATAAGGCAGAAAACATTTCCACTGAGGGGGTCCCATAAAACCACAGGACCTGCTGACCATCAAGGGTAGCTTGCTGGACATGAGCCAGAGCAGTGTTTAAGGGCTGAGTAAGGGAGGCAGTCTTCTCTCCAGTGGAATGGGGAGTTCACAGCTGACACAACCCGGGCCTCTATATTTTCTCCAGCTCATGAGCAAAATCTAGAAAGACAACATAATAAAAGGCTGGTGAAGCCCGAGGGAGTCCAGAAGGCAGGCTCGGTTCCAGTGGTCTGCAGCAAGACAGGCAAGGGCCACGGCAGGGAGCGTACTCCCCAGGAGGCCTGCAGAGGCCCTGGTGCCCTTGGAACAGCCAGCAGCCAGGAGGGAGAGAAAAAGCAGACCATCCACCGCCAGCTCGGGATTTAGAAGAAACAAGGCAGTGACACAGGGCCCACATTCCCCACTCCCTGCCAGGCCACCCTTGGCTAAGAGTAGCAGGAAACTCAGCAGCTGATGCAAGAAGGGTTGCCACCGGGGATCTGCAGGGGTCTGCAGGTGAGGGCCAGTGTTTGCAGCTGAGCCTCACATCCTGACCTGGGAGTGGCATGAACTGGGGAGGTGACCCACGGGCACACAGACCACTCTGAACCTGTCCCTGGGTGAGGAGTGGGAGACAGTTAGCATTGCGTACACCACAGATGTGCTATAGTCTTGTGGAGGTTCTGGCTATGAGGGAATATGACGGCTTTCTTCCAATGGCCAAGTCACCCCAGAATTCCACCTTAAACAGCAATGGTGAGAGCATCAGGAGGTTGGCCTGGGCACCTTCCATATCTCAGAGCTAACAGAGGGGAGCCCCTGGATGCTGTGACCCACAAGCTCCATTCTGACACTGGGCTGGCTAACCCCCTCCTGCCCTGGCAGTGTCCTGTGGAACACTTTAGTGTCCATGTGGGGGCAGGAAGAGCAGAAGGACTTAACAAGGAAATGGAACTCCGAGCAGCTAAGGGTAACCTGTCACCCCACCCAGCATGGAGTCCCTCCTGACGCCCTGTTTGGATGAGACACCTGACGCGGAGACTGCAATCTGTGCTCGGTGTTCACTGGCTGGAGTGGTGGCCACAGCACTCCAGCCCTCTGAGATCCAGACCAGGGAACATCCAGATGGCTGGCTTTGCAGCTGCCACACTGCTCTGTCATGCTCCGAGGCCCTGGAGTCTGGGTCGAATGGCCCGGCTCATGAAGAGTGAGAAGAATGGATGCCAAGGCTTCCATCTCCCTCCAGAAGTGAGCTCAGCAAGGTACCCTCCTCCTGCAAAGCCATCCAGTGTCACTGAGGGACAGCCAACCCCCCTTCCCCGAACGGCACTCAGGTCTGGTCAGGGGTGCTGCCCAAGAGTCAGGAGCCTGGTAAGGTCTTGGTGAATCTGAATGTAGTCTGGCTCTCTCTTGAAAAGATTCTGTCTCTGACCACTAACCCCAGTTTTATCAGACCCCACAGGTTCATCATTTCCACTGGAAGTGAAACCACCACCTAAGATTGGCAAGATGCACACAGACCTGTCCCCAGAACCCTGGGGAAGCAGGGCACTGGAAATAGGGAACCTCAGCCCTCCCAGCCCACATGCTTGCTAAGTGGTCCCCCGCTTCTTCTTCCATGTAGGATAGTGGACGAGGGGTCAGTCATCTCTGGCAACCTGTGTCCAAGCAGGACTTGGGGGTTGGCTGTGGAGTCCCCTTGTCCTCTAGGTTGTCACTACATAAAATCTCCCACAAGTGACTCTGGAAGCTTTGATGTGATCAAGGCAGATGCAAAGACTGGCCTGGCCAATAGGTTTCTCTCAGGTTGGACAGCTACTCATGTGTGATTTTTTTCCCCTCTATATATTGAAGTTCACATGAACCACTTGTTGTTTTTACTGGGCTGGGGATCAAACCCAGACCTTGTGTGCACTAGACAAGCACTCTACCCCAAAGCTACATCCCAGCCCTTAAGTTTTATTATAAACAAATGTCTCTATATTGACCAAAGATAATTATAAGTAAAAGTGCTTCTAAAAACAGGAAACGAATATACATAAAATGCCTCTGACTTCTACATTTCAATGACAGCAATGGCACTACATCTTGAGAATGTTTGCCAATTTATTGCTAAAACTGGTTGTGAAATACTATCTTTAATGTCTTAACATACCAAGTGGTTCTGAAATTTCTGACCCTTAAAAAGAAGATATCCCCAGGCAATAGGTACTAAATACAAACAAAACTGAATAATTTCATGCCCCCATCCATAAATCAACATAATGTCATCATTTTGAATTCTATTCATGTATGCAGATTTCAGCCAGTTCTAACAGAGTAAGTTGTACAAAGCGGAGTCTCCTCAGGCATTGTTTTCCATACTTTACACACCAGAAGCTTCAGCTGCTGAGGGTTAATTGTGGCTGGCAGTGCACTTAGCAGCTCAGACATTGGCAATGGTGCTGAGATGAAGCACTTATTTTCTAAGCTTACGGGGTACTTGAGATCCCCAAACTTGAGACCCTTCCTACTGACAATGTGCCAAAATACCCACTTCCAGTAAGTGTTTATACAGCTCTAGATCTCTCTCCTAAGTGAAGTTTAGGCACCACCACATGGCTTCTTTCGCAAACTGTCGAGATTCACCAGTAAATCTAAAGCATGTGGGGTTTCCATCACTTTACCATACACTGAAATGTTATCTAGAGAATTGGGTCAGATAACTCTTGGAAGAATTGTGACCAAATTGAATAAAACTTACTTTCTGAGGTCATGAGAGAAGCATAGGGATGAATATTTTTATACAGTATGGAACTTGTCCATCACAATTATTTCCAAGAAAAGAATTAAAAATCTATAAATCTGTTTTAAATTTCCTGCCATTTGCACACATGTATCTGGCAATAAAGCTTTTACCTTCTTCCCTTTCTCAGGTCAGTTGAAAAGTTCAGGGGCTGTGCGTGGCGGCACATGCCTTTAATCCTAGCACTTGGGAGGCAGACGTAGGAGGATCGCTATGAATTCAAGGCCACCCTGAGACTACATAAGGAATTTGAGGTCAACCTGTGCTAGAGCGAGACTCTACCTCAAACAAACAAGCAAACAAACAAAAGTTCAAGGGGACAGTGACCATCAAGAGCAAGGAGAGACTCAGAAGTTCAGAACTAGGGGCTGGAAGAAGTGGAAGTCATGAAGAAGAACACAAGAGGTAGTCACGCCACAGGAACACATCGGGCCATTCCAGGTAACCCTTCTCTTACACCATCCCATCACCTGTCACACACCTGTGCTGTAAGCAACAAGCATGGATCTGCCTGGGGCTTTGGCATGATCCACAACAAACCCAGCCTTCCTTCTGTGTGCGTGTGTGTGTGTGTGGTCACCAGTGCCAACCTTTGTTAGTATCAACTACAACCTTCATTAGTGTCAACTACTACACCTAGGAAACCTTTCCTTCAGTGAGAGACTTGGGTTCTGCCTTTATAAAGGTCAGGGGAAACACACACACATCCACTGAAGTGCCAATAGCGCCTGCAGGTGGAGTGTCCCCTCTGACACCAACAAAGACCAGAGACATATGCCTGGAAAATGTCACAATCATTCATTTCAAAGGTCGGATGTGCTGTCAGACACTGCCTTGCAGCAAATGCAAGCCATACCGTCTGGAGGATTGTGAACTAAGTTGGCCAAGCTTTTGACACTGCTGAACCCACATCAAGGGAAGCATGCACTTGCAGACAGATCCACTCTGTATCTGAAATCACTTTCCTGGGCATCTATAGAGAGAGCCGCCAAAGAATTTAGAACACTTAAGAAAAGTGACAAAATCTTATATACATTCTGGTGGCCAAGTTATGAGAATTTCTCTCATAGCTTGAAACGCAAAAGGAGACACCAGCATGAAACTGACTTTAATCCCCCTTACAGAGTGGTGCTGAGACACTGTTTACCTGAATTTTTATTGGTCTTGTTCTGCCGACTTTTCACTTGCTCAGTCCAGAGGGTTGGGTAACGTGATGCAATATCTAAATGGGACCAAAGGGTAGTTGATAGTTTTAATTCACCAGGAAGCATGAAGTTCCCCCAGCAGAAATTTCAGTGTCCACCCTGAAAGCCTCCCCCAACTCAAGTAATAAACAAATGCACACCACAATAATTTAAAAGAAATAGCTAAAATGATTGAATGCACATGACCAAAAGATATAACAATCCATTTCTTAAAATGATATTTCAAATATATTTTCTTAATCCAAAAGTATAAGCAGTGAGGTCTGGGAGTGATGGAGCGCTTGTCTAGGAAACAGGAGGACCTAAGTTTGATACCTAGCACCACAAAGCTTATTAAGTTAAATCAAATTAAAAATGGAAGGAAGAAAGAGAGGGGGAAGGGAGAAACGAAGGGAGGAGCTAGCCCAGTGCACATTCAGCTATCCATACGGGACACAGGTTTTCACACAATTAAAAGATTCAACACAAAAATAAAACATCTGGAATATAATTTTTGCATAAGACTGTTCAGGGAAGCACCATTATAGTAATCTTGTTTATCAAGTTCGACTGACTATACAACGAGATCACTGTTCTAGCTCCAGAATATAGATTATAAATTGCTCAGCTTTGAACCCTCTTCCATTGCCATCCAGGGGACCTGGGAAGGGCAGCTCTGCATTCTCCATGTGGGCATGGGTCCTGCCAACCCTAAGAGCTAACATGGTGGAGTCCAGTGTTGCACTGGCCTGGTGGGCATTCATCACTGTGGCGATCACTTGGATGCATGATGGAGCTCTGTGTTTCAGCCTTTTATAACTTATCATATGCATGCCGTGTACTTTTTCCCCTCAAATTCTGATCCCATTTCGCCTGAGAACACAGCCAATGTCTTAGAAAATGTAGTAAAGGTAAAACTAGGAGCACCATTCAAGTCATGGCTACCATAAAAAAAGCAAACCAACAACAATGAAATGGGGTGTTGTACAATTTCAAAATAAACTTTCTTCTTATCTAAATTGTGAAATTTGAACTCATCCATTTTCATTAATTAGATGAATGTTGCAGTGTTCTGTTATGGGAAAGCCCAGGATAACATGGGAAAGAAAGCTGTGGAATCCCATGAAGTTGCAAAAGGCCAAACACAAGCTATTCTGGGTTTACTTGTTTTATTGTCGACAACTAAGATGTGCAAGCATGTTCTTACCATGTATATGGTAAGATGACATCTGCAGTCAGCAAGCTCCCCTGCCCAACATATAACTTATGCCATGCTGGTACACGTATGTGCCAAAGTCTCCTCTGAGGAATGCTTGGCTATTATTTTGCATGTGTGTGTGATGTATGTATGAGTGTATGTTCACACGTGTGGGTATGCATACACATATGTGCTCATTGCATGAAAGCCAGAAGTCAACATCAATGCTGTCCCTCTTCCTTGATCACCCTCCACCTTGTTTTTTTGCGACAAGGTCTATGGCTGAACCTGAGCTCTCACAGCTTCAGCTAGACTAGCTCGTCAGTAAGGCTTAGGGATCCTCTTGTAGCCACCTCTCCAGTGCTGGGATTACCTGCATATGTTACCACAACTGGCCTTTACATGGATACTGGGAAGCTGAACGCGAGTCCTCGTACATGCATGGTAAGCACTTTACCCAGTCATCTCTATAGCCCACAATACACCATTATCACCCTTACACACTCACCATCCTTTGGGAGTGCACTCACCCTATATAGTGTCATTTGGCTTTTTTTCTCCCTACTCCACCACCCTCCCTGGTAGCTACCTTTCCACTCTTGTGTTGGAGTTTGGGTTTTTCTAGATTCACACCTAAGGGAGATGAGACTGCATCTTTCTTTGTGTGTCTGGATTGTGAGTGGCATCCTACCCACAGGAACTTGATCCCACCTTTCAGCCCTTGACGGTTCCCCCATTTGCCCCATGCCACCCCCTTCTTCACTTCCTCACCTTCTTCATCTCCTTGGGGCTGAGTCTCCAACGCCGGGGCTACGGCATCATCTGAATTCAGAACGGAAAAGATTTGCAAGGAGACTACAATCATGAGAGTAAGCTAAGTAAGTGTGCATACAGGATGGAGCTCAGGACTTGCAAACAGACCCCGCAGACCCGCCCCACGACAACCCAGTACAGAGCGGCAGCAGGCTGGAATGTTGAACATGGTGGGCTGTTACTACCACACACTGCTGGGCTCTACACACCATGGCCCACCGCCCACATGAGAAACTTGGACACCATTCTAGCACACCGGACCAGTGTCGGCCATAGAGCAGGTGAGGAGATGGTGGAAAAGCCATGATCAGGCCTGGGAAGAAGTCTACAACAGTGTAAATCCAGACACTGAGTAAGAAGACAGATCTACGGGGTTGCATGAACAGCTAAAGCCTGTCTTCAATGTATGTGTTTCCATGCAAAGAGGCCGCCACAAGGAAGCCCCAACCTGGCCACCCTGCCACCATTCTCATCTCCTTCCAGCCACTTGGCTGAGGAGTCCCAGACAGGACCACTGTGGGAATAGTATGCATGGGAGCTTGAGGTGTGAGGGAACGTCGGGCTAACGAGGGCCTTGCCAGGAAGACAGCCTGGGCCATGAGAGGATGAAGCTCTGTTTCCCAAAGGACACATTTCAGGAGGTCACTGGATTTATTGAACAGCTCAGGCTGCTTCAGATTCCCTCTGAAGTTTTGAGTGAAAGTGCAGGCTACGACAGGGGCTCGGAGTCCCGCTCCCAGCAATTGGGCAGCATAGATACTGGGTCCTGGGCTGCCAGATCCTCTCCTCACTGTGTTCACCCCATTTGCTCAGGTGATTCTGATACATAATTCCAGGGTCAGAGTACAAGCCAAGTGTTGACCATGGGGCTGAGCTAGCTGTGGCCCTGCTGTCCTTCCAGCTATCTAAAAAACAAAAACAAAAAAAACTCCTCATTAAGCTTTGGGGTCAAAAAAGTTTTAAAAATCTTTAATTCTGGGCTGAAGAAATGGCTCAGTGGTTAAAGCTTCTTGCTCACAAAGCCTGCTAGCCTTGGTTCAATTCTCTAATACCCATAGAAAGCCAGATGCACAAAGTGGCTCATGCTTCTGGAGTTTGTTTGCAGAGCCAAGGGTCTTGGCACACACATTCTCTCCCTCCTTTCTCTTTCTCTCCTTGCAAATACGTATATAAAAATAAAAAAAAAATCCTGAGCAATTATTTTTAAAAGCTTGCTTTCCAAATAATGACAAAAATGCAATATGCCTGAGGCCTGACAACACCTACAATGGGATCCAACACACAGTGTTGACTCACCTACAGCAATCCTCACAGAAGCCATAGGCAAGGGCCCTGAGTGAACTTGGGCTCCCCTCAAAACCTGTGCCATGCCTAGCACTCCCCCTTGACTGGCAACAGGAAGGGTTAGACTTGTGTTTGCTGAATAAGTAAAGATCTAGTTGTTTCTTTAGCAATACCAAATGTATTATAATTGTAACATGAGAAGTTATATCAAAACACAGCTCAGATTAGACATTACATGCATCACACAAATGTATTTCCAGATAGTTACCTGCTTTTCCTGTGCCTTCCCTTTGGGGTAACTTTTCATTCATGGAACCTAGAAGAGGAAAATAAAGAATAGAATTACATTTGTCTACGAATTGTTTTCAATAACTATGGACTTGAATTCTGTCATTCCATTTTGATAAACTCACAGTTACCACTTTCTAGCCAAAGTACACAAGCCTTCTGGTACCCCAGGTGGTACTGTCACCCAAAATGGTAACCCTAGATTGGGACCCCAAGGGAGCATCTGCATTTCCGGGACTAAGTAGGTGAGCTTGAGGATGCTTCAGCCCCAAATGCAGCAGTCTTCACCCCAAAACTGCCAGGGCCACCTCGTTACCCTGCATCACCATGGGCACTGAGGCTATAAGGTTCCGAGGGCAAGGCCCCTTTGCAAAGGCGTCTCAGAACTTGAAATTCATCATTTGTTCTTTTATGTCTTTGACATAATTGAAAGATAGAACAACATTTCCACCAAAGCTATGGCTTCATGATATATTTTAGGTTGCTCATATTTCTTGAAAAGCAATAGTAATATGTTGGGAACTACACAAGCAACTTTGGGATTAAGGATCCTGGAAAGTGGGAGATAGCTGCATGCCATCCACTCCTGAGCCATGCTGAAGATCCCTAGCCCAAACTGGAAGCCTATTCGCAGAGAAAGAGAACACATGCAGACTAGACATTCCTCTTCAGTGGACACTGACGGCCAGATCCTCTTCAGGAAGAGGAGAGGATCCATGGGCACATGGCGCTGCGTGAACAGACAGCAGGGACTTCTTGCCTCACCCGTCATGCACGTCTGACTAGGTCCTCGTTAAAGCCAGTGAAAGTTTATTTCCTTCCACTTGTGCTGCAGCCTGGAGAATGTCACGTCGCGTCACATGACTTCCACGCTCAGTACCGGCCTGCTGTGGAGAGTCGGCCATGCTGCTGCGTCCTCCCAGGCTGTCCCTGCTCCTCCCTAGCCAGCCCCAGTTCTTACAGCGCTCCTGTTTCTTCCTCATTAGAGCAGTCAGCCCAAGTCAAAAACTTTCCTTTTTCTGACTAGAAGTGACAGCCTTTTCATATTTCTGAACATATGTATGTGGGTTTTAATTTGTGACTGAATTATAATTAGACTACCCCCTTGAGAGAGCTCTGTGATTGAATGAAGATAATATTTTGTCATCTAAGGAGGGAGCCATGCAAGCTGCAGAATGGAAGTTGATTAGAGGCAAGAACAAAGAAGGACACGACAATTTCTCCCCCTCCCTCGGACACCCAAGTTCTCTCTGCACCAGCCAGCAACAGATTCATCAAGCCGCAAATTCAATCATTATATCTATCCAAAAATACTCATATCTTATTCTTCATCTGTCTTCTAAGCCTCATGACAGAACCAAGTATCCCTCATCACACACGCTGCCATCCAAGCATTGTGAAACAGGGAACTTGGAGCAAGCGCAGTACTGACCAGGGACAGACTCCCCAGCTATGTGCTTCAGCCTCCCTGCAGGGTGCTGGCTCAGGAGGGCAGCTGAGAATGGCTCTCCACCCACACAGCGGGGAAACTAGCTGAGTCCAAGACCAAATGAGTGGCTCAGACTCCTTCACAGCACCTGCCTAAGACCACTACTCACAGATGTGCACCCTATCTATGCTGCTCTCCAGATTAGCATACACCGTACAACAGAATGCCTTCCATTAAATAGCTTTTTCCTATGCAAGAACCCGTTGAAAGGAAAGACAGTTTTAGCAGTTAGAGGCACTTCTGGTGAAGGAAATCATAAAATAAATGTGAAGAATGAGCCAGAGTTTTAAGGAGTGACAAGCCCTTGAGTCATTCAGTCTGGACCAAGGGTTCAAGTCCATCCTCCTCAGCACAAAGAGGACAAGGGGTGGAGGGGACAGTCATGTCATAGCACCCACAGAGCAGTGTTCTTCTGACAGACCAGCTCTTGTCCTAGCGGGAGGGGAAGGTGTGTGATATGGACTTCAGAGAAGCAGGCAGGTGTGATGGTGTCAGCTGACAGAACCAATGGCTCCTTCAGAGCTGTTAACACAGGCCTGAGTGTTCCCTTCCGGAAATCACACACCCAGGGGTAGATCTGATGTCTTTGCTTGAGGAAAGATGGAATGACAGAGAGGTCAGAGGGAGAAGAAAGAGGGGAAGGAGGGGCTGTGGCTTCCTGCCTGGACAAGCATTTCTCCTTGTCACTGGCTACCTGAGGCTTCTGCCCTCTCTTTCTCTAACAAGATGCAATGAGAATGCCATTGACAACCCTGTGAGACCAGACGATTACACGCACCCGACAGGAGAAAGCCTGGGTCTCCATGCCTGCCTCCCCACTGCTGGCCCAGGAAGGTGCCTGGGTTCACCTCTCCAAACCGCTCTTTCCTCTTGTGTAAAACTGGCAGCATGAACGAGGCCTACAATTCCAGCACGTGGGAGACTTGGGAAGCTGAGGCAGCAGGGTCTCAAGTCTGAGTCTAGTCAGGGCCACATAGCAAGACACTCCTTCCGAATACAACGAAACAAAAAGTGGGCAGTGTGGTGAATGGGTGCACCTCACACTAACAGAAGACAGCAGAAAAGCCAGCGCCTAAGGCCAAAAAGTCCCTTAAACTGTGCCATAGCATTTTCTTTGTGTGGGCTTGGTAGGGAGTACAGTTAGGGTGACTGGACCCCTGAAACTAAAAGAGCTAGGAAAGTCTGCACTCACCAGACATCAAAGATGACCTGACTTCTTATCTCTTGCCTAGCTCCCTAGACCCATTTTTCCACAAACAACCAGGACCCCTCTGGGAGTGAGGTCTTTCATAGGATTTAAACACTGTGGTTGGTCAAGTTCAGGCCTCAGAACTTGGTTTCAGGGCTAGCCTTTTCCTGAGACAGCCTCTAGCCCTAACCAACCAGTTGTCCCGGAAGACAGCCCACCACTCTAAGGTTATATAAATACCTTTCAAGGAGAGGGCTAGCTCTCTGACCATTTGAGAACTTCCAGCTGTGGGTGAGTTTTTCCCTCGGCTGGGCCTGGGCTGGCTTGGCCCTGGCCCAGCCGAGAGGGCCCCCCCACCCAGCCCTTACTCTCCACATGGGTTCTTTATGCCCTCCAACTCCCCACATGGCAGGAGCTCACTGAACTTTCTTTCCTCTCTTCTCTCCATGGTTTTCCCAGGCCCTCCACGAGGGATCTCTAGCCACTGGACGCCTTTCCTTGGTGCTGTGCTTCCCTCAATAAATACAACAGTTTAATAATTATCCTTCTCAGTCTTTTTACTCAATTCTTTGATTAAAATTAGAAATGAACCTAGGGCTTGGGGTTCAAGGACTTTCCTGGACCCCAGGTACCCCTGTACAGGTTCTACATGCAGAGGGATGGCGGAGCAACGCTGACTCCCTTAGAGCTGTGCACCAGCGGCCGTGCCACTGCCGCCCGTGGCCACTGACTTTCCCCTATTCATTTGTCCATTTATTCAACTGTTCAACCAAACAGGAACAGTGACACCCCAGAAAGCCCCGTCTAGTGTGGGAAGACAGCATTCAGCAGGAAGAGGCATTCTCCCGGCAAGCTTAGCTGCAGAATGAATGCCTGTGCCGTTCTCAGCCCGTGACCCTTACTATTTCGAGTGCTCCACATTCCTTAGGTCTTTCAATGCTAATGACAGCTCATGAATTGCCCCACTGTTACAGAAGAACTGAGTCCCAGAAGCGTGATTGGCTGGTTAATGGCAGAGCCAGTAGGCACCAGCTCCAGAAGCAAGCCAAGACAAAGGCAAGAGTGAAGCTGCGGGGATGGGGACACCACCCTCCTCTAGGCTACAGGGCTCTTCTGTGAACTCCGGTCCATGTCCTGAAGGGCCCCACGTCATCACAGCACACCCCTGCCCTCGTGGTCCCAAGTGGAGCTCAAACACGCCCCAGACCTACATCCTACATCACACTCATTCTAGTGGCTCAGGTCACATGTTCACCTCCCAGAGCTGCAAACAAGACAGTCTCCAGGCTTGACCAGAGTGGTTCAGACATAGAGCTGTTCATGTCCAGTTACTGTCCCTATCACTGAGATCTGCCCAGTGCCTTTCCAACTGTGAGACCCCATGTTGATCCTGGATGTCCTCTCATGCCCCCAGGCCAGCCCTATGTCTACAGGTCTATGCTGTCTTCAGCAAGGCAAGACATGAAGTGAAGTCTCAGAAGTGCCAGTCAGGATTCAAGGCTAATTCCATGTCTGCTCTGCACACTTGGTGCCTTGGGATCATCAGCCAACATGGTGTCAATCGTGGTGAATCCTTCCTCATGTCTGGGAATAGAAATAAGTAACCACCTGCAATAGGCAGGATCCACTTCTCTACAATACCACATCATGGTCATTGACTTAGGAGTCTGGAATAGCCAGGCACGGAATCAGAGAAGCCGTCTGCACTTCCTAACTTCATGTTCTAACAAATGCCATGGTCAAGTAGGAAACGAAGGCAATCACAGGGATTCCAGTCCTTCCCAGACTTGGAACTGCAAGCTGTCCCAAGGGTAACAGTTCTGACAATGTGGGGTACAGAGATAATGGGGAAAGTTGCTGAGCCTCTCGGAGTTTCCTCAGTTACTCTGAGATGTCACTGGGCCACTGAGACATGACCCACAGCCGGGGGCAGACATCTGACCAAGAGGAGTAGTGAACACGTATTTGGCCCTGCCTGCCCCACAGGAAGTGCCTTCACGTCAATGCCAAGAGAAGCACCCTGAGGCATGCTCCTGGCCCCAGTGCTCACACAAGCCTGGCTCTGTATCGGCTGTGCACCTCTGAAGCAGCTGGCAAGGCCTGCAATGTATGCACTTCCCTCTTGCACACTCAGAGCCACACTTCCTTTGTTCTGAGAGATCCTCTGCACAAATAAAGCTTTGGCCAGCAGGCCATGATGGGGACACATCCCCCTAAGAACCAGAATGGAAGCACATTCCAGAGAGGCCCTAGGCTCCACTTTGTGCCTGTGGGAATTCCCCAGCCAATGGGCCTCCAGAGATGACTATAGCAGTAAACAGAGCAGTCTGTGTGGCAACTGACCTGACATAGGAACTATGTTCACACCCTAAATATAGCTGGTGTGTGTGTGTGTTAATTGTGTGCAGGCTTATGTGTATGGGTTTAAACACAAGGGCATGTACATAAACGCCTATGACAGAAATCAATGTCAAGTGTCTTCCTCAGTCACTTTTAACCTTTCTTTTCTTTTTTTTTTTTTTTTTTTTTTTTTTTTTTTTTTTTTTTTTTCGAGATAGGGTCTCACTCTAGCCCAGGCTGACCTGCATTTCACTATGTAATCTCAGGCTGATCTAGAACTCACAGTGATCCTCCTACCTCTTCCTCCCAAGTTCTGGGATTAAAGGTGTGCGTCACCACGCCTGACCATTAACCTTGTTTTTTGAGACAGGGTTCCTCATTCAACCTAGAGCTCACTGATTCAGCTAGACAAGCTAGCCACAAGTCCTAGAGATCCTCCTATCTCTGCCTTCCCAGTGCTGGGATTATAGGCTTGGCCATCATGCCCAGCATTTTACATGGGTTCTGGGGATCCACCCTCAGCTCCTTGTGATTTCATGGCAAGCACTTTACTAACTGAGAGGTCTCCCCAGCCCCTGTAGCCTCTTTGGTAGGAGCTAGCATTGCACTGGCCTATGAAGAGGGTATAAGGTGCCATGTGAACATGCCCCAATTGTGCATGGCAGTGGGTGCCCTCTAATTTACTCTGGCCCTTATACTGAGGTCAGCACCATATGGAAACTTGCCCAAAGGCAAGGCCCCAGGCCCACTTCAGAGCCACAGCATTTGAAGCCTGGCAAGTTCGCGACCCTTGTCCTCTCCCCCTCCAGGGGCCGATGCACACTGACCTGCAAGGCCAGCGTCTCCACAGGCTGCCTGCTCTTATGCTTCAGGGGTTACTACATAATGATTATTGACTAACTAGTGTCTCATTGTTCACCTTGGTCTCCCAGCCAAGCTGCTGCTGGTCCCAGCTGTCATAGCCGCCCTGGGTTATTCTCCTATGTATGAGGATGGCAAAGTAAACCTACAGTCAGTCTCTGTGCTCCTTCGGGGCACTGGAGGGTGGAGGGTGCTGAGAAAACTGGACCCTCTCCTTATCCAGCTAAATAAGTCATAAGAAGGCCAAATCTAAAAGGATAAGAGAAGGGGACAGGATAGGCCCAGAGCAGTGAAGGGCTCAGGATGTAGATCATGAAGCAAGAAATCTGCTCCATTCCCACTGGCCAGCACATCCAAGAATTCCCAGGATGGCCACAGCATTGCTGTTTAGGAGAACATCCACAGCCATGAGATTCATGACAGAAGAAAATCACATTTTACATAGGTCATGAAACAGCAAACGGGACCTTGAGAGGGGGAAAAAATGGTTTTGAGGAGCAGAGGAAAACAACAGAACCCATGTGACTGAAAGCGGAAATGGCAGTCGGTGCTGGGGGTAAAAGGGTAGGAAAGAGGATCAACAGAAACATATGATGTACGAATGCCATAAGTCTGTTACTTTATGCACTCATTTCAAAACATAAAAAGGAGAGAAACAACCTTCTTCAGCTGGACACAATGGCTCACACCTGTAGTCCCAGCACTTGGGAGGCTAAGGCAGGAGGAGGATTGCCACAAATCTCCGGCCAATCTGGGCTACGTAGGGAGAGTGCCTCAAAACAATGAACTCAAAACAAACAAAACAAATAGAAACACCAAAACCCAAAAGAAAAACACATTATTCAGCATCGCTTGAGCTCCTTCAGAAACTTCTACCATCTGGAACTTTCGTTGGAAATTTCACACAGCCTATGCCAGCTGCTTCCTGCAACTATTCTATGCCTTCATTGATGTGAAATAAATGTTCTCAATACTCAAAAGACTCTTGTAAAACATGCATGTTATACAGCACGTAGAACTTTTGTTGTTTTCTAAGAAAGTCATTTCACAAGCTGCTTAAATGCAGAGCAAAGTTCACCTTGTGTCACCTAAAGCCAGGTAGCCACTGCGGCCTGCTGGCCCTCCCCGTCTCTTCCTCCACCTGGAATGGCTGCCTGCCCCTGTTGAAGTTGTTTGCCTTACATTTCCTTGCTAATACATATTTAAATACTTTAATAACTATAATTTTTCAGGGCATACTGAGGAGAGAGCTAAAACAAATACAGTTTTTCCTTTGGCCTATTTCCATTCAAGGAAAGCAATTTCAAATTTGTACTTTAGTAATTTTAATAAAGAAATACATCAGAAAACAATCAATGCTATCTTGTTGATTTCAGCATTTGAGAATTGTTCTGGACTCTTTTATTCATGAAGTTCCTTAGCTCTGCGTGGTCCTTAACTTCTTCTGGAGATATTCATTAATAAAAAGTGAAAACTCCACTTAGCTCCTCCTTGCGAAGTGACTTTCCATCTACAGACACTGAGTGACAACGTGTCAGGTGTCAGCACTTCTAACCCTGTAGGAAAATCCAGGGATTGATTATGTTCATTCATGTCAATGACATTCTGACATATCATTGGTCTAATCCAAATCTTCTGTCCCTGATCACTGGGCCACCAAACCAGAAGGAGAAACCGCTGGGACAAACAGCCTATGTCAAGCAGCTGAGAGAGGTGAGAGGAAATTCCTAAAGGATCACTCACCCACTGGGCCTTGATGGGATGGGTTGATCAAAGACCTCGGGGGCTAAAACAAGTCACACATTTGGGCACTGAAAACTCACTAGGAAACGGTCAAAAAATAGCACACTTTGCTCTACTCTGAGGCAGGACCACAACCCCATTTGGTGTTTAACTGATACTGGACAAATTCTTTTCTTTTTAAAACTCTATTCTTATGTTGGCTTGTGTATGTGTATGTAATGTGATATGTGTGTTTATGGGCAGTGTGTGTGTGGTGTATGCCCATGTAGTGTCCCTTGCCCTGGCTCGCAGTGGCCAGGACAGAAAATCAGTTGTCCCATTCCATAGCTCCCCCACTTGTTTTCCTTGGAGCCAGAGTCTCTTATTGATGCCAAAGCTTGCTGGCTTTTCTCCAAGAGCTTTGGTGATTCCAGTCTCTGCTCCCCACTCCAGAGACTGGGGTTACAGGTACATGTGGCCATGCGCAGCTGTTTATGTGTGAACTGGGGATGTGACTCAAGCTGGTTTCTCAGGGCTTCATGCTTGAACGAGGAGTGCTTAACCACTGAGCCATTTCTCTAACCCCTGAACAATGTTATTTTCTATTGTGGGTTTTTGTCTTGTTTGTTTTGGGTTTCTCATTGTTGGGTAAGCCCTCTAAGCCTTTACTAGAGCCCCAGGGCCTGGTCCTTAGTCTGAAGACCAGGTAGGCAGGATGTCACCTCATGCCAGCTGAGGGTTTCTGTTTCTCTCCTCTGCCCTGAATGAGGCCTGCAGTCTGGTCCAAGGCCGAATTCCAGACACAGCCTTCATACCTGGTGATTTTAAAACCCTTTGCTCTGTGTACGTGCATGAAAGCTGTCAAAAAACATCTCGCGTGCAGGATCAGCTTACAGTATCTTGAAACTGCTTTGTGCTCTGGGTGGGAATGAGCCTGAGCTACGTGATCAATGACTCAATCACCAGAGAGATAAGATTAAAGCCTGAAGCTAGTCCTAAGTAGTGGAGAAAAGGCTAGCTACAGAAATCATCCTTGCAGGGAAATATTTTGCTTTTAAACTCTGCTCTTACACCCAGTTACCTCAGCCTTGAACTAAGAAGAGAAAGTGAGGGGAGCCAGGAAAGGGGAGAGAAAGATGAAGGGAGGGAGGGGGAAAGATAGAGAAAGGGAGGAGAGAGAAAAGGAGAAAGAAGGAAAGGAAAGAGAGGCAGGGAAGAAGGGAGGGAGGGAGGAAGAAAGGGAGGCAAAAAGTGAAAAGGAAAAATCTGCAGAATAAAAATGGTCAGTGGAGGTAGAAGCAGGTACACGGAGCCGCCTCGTCGGCAAAAGGACACGGGGGAAACAGAATCTGTTTTGCCAGGAACAGCATCGTCCTGCAGCGCTTTTGGCTCTAAGAGAAGATTCCCTGAGCAGAAGCCACCTGAGGAGCAAGGAGATCCAAGTCTGCAGGACTCAGGGATCTAAACTCTAGGCACCTAGTCTCTACAAAAGAAACATGACATCACCTGGGTACAGCTCAAAGAGCAACTTAAGAGCAATTGGCACCTCTAAAGGTACTATATTATAGCTTTGTTACCCTCTCCTAAAGCTACTTTCCAAAAGCCCTTTTCCAGCTTCCCTCCCTCTTACTGTGCCTGACCTGTGGGGAGGCATCACTCACTGCTGCTTCCCAGTTGCTAGTGCTAATGAAGACTTCCTCTTCTGACCCTCATGAGTTACTGCCGAGAAGGAAGGGAGGCCATTGGCTCCTGGTAAAATCCAGACTAATTACTCATTAGCACCAGTGGACAGTCATCAAGGCAGCAGGTTGGTATAACAAGAGCCTATTAAAGCAGATGATGGCTTTTCAGATTCATAGGGAAGAGTATCTGAGATCACTCCTGCTTTCTTGCCCACTAAGGACAATTCCTGCCACCCTGGCCAGGTACTTGATTAGCATCTGTAGTGTGGCCAAGTCTATCCAAGGCACAGAACTCAAAATCTAGGAATTACAAATATTTGGAGGCATATATTTCACATTATTTCTTTCAAATTAAGGAATACAAGGCCCAGCAATTTTAGAAACAATAGTATGAGGGAGGGACAGGGAGATATGGCTTCTGGAGAGAAAGGAAGGTTTAAACACTAGTTATGCCATTTATGAGAAGAGAGGTATGTAGAAATTTTCTTATCTATAAAATGGCAGGTGTGACACCTTAACTTAGAGTGTCACGAGACAGCTTAGATGTGGCCTGCTGTCAGTCTTTGGCACCATCATCCCCTACTGCTCCTGTGGACAGTGGTCACCAATCCGTGCTATCAAGAACTTCCAGGGGTATGGACTTGAGAGATGGCTCAGTGATTAAATACTTGCAAGGCCTGATGGCCCAGGTTCAATTCCACAGTACCCATGTAAAGCCATATTCACAAGTGGCCCATGTATCTGGAGTTTGTTTGCAATGGCAGAAGGCCCTGCTGTGCCCATACTCTCCCCCACCCCACCCATCTTTCTCTCTGTCTCTCTCAAATAAATAAATAAAATATTTTTAAAGAAAGAATGTCAGGGAAGTGGGGAGTTGTGAAGATGACTTGGTGATTAAAGGAGCTTGCTTGCAAAGTCTGCTGGCCCAGCTTCAATTCCCAAGCCACCCATGTAAGCTAGAAAATGTTCCTGGGCCACAGTGCTTCCCAAGTCTAATCTGAGTCTTTCTTGCCCAACCTATCTACAGCTTTTCTCCTTCCCCTTATCCCAGACCCTAAACCCATACAGCCTTCCCTCTATCAAATTCCTCAAGGAAGGAGTCAGGTTCATCTCAGAAGGAGCGTAAGGCAGATGTGGGAGAGCTGTCACAGGGATTTGCTTTTTGTAGCTTTTTAAACTCCTGAGATATTTACTCCCATATAATTGAGTACACCAAACATAACCAGACCTCATAATGAATTATCTGAGAACAATCCGTGAAGTCAGCATGCACGGGAAGCAGGAGTCCCTGCGTAAAGGTGCTGCTGACCTGGTGGCAAGCCCACCCAAATGCAGGATGCCAGGCCCTGACTAGTCTCCGTGGTCACCACTACAGGAACCCTTCAAGCCAGAGCTGGGTTGGTCTAGTTGGATCTGTGCTGCAACTTCCCGAGGCTCCTCCCACTCAACATCAGTGCCAACCACTGCTGAGTGAGGAAGTGCTCCTTCCCATCCACCGAATAAGCCCAGCACACCGCAGCCTTACAGACTGCAGACAAGTTAGGACTTGCATCCTACAGATGCCGCGGACCCTGATCCCATTCCAGTGGGGCCGTGCGCCTGCTTCTCGTCTTCTGCTACACAGCAAGGTGTTTCTCCAAGGTCCACTTCCAGAAGGAAGTGTCAACATACCCAGCACCAGCTGACGATGGAAGGCACCGACCATAGACGCCACAGCAGTCTATTCTGTCCTGGGCAGCTGATCACAGAGTGAGCCTGCTTCATGCCTGCCTCTGGGCCCGTGTGCCAAGGGCTGTTGTAGGATTTTCATCGGCACTTCCCTGGTACTGAAGACCCAAGCACCTCTCTGGTCTTAGGACTCCCTTTATAGGAGACTCTAACCTTTCACATCCTCTGACCATTCTGCTGCAAACTGTCTCATCTTTCTTACCTACTGGGAATGTAGACGTTCTGCATCTATAGCTTAAACATACAACTGAAGTAAAGGTCCCAGCGCTGACTCGGAGGCGTCCTGGTACAGGTGAAGGGGATCTGGGGATGGCTGTGCTCCACTCCGCAGGACCCAGGCCAGGCCAGGCCAAGAAATTATCCACCTCCATGCCCACCTGGCTGCCTCAGAGTGTACTTGCACATGTCTCTAATTAACACACTCGTGCACGCACACACACACACACACACTCTCTCTCTCTAATGGTGCAACCTTCCGATTTAATCTGTTTTTTGATTTTCAAATGTTATGGAATATACTTTCTCAGCAGCTTGGGGCAAACTGGAGGGCAGAAGTCCTGTACTGAATTCTGAAGGTGACTCAGCCAGGACAAACTTGATAAAAGCACTCCTGACACTTCCAGATGGAGGACACTGTAAGTGCCCTCCATCCTGCTACTTTTCTGTATCTTTTGCGAGGGCTATATCAGTGTGTGGGTAGATGTTAAATTACATTATACAAGGGTGTATTGAAAATTCTTCCTGTGTGGGGTGGGATGAGGCATTCCTTCCCCCATAGCCATTGCTTAAGTTTCGAAATCCCTCCTTACATTCGTCACAGCTTCATGAAGTTTCCCAAAATGTCAGTGCTGGTGCTTGCTCTCTCATTCCAAGTTTGAAGAACAAAAGCATAGGACACAGCTCTGAAAGAGCTTTGGGACCTGTTGGTCGTGTTAACCAGGTAAAAGATGGCACTGGCCTCGCTGGAGGGGGGCTGGGGTGGCAGAGGGGACAGAGGGAGCGCAGCCGCAAGCACACCCTGGCCTGTGCAAACCGCTCCCGCCGCAAAGCACGGCTGCCTTCCCAGAGAGCCCTGTCATGTCCAAGTGGCCCAGCCTTGTTACTTTCTTTTGTTTGTTTGCTGTTGGAGGCAAGATCTACATACGGAACTCAGGCTGGCCTGGGACTCTCCATCCTCCTGCCTCTGCCTCCCAACAAACGCTGGGGTTACAGCTCAGTCTATGCCACGCCGGTACTCTGACCCCCACGGTTTCCCACTCAGTCTCTTTTCCAGGGAATACACACCAGGATTTCATGCAAAGAGACAGAATTACTCACTCTTCCCTAATCCATTCCTAGGATCCAAAAGCCCATGTGGGGAATGAAAAAACGGGGCTTTCCCCTCAGCCACACGTAACTAAATTTTCAGGAATGTCACTAGGATCACAGAAGCAGCCATCCCCGCTGCTTTCTCCTTCAGGAAACAGACTCCAGGGCAACGTGGAAATGTGAAACTCCACGTGAAGGTCCTCCCTCCTTCCTCTTCTACCCAAGTTTGTTCAAGAACCACTAGATATAAATGTTACTTCATTGAATAAAAAGGATTAATACTTTTTAAGCCTTG
This sequence comes from Dipus sagitta, assembly GCA_036346955.1. Taxonomy (NCBI): domain Eukaryota; kingdom Metazoa; phylum Chordata; class Mammalia; order Rodentia; family Dipodidae; genus Dipus; species Dipus sagitta. The sequence continues at coordinate 139,773,309 of CM070778.1, forward strand.
GATGAAATGTATTTCTATTCCACATAACGCACACCAGATGGGTTTTAAGTGATGACCAGTCGCTGGGACCACCAGGGCTGTGTCACTGTTAATTACAATGTCACATCGTGCTGGAAAAGCCTCATGTAGGACTGAATTGCAGCCTGTGGCCTTGGGCAAGTGTCAGAATAAGAATAAGAACAGAATGCCCGTTCTGAAGGTGCCTGCCCCTTGAATAAAAATAGCCCTCAAAGTAAACACACACACACCTAAATGCAAAACTGAGGGGCATATTTAGCTTTGTTTTATCATATGCTGATATGTTTTGCCTATTTTTTTATTATAGCTCAGCAATTTTGATGGCAAGAGCATACAACTGCTTCCAGATCAGCTAGGCCACCCCAGCAAGTTAGTCAGTTAGTCGAGTTAGAAACCATTTTCAAAAGAAAAGTCTGAATCTTTTATAACCTTGCTTGGTAAAATATTAATGGAAAAGGACTGCTTTATAGATTATTATCCTGCCAGTCTTATTACTTTTAGTCAATCAAGCCCTCTTACAAGCACTAAAGTAACACAAACAAACTCTCTGGAAAGTGACCCCAGAAGAACCATCCACCTTTCCTTTGAAAACCAACTTTGCGCTTTTTAAGCCAAAGAGAACAATGGGCCATTTCCACTGGTGACTACAGTCTCTGTGGTCATTTTTGAAACTGAAACTGCCAAATCACCATGGCCTCTCACGATTTGGACTCGGGTGTCTTCCTAGGGTGAGCCGTGCATGCCATAGCATACAGACAAATAGTTTGCCTTTTTTCCCAGATCAGCGTAGAATAGAGTTTGTTCAGTGGGCTAATCCCAGCCCTACTGCTACTCACAGCTCCACCTAGACTGGGTTTCCTTTTGAACTGTGAGCAAAAATTACTAGGATGGCCTGGAGAAACAAAGAAATTTCCATGGAGCAGGTGGTCAGACCTACCCGGGCACCTGGGCGTCTTGTGGGCTACGGCAGGTGCCGCTGATGGGCCTTCCATTAGGCGTGACACACCAGCAGTAGCCCGTGTAGCTGTGACACTGGACCTGCCAAGAAAGGACAAAAGGTGAGGTGACATGTGTCACGCCCCGCCATTCCCAGCAGACTGCGTCTTAGTGTCCCCTCAGAAGGCTCATGACGCCCTGAGCCTCGCAGGTGCTGTGTGGGTTACGTAACAGAAGGCCTGCGCAGAGCAGCACCACAGACACGCGGAGAACAGGGACCAGTGGCACATCACCGCACTGAGGATGGCACCATCCCACAGAGACACTGACCCTCTGACCCCCAGAGCCCCTCACCCATGGGTAAACTGAGAGCCAAGGAGTCAGGAGACTCCCCAGCATGCCTCAGTCAGTCCCTAGCTGACTCAGGGAGAGGGGATGGGTGTCCACAGTTGATGATGCTGTGGGGACTCTTCCTAACATCCTTCCTTTCTCTCCTCCGTCCTCTCCTCCTTTCTTCCTTTCCTCCTTCCTCTTCCTTTCATCCTTCCTTCCTCCTTCATTTCTCCTTCTTTCCTTCCTTTTCACATGTGTGTGTATGTGCTGGTGTGCATGTGTGTGCGTGCATGCTGTGGTGGCCAGAGCATGACCTCAGGTGGTGTTGCTCAGATGCGTCTACATTCTTTTTAAGGCAAGGTCACTCACTGCTCTAGACTCGCTGTCCAGTGAGCCCGGGAATCCACTTGTTCCCACCTCCTCAGTGCTGGGACGGCAAACGTGCACCACCACGCCTGCATTTTCACGCTGGTGCTGGGACCGGACTCAGGCCCTCGTGTCAGTGAGGCAGACACTGCTGACTAAGCTATCTCCCCACTCCAGGTGGCTGTTTCTCACTAAGAACCACTAACCCTGTCAAAATACAGACCTGGGATGTTTTTGATGCTGTCTTGGGCCAACATCATGACCATAGGCAAGACCCACTCTGACCTGACAGCATCCAGCCAGGGGCTTATCAGGCTGGCTAAGTTGAGGGGTCACGAATGATAATGTGGCTCTCACCACATGTTAAATTAAATTAAATTAAAATTAAAACAGACCCAAGCTACCAATGAACCCTCAGCACTGGTAGGTGAGCAGGCCCAATGAGCCTCACACACCAAACTCATGCAGCACCAGGCTACATAGGTCACAGCTGTGATGGAGTCACTGTGCCAGATGGGCTCAACACCTTCCCTCACAAACCTGATTATGCCCATGAGGCTCCTGTCACTCCAGCTGCTAAGACACAAAGTGATGATTTCCTACAAACCACCATGGCTCCTTCCCCTTCTCTCTCCCCTCCCTGGCACCTCAGCCCTGAGGGCAGGTGGCTCACCTGACTGTAGGTGCCGTCTGCATTGCATTCTGGGATGAACACTTGCTGCAGCTCCTTCCGGGCCTGCTCCTGAGTGTACTTCCTCTCAGCCACACACCGAGACACGTCTGTGGGAAGAGTGAGCAAGGCAGTTACAGTGCTGAGGGAGACTGTTCAGAGAGGAACATCTGAGGACGGTGAACCTGGGCTGGCAAGGCAACCCAGAACAGCAGGTGCCTTCCCCATAGACAAGGCTGCAGATGGGAAGAACACGGCTCGTTCTCCACACTGTTCAGAAACAAAGGCTAAGAGAAGCTTCCTGAATGTGTCCATGGGAAGCAGGCAGTCTGATGTGTTGAAAACAAGAAGCTTCTGAGTCACAGCTCTGAGCCAGCTCTTCTCAGGCCCCAGGATGCCCAGTGGACACTAGGATAGACCCAGACATTTTCAGGAGCAAGCTCAGTGAACATGGTACAACTGCGAGGCAATGGTCATGAACAGGGGCGCTGGAGCCCTCTCAGGGTGAGGACCTGGCATGCCCTGCTGAGAACACCTGCCAGAAGTGACCTGCACTCTCCTGTGCGTCTTAGTCACCACTCTCAAAATCCATGCTCAGCTGGCAGGGAAGCCCCACAGTCACGGAGTTAGAAAGCCAGACATCTCACCTGTATCAGTTACTGTGTTTTTGTGACAAAAATCCCTGACCAGAATCTTCTTAAGGGAGGAAGCATTTATTTATGCTCACAGTCCCACATTACAGCCTTCATGGCAGGGAAAACATGGTGGCAGGTACTCAAGGCACCTGGTCAGATCCGGTCCACAGTCAAAGAGAGATGGAGGCTTCTCCTTTTGATTCAGTCCAGTCCAGGGCCCTAGTCCATAGAATGGTGCCACCCACTTAGGGTAGGTCTTCCAACCTCAATTAACCTAATCTAGAAAAATCCCTCACAGACACGCCCAAAGAATTGTTTCCATGGTGATTTTAAATTCCATCAAGTTGACAATCAACATTAACTACTCCACGTGAATCTAGTTAACATTACAATTTTTACAGTGGCTTATGTAGTCACAGGAATTGTACGGTCAATGTCCCCAGGGACTCAATAGACTGGTACAAAGGAGTCCAAGGCAGGCTGGCATGGAGAATTCTGTGGTGGACTGCCACAAATGAACAAATGAACCACTACCTCACTTCAGACGCCAGCAAGGAGGCTCCAGGTGTTCAGACTAACCAGGAGCCATCGTCCATGCTGGCGAGGGTAACTGGAGGACTGGGGACACATACCACTGAAACACCTTTAGATCTGCTACCAGGCTCCATGCCCTAGAGAAACTACCATGAGTGCTAGCCTCCCCTGTTTTATCCATCACATCATGAAGTTGCTCCTCTGGATTTTACACCTTGAGGATCATTTCCTGATGTTTGCATTTCCAAGTGGAAATAACAGCCAGACCTCGAGAGCATTCAAAGATTCTTGACTCTGAGAGACACCTGGTCACATGCTGTCCACATCTGAGACTCATTGGCACCCGGGGACATACAAACTGCTGGGGACAATGAATGCCATTATGGCCACCAATCTAGTGCTCAGGTGGTTCTACGGGAGCTTTGGGCTGCAGCTTGATGAATGTCTTCCACACCCAGCAGGCTCATCTTGGGCCCTCCTGTACCAGGCACAGTGCACGTGGACCACAGGGACCACAGAGCTGAGAATCTGACAAGCAGCCTCCACTCTGCTTTGTGCCCTGCCCATGGCACCTCCACCTGGCAGCCAATGCCCCAACATGTGGTTCAAGTACAGTCTGTGTTCACTGAGAAGAAATCACTGTTTTGCTGAATGGTTTTCATGGTTTATGATAAGATGTGGCTTGATTGTCTCAAAGGAAAAGTGATAGGCATTCCAGCTTGTAAGGTTTCAGCTAAGGAACAGATGAGGCCATAAGTTATTCCTAATATCTGAACCATCTGAGAACATGAAAAGCATAAATTTCAAAACAACTTGTGGGCTTTGTTTCCTGGCTTCAACTTCTCTTAAAGATTTTGCATCCTCCACTCTTGAGTAATTCTAATTCTCAGACCTGCAGCTCTGTGCTTAGCAGGACGTTAAATTACAAGTGCAAGGCTGGTACATCATAGACTAGTTCACCATAAGAATCAAAGAAGGGCTGGGCCTTTAATCCTAGCACTTGGGATGCAGAGGTAGGAGGAGTGCTATGAGTTCAAGGCCACCCTGAGACTACATAGTGAGCTAGAGTGAAACCCTACCTTGACAAACCAAAAATAGAAAGAAAAAGAATCAAAGAAGGGACTGAGTAGATAACTCCATGGGTGGGTAAGGTGTTTGCTGTGCAAGCATGAAAACCTGAATTCAGATCCCCTGAACCCATGTAAAAACCAGGTATGGTGGCGGCATGTAATCTCAACACTGAAGAGACAAAGACAGAGGATCCTAGGGCTTGCTGGCTATCTAGTCTAGCCCAACCTGTGTGAAGCAAGATCCCGTTTCAAAAAAAAAAAAAAAAAAAAAAAGGTGGAGAGCAATGGAAGAAGACATCCAACCTCCCCCCTGGCCTCTACATGTGTTCACAGGTGCACACAGATGTGTGTCCCTACACAAACGTGCAGACCCACATGCACTTACACACCACACACACACGCCAAAAGAAAGAACCAGTGAAGATGCCACCATGACATAAAAGGGTCTGTGCAAATCACCCCCAAGCACACTCGTCATCATCTGTGAAGTAAAAGTATTGGACAAGATCCTGCAGTGACGGCCCGACCACCATGCCTCAGCCCTGGCATTCGATATCCAGCAGGCTCACGACCTCGCCACCAGAACACGAGCCTTCGTCCAAAGATCCTTTCTTCTACAAGGTACAGGTCATGTGGAAGTTTCACTCAAGGATAGTAATGTCTCCCTTGTCTTCTTGCCCTTTAAACCAGTGTGTGCTTATGTACAGCATCATAGACTGGAGACATCAAGATCTTGCACACCTTGAAAATTGTATTTTTCCAACCCTAATTTCCAATCAATTTTGAAATAACAGGATACAAACATTTTTCTCCTTGGAGTTCTATTTACTGGTATTAATTTTATATTGCTATGTTTTTACTCTTTAGGCTCACATAGTTAAATTAAAAACTAAGTAGGCCCCCATTGTTTGGACGCCTTATTGATACTTTTACCCTGGACCTTTCATTTCTGTTTGAACATTAAAAGTCTCAAAATATTAGCAAAATAAATACCAGTGTGGTGCAAGTGGGCAGTTCATAAAACCTGCCACCTTGGCCATTCTGCAGTGCAGGTCAATTGGCAATGCTTCTTCCCCAGTGCTAGGTGACCACAAGCTCTGCTGTGAGTCCCGGGTTATAACTGTTACCCTGGAAGGAAACTCCTGTCCAGTGCACAGTCATTTCTCCTACCTCAGCCCCCAGAAGGGTGGATACACTTTCCCCCTCTGTGGATTTGCCTATTTAGGACATTTCATATTACACAGTTGAGTCCTGCTTTCTTCCCTCAGCATCCAATTCCAAAGTTCATCCATGCCATAGAATGGGTCAGACTGTCCTTGCTTTCTATGACCACAGTGGGCCATGTTTGGTCTATCAAGTAAGTGGCTAGTAGACACTGGGTTTTCCTGAACTGTGGTGGATCATGTTCAGTCTATCCAGTCATCCACTGATGAACACTGGGTTTCCTATAACTACAGTGGACCACGTTTGGTCTATCCAGTCGTCCACTGATGAACACTGGGATTCCCATAGCTGCAGTGGACCATGTTTGGTCTATCCAGTCATCCACTGATGAACACTGGGATTTCCATAGCTGCAGTGGACCACGTTTAGTCTATCCAGTCATCTACTGATGAACACTGGGATTCCCATAGCTGCAGTGGACCACGTTTGGTCTATCCAGTCATCTACTGATGAACACTGGGATTCCCATAGCTGCAGTGGACCACGTTTAGTCTATCCAGTCATCTACTGATGAACACTGGGATTCCCATAGCTGCAGTGGACCACGTTTGGTCTATCCAGTCATCCACTGATGAATACTGGGTTTCCTATAACTGAAGTGGACCACGTTTGGTCTATCCAGTCATCCACTGATGAACGCTGGGATTCCCATAGCTGCACTAGGCCATGTTTAGTCTTTCCAGTCATCCACTGATGGATGCTGGGGTTTTCCATTTTTCAACCACTGTGAAGATGCACAAACCGGAGTCTATATGCGCTCCTGTGTCACACATCCGGGGCTTAAACGTAGGGTTAGGGCTGGTCACAGGTGGCTCTGTGTCACCAGGGGAGGAGATGCTGCTTTATTCCATAGTGGCAGAACCAGTTCACATTTCATCAACAGCAAGGGTAACAATTCTCCATATATATGCGTGCAAAGATTTCATTCTTCTCATTTGTAAATTTCCACAGCCATCAGTATTTGTGAAGTGGCTCTCAGTTCTTTTAAAGTGATGGTTAATTTCTCCCTTATAGGAAAAACCATCTTCATTAGAAATTACAATAACATCCTAATTAAATAAAGTTATGAATTCAACCTCTTTTTAATTGGAAAATATTTTTTACCAAAGTAAAGAAAATCTTTGATGCAATTTGATTAGATATTTTGAGAATTTTTCACCCTTGCATGAAAAAGCCAGAAATTTGCAAATAGCAATAAGAAAGCATCACTAATAATAAGACTTTAATAAGATTTTTTTGATAAATTGATACTGCTTTTTTTCTTTTTATTTTATTCTTTTCGAGGTAGGCTATCACTCTAGCCCAGGCTGACCTGGAATTCACTACATCTCAGGGTGGCCTTGAACTCACAGTGATCCTCCTACCTCTGCCTCCCGAGTGCTGGCTGGGATTAAAGGTATGCGCCACCACGCCTGGTTTGATATTACTTTTAATGGTCAATAACATTTGGGAAAATTGGGTTTTGGTTTTTGTTCTTAATTACAGAGTAAAACAGACCCAAGTGGGATCATAGGATTGTGTATTAACTGGTATTTATCAGGAAGCTATAAATGTGAGGCTCACTTATAAGAAGGGCTATATCTGCCAGTGGTTTTCTTTTAAACAGAAAGCAAATAATTTCCTACTTTTCTAGAAGTACTCAGAACAGAAGGCTGGAGAGGTGGCTTAACAGTTAACAGGCTTACCTGCATAGTCAAAGGACCCAGGTTTGATTCCCCAGTACCCACGTAAAGCCAGATGCACACAGTGGTGCATGGATCTGGAGTTCGTTTGCAGTAGCTAGGAGGCCCTGGCGAGCCCATTCTCTCTCTCTCTCTCTCTCTCTCCCTCCCTCCACCTTTCCTTCTTTCCTTTCTCAAATAAATAAATAAATAATATATTTGTTAAAAAAGAATTACTCAGAACAGTCAGGTGCTCATCAGAAGTTATGGCTATTTTAAGCATTTTATGCAAAGAAACCTTGGAGAGCAACAATTCGTAGGACAGTGAATGGATGCTTTCAGAACAGAACAGTTGTTCAAAAGCGATATGTCCAAGTGATGGTAAGCTTCATGGGCACGCTAGCTCACAGGCCCAGTGAGCCACTCCTTGAGGGTTTCCTGTCTACAGCAGAACGCAGGCACGAAGTTGCCTGGCTCTCCTCGCTCCTGCTCTTTGCTGAGATCCTCTGGGTTACGCCAGTGTCAGTGCCTCGCACATGCCGCCTGCTGCGGGAGGAAGGCAGCACCTCTGGGATGTTGGAGAAAGACTCAAGTGTCCCACGCCTGGGACACTGCAGACCAGCCAGGCTGAGAATCTGTCTGGAAGGCAGGCGTACTGCTCAGGGTTCACTGGCCATTCACATATCATTGTTACTGTGGTGGCCGTGTGAACTCTCTGGGGTCAAGAGTAGTTTTCACTGACGTCCCCTGTGGCCTTATGTAGTGGCCACATAAATAACAGCCTTAGGAGGAGCGAACCTCTGATTTTCACTGTCCTCAGATAACGCAGACGCTATGTCTCAGAGCTGGAATACCTAGGCTTTACCCACTTGTAATTTTGAAGGCTGGACTTAGAAAAAATAAAATGTTGTCTGAAGTACCCCTTGGCATGAAATACACTTCCCAGCCACGCAGCAGGGTGCAGCGAGAACCCAGGGCTCTAGGCAGGCGCCTGCTCCCAGGCAAGCCCTGCTGCCCTTTCCAGCCATGATCAGCTTAAGCCATGAGTTTTGCACTTGCAATAGCAGAGCAGCAAGTCTATCAAAGCTCCTGTGACAATGGAAAAATGCAATTACACAGTAAGGGGGGATGGAGACTAAATTCTCGTCCTAACTTCATAAAGGCAGAACAAAATTATAGCTAGAAAGACCCTCTGTGTATAAGCGGGGCTGTGAAGGAAAAGCTACAGTCACGTGTGACGCCTCTCCAGCGTGTTCAAGGACCGGGGTGGCTTTGACAGACTGTAAACAAGGACCAAGTAGAGTCACCACCTCTACACACTCCTGCGCACAGTGAGCACCACAGCGCTTCCAGTCATCAAGACAAGATGACAGTGAGGGTTGACTGTCACCCTTGGGAGGGACTGAGGCCATGAGGGTTCCTGTTCCCCAGTGCACTCTTGCCTCAAATCACAGCTACTGCTGAGACAAACACTGCAAGGGTTGTTCGGGGAAACATTCCAACATTCCATACGTGAGGGTAATGTGGAAGAGCTCTTCCTGTCTGGTCCAGTCTGAAGAGCCTTCATGTCAGAGCTCGGAGGAGAGCAGGGTCCAGGTGGAGCGGCAGCGAGAGACAAGAAGACAGGGCAGCGGAGTCCTAGGTCAGCCGGGAGCGGCGGCGTCTGTCAAGGCTGCTGGTGAGACAGACAACCGCCACCTAGAGGCTGCCGGGAGCAGGGCAAGCCCAGGACAGAGGAGAGGCGCGGGCCCTCAAGGCTTCACAGCATGCTCACAAGCACACTCACCCACCCTCAGGCACGGTCACTTTAGACACGCCTGTTCAGAGCCTCATGCGAGTCCACATTATGCACACCTTACGCACGCTCACTTTGCACACTTGCACTTGTACACACTGAATATACCTGTGCAGACACTTGTGTATGTTACACTGCACACAGGCACTCATTAACACTCCCACCTGCTTTGCCACTCACACTGCACATGCTTGTTCATGAATGCTCATGAACACACCTGTACACCAGCACACACACATGCACACTCACTCACGCTCATGCACTCACACTTGTACACAATCACATTCACTTACACACTCACTCATGCCCTCACCCAATGTAGGTGTACCATGGATAATTGTTTCTCTGAGTGGGAGACAACCCCTGGGTTTGCAGCCCATCTTGGTGTTTCCTGCACCAGCATGCACTGCAGTTATAGTCAAAGGCAACACACCGCACTCAGAGAGTCTCCCAAGCAGAGCCGAGGCAGAGGCCCCATGTGCCAGCGCCGAGCTCACTTCAAGACAGTGGTCATGCGGCTAATGCGCACGTTCCCCAGAACACCATCCAGGCCAATGTGGTGTGCCAGCAGTCCTGGCACTGCTTGGCAGCAGGCATCAAAGAACAAGGTTGAGTACTAGGTGACACTTAATATCACAGTCCTGTCACAAAGATGGGTCCTCTTAGCACTCTTGGTCTGAGAAGTCTCTAAGAAAGCCATTTTTTAGTCAGATATCTGTGACTTTGTTCTAAAAAAAAATCTCAAAATAGTTCTGCAATAGTCTGGCATGTGATTTTCCCCCTTTCTCTTTCTTGTTTCTTTCCTTCCTTCATTTTTTATTTTCTTTCATTTCTGGGGTTTTTCGAAATACAGTGCCAAACATTTTGTTGAAAAGAAAGACAGCCCTTCTGGTCCCAGATCAAAAGGAAAATATTAATGAGTTTGCTGAGTTCTGAAAACACAAACTCCACAAATTTCTAAGAAAAAAAAAAAGAAAAAAACCATCAGTATAAACCACTGCAATTCTAGTCAAGGCCAATGGTTAGATCATAACATGAAATGCATAAAAAAATATTTTAACCCTATTTAATTAAATGTGAACAAAAATATGCTAATTATTGTTTCCAAACCAGTATATCCAAAAGAGACAGGCCCATAGATCTGTCACCCACCAAGTATGTGAAAATGTCTTCATAATATGGAAGTCAGCGGCTGTATGCTTGCCAAGGGGACATTCTACAACACCAGCCAATTTCCACACAAGAAGAACTTTGAGAAAGACTGGGCAGTTGCTTTCTTTATTAAAGGGCAGAAAGGGGAAGAGTTTAGTCTCCTGCCCTCTCTCAGGGTCAGTGTAAATGGTGACATCTGGGTCTTGTGAAATCTATAATATTTGTGTTCTTGGAGACAGGAGAGATATTGTCAATCGTGGTACAATTTGCCTTGCGTCGGCCAACACTTACCCAGGTCTCATGGCATGGGGCTTTGTCCTGATGAACTACCTCTGCTGTGGGTTATGTGCAGGGTAGGACTTTTGGAACTGGGTAGGTGACACCTGGTACAAGGCAGCCTGAGGAAGGAGCCCTTAGATTAATTTCCATCTCCTATTGTGAGCCATGATCTGAACAAAGAAAAACCCTGGCTTACACAGAGAATCTGGGGGCCCCACATGCACCCTAGTCCAGGGCCCAGAGGTATGTGACACTCATCTCTCTTAAGAATCCGATGCATTAGCAACGTACTCCCTCCAGCCAGGCTCTGTATGACTCCTCTGAGGCAACAGCAGCCCCACTGAACCTGCCACAGTAGGCTCCATGCTCACCTTTCGATTACATTAAACTTGCTTTCAAGAGGTAAGTCTCCCATTCACTTACTGCTCACTAAGATGTTGGAGTTTTCAAGTATATAGTATAACGTTTCCCAAGGGCAGAGAAAGAGAACTCCATAGAGGGAATCTTCCAGATGCAAGAGGCTGGATGCAAACACTGGTGACTCATGATACCCCTGAGAGGCTGTCTGTTCTCCCTCAGCTGACCCCTGGACAAACAGGAATCCAACTGTGACCTGCAGGCTAGCCAAGATCCCAAGTCCAAGGTCTGGGAGGGCTGCCTTACCTCACACCACTGACAGGCCCTGCTGCCAGATTTCCACCCCTGAAACCATGCAGTCCCTTAGCCCTCGTCACCCATGTCATTCATTGACTCATCCTCAAAGGCCATGGGGACAGTGCAGCTCAGTCTGACCACTTCCTTGTGGCCTTTCAGCAGGATGTCCAGCTGGGGTTATAAAGGGAATGTGGCAGGAAGCAGGAAGAGAAGACGCCAGGCCTCATGAGGTCATGTGACCACCACTTACTTCTACAGTGCTTGTTTTCACAAGTCAAGACCTCCTAGGCAACTGCTTCTAGAAGCTTCTCCAACTAATTAAGTGCACAGGTAGCTAACAGTCAGGATATAAAATTTGTAAGAATGCACCTGAATTTTCCTTAAATGTGTATGTTCAACACTCCGTTAATCAGACAGCGAGGAGAAGACAGGTGTGAATGGCGGTCCCTACTTCATGCAAACTTCCCACAGCTTGTGGGACGCACCTGAATGCAAAGCTGCTGGCCCAGGCAAGGACGCGAACTCCCCATGGCCTCACGACTCTGCTGTGAGTGAACACGGTGCAGATAACGTGCTCTCGTGAACTCAGACTCCACGGTAGACACTGCTGTGAGTGAACACGGTGCAGACAGCGTGCTTTCGTGAACTCAGACTCCACGGTAGACACTACGCTTTTGTCATCAGGGGAACAGCCCCGCCCCCATTCTCTTCTAATGTAAAGCCTGCTGTCTTTGGCTCAGGCTGGCCTCTCTGTAGTTCAGTGTCTCCAAAGGCTGGGGACAAATCACGGTGACAGAAGAAGCTGATAATATGCATCATAAATCAGGCTCAAAGCACAGGTCAGTGCTAAGAGGAAGCCACCCTTAGATTGGCCCCTGCAGGTAAGACAGGTTCACAGGGATGTGTTGGTACAGGGGCTTTTCGTAGTGCCTATGCTTGGTAGCCCCAACTGTGACTATGTGGACGTTTCTTTGTTGTTGCTTTATTTTTTGAGACAGAGTCTCCCTAGGTAGTCCAGGCTGTCATTGAACTCAGGATCCTCCTGCCTCACCTCCCAAGTGCTGGAATTACAGGTGTGTAGCACAGTTCATGGCTAGCATGGAGATAACTGATCATGTCAGTGGGAGAGCTCTCCAAGCTAAAGAACATGATGAAATTCCATCCTGCTCATTTGAATAAGGAATCCAGGCCTGCTCATTGGTGCTGTGCACTTTGAAAGGAAGAGCAAACATCTTGGCAACCTAGTTAATTGCATGCTGGGATGAGGCCTGGTGGTGGTTGGTGTGGCTGATCTGTTTAGCTAGAAGGATCATTGAGGCTAATAGCTAATCAGCACAGACTATCTTCTCAATGCACTTTTAGTCTGTGTGGTCTTGTTTCTGAGGGAGTAAGAAAGAAAGGAAGTCTCTTTGTGAAAGTGTTCTGTTTGTGTCTGAAACACCAGTGTCCCTGCCGAGTGAAACCCATCATTAATATGGGAAGCGTTTCAAGGTTTGCTCTAAGCCTGAACTGTAAGTCTGCATGGGATTCTTATGCAGGAAAACTGAAAATTTCATGGGTGGGGTCAGCCCCCCAAACTCCCTGAATACTGCCTGCCTGCTAAAGATAGAAATGAGAGAGTTGAAAGAAACATTAGACTTTACTGAGAATATTTCAGAAGACTTTGAAAGGAAAAAAAAAAAAAGCCTGAAGTACTTGGGATAAATTTGTTTTATGACAGCATAAGACATGTTTTAAGTGGATCATTAAGGCTGAGGAAATAGCTCTGTGGTTAAGAGAGGGGAAGTACAAGTGTGAGGACCAGGAAAAGCCTGGATCGTCTTGAGTTCAATTCCTCAGCACCTAGTAAGAGCCCGATGTGGCCATGCATACCTATAACTTCAGTCCTATGGGGCTTGGAGAACAGAGAATAAGTAGGGCTCACTGATCACCTAATGTGACCCAAAACAGCAGCTCCAGGATGAGTGATAGAGGAAGACACCCAGCATTTTCTAGATTCCACATGTACAGGCCTATGGTATGCACATCTGCATACATGTATGCATACACCACACACATCACACCACACCACACATATTATACTACTAAAGAGATGCAGACAAAGAAAAGAATACTGAACATTTTTTTAAATAGCTGCTTTGAAATTAATAAAAATTCCTTTTTATTTTACATGCAATGTACCAAGACAAAATGGCAAACATGAAACTTGAGTTTTCAGCCTGAAAGCCTAGAAGAGGCATAAACAGGATGCGTGCTGGCTCAGCCCAGACCCACTGCCCTCCTCCTGCGGCCGGGCGTGGCTCACCTTTGCAGCTCCCCCGGTGGGCCATCTCCAGCTGCGGGTCTTTGCACTTGGCCCGTTGGAACTCACAGCGGGAGAGGAAGGTCCTCCCATCAGAGGCACAGAGCGGCTTCTGAGCAGAGCCCGCACAGTCCAGGCTGCAATCTCTGTCTTTGTCTTGGTCAACTCTCAGGAACTGGGGGAGAAAAGGAAGAGAGGCAAATTTAAGAACTATTCTATTGAGTAGCAGGAGACAGAAGGCTACCTAAGGTGACTGAGCAGCTAGGGAACAAATTCACAAGGAATATGGCCACTCAAGGCTCGCCACAGGCAAAGTCATAAAGTGAATCACTTTCAGAATTCTTAGCCATCATCTGTTTCAAAATCCCGGATAATGGGCTTGGGGAGATGGCTCAGTGGGTAGAAGTGGCTTGCCGCAAGCATGAGGTCCTGATTTGCCCTGAGTTCAGTTTCCCAGCATCCATGTGAACAGTTAGGTGTGGCTATGCAAGTCTGTAACCCCAGGCCCGGCAGGAACAGAGACCAGATAATGGCTGGGGCTTGCTGGTCAACCAGTCTGATGGAAAAAAAATAGCAGCTCCAAATTCAGTAAGAGACTGTCTTGAGGGAAAAAAAAAAAAAGTATATGAGTGGTAAGGGAAGGACACTGCCTCGCTCTCCAGCTTCCATGCCCATGGGAAACGTGCATCCCCACACATATGCACATACCACATATTCACCACACCATACATGTGGAAAAGAAACACCTTGATAATGGCTGATTCCTTAGGTCCGTGTCTATGGGGATAAGTCCATCTGATGGGGAACGGCATGCATAGCCCTTTGTCAATGGGACAGGTGCTCTCTGCCCTGCCTGCCCCTGCACACCTGTGAGAGATGAACGGCTTTCTTCTGACTGGCAAGTCTCCTCAGTCATGCCCATGTTTTCTCATTCCTCTGGAAGGCACCGATGCCAGAGGCACACCCCGCTAGAACTGGCAGGCACCCTTTCTTCTTAAGCAGCACCCCCTCACACTCCACTGTGGCTCTCTTTTGTACTAGGTTATTTTTTCCAGCATAGTTTTGCTGAGTGGATGTGCAGTCCCCTGTTCAAGAAGCTGGTGCCCTGATGTGAAGCGCCTTGGAACCCTCCCCCAACACGCCTTCCCTGCGGCAGGAAGAGCAGGGTGCAAGGACATGCTCCCTCGCAGACTTGCACTTGGGGCCCTAGGCTCTCTTAGCAGCAGCCTTTAGGACCCATTTCTCTGCAGGAAACACTGAGGTAACCTCAGGACCATGGTGTTTGATGTAATTCCCAAGGACCAACAGTCCTGGGTGTCCAGTTTTTCCTTTTCTCCCTCGTGTCTTTGCACTTGCCATGACTCCTGGGGACACCTCAGTTCAGATGCTCCTGGCCATGCCATTTCTCCTGGAACAAGTGATCAACCACCTTATCCAACACCCCTCACCTACTTCCCACACCACATGCCCCAGACTCCATCTTGTCGAGTCCTGCATCAAGCCAGACACAGCCACAAGCATGGAGCCCGTCCCAAACGGAGGAACAGTGCGGCATCAGGCTGCGGTGGGGAAATGTACGCTATTTTCTTTGAATTATGTATGCATTTTGTAGTAAGTTAAAAAAAAAAAAAAAAGCAAAAACTATGAAGGAAAACAAGTGAGGAGGAGGATGAGAAGGAAAAGAAGAAAACTCCCAGGCAAGGTTACTCTGTAGCAGCCTGTGCTAGTCTCTATGGGTCTCTAAGCAAGCATGTGTTTGAACAAGTTTATCAGGCATTGCCTGCTGTGCTGATGCAGACAAGCATTCTGATAAAAACAACCTTCTAGCCGGGCATGGTGGCACACGCCTTTAATCCCAGCACTCGGGAGGCAGAGGTAGGAGGATCGCCATGAGTTAGGGGCCACCCTAAGACTCCATAGTGAATTCCAGGTCAGCCTGGGCTAGAGTGAGACCCTACCTCGAAAAACCAAAAAACAAACAAACAAACAAACAAAAAAACCCAACCTTCTAGTCTGAGCTACAGGAGAAATAGTACTGTTATTGGGCACATGTTAGAGACCAACCAACTTGCCACTTTATCAGTAAGAGAGAAAAGAAATTCCCAAACTCAAGATGCTTCCTTCCTTGTAGAGCTTCCATGTCTCCCCTGGGAAGACCCGACAGTCTGGTTGGCTCTGTTGTGAGAGGACCACACCCTGAAGCTAGACTCAAGCCCCTGAGGCAACAGAATGCCTGAGGGAGGACGGACTGCTGTGACAGGGTGTGGGTGTGTGTGTGCACTCTCTCTCCTGCATGGGGTGGGTTGTCTCATGCCTTACAAGGAACCCAGGCAGGGTCCTCAGAGTTCCAGTCTGGGGAAGAACAGCCAGCATGATGTGGCTAAAGCCATGCATAAGCTTTGGCTTTTGCGCTGTGAGAGCATAGCTAAGCAGGGCTACTTCCCCAAAAGTAGTCTTTTTGCATTTTCTGAAACCCTGGGTGAAGCCTAAGATAGGATATCAAATTTCTATTTCTGAAAACAGAAACACACTACCACCAAATTATTTTTTCTTTTTAAAAAATGTTTTATTTATTTATTTATGAGAGAGAAAGAGATAGAGAGAAAGAGAGAATGGGCACACCAGGGCCTCTAGCCACTGTATACAAACTCCAGACACATGCACCCCCTTGTGCATCTGGCTCACTTGGGTCCTAGAGAATCGAACCTGGATTTCTCCAATCCCCAAATTATTTTTTAAACTTCAACAAATTTATCTAGGGGCTGGGAATATGACTGATCTATTAAAGGCACCTACTTGCAAAGCCTGTGGGCCTGGGGTACAATTTCCCAGTACCCATATAAAGCCAGATGCACAAAGTGGCACATGTATCTGAAATTCATTTGTAGCAGCAAATGTACCTGATGCACCCATACTCTCTCTATATATATAATAAAAAAAATAATTTTAGCCGGGTGTGGTGGCACATGCCTTCAATCCCAGCACTTGGGAGGCAGAGGTAGGAGGATCACTGTAAGTTCAAGGTCATCCTGAGACTACATAGTGAATTCCAGGTCAGTCTGAGCTAGAGTGAGACCCTACCTTGAAAAACCAAATTTATATACCTACATATATACATATACATATATATATATATATAGGCTGGAGAGATGGCTTAGTGATTATGGCATTTGCCTGCAAAACCAAAAGACCCAAGTTCAATTCCCCAGCACCTACATAAGCCAGATGCACAAGGTAGTACATGCATCTGGAGTTCGTTTGCAATAGCTGGAGCCCTGCTGCACCCATTCTTCCTCTTATTCCCTCTTTCTTGCTCTCTCTCAAAATAAAATTAAAAAATTAAAGTAATGTAGTATTCAAACATATGGCATTTAATTATAATTCTTGATCTTTTAAGGATATAGAACTAACAGTGGATGTATTCTCTCACAGAAATAAGGGAGCACACGTGGTTTATGCACACATTCCCCCCTCTCTATTTTAATAGCAATTAAGTTCCAAGACAGTGTGCATAAGAAAAAAAGCTTTTAAAACAAATTCCTATTCTCCAGTAACTCTTTCTGATCTATAGAATTCGCTCCTTATTAGAAGAACCTCACTGAAGATCTTCAGGCTGACGGGAACTAGAGAGCTTTGCTAGAGTTAAAATGAAGTCAATTGGTCCTTGAAGAGTTCTCTTCATTTAAGTCTTTAAATTGCAGAGCTTTCCTATTCTTTTCACAAACAGCACTGTTTGCACAGGTGTGAGGAGAGGAGAGCAGGTGTGAGGAGGGTGCAGAGAGGGCCCAGAAACATCTTTATGGATTGAGGGAATGGAAGTCAAGCAGCGGGTCAAAGTATGGCCTATGCGCTTCTTCATATATGCCTGGCCATAAACCAGAAGAAAAAGGTTTAAACCACACCACACAATTACAAAATCTGTTCCCCCTGCCACACTGAAAGTAGATTCTTGTCATCAGTCATGCTATGGGACAGCATATGTGCAGTGTCATATCACCTCTGACATGGACAAGCCCATGGCTACAAGCTTCCACGGCAGGCCCTTCTCACATCACGGCTCCCAGGAGCAGTGTTCACTCTAAGGTGTCCAAGGGAATAGGATTGAAGGGAAGCAATGTTTCCCACCACAGCCAGAACTTGCAGCTTTCAGAGCAAACGACTGCCAAACCCTGGGGTTGGAGGACAGCGCACAGCACCTGCGTAGGAGCACACCTTCTCTCGACAGCCTGACTATCCTCAAGGTTCTGGGGAGCAGGCCTGGCACTGAGGAGGTTTCCTACCTCTAAACATGTGTCCCTCTCCCAGAGCTGCCTCAGAGTGGACAGACTATGTTCACCAGGGGAAACGGTCCTCAGGAAGACGGTGACATAGAATCCTGCTGCCACTGCTCATCTGTCAACAAGAAGGACTTAAGGAGCGAAGACATTCCTTGATTGTGCAGAACAAGTGCTTTCTGCATATGCTGGAGATCTGGGTGTGAGGCCCCAGTGAAGTGCTTTCTGCAGATGTTGGAGATCTGGGTGTGAGGCCCCAGTGAAGTGCTTTCTGCAGATGTTGGAGATCTGGGTGTGAGGCCCCAGTGAAGTGCTTTCTGCAGATGTTGGAGATCTGGGTGTGAGGCCCCAGTGAGCCACAGTTGTAGAAAGAAGGCTCTTCAACCTTAAGTTACGTACACCTGCCTCTCTCTCTCTGTATTTGCACTGCAGGAGTTTGAAAGGCACGAGGAAACAATTGTTCAGCAAACTGCTCTTGCTGCCAGCCTCAGCACTGCGTGAAAGCCGCAGACTCAACCAACAGCAGAAGGCGCTTAGCGTATGGGGAGGGCTGCCTGGGCTGTGCTGCAGGGCCAAGTGAATGGCCTTGGCTTTGGGGGTGGGAAATTAGCCCATGGATTGGGCACAAAGCCATGTGGGCTTTGGTCTTTTCATTTGTAAATTACAGGTAACAACAGTGCCTATTTCATAAGATCACGGCGAAAATAACACGAGATAACACTCAAGAAAGCATCTGCAGCAGACGTGGAGATGTTGCTGACAACATCTCTGCAGTGACCCCATTCCCACTATCTGGGTACATGGCTAGTCTGCTATGGCCACTGTTCAATCCTCACACAAGCATCATTCTACCATGTGAGTTACCAGGTGACCCTCCTGTTTGTGATCTCTTCCAATGAGAAGCTTAGGAGTGCAAAGTAAAACGAAGCTAAATTAAAAGGAGAAGAGAAAATGAGCCTCTCAGAAAGTGCTGGAGAAAGGTCGAAAGACTCAGGAAAGAAAAACCAATGCCTGGCTCTGTCCCAGGGTGGCTGGGGTGGATGGCACTTGCAATGAGTGGGTGTATTCAGAGACAGACAGACAAGGGAAGGCTGAGGCTGGAGGTCACTCTCCTCCCAAGGACCAAGCATGGGCATGCGCGGGGAGGACGCCCACCTTGGTATGAGGAGGGAAGCAGGCCACACTAGACACAGCAGAAGCGCTCCTGTACGGGTCGTCTCAGGCACAACATCTTCTCAGGAATGGAGTCTGCTTAGATATGGGGTGCTCTCAGGCAGGGGGTTCTCTGGGGCAGGAGGTGGTCATTTTCTAAGCATCAATTGTTCAGAATGGCAGGAATGATAGTGTCGGCATCCCAGGCCTGGGTTGCAAGCTCCCTATCCTCTGGCTGTGTAGTCCCGGGATGGAACACGTGATGTCCACATATGGTTGAAGGTCCTGGAGAAAGGCCTACAGCCAGATAAGCAACCAAGAGGAAAGATGGCAGGAAATGACTGTTCCAGTCAGGATAATTACCCCAATGACCCAACTGAAGGAAAAACTCCATTTTGGTCTTGCGATGTAGCTCCATTGGGAACTGCATGCTAGCCTGCCCTGTGTTTGATTGCTAGCCCCACGTAAGACTGGCAGTGAAACATGCTTATAATCCCAGCACTCAGGAGGTGACAGGAGGATCAGAAGTGTAAGGTTGTCAGTGATTTCGTAGGGAGTTCAAGGTCAGTCTGGGCTAGAAACTGTCTTGGCAGATCCTCTGGCGGCCTCAGTGCTTTCTCGAACAGCTCAACTTGGTGGACAGTCACCATTTCCCATGCTGCCCCAGCTTTCTTGGCATTCCAAATGCAACACATTCCTGATGAGATGGCCTTCCAAGGGCAAGCAGCCGAGCTTCTTCCTTTAAGCTTTTGGCTCATTTCAAAGCATTTAGAGCAAATTGCACTAAAGTACATGTTAGTGAGCGTTAAACTAACCTGAAAGGCTGTGGACGGAGCTGAAAGCTGAGACGGCACTGCTCCTAGCCAAACCTCAGTGGACACTGTGTTGTTATACAGTGAAGTCACTCCAGCAAGAGCCATGAGCAAGAGACTGAAGAGGAGACAGAAGGGCAAATCCTTGTGTGGAATCACAGCTCAGAAAGATCACTTCCTCTCACTCACCATGTGAGAGACAATCTTTCAGAGGGAAGGTAGCAGCTATGAGCTCTCAGATGAGTCCGTATCATCTCTGTATACTGAAGAGTTATAGTATGAATATGCCCTGGAGGTGCAGGGACTCCCTGACCTCTAAACAGAGGCTGGGAAGTGTCTATCCTGATCTGGGGAATCTCACACACACTGCCCACTGCACAGCTCTGCGTTCAGCCAGTGTTACTTCCTGAGGGCAAACACTTTCCTCAAAGCCTCTTAGGGCAGAAAAGAAGGTTGCTCTGAGGTTGTACTTCAGTGTCCTGCCAGCCTAGGAACTCCCTAGTGTCATTCCTGCAAACTGGACTCCTATGCTGGACTTTCTTAGGGAGGAAGTCTGTGGATGGGTAGTTCCTGGGAGTTCCTGAGCCACGGGTCTTACATGCCATGGAAACAGGCACTTAGAATTTTTGCTTAAATGTTTTGGCTCCTTCCTTGGACCCACAAGAAAAATCAAAATAGGATGAAAGCCTGACATTTCTGCCTTCATTCTGTGTCTGTTTCCTCTGTTTTTGGCTAAAGGCACTGTCTTTAACCTTCCCTCTTCCTCTTGAGTCATCTTAGATTCTCAGAAGAACAAAAGCTGGCAGGGCAGATACCACCCCTGACCCTGTAGAGGAGGGTGGGGCCACAACCCAGAGCAGAAGCGATCATCTCCTGAGAACCACACTGTCTCCCTGAGCAATAAGGACTTCTTTAGACAACTTGCAGGACTTAGCCGAGACAATGATGGGCGAGTGGCAGGTGGGACCACACCTTGGCCAGGGTTGCTTCATTATATTGCATTCTTTTGGCCCTGCATCTTTGACTGTCTAACCCTACATTTCTTAGCAGTATTCACAAGAAGAATTCGAGGGCTGTTGGAACCCTTTGTCAGTTCCTCTTCCCAGTGTGGCCACACTGAGTACCCCTTCTCCCTCTGCTTTTCACCACTACTTATCTCTTCGATTGGCATTTGACACAGGTGGCCAAGCCAAGCTTACTGTGGCTTCTGGAGCCAAGTCTTTTGCTCTAAAACTCTGGTCACCCTATTACCCCATCACCAGGCTTAATTACTGTAAAAGCAGCAGCAAGTCTCTAGGGGAGACTGACTCATTCTTGCCATATTCCCTGAACTCCCATGGTGTGCAAGCAACCTGGGAGAGGAAGCTGGATCTGTTTTTTGTTGCAAGAAAGGTGAAAAAAAACCTTTTGATGCAGATGCCTTCTCTGTGAGATGGTGTTGTCTGTGTCAGAGAGCCAGGGCTCAGTCAAGGAGAGGCTCACAAGGACACCAGAAGAAAGTCCCCATTTCCAGAAGTCATCCAGTTGGCTGGTGAAGCGAACCAACCCAGGCTAGGGCTGAGAGGCAGATTCCCACCTCGCTCCACCCCAGCAGCCCTTCCTGACCACATCGTCTCCCTACAAGACGGCTCCAGGGCCCTGGGGCTTAGCTGCCAGTGCTGACCTAGGAAGGAAGACTTGACAAGATGTAGGACAGAGGCTGGAGGGGTCTGGGCTGCCCAGTCCTGCCTTGGGGGCTGCTGCTTCTCCTTGCTTGGAAAGGACTCTTCAAGTTGGACAGCATTTGATGTGGAAAACGTAAGTCTCCTCACCTTGCTTCACACATGGATAGAGATTCTTGAATTTTTTTTTTTTTTTTTGAGCCTCTGTTTACAGTGAGAGATAGGCAGCCAGATCATGGAATCCTTCCCAGAGAATCCTTTCTCCATCTCGGAGCCTCCACACTACCTCACTCCCCACTTTCGAGATGTATCTCCAGCCCCGAGGATCAAGAGGCAATCTCAGAGATAGGGGAGGCCTGGGCGCCCCCAGTCCTGCTGCTGTTCTGCAGTCTTTCAGCTAACACCTCTGGCCAGAGCCCTGCGCCTTCTCCTCGGTTCTGCTGGGCAGACATGGCCTCCGTGGTAGGGCCTAGGGTTCACACAACCAGCAGACATCACACCCCTCTTACAGGAGCTCCAGGCCGCTCATGACTCACCCCATCAGTAACTCGACCAAAGCCTCCTTAACACTACATATTCTCCTCTCCACCCTTAACACTACATATTCTCCTCTCCACCCCACAGTCCACTAAGAATCCACTACCATGGGTAGCTCACACATTTAAACTAATTACAATGAAATAAAATCTGAAGTGCTGTGGCCCACTGGCCCCAGATACATTTAAAGTTCTGATGGCCCCTGCAGCTAGAGGTTACTTGTTCCAAACAGTGAAAGTCATAAAATATTTTATTGTCAGAAATGGTTCTTTCCATGTTACCTAGAAATATGAGCCAAAGGGTAATTACTTCTTAAAACTAGCTCCCTGAACCTCAATTTTCCCTTTACAAAATGCTAAAGAAAACGAACAGTTTCAACAAGACAAGTGCAAATGAATTATATGGTCTATGGCTATGCAAACAAGTCCAAACTGTTGAGAATAAGAGTAATTTCTTGAGAAATTATCTTGAAATTTACCCTTTTAATTAGAAAGAGAAGAAAGAACTACTTTAATTTCTTGAAGAAAAGAAGCTGGGGGCTTAGGTGAAGAGAAGATAGTGTTGTGAGGGACTCCTAGGTGCTTAAGTAAGAGAGGCAGGGAGGAGGGGGGCACACAGGTGGGTAGTTGAGGGAGAGGACAGCTCCCTGCTCCCTCCTGGCCTCAGAGCAAGGGCTCATTGTCTGGCACAACCCGAGGGATGCAGAGGGACAGTGACAAAGTAAGGCTGCGGCAGGAAGCACAGGCAACTCCCCTGAGATGTGACTAAGCTACAGACACAAGCAAGGAGTGGCAGAGCGTCTCAGCTATGTCTTAGGAGGTAGGCTGACTTCCTAAACATCATTTTCACAAAACATTTGTGAGGCCACTGTGAGTCACAGGACCCTCACCACATAGTGAGTACATTTATCATTTTCCATAAGGGACTCCGAATCCACATCAATTTTCTATGTGCTAAGGAAAAGTAAAATGCCATAAAGGGCACGGTGAAAACTTGGGTTTTCAGAGGCCATGAATGTGTTATGGAAGCATTGCTCTGGCATCAAGTGCATTAGTAGTGAGGGCCAGAGCCTGCCTGACGGAAGGTGTCAATCATCATTATGGAAGCATTGCTCTGGTGTCTAGTGCCTTAGCAGTCAGGGCCAGAGCCTGCCTGATGGAAGGTGTCAAACCCGCTACGGCCCCAGGGAGGGCCTCTGGCAAGGCAGCTGACAGCAGGAAGTGCTGGGCAGGTGGAATGCATGGGCCCTTCTCCTTCCCTGCTCATCAGAGAAGCAGAAATCTTTGTGTGGAGGAAGCTTGCATTAGCACGCAGTGACCTGTGACAGAAAGCACTTGTCCCCACTGACCTTTGCTGACCACCCTTGGCCAGCCCACCTACCTGAGCTTTGCTCCCACCTGGGACATTCATAGAAGAGGGTTCCCAGGGTGGCACCACACTGTCTCACAGAGGCAAGTCAGCTCCTGTGCACTGGCATGCCCCTGTGAAGGGTATGGGGGGAAAGGAGCTGAGGGGCTCCATCCAGCTCACATCCACAGAGCGCACTGGCTGGGCGGTCCAGGCATGGGGAAGTGAAGAGTCAGTCCGAGGCGCTCCTCCGCCTCTGCCTCCGCCTCCGCCACCCACGCGGCTAAGGATGGGGGGACAACAGCACCATGGCGGGTTCTCGCCCTCCCCCCAAAGCTAGTGCTGCTAGAATCCAGGCTCCAGCCTAGGCTCACCCCCATATTTTAGAGGAAGAATCACAAAATGACAACATAAGGAAAACTATACTTCATGGTTTACATCTGCTCCAGGTCCTCAGGTTCACATGCCAAGAAATCAGTTGGTTCCAAGAAGTCAGAGGCATTGGGCTTAGAAATATGGGGAACAAAGTCTCACCATATCAGCTGAGCTTCTCCCGTCAACTTGACAGTACCATGCTCAGAATGACATTCACTGGGTGCCTGCTTATCCACAAGGGTCCTTGCCAAAGTTCAGAAAAATCCTACAGAGGAAACCCACCCATGTTTGCTTACTGGACACCAGTGATGACTTACACTGTTGACTGGACAAGTCTAGAACCACCTGTGAGGAGTCATCTTGATTAGGTTAGCTGAGGTGGGAAGACCCACCTTCACTGTGGGTGTCACCACTCCATAGGCTGGGGTCTTGGTCTCTATAAACGAAGAGAAAGCTGGCTGAGCAGCACCAGTCACCCACTGCTCCCTGCTTCCTGGTAGCGGACACAGTGTGACCAGCTGCCTCAAACTCCTATTGTTGTCATGCCTTCCCTACCATAACCTGGAACTGTAAGCCAAAACAAAGCCTTCCTCCCTTAAGTTGCTTCTTGGCAAACATTTTGTCCAAGCAACAAGAAAGGTAACTAGTACAGCAGCTAAACCCCAAAAGATAAAAAGTGGCATGCACTCACCCATCAAGTCAGCTGGGTCTCCACATGGAAGGGAGCATTCTCTAACCCCTCCAAGAGGAAAAGCTGCTCTTTGTATGCCTGTGTATGTTGGGGTAAAGAATGAATATATGTGTGTATGGATGCCTACATGCCACGGCACATGTGTGGAGGTCAGATATATATCATCTTAGTTGTAAACTGATGTTTGGTAACATGATAAACTTGAAATACTAAAATGTATCAGAGGGCTGGAGAGATGGCTTAGCAGTTAAGTGCTTGCCTGTGCAGCCTAAGGACCCCAGTTCGAGGCTTGATTCCCCAGGACCCACGTTAGCCAGATGCACAAGGGGGCACACATGTCTGGAGTTTGTTTGCAGTGGCTGGAGGCCCTAGCACACTCTCTCTCTTTCTCTATCTGCCTCTTTCTCTCTGTGTCTGTCACTCTCAAATAAATAAATAAAAATAAACAAAAAAAATTAAAATCAGAAAACTAATCTGAGGAGGTCATGACATGCAACCTTTTCAACTAGTCTTTAAAAGTTAAAGTTAGTCAAATTTCCCAGAAGGCATTTTTTTTGTTTTACGCAAGAATCCACAAGCCCTCCCTCTCAGACTGACTCCCATGACCAGGCTATGGAAAGATGTCTACTCACACAAGGTCTGAAAGGCTTTCAGTCCAAAGACCCTGTGAATGACAGAGCTAGTTGATGAAAAGGAAAACTAAGCTTTTCAATTTCTGCTATACCCATGTGGATGGGTTCCAGACCTTTCTTGACCATGGCCCATGCAAGCCCTGCCCCTTGCAGGCTCTATCCCCCCTCAGGCCCCATTTCAGGGTCTGTCATTTCTACTGTCAAGGTTCCCCTTCACTTTACTGTTCATAACACACAGCAGACCATATCCCTGTTAATAATATTGCTTATAATACACAGCAGACCATATCCCTTAGAAAACAGCAAAATTAAAATCACAGTTTGATAAGCTCACAGGCTTTCCATCTAGCTCTGATAAGACTAGGATATTTGTAAATCTCAGACAGATGCTCTGACTAGATCATCAAATTAATGATTTTGTCTAAATTTTTAAGTGTTTTGCTGTTCCTATAAAAATAACTTTCAGTGTACATGGCACTCTAATAAACTAGTAAAATCATTCACGAGGATATTAAGACTCAATTGACCCCAAATAACTTATTTAGAAGCCTGTACTTGTAGGCAGTATCATCCTGAGAATCTAGAATGAAATGAGTCCATATTCTGGCCCCCAGGGCCTGTGTGGATGGCCCAGCTGATAGGAGCACCATTTCTTACTTTTGTATTTCACTCACCCCACGTTTGAGATATTTTGGAAGTATTTGCACTACACCATCTTTGTATCACTGATTCACAGACAAACTTAACTTGGGGATTTAATAAAACATAAAGCCAGTCTGCATTCAGCCTTGCCTGTCTGTCTCTTCATAGTTCTAATGTATCCAGCATCAATGAGACCTGAATCCAAAACTCCTGACCAACAAGATAGGGAGACTCATAGGAAAATACTCATTATTAATTGAGCTGGAACTGAAATCTAAACAGAGGGTTCCAGAATATCCTCTGGGTTAAAACTGGCCTGCACGAAAGTCACTGGTTTGTTCTCAAGAAGAAGAAATGCCTGCCAGTCCTGCATCTCAGGTGGCTGAAGTCTGACAGGCCAGGCAAAAAGTTCTCCCAGTGCCACCTGTATAATGGGGAGGGAGTTGAAGTCTCAAGGCAGCCTCAGCCAGTCCCCTGAGCTCCCATGAGGGGAGAACACGGACCAGGCAGAAGGGGACCCTCAGGCTGAGCATGGAGAGCCCTAAGGCATCACACAGGTGTTTACTGACACCACTTGTTGATCTTTGCCCAATCTGAGACAGATTTCTTTTGTTACAAGTCACATCTTAAAGTCAGCTCTCCAAGATCCCACCCAGCTGTCAGACCTCTACTCCCTTTGGCTGACCAAGTTGCTTGGGCCCTTCGTGACTCTGAAGGGAAGTGGAGGTGGCACCACGGAAATATGAAGGCCTTGGTCCTCTGAAATGTTGTGTCTTCTCTCCACCATCCCTTTTCAAAGGTGAACCCTTGACGTGGTGAAGTGTTCTGACTTCAAAAAGGAGTTCCTCTGTTCCCTGCCCAGACCTATTCCATTCTTAATCTGCTGGGGGAGGAGCTGGGGTGGCTCTATTGGGGTTGGCTCCGCCCTCTGCCTCTTGCAAGAATCTCCAGGATCTGAGCCTGACTGTTTGGCCCTCCATCCCAGGGGTAGCACAAGATTCACCAGCAGAATCCAGCAAGGAAAGAGCCTGAGAGGAGTAGTGTCAAAGGTCGGCCCACGCCTGCCTCTCAACTTCCTGGTCACTGAAGGTCCTTTTCTACAGTGACCACAGCAAAGTCAGTCACCTGGTGACCTGTGTCCTTCCTTTGTCACTTCACAGAAGCAGAGGTGAGCAGAACAGAACGGTGAGCTAGGGGGCCCGCCTTGGCAAAATTGAGCCTTGTCCAGCTGGCTTATGTCGCTTGTCTTCCCCAAACCAGTGCTACTTATGTGCACTTCAAACACACAAGTGATTGACCAGCAACCAACGTCCATGGGCAGCTGTGATGAAGAGCAGAGCAAGCATCCGGGTGCCCTAGGACATTAGCCAGTGAGTTTTACCAGACTCAGAGTCAAAGCTCCTGGACTTCAGGGTTATTCTGTAGCTACTCAAACACCTCTTCACAAACACGTTCAGATTTCTGAAACAGGGGAGGGTAGGAGCTGTAACAATATGTAGTCAGGATTGTCTGGGAGTTGAACTATGAGAAGGTTTCACCTCAGCTGCCTTCCAGCCAGCCTCCCAACAGCCTACCAATGTGGAGTGCCCAAGGCGTTAGCCCAGATAAAGCCACACCACCAGCCACCTTGCATCATCTGTGGTTCCCTGGCCACCAGTGACCTGCCAGTGAGTTGCTAGAGGGTGGAACAGCCCTGTGGAGGAACCCTACCCCGGCCCTTACTCTAATGAACAGCTACAGGGCTTGGCTGTAGGGAGTAGAGTTGGAACGCCCGGCGTTTGCTTTGTCAGGCACTGTATAACCACAGTGGTCTATAGACGCATGAAGGAGTGAGGCAGATGGCATCTGCAGAGCTCCAGCATGCCATCACTCAGCCGCTGGTGAGTCATGGTGGCTCTGGAAGTGCACACAACCAGCTCTGGAGTTCATAGAGTAAATAAATTCACAACCCTTCCAGAGCTGGACTCCACCAAAGCGGCCTGCACACCTCCCTGGAATTCAGTTCACTCCTGTGAAGAAGTAGGAAGGAAAGACACAGGCACGTCCTTCCTCCTCCTCTTTTTTGTGCTTAGCTGTTCAAGCAAATGTGTGAAGTGTTCACAAAAGTTGGAGTCAAAGCTTCCACCAAGTAAGACAGAACTTGAGCAGAAGGGCAGGATGTGTTCAGTGGACGACACCGTTGGATGGGTGTGGTTGTGCTTGGAGCGTGGAGGCCTTTTAGTTCCCAGTTCTGCCACTCGGTTGAGCGTTCACTGACTCTGGGAAAGACGCTGAGACTGGAGTTCACTCAGTCACTCTTGCTTGCTCATTCGGTGCTGAGCCTCTTCTACCTCCAGATGCTGACAGACCAGGGACCCAGACTAAAGGACCCACAGTCAGAAACAGGGAAGGACAGAGACCACCACACACACACAGCATGAGCTACAGGAGAGGCATGAATGAGACTGGGACAACACAAAGCAGAGGGGAGTCAACTACACTCACCTCAATTTTCTTTATTTTCTGTGACTTAGTTGTTGTAGTGTGACTGTAAAGTGACCCTCATAAGTTCATGTGTTTGAACACTTAGTTCCCAGCTGGTGGTGCTGTTTGGGGAGGTTGTGGGACTTCTAGGAAGTGGGCCACTGTGGAAAAGCCTTGAGATTTTATAACCTGGCCCCACTTCCTATTCACCCTCTGCTTCTTGCTGGCCTGTGCGATGCTGTGAGCAGCTGACACCTGTGCTTGCCGCCATGCCATTCCGGCCACAAAAGCCCCCTTTAAATCTGTAGCCTAAGAACAAACCCTTCCCTTCTGAAGTTGCTTCCTGTTGAGTATCTGTCCATAGCACCTTGAGTCACTCTAAATATTCCAAAATAAATATATGAGGCAATATGGTTCATTTAGCTATACATCACCACAAGGGCAAAACTCAGGTGGAAGCCGCTCTTCCAGGAGCTGCGAATCATGTTTCCATAAATACTTTTATGTTTGTTTTTTTGTATGGAATTTTGCTCTCGGTCCTCCAAGGTATATACCAGGAATAGATTATAAGATATTTCTAAACTTTGCAGAATTGACAGACTACTTTCTTTTTAAAAAATTATCTTACTTGGGGGATGGAGAGAAGGCTTAGTGGTTAAGGCACTTGCCTGCGAAGCCTAAGAGCTCTTGTTCAAATGCCCAGGTCCCGCTCAGTCAGACACACAGTGACACAAATCACACAATGTCACACATGTGCAGAAGGAGGTGCATGAGTCTGGAGTTCATTCACAGTGGCTGAAGGCCCTGGTGCACTCCTTCTCTCTCTCCCTCTCTGCCTCTTTCTCTCAAAATAAATTTTAAAAATAAAAAAATAATTTATTTACAAGCAGAGAAGGGGGTATGCCAGGATCTCTTGCCCCTACAAATGAACTCCGATGGAAGCACCACTTTGTGCATCTGGCTTTACATGAGTACTAGGGAATTAAACCCAGACCATCAGGCTTTGCAAGCAAGCATCTTTAACTGGTAAGCCATCTCTCCAGCCCCCAGACTACTTTCTAATTCTTCATTTCTCCCAGGAGCATGCAAGGTACTATCCCACATCTGTGTCAACACATGATATTTTCTGACTTCTTCATTCCAGTGCATTTTGAGGTGGCATCTCATTGTGGCTCTCCCCATTATTTTGATAGTGGGAAAATATACATAACATAAATAAAGTTCACCCTCTTAGCTCTTTTCAGTGTATAGTTCAGTCATTAAATATATGTGTAACACTGTGTCACCATACCCACCACCATCTGCAAAATCTTCTTATCTTGTACAACCACAGCTCTTTACTGCCAACTCTCCTTTCCCTTCCTCCAGCTCACGGCTTCCACAGCCTTTGTCATATCTGCAGGACTTTGGTGGCTCCAAGTACCTTATGTGAATCAAATCACAGATTTTATGGTAGGCTTAACTTCACTCACTGTAGAGTCTGTAATGTACATCCATGTTGTAGCATGAGTCGATGCTTTTTCTTTTATAAGAGTGAATAATACTCCATTGTATCACAGACCACATCTCGCTTATCCATCCATGTGCTGAGGCTGATACTGCTGGGAATAACGCTTCCATAAACATGAATGTTTAATACCTCCCCCAGGCCCTGCCCTCAGAATCTGAGTTGCTGAATTGCATGCTAATTCTATTTTAATTTTGTTCAAAGACTGCCAAACCACTTTCCACAGTGGCTGTGTCCGTTCCCATCCCTCCCTACAGTGAACAAGGACTCCAGCTTCTCCACATCATTATCATAACTTGTTTTTTCCCTTGTTTTCAGTTTACTGTAGGTTTGATCTGCGTTTCTGAGATCTGTGGCTGTGGCATCTTTTCACGTGCTTGCTGGCCATTGGCACATCTGCAGAAGAGAAATGTCCATTTAAGGCTTATGACCATTATTTGTTGATGATTTTTAGGAGTTCCTTATTGATTCTAGATGTGAATTTGTTACTAAATTTATGACTTACATTTTCTCTTTCTGTGGTATGTCTCTATATTACATTGATAATGCTTTTTGATGCAGGCATTTTGCAGTTTTCACAAAATTCAATCTATTTCTTCTACTCGTAACTGAGCTTTTGACATTGTATCAAAGAAAGCATGGCAAAGTCCACTGTGAGGAGCTCCTTCATGTTCCTGTCTGAGTCTCATAGTCTATATCATTTACTCAGTGTGAGTTAATTTTCGCGTGTAGTGAAAGAGTTCACCCTCGTTCTTTTGCATGTGGATATCCAATCTTCTCCACCACTGCTTAAACATATTGTCTTTTCTTTTTTGAATGGTTTTGAAGTCCTCTTCAGAAGCCACCTGGTCACATAGGTGGGGGCTTACTTCTGAGCCCATTCTCTACTCTCTTGGTCTATGTATGTGTCCTACATCAGTATCATACTGTTTTGATACTGTCACTTCTTAGTTAAGTTTGAAGTCAGGAAATGTGATTTCTTCCAGTTTTCTAATCTTTTTCCAGATTACTTTAGTTATTCTGGTTCCCTTGAGGTTGCACATGAATTTTAGGAAAATTTTTGCTACTTCTGCAACAGGGAATTTTGATAAAGATTAAATTAAATGAATAAGATTTGGGGAGCAGCACTGCCATCTTAACAAGACTAATTCTATTAGCCCACATGTATAGACTATGTGCCAGTTATTGATGTATTGAATTTCTTTCAATAGAGTTTGGTAAATTTTCATTGTATATGTTGAGATGTGTTTTCATTTATGAATATATCATTTGAGGGGCCGGGAGATGGTTTTGTTGGTAAAGTTCTTGCTGTGCAACATGAGTTCAGACCCCAGCACCCGCATGGCCTTATAGACTCAGTTGGTAATGGCATGGGGAGAAGCACTGTCTGGGAAGGGAATTTTATAAGCACAGTTCTCAGAGACGTCAGGGCAATGATGACGTCTTCACCTTCCTGAAGCACAGGATTTGAAGGAGGTGGAAGTGCAGGCTGGGCAACAACAGAGCACTTCTGATGGGTCTTTGGCTTTGACCCCGGGACGTGTATTTCATGGACTCGCTGTCTAGAGCACCTCACCCAGAGCAGTATCCCACCTCTCCCACAACACGCACAGACAGGCACTCACACAGGATTTCCACATACATGCTCACAGGCAAACGCACACGCACTCACACTTCCACCTCATTGCTCTCCCAACCAACAACAGAACAGGTGGTAGGTACTGGCACTCCTCGCTGAACTAGGGCTCTGCCACTGCTCCCCGCTTCGTCTCCATTGTCAGGTCACCTCATTCGACGTGGAGGTCACAAACATGGCGAGCAGACATTCACAGGAGCACGCTTGTTCAGATCCTCCCTCCCACAGCTCAAGCTCAGGATCTGGATTCAAGTTCCACAGCGTGGCAGGTGAAGGCGGTGGCACGGAGCCCAAGAGTCACCAGGGAGGTCTGTTTGCACTGCATGAGGCCAAGATCAGTGTCCACAAACTCCTGATCTGCACGTGGGCCTGGATGTGAGCAGTAGGCAGCAGAGTTGCAGGAAGAGCTGCATCTCTAACCCCCAAACCCATCTGTTCCTCGTTGACACCAACAGTTGGAAAGTGCAGACCCACAGGAAAACGAAACCACGCATGCGGCAGCTTTGAAAGCTAACCGACCTTAATTGCGAGGCAGAACTACCCTGACTTAGCTAACTTTGGTTAAGGGCTTGCAGTCACTGCCATTACTGCACACTGAGGTCTGTAACGAGCCCAGACTCTCAGATCAGAAACCAAGGAAAACAAACTGGCTGAGCTGAACTTTAAGTAGAGACTTGTTTCAGGCAGTTACAAATGTTTCAGCACACAGAGAGCCTGACTGATTTAGAATATGCACTGAAATCTTTACGATGTGGGTACCCTTGGCCCAACAATTCCAAGCTACATCTGAAGTGAAATTCAGAATTTACAGATATATTTATGCACAATGCTGCCTGCTGCAATGTTGTATTAAGCAGCAGAAAGAAAAAAAAAGTGATGGAAACCATGTCTCCAGTGAAAAAGCTTGGGCAAGTAAGTTACTATAGATCTGGGCCCATAGCTCAGGGGCCTAGCATGTACAAGGCCTTTGGTTTGATCTTCAGAATTGCAAAAAGTAATAAACACAACTATAATAATTCCATACCTCAGAAATGTATTGATTCATTTGATGTTATGTAAAATGTAGAAAATATCTGTTTTGTGTTTTCAAACATTATTTTAAAAAGTAACTGTAGAGTGTGATTCAAGCATCTCTTCACTAGCCATGGACACGCATACACACACACATACACACGATGGGTAAAAGACGGCAAAAATCTCAGTGCCACAAAACTATCAGATGGTTTGGTTTCTGGGTAATGGCTTTACGTATTTATGCCTTCTTTTTTCTTCTCTGTGGTGGCTTGAATGCAGAATGCCTCATGTGTTTGTGATTAAGCCTCACACTTAATCACCAGTTGGTGGCGCAGTTTGGGGAAAGTCTGTGGAGTCTTTAGGAGGTACAGCCTTGCTGGAGGAGGGGTGCCACCAGGGGCAGTCTATGCAGTGTTATAGCGGAGCCCCAGCGTGCTTCTAGCTCTTTCTGCTTCCTCCCTTCTGCTGTGAAGTGCACCGATGGCTGACTGCTCCCAGCACGCTTCCCCCCACCGGGACAGAAACTCTCCCTCAGAGCTGTCGCTGAATTAAACACTGTCCTTCCGTGGGCTGCTTCTGGGCGGGTGTGGTGTCCCAGCACCGGCAGGTACCTGCTGCATGCTCCTGCAGTGAAATGTCTACAGTGAAACTCAACTGTTTTCCTTTTAAAAAGTCAATTGTTCTTGTGTGCCTTATTCATTTTCCATTTATTTATTTATTTATTTATTTATTTATTTATTTGAGAGTGACAGACAGAGAGAGAAAGGCAAATATATATAGAGAGAATGGGCGTGCCAGGGCCTCCAGCCACTGCAAACAAACTCCAGACGCATGTGCCCCCTTGTGCATCTGGCTAACGTGGGTCCTGGGGAATCGAGCCTCGAACCGGGGTCCTTAGGCTTTACAGGCAAGCACTTAACCACTAAGCC
Organism: Dipus sagitta; assembly: GCA_036346955.1. Classification (NCBI taxonomy): domain Eukaryota; kingdom Metazoa; phylum Chordata; class Mammalia; order Rodentia; family Dipodidae; genus Dipus; species Dipus sagitta. The sequence continues at coordinate 139,806,610 of CM070778.1, forward strand.
ACCTCTCCAGCCCTCGTTTTCCATTTTTAACTAATGGACTACTTAAAATCTAATGCAATTATATGGTAACGTGCTCAACACCAGAGTGGACAAGTACCAGTGGTAAAATAAGCATTAGCCTCTAAAGCAGCAAACTGTGAGTACAGCAACATCCAATAAGAAGCAGCAGTCATATGTTCTGTGCTCAGAGCCTTTCCCCGTGTGATAAGCGGTTGGTCATACAGAAGGAAAAGTGTAGGTCCAACATGCACCCCCAGGGCTCCCCTCCACCCCATCTGTGCTGACTCCAAGATCAAAACTTAGCCAAAGTCCCTCCGTAGAATTTCAGCTGCCTTTTGTACAGTAAGGTCAATTTAAAATAACCACACTTGTTCCCAAGTTATTTGAATCTGAAATAAATGGCTAACCCTCCCAGTCCCACCCTTATGTCTGTGTGCTTTGGAGAGGACACTCCCCAGCCTCAGTCACAGTCTCTGAGAACAGAGTGGCCATCTCTGCAACATGGCCATGTTGATGGCTTCAGGAGACAGCATGCAAAGAGCCTGGTGTGGAGAGGAGAATCACACACAAGCACCAGCTGTTCACCCCAAGACCTTTCAAAGCCCCCTTATCCTAAACTCTATCTATCTCCCCATTTATCTGCCCCACCTCCACCTCCACCTCTGCTAGTCTCCTTACCGCAGTTGACATGAACATGAGCATCTGGATGTCTGAGCGGACATGGACGCCCAGGTGCCCACACACACACTCGAGTCCACCATTCTAGTCCAGAGACTACTCCGTGCCACTTGGGTTCCTGCACTTGCTGTCTCCTCATCAACCGAGGTGACCCGCCTCACCCTTACTGCTATTTCCTGGGCAGGGGGGGGAGTCAGGCACACACACCAACATACATTCCTCAAGATTTGCCACTCTCCACAAGAATAAGAACCCCTGACTGCCCTGTGGCCTGTAATCAATGCACTTTCATGAGTCACCTGGAGCCAAGGCACACCCAACTGGACCTGTACCTGAACTGTCCCAGACAAGTGCAGGGGAATGGCTTTAGGATGGTCCTCTGAAGACAAAATGGGAGTCAGCAGTAAAGTCCATAGAGTCACAGAAAGGAAAGCCAGTCATCACTAAAAGCAGTGGGGGAGGGGGGAGGGGAATCCTGAGGGTTACTGGGTACACCTCTGGCCACCATCTTGACCTTCAATCATACCCATTCACTTACTTTCCGAGCATCTTCCTCAGCCCTCAAGAATGTCAAGGCCTCAGCCTTTGCCACCCTTGCTCCTCAGAACCCTGCCCCTGCATCTTTTGAATTGCCATGATATTCACAGGAAAGGGCTGGCTCATAATCTTATCTTTATATGCAAAATGTCTCAGGCAAAGAGTGAAGGATCTTTAAGTCTTGGGAGGGGTCTGCCTGTATGAATCAAAGCCTTCTCAGGGGCCGTGAAGTCACAACTACGCCTCTTAGAAGCAGGGCAGGAAGAGTGGAGGCCTTCAGTGCACCTAGCCTGTGCGGTCACCATGGCCTGCACACTCAGACTAGTTCTTTAAATAGGAAATATGGGTTTTCCCATTTTCCTCTAACATTAATAAAACATGAAATAGGACTCTGAAACACGGACTTCTTTTGCACTATGGCTGATTCATGCCTTGGAAATGGACAATGATACCCCATCTATTTCCATGAAGGACAATATTTAAAATTATACCCAATTTGCCAAAATTTTAATCATATTTTCACTGAATAACTAAGATCCCCAAAGGCAACAGTAATTTAATATTGTGCTAATTCAGAAAGTATTGTCTTAATAAGCACAAGACCCAGTCATATTAAGTAGCTCACACCCATAATTCAAAGATTTTTACTTTTTTCCAAGGAGCACTTATATAAAGACAGATGTATAGACCAATAAAATAGAATGGAACCCAGAAACAAGCATGTGTGTGTGAACGTGTATGTGTGCATATGCACACACACACACACACACACATCTTTAGCCAAATGATTTTCCATGAGACTAGCAAGTCAACAAGGAGAAAAGACAGTAAACTGCTGCTAAGGTAACAGCTACATGAAAAGGAATGAAACTAGGCCCTTAGTCAACACCTCATACAAAAATTAACTCCAAATAGATCCAAGATCTAAGACATAAAGCCCTTAACAAAGAGGGTCCAGGAGGAAGGATTCATGACCTTCAACAGGGCAATGATTTCCCAGCTATGATGCCAAAAGCCCAGGCACCAAAACCAAAGCTGGTAAGCAGAACAGCCTCTAAGCTGAAGCCCTGGCCCCTCAAAGAACACAATAGAAAGAAAATGCAACCCAGAATGGGAGGAAATGTTTGAAAACTGTTACTGGAAAAGAAGCTAATATCCAGGATACACAAATACCTAAAAGCTGACAGTAGCAAACAGTTTTAGTAGGATGGCCACAGGACTTGAGGAAAGATTTCTTCATAGACAATATACAAATGTCCAAACAGCCTGAGAATATGTTCAACATCACCATTTGGAAAATGCAAATCAAGACCATGCAATGGGACACTCCATTTTACTTGTTAGAATATCTACCACCAAAGTTTTAAATGAATGAATGAGAACCCAGACTAGACCAGGCGCTGGGGAAGACGGCGATGGCAGGGCACGAAGGTGCATGCTCTGCAGAAGTGATAAGCTGTGTGTGCCCCAGGAACTCAACGCGAAACCAGGGTTCTAAGAGGTTTGTGTACATCTCATGTGCATAGTCAAGTTACTAGTTTTTAAAGCATGGAGGCAACCCCAGCAACTTCCCTGCCTTGAAAAGGTTTGGAGAGTTTTCTGTCTTATATCCCAAACCAGATTCTGGTCTAAGTGCACAGTGGAATATTATTCAACATTTTAATAGAAGAGAATTCTGGCATGTGCTACAATATGAATGAATCTTGAGAAAGTTGTTCTACATGAACTAAGCCAGGCATAAAATGACGAATACTACACGATTCCACTGACTGGAGAATCTGGAGTCCTCAAATTCATAGAAACAAAAAGTAGAAGGGTTAGCTACAGGAGACTGGGTTGGGAGAGATGACTGCTGTTTAACCAGTAGAGTTTCAGTTTTGCAAGGAATTCTGGGCATTGGTTGCATAACAACATGGATATGCACAACAGTACTAAGCTGTACAACTAAAAGCGATTTGGATAAAAATGCCGAAAATAGTGACTTTTTTTTCATATTTTATCTCAACTTAAAAATCTTTAATAATTTGTGCATGTGGAAATAACAATATTATTTTTAAATTAAGCAGATGTAAAAGCATTTATATATAACAAACTCTCAGCCCTTCACATATGATACTCCTTATTTGGTTTGTGTTTTTGTAAAAATTATCCTGGAAGTGCCTCAAATAAGAGTGGAGACAGTCCAGACCACACTGTGACTATCGGGGTTTTGGCCTCTGTGGTTTTAGATGTATCTCATATGGCTTCATTAAGAAAGGAAAGGGCAAAAATAATCCTTACAGGATCTTGGTAGTGAACCTCTTTTAAAATTTTACTTATCCTTCTATAAACATAGAGCAATACAATGTCAATGGAGAATGTTCAGAAATTAGATTTTTAACATAATAAATCTACATTTACTGCAAAGTAGTTTAACTGACAAGTATTTTTCATGAAAAAGTAATGATGCCATTAGAAGGAAGCATGGTCTTATATTTTAAGGACTTCTTGCAGTTCTCTGAGTGCTCAGGGTCCCCCAGAAGATTTAGAAAAGGTATGGTTGGCTGTGTCATGTGGGGAAACTAGATCCCTACCTCTCACCACACAGAAAATCAAAGAAACTGTGAACCACTAAGACAGTGGAAACCACATATAGACTTTAACAAGAAAACAAGGTGGGGGACAAGACTTCCTGTCACACAGCCTGGCCCATGGGTAGTTCTGATGGAGGTCAGCCTCAGCCCCTGAGCATGGCCACCAACACAACCGGTGCTGGGGGACATTGACTTATTTAAATCTCATGTGTGTTTGCTATGAGCACATCAAACTTAGGGAAAATTATTGTTTCTAATTCAGTCCTTCAGCCCGAAAGCAGGAAAAAGACGAAGGCATCCTTCACTCAGCACACTGGAAATTTCCGCTCCATCCCCTGGGAGATGAGAAAGCACTGCTAATGAGGCTGCAGCCCGGCATCTTGGCAGCGCTGACACGTAGAGAGTGTTGTCTGTAAATGTCAGTGCACTGACCAGCAGCTGGTCGGGAACCAGAGGCTCAGCTTATGTTACCACAAATGCCTATGATGGGCCCTCCAGACAGCCTGGAGTTGTGGGGTGTTTGAGTTGGTGCAGTCTATTGATTTCAGGACCATTTACAAACACAGAGATTTAGAAAGCCACCTCCACGTGAAACTCTGACCTTCCAAAGGCTACTCTCAGCTCAGCCAGCCTTGTCTGGTATTTACATACACCAGTGAATATATATATATATATATCTGTTTACAAAACACTTGATTATCCTTAGCAAAGCCCATCCCATGCTCATCTCTACAGGCTCAGCTCTGCCAAGTGTGTTGCTCACTAAGAAAGTTTCAAGGTAGTAACAAATCTCAGTTCTCACAACCACTGAAATCCCTCTTTCCCCCTACATGCTGTCACCCCAGACATGGCCAGACCCTCCAGGGACAGCTTTTGACTTTGGTAAAGATCTTTTCCCCCCACCCATATGCATCAATCCTGGAGACCTGAAACTATAGGACCCAGGTTGGCCTGTCCCAAGGCTGCTCCTAGTCCAGGAAGATATAGAGAAGGAAACATATGAGCCAATTAAGAGAAGTCAGCCCAGCAGGAGTATCTCATGTGATTAACCTCAAAACTCCCATGTATATAGCCACATGGCTTTAGCACCATGTGGTCATAGCTTCCTTTTCAGATTGAAAACCTCTAAACTTGTTGGATGATTACTACACAACACTTCAGACATGCTGCTGTAGATGCAGAAGCGATGTGGAGATCTCACTATCAAGATCAACACAACATGATCCATGCAGAGAGCAGGTACTGAAGGAGATGACAGGTTTTCCTCAATGGCCATGGACACTTGCAGAACGAAGGGCCCTTGGTTTGAACAGTATAAGGATTCTTCAGCTGAAAGGCTGCAAACACTGCTTAGTGTTACAAAAGGCTGGGGATGTCCCAGCCTGATTCTCATCATCTGCTGCAGTACCAAACACCAAGAGTTCCACTTGTTCTCCTTGACACAGACACTGGGACCCAGCAGGGCATCCTGCCTCCAGCTCCCACTTTTTTCTTTGCTTTTGAAGATGACACATGAGCAGTATACTGGTTGAGCAAAATGACAGAAGCCCCAGCCATGCTAATAGGCCGCCTTCAACTCCTAGGCTAGGGACAGCTACCAATACACTGTTTGCTTTGCAAGCATGAGAGCCTAGCCTCAATTCAATCTCCAGTCCTCATATAAGGATATTGGATGTGGTGGCATGTATCTGAGACAGATATGACAGTCCCTGGAGTTCAACAGTCAGCCAGTCTAGCCTAAATGGTAAACTCCAGGCCAATGAAAGAATCTGTCTCAAAAACAGGTATTCCTAAGGAATGATACCCAAGGTTATCTGGCCTCCACATGCATGAGCACATATGTGCACACTCACCAAAACACATATGTGTGCCCCCCACACACTCATGCAAAAGGCAAGAAAAGCTACCTCCTAGTGAGAGGCTGTCAGTAATTTTAATTTGCTTTCATAACAGGTGCTTCCTCAAAATGCAGATGGGTTTGCAAATTTATTTTGTCTATAGTTTTATTATATATTCAGCAATTTTTTATTTTTTATTTTAATAATTTTTTTATTTTAATAAATTAGGATATATATATTAGGTACTGAGTTGTATAGTCAAGAATTAACAAATCTCTAAAAAACAAGGAAATGAAGCAATGAGCACAATATATTATAAACTGCAAAATTTATGTTATAAATTACAGAACATGATGGCTCCAAAGTTGTTTAGAAACAGGAATTTCAATATGTGATGTCATTGGAGAAGTGGATAGAATGAACAATAAAGTGCTTATCCCTGTGTAATTTTATTTCTCTTCCTCTTTCCCCTCCCTCCTCCCTTCCCTCCCCTTTCCTCTCCTCCCTCCTATCTTTTCTCTCTGTTTCTACAATGTATATATGTTATCTTTGTAGTAAGGAAATAAAATCTAATTCAGTGTTACAATATCATTTTTTAAAAATATGCTGCCAGGCCTATGGCCTGTGCTAATTGGCCCAGCTGCTAATGATGAGGAGGGAGAAACTCAGCCTAGGATTTGAGGCCAACCTGGGCAACACAGTGAGACTTCCCTGTCTCAAAGTACATGAATCAAAAATGATGCCGAGAAGTAATTTGAGGTTGGATTTAAGGCAATAGCTTAGATTAATAATATTAATTATTATTATTATAATTAGTAATAATAATAAAATTAATAGCAAATATGGCATGGAATTTAAGAAAAATCTAGCTGTGGATGTATGTCATTTGTAGAGTGTTTTCCTAGCATGAGCAAGGACCTGAGTCTGATCCCTAGCACTGAAAAATTCTAAGCAAAAATAGCAATATCAAAAAAAACTTTAATCAAATGGAGGTAACTAAGTAATTCTAAATATTTAATACACAATAACTTTAAATAGATTAAGACACAGTTTACATACTCTGAAATTCCACAGAAGGAAAGGACATTTTTTTCTTTTCAAATTTTTATGTTTTTGTAAGGAAAGGAGGGGAAGAGAGAGATGTTCCAGGGCCTCTAGCCACTGCAAATGATGCATGCATCATTTTGTGCATCTGGCCTTACATGGGTACTGGGGAATTAAGCCTGGGTCTTTAGGCTTTGCAGCCAAGTGCACCAACCTCTAAGCCACCTCTCCAGCCCCCAATTTTTGCTTAGAGTGTGTTACTCTGGTCACTGGTCATGTTCACTCTGAAGCCAGGATTTCGGAGGCCCCATTACCACTAAGCTGGTAAAACCCCTCCACGTACCACAGTAAGCAGCTGAGACAGGACAGCCACGTTCACTGGAAAGCCCCTGCCACCACCACCCCCCGCCCCCGCCAGAACCTAGGATGTCCTCATCTCACTCAGTCCTGCCAGCACAGGAACAAGAGGCTCAGAGCAGACGAACCTTGCTAAGATGGAACCACAGTTCTGGAAGGAATGCAGAGGATGGCGTAGGATTTACAGTCCCACTGCGCCAGTCACCATTCCTTGGCTAGCTGACACGTCCAGGGAGCCAAGCATTTCAGACGATTTCCCTTCTTGGCCCCTCTCCTCACCCTGCTTCCTTCCCACACAGGGCCATGGCTGACAAGGAAATAAACACATTGCAGGTGCGCCCTTTGTGGGGCTGGAATTGGAGGAATTCGTCCTCTGGGAAAAAGCCAGACAGAGCGTATGCACTAGTCCTATGACAATATGCTTTGTTCTTGAGGCTCTGCGCAACCAACTCCCAAGGAGTCTATCAGGGACAAGGGTGGAGTCACTCCCACATCAGGCTAGAGCACAACTGTGGGGGTTTGGTTCAGGTGTCCCCCAGAAACTAAGGTGTTCTGAATGCTAGGTTCCCAGCTGATAGAGATTTGGGAATTAACACTCCTGGAGGCAGTGTAAGAAATAGCTTGTTTTGTTATTGTTGAGAACTTGAGAGCAAAGCCAGCCTGCTAACCATCCTGCTACCTAAAGCCAATAGAATTTCAGGGGAAAAGGGCAACATAGAACAGCTCCAAGATCCATGCCTATTTCTTCCTGAGTTGAGATAACTGTATGTGTGAAGCTTTACCAAACAGTGACAGATGGAAAAGACCTGAGGACAATGGAAGCCTACCAGGCCCCTGCTTTTGATGTGTGTGTGGTGGGCGAGCCCTGATAGACAGGTACAGGGTCTCACTGGGAAGTGAGATGCTCACTGTTGGGGCAGGGCTTCCTGTGATCCATAGAGCCTTTGAGCATATTCAGATAAAACTTAAGACCCCTGAGATGAAGTTCAGAGGTCCCCACACTGGTGCCAGCTGATGTTTCTGTCCTGGATCCAGTGCTCTAAACAGGTGTGTTCTCTCTCTCCCACCTGAAGTCCCCTCCCTGGCTCATCTTAGTCTTTTGTCTCACCCAATATGAAGTTTCAATATGCGGTTGTCCCAGGAGGGTGTCTTTCCATGATGATAGCATAAAAGTGACTACCACAGTCAGGAAGAAATCTAACTTTCAATTTCAAAATATGACTATTCTCAATGTCTCTCATGTGTGTGTGTTGTGTATATGTACAGTTACAGTGTATGCATGTGTGTAGAAGCCAGAGGAAATATCTATCACTCTTCCCCCTTGTATCCTTGTGATAGTCTGTCTGAATAAACATGCTACCAGAACAAAGCTTTATTTAACACAGATTGCACAAAAACCTGTTGTTATCGGACTGGTCCTAAACATGAACCAAAGCATTGGGAAATCGATGCTATAGCTTAATAAAAGACACTGGAAGACTCAACCTCAGGCCATTTCCCTCAGAACCCTCAAGTTATTCTACATACTGTTTTGAAGGGATTCTATATAAAGTGCCCAACAAAAGTTGACAAGCGGGCTAGAGAGATTGCTTAGTGGGTAGGGCGCTTGTCTGCAAAGCCAGAGGACCCAGGTTCAATTACCCAGGACCCACTTAAGCCAGATGCACAAAGTGGCACATGCATCTGCAAAGGGTTCATTTTCAGGAGCTGAAGGCACTGACATACACACATTCTCTTCTCTCTCTCTCTCTCTCTCTCTCTCTCTCTTTCTCCTTCTATCTCTCTCTCAAGTAAATAAAAAAATAAGCCGGGTGTGGTGACACATGCCTTTAATCCCATCACTCAGGAGACAGAGGTAGGAGTATCACTGTGAGTTTGAGGCCACCCTGAGACAATATAGTGAATTCCAGGTCAGCCTGGGCTAGAGTGAGACCCTACCTCGAAAAGCAATATATACATATATGACTCTGTTTTTCAAAATAAATATACTTAAAGTAAGTTGACAAGCAATTAACATGGAATTCAATGTGCTGGACACCTTCAAGGAGTGAGATGATTTTACTTTTAGTCACCTTATAGCCCCGAGTCTTGGCATTTCTGCAGACAACAAAACTTGCAGGCAGGGAGTGGGTGCCCACCACACTGACTGAATGTATGGCCCATCACTCACTGAACAAGCATCTAAATCACAGAAAACCCACAAAAAGGCTGGCATTATGATGCATTTTCAATTTAATGAGAAACAATTGCCTATGAACATGTTTCCTCTTTGGTAAGTCCTTCATAGGAATACATGTTGAGGCCTTGAGGATCTGAGGCTCGCATGGGTCAAGACCAATGGAGACTACGGTCTTAAGTGTGAATGAAATGTGGAGCTGGCAAAAGGATGCAGCAGAATGGTGGGGGGAAGACCAAAGCTGGCTCCCATGCCTGGTTCCCCATTGCTGCCCAGTCTCAAATGTCCCCTTAAAGAATGAGTTGCTAAGTCTTCAAATGCTTACATCACTGAGGCCAACAGGAAAGCATCCATTCTCTATCTACATGTACCCTACCCCCAACTATCCCTGGGCATAAACAGATATACAGCTAGCTAAGTGCATTTTCTCTACATAATCGTGATTTCAAAAACCCCATAAGAAAGCCCACTTGAGACACTCTGAGAAAGTGTTGGTATTGGATGGGACAGATGGGTCAAAACTTCCATTCTTCATGCTGTTATGTTGTTACGTTCTTCTAGAATGCCTCTCGTTCTCCTTAGAAGGACATCTCATCATTCAAGTCTGCTTGCAGGTCAGAGCCTGGAAGTCGGGGTCACTTAAACACACGGGTCTTCAGTTTCCTATCCTCAGGAATGCTTGGCCATTTGTAAGTTTGGGAAAATGCTCTTGGATTTCAGTCAATCAGAGTGCACTTATCAACAGGTAGCTTTACGGGGTCTTAAAACAGTTCAAAATTTCAGCAAGAGACACCGTTCAGTCCAGACCTGTGAAGCCAACCGCCTACTGCTATAAAGCAACACACGTGATTCAGAGACAAGGACGTCAGCGAGGCTGAGACGACCACAGTGGTAGGCGTTTGTTCCAGCTGCAGCTCTGCCCCAGCTTGGCTTCTGCCCCAGCTCGGCCTCCACTCCAGCTCTAGCTGCAGGTTCGCACAGCCCACGTCTCCCACAGCTGACACCAGCCTTGCCTCTCGCTGACAGAGCTCCCACTGACCTTCCCAGGCATGACCGTTCTGGACTTGTCCTCAGTGTGTCCTGAGAATCCCCTCCAGATGTTGCAAGGCAGATCCTTTCCATGTTGGGACCCAGTGCTTCCTGCCCATGACCCAGATTCCTCTACATGAGTCCACTAAGCCCATGACCCAACGGGAAAAGGTCCATGAAACACCAGAATGAGGTTCGGGCCCTGTGTGAGTTTCTCACACAACTTTCAGTGCTTGTAACTCTCCCATCTCATTCATAGGTGCTGGGTACTAGCCCAACTCTGTGACACTGGTATGTTACTTAATGCAGACATGACTCAATTTCTTCCTCTGTAAAATGGGAACAATGAGAGCGCCCACTGGCTGGGTGTGGTTATAAGAGGGAGTACAGGCAGCATGACTGGATGCCTGAAAGTAAAAAAGGCGGGAAAGTCTGCACTTGGTAGTAACCAAAGATGACCTAATGTCTTATCTCTTGCTTCCTTCCCTAGACCTGTTATTCCACAAGCAACCAAGACCCCTCCTGGGAGGGAGATCTTTCCAAGAAACATTGTGGTTGGTCAAGTTCAGTCCCTGGAACTTGGAGTCAGGACAAGCCTCTTCCTGAGACAGCCCCTGGCCCTAACCAAGAGCTGTCCCTCTGGTTCACCCGACCCGGAAGAGAGCCCACCACTAAAAGGTTATAAATACCTTTGCAAGGGAAGGACAGGCTCTTTGACCACTTGGGAACTTGTAGCTGTGGGTGAGTTTTTCCCTTGGCTGGGCCTGGGCAAGCCTAGGGTTGAGCCAAGGAGAAGGTCCACCTAGTCCTTACTCTCCACATGGATTCTTGATCCCCTCCAGCTCCCCACATGGCAGGAGCTCCTTGAACTTTCTTTTCTCTCTTTTCTTTCCATGGTTTTCCCAGGCCCTCCACGAGGGATCTCTAGCAACATGGGTGCCCTTCCTTGGCTCTGTGCTTCCCTCGATAAATACAATAATTTAATAATTATCCTTCTCGGTCTTATTTTTCATTCGATTCTTTGATTAAAATTAAAAATGAACCTAGGGTTTGGGGTTCAAGGACTTTCCTGTACCTAGAGCAGCTGGTTACAACTAGATGTCCCTGCTGCTTAAGGGTGCAAGCTAAGAGCAGCGCTGGCAGGGTGCAGTTAGAACGTAAGTGTTACACGAGCAGTCATTGTGAGGAGGGCTCAACACACATGTCCAATTGCATAAATACTACCTACTGTTACCCGAACTCCAACATTGTCAGTTAGCACAAAGTATTTAATTTCCAGAAAATTATTCTGTACAGCACGCTATTTTCAAAGGACTTAACAAAGTAAGTCAGCTTGTCATCATTACAAAGTAAGACTGAATGTTATGGTAAGCCTAACCAAGCATCCCCGCTTTTGGCTTCCTTTGCACAGAGATCGGGCATTTTGGCCACTTCAGGCAAGGAGCTTTCCTGAAGGATGGCTTATGATGTAAAAGGTAGATTTGGAAACCCAAGGCCCGCATGCCCATGAGGTGGGGCTTGGGCAGAGAAAGCCAGCTACATCACCAGCTGAACCTACCAGGCAGTGACACAGTGTCCTCACTGGGGGCCTCTGTTTTTCCGTAAGGAGCTAAGCTCCCTCCTATAGTTATGAGGTAAGATAAGCAGCGTCACAAGAGTGGGAATCAAGGACATCCTTCCCATCTCACAACACAGTGGACTAAGGTTTGAATCCAGAACCCACAGCATGAGCTGCTGTGTCAGTGCCTGAGATTTGACTCAGGCAACAAGACCCTCAACTTGTCCGTGTTGCCTGCTGAGTCCTTGTCCCACCCACCCACATGGAACCAGTGTGAAGTGGAAGGCTTTGACACACTGAGCCCCACAGCCTGGTCCTCTTGTGTTACACCTATAGGCCATGTGGCCATGAGCTCCTCCCGTTTTCCCCAAGAGCGAAATCTTTTGGGCAGAGCACAAGAGACCCATGTCTTCCTATACTCCTTGTCAGAGTGCAGCTCACAACGGGGCTCCTGCGTCCGTTTGACTGTGAGTGGAGGAAACTGGGCACGGGCTGTCAGTCCGTCACTCTCACTAGGGAGAGAAGGCAAGAGGACTATCAAAGCAGGAATGCAGCAGGCAGTTGCCACAAGAGAAGAGACAAAACTGCTTGGAAGTGAAGTACTCCAGAGCTTCCCCTGAGCAATACCTGCTGACCTTCTGTTCCCCGCAGCCAGACTGATTCTTTATGACTGCCCCCAGAGGTAAGGATGCGACATTGGTAGCCAGAGAAAGCAGGCCTGACAGGGTGGGTATGAGGCTACACTCTGGCCCTGGCAGAAGATGTTGTGTAATCAGTTCTCCTTCACACATGTGATTATAACCCATGGCACTGTGTGTTCACAAATGATGGCCCCAAGCCACTCTGTAATCACAAGGTACCCTGCAGGCAAAGAGGACTAAGTAATTGTAGCATGGGTGAACTGCGCATAAATGTAGCTTAATCAGTCACTTCATCAGTCATCCTCCAGTGTGATACAAGAGGGCAGTAGGAGTGGGATGGCACCAGGGCCACAGGGGTCACATAGAGCCCATGAGACCACTGCCAAATGTGTGTTGACTTATACATGGCAGGGGGCAGAATGTCATCCAGCTGGATTTGCAGTGTCTGCTCCCACCAACACTCCTTATGATGCCTCCTGACCTCCTCAGATTCTAGCCACAAGACAGGGCTTCAGGGGGCCTGGCAGCCTGCAGAGTGCCTCAGGATACAGAGGACACGCAGGACAGTCTTTGCCACAGCATGGCATAAATGCTGCCCTTTTGCATGCATGCGCACAGTGTATGTATGCCTGCTCCTGGACAGTTATTACAGTCTTGGTTCTTGCCTTAGCTTTGTTTTGTCCTCTCGGTTTCTCCTGAGCTCACACCTCCCAAGCAAAAACAAGAAGCCTGAGCCATGAGCTCCGATGGCCACACAACTGGCCCTCCTTACTGCCCTGCTATGCTGTCGGCCTTCTGTTTCTGCCTCTGTCTCCTTTAAGTTCTCCTGACACTGCACCTAGCAGGACACCTGAGAGTCACTGCTGCAATCTCCTGTCCCTGGCTCTGCTGTCCCAGAGTACTTAAGACTCTCTTAGAATCATGAGCAGCATATCCCTGGGTCACCCTTACTGGAGCACTTTGATAACTTGACACTGACCAGGAAACACATGTGTACAAGCTTGACATCAAAGAGTAACTTTGATCAGCAGTGGTACCAAGAGACATGCATTCCCTCGCCAGGAGACCCTGCTAAGTCCTGTGATATCCAAGGCTCCACAGGGAACAGGCAGAGCTGGGGGGGACCCTGCTGCCTGAAACATACTAGCCCCCTCTGGCTGAGGTGAAATTAGTAGCACAGGAAAACAACTGTCTGGGAACGGTCACAGTCACATACCTGCCATCCAACCCCGACATGCCTCGGCCTCCTCCTCTCCATGTCACACACACCATATATCCAGAGAGACCATCATGCCCCCACAACCTGGACACTGGTCTATCCCTGGCATTAAGGTTGTTTCCCTTTGAATGATGTGAACAGAACCTGCTCATCAGCTGTGGAGTGACCCAGAATTGTTCAAAGAAGATGAACAGGCCCATATGACATTTGGGACCTGGGATTCCTTCTCATCCTGACCACAGGTCTTCTGCTCTAATGACAAATTCCCCTGAGCCCTTGTGTGGCCTGCTCCTCCCGGTCTGACAGACAAATGCACAAAGCAAAGTGACCACTTTTCATAAGGACTCAGCCTCTGACCTCTCCACTCCCTGACACCCTGTTAAGCTGGACACTGTAGACACGGCCAGTGTGAAGACTGACACCACACACAAGGAAGGGCCAACTTGGGTCCCAGCTGTGATGTCCAACACCAACAGCTTTTAGTCAGATACCAGTAATAGTGGTGAAAACTGTATTCATGGCAATTTTTCTTTTTGAGTGTGTGTGTGTGTGTGTGTGTGTGTGTGTGAGAGAGAGAGAGAGAGAGAGAGAGAGAGACAGGGATTAAGAATTGGCATGCCAGGGCCTCTAGCCACTAAAATCGGACTCCAGACATGTGTATCACCTTCTGTGTCTGGCTGATGTGGGTTCGGGAAGTTGAACCTGGGTCCTTAGGCTTCGCAGGCAAGCGCCTTAACCACTAAGTCATCTCTCCAGCCCAGCTTGGCAATTTTTAAACATAGTTCTGACTTGTGAACTTCATGAGGTGAAGCTGTATCGATTGTCTTCAGAAAATGCATGTTCAGGAGGAAGGGCATTGGCGTGAATAGTTAAGTAGAGAATGGGGAGAGTGTACGAAGAGAAGGAGAGAAGCAGGGAGGCAGGCCCAGCCTCTGTGAGTGAAATGGAGGGCAGCCCCGGTTTGCTCAGCCTACCAGGACACTCCAGGGTCTTTCCTGTCACCCCTTGCTGCTCATCATTCTGAGTTTTCTCAGAAGAAACAATGACTAGCAGCAAAGACAATGAGTGAGCTCTGAGTCAGCTTCAAGGTTATTTCATCCTTTCATATTTTAAGGAAAACTGATTAACTAAAGCCAAAACCAGCTGCTGTGCCCTGACCATGCTGGGATCAGCAGGAGACACCATCCAGGGTTCTCCCAATCCTGGTCCCACACCATAAGCCTGTCTGCAAACCGGCAACCCTGCTCCTCCACAACCTTCTGGCCTCACTTCACTGTAGCCTCGGGGCTCAAGCATGGAGCCCGCAACATGTGTGTGTTCACTGCAGGTGACTGGCACACTGGTGAGTTTTCACACATGGCATGTGGGAAGTCACAAAGCCCAAGACATAGCTGGGAATATTTTATGATTTTATTTGAAGTTGGTGGGTTTTCTTTGCCTTTTCTCTATTGCTTAGGATACACATCAAGAAACTCTCCAAACAAGCTGATCAAACCCCAGAAGCAAGCCTCCACCTGCATAAACTGTGGCCTCCAGCCCCTGGGAGCAGAGGAGCCCTGCCTGAAGGACCTGCCTCGGACCCCAGCTCACCAGCAATCATAACTATAAGCCAGCAAAGGAATGCCACACTCTGGGTGTTCCAGATCCCACCACTAAAAAGTTACAAATTTTGAGCCTAAAAAAAATTTAAATTCATATTTTCAGTTCTGTATGAAACAGAAATTCAGAAAGCATTTGAATAAAGAAAGATTATTTTTTAAAGTTATGGTTAAAAAATAAAAATAAAATGGTCAATTAAATTTTGGCTCTGAGTTGATGTGTTAGTCAGATGTTTTGACACTGTGACAAAACATCTGAGAAAAACAAGTTAGTGCAGAAAAGGTTGATGTGAGCTCACAGTTTCAGAGGTGTCAGACCATGGTCCCTGGGCTCCATGCTCCTGGGTGGGGGGTGGGGCCAGCATTATAGAGCTAGAATAGAACTGCTCACTCCACGGCAGCTAGAAGCAGAGAGACAGGAAGGCCCAAGGACAAGGTATATCCTGGGAAGGCATATTCCCAGTGGCCTACTTGCTCAAGCCAGCCCATTTGGTATGACCTAGCCAATGGGTCACTCCATGGTGTAGGTGGAGCCCTCAAGATCCAGTCACCCCTCAGCCTCAGGACAGGAGCCTTCAGGGCAGTTTGTGATCCAAAGCTTAGCAATCCAGCACTGGGCTAGATCAGTTGTTTTTCTCAAATGCTTCTGCTTCCAGCAGCTTGAATGCTCTGACTCTCCATCCCATCTGAGGGAGTTGGAGACTGTGTTCACCAGCCTGGAGGAGCCCAGCTTCGAGGGTGCCAGAACCCAGCTCCAGCAGAGCAAGAGGTCTGACTGGGTGGTGGGGCAGAGCCAGGAGGGAGAGAATGAAAGTGGCATGTACATATGATACATAGCTTGGGGGGCACAGAAACTGAGGCAGAGAGAGAGACACAGACATACAGGGAAGGAGAGAGGGAGACCCTCCTCCAGGGTGACTTTTTAAATCAAAGTCATTGGACAACTTGCAGATATGTCTGACACATCACAAAGAAAGGAGAAAGGAAAAGAAAACAGCAATAGAAAAAGATTGGTGAGAGAAATATGAATGGAAAAGATTAATCTTAGCTGCCAGTGAAGAATCAATAGGAGTCTGAGAAGGATGTATCCAAAAAGATGCATAAAAACCATATCCAACAAGAATGCAGCTAATAAATGTGTCTTAGAAAGAATGTATCTGTTCAGAAAGTACTTAATAAGGATGTGCCTTAGAAGTATTTATCAAATAAGCATGTACCTAATAAGAATCCATCAAGTACAGCTGGATATGTGACTCAGTGACCCTGGGTTCACAAAAGAGTGCATTGATAAGAATGAATTGTACAGGGATGTATACAATAAGAATGTATCTAATAAGACTATATCCAGTGCACCTCTCAGAACACATGTACTAAAACTGAAACAATACAGAGAAGATTAGCATAGCCCCTGTGCAAGGATGACATGCAAATTTATGAAACATTCCATATTTTTGCCTGCCATGAGCCATGTCTTCTCTATCACATCTGCCAGAGTCCAGGAAGCATTACAGAGGAAGTGGCAGATGAAATATGAGTGCTAAGCTCCCTGCTAGCCTGAGATCCTCCTCCAGGGAGATGGTAGTAGACACTGAGGAGACTCAAAACTCAGCAAGGCAGAAAATCACATGCTGTTGAGAGCTCAAGACTAAAGCAGACACGTAGCACACCCTTCAAGGCTTGAGGAACATGGCAGAAGATGAAGTGGAAATAAAGCATGAGCCGCAGGGTGGGAAGGTGTATCTGAGGCATTGCCCCTTCACAGAGACTGGCTGGTGCTTTCATGATCCCACAGTGACTACTGATAACCACACTGAGGCGGGCCCACAGGAATGGGAACAGGGGAAAAGTAATGTAAGAGAATAATGAGATGGGAATATGACCAATATGTAATATGTTCATACAATAAAGTTCTCAATAAAAATGGCCTATATCCAATAAGAACAAGTTCAATAAGTATGTGTGTAAACGTATATACGTAAGAAAGGTACTCTTGTATATCAGGAGGGAAATGGAAGCTGTCCACTTACTTTCCCAAAGTAGCTCCATACAGCATGTCTGAAGACCTCTTGGACCTCAACAGAAAAGAAACTGAAATCCTGAGCACACACTACTTATTTGTGATAGCTACTATTCTCTACGTTTAAATCCATCATAAAAAATGACACGCCTGAAGTCAGGCGTGGTGGAGCATGCCTTTAATCCCAGCACTTGGGAGGGAGAGATAGGAGGATTGCCGTGAGTTCAAGGCCACCCTGAGACTACATAGTGAATTCCAGGTCATCCTGAGCTAGAGAGAGGCCCTGCCTCTATAAACCCCCCCCACAAAAAAAGGCATGCCTGATAGCATCTATCCTGAAGACCAAAATATAATATTAATTTAGCATATAAAATAACTTCAGTCATTGAATAGGTGGATTGCGTCTGCACCAGATTTTGCAAGCCAGGGCCCCGGGGCCCCAGCAGAAGCCCAGCCTCCTATTCCCTTCCCCAGTTTTGCTTGTTTTGTTTTGTTTTTGTTTTTCTTTCAAAGTTTCACTCTAGCCCAGGCTGACTTGGAACTCACTCTGTAGTCCCAGGCTGGTCTTGAACCCACAGCAGTCCTTCTACCTCTGCCTCCCAAGTGCTGGGATTAAAGACATGCACAACCATGCCAGGCCCAATTTTGCTCTTCTTGAAGCCAAACTTCTACCGCAATAACACAGCACTGCTATCTGATATTTAGGTATGAAAACTGAATTTAGCATGCGTATCCCAGACTTCTAAATAAAGTCACTGGAAGCACCAAATAAAAATGTCCCTGTCAGTTTTTTTAATTCCCTCCTTTGGGAATTTTGTGCCATGAGTCAAGTCTCTAACACTGGAATGCTGAGCTCATGCTAAGCAGCAGAGCCCAGGATTAACTCTGTCGTCCAGGTAGCTCGGACAGGGCTGCCTGTGGGAACCGCAAGCCCACTGTAAGACCCCTCCCCTGAGAAACAGAGCTGCCCATCCACGAGTGCCCTCCTGTGGCGGCTGCCGGGGACGCGGAAGCAGGGCCGCCCAATTAGGAAGAGCTGCTTGGCTCTGCTGAATGATTGCACCTGGATGTCTCAAGGAGGGTGTAAAAGGCAGGAGAGGAGCCAAGAGTACAGAAAAGGAGCTCATGGCTCCACCTGGATCGTGTCTCTGAATAGAAAGTAATATTGACTCTGGCAACTACATGCAGAAGATAAATCAGTTAAGAATAAAGGCTTGATTGGCACAACTCGTATCTGTGTATCCACTCAAGAAAGAACTTGAGCGTGTGTGTTCAGGTCAGAGCGAGAGCTTGCTTTCCTCACCCTCAGGGGCTTTCAAAGCTCTAAGCCGCACACATCCAGGACATATATTTATAGTTGCCCGGCAGGGATGTGTTGAGGGCAAGTGAGATAATATCTGTAAGAGTACAGAAAACTGGCTTCATCACATGGTGCAGAGAAAAGTACTGAGCGCACAAACAGTTTGTTTTTACAGGCATTTTAATCCTGTGCATGAGAGGCAGCCATGCTGTGAGTCAGAAGGATGTGTGCATGTCCAGGAGACATCTGTGCATGAGAAAGCCTGGGCCAGAAGCCCGTGCTGATGGATGGCCAAAGCTGGCCACACAGCACCAGTCACCCACCTGGAATGAAGTCGCAGCTGTCTGTCCTTGGGGGTTCAGTTTAGCATTTTATCAATGACCATTGTGAAATGACTGCTGGGAGGGCTGGGGCTCCAACCTCTCCAAGTCCCCTGAGGCTTTTTCCAGGAACAGGAAACACACAGCAATTGGAAATCACCTGTGCCTCACCTGCAGGGAGTGAGTCCTAGGCAAACCCACCCCATGGTCCTAAAGCCAACTCTTCTGCAGGAAGAAACAAGAACACTTGACTTGACACCCATCAAGTTATTTCCAAACCGAAATCATAAAACCCAAGTGCAAATGTACTATCACCTCGGTGTCAAAAACTTAACAACAAAAACTCAACTAAGGGTGGCTAGTTTAACCGAACCTCAAACTGGGGCAGTTGGAAAATGTTAGCCAACCAAACTAGTATCATGTCTCAAGGTCATGTTCTGTTAGTCACAACTGATTTTGACACACTGGCCTGGTATGGAGGGTCCCATGCTTTAAAGGGATTGATCCTAAGCTCCGGTCAGAGCATACAGAGAACTACCTGGGCCCTCATACCCTGGTGACTTCTTTGGGTGGAGAACTGGGGAGCACTTTCATTCCACGAGTACATCCAACACTACAGCATCAGACTTCGTGCAACACAGGCAAAGCTCTCCAGTTCTGGGGATAGACACTAAACCTCAGAAGATAGGGTGGGGACAGGGTCAGTGGCCCTGTGGGGTCCTACTATGTCTCTTCAACACTTGGATGAATAGCTTTAGAAAGCATATGATGTCACTTCTGGCTGATGTGCAAACAGGCAACGTTTTGAACAGGGCACGTCCCAACCTGAACTGCAGCCAATGTCCCAGATGGCAGTACTTCTGTGGCACCTTCCCACAGAGGGCCCATGGAGGGTCCTCTGTCATACTTGTCACAGTGAGAGCAGGGCAGAGGGCTATGTGACCCCCTTCCGGTGTTTAAAATGCCGTGTGTACTTGCAGCTAGAGGCAGGGGACCCTGGCTTCACCTGTCCGGAGAAGAGGCCATCATCCATGTGTTCCGTTTGCAGCACAGTGGGGCTTAGCCTTCCCCAGCTCCCTCTGCTCCCTCCTGCTTCTTCCCTCACTTTTCTTTTCCTGTCTCTTTATTCCATCTTGTTTTCACAATTCTTCTGAGACGAGCACAACTAAAGGAAAGTGCAGGGAATGTGTGGCCTAGGATGTGCAGTCCCTTCAGAAGTCACACTGTCCCTGCCAGAGCTACAAGAACACATTCTGGCTTCCCTGATGGTGCCATTGCCCTGAGAAGACCACGACAGTCCCCTAAAAGCAGCCCCATCACCATGCTGGACTTGACTCTTCCTTGACATGGAATCAGGTGGAAGAGCACGAAACTCTCACTCTGTCAGAGTTCAGGAGCCCTCACAGCTGCTTCCAGGGAATGCCTTTCATGCTCAGGGAGCTGCCTGGAGTCCATACCCCCCAACAGAAAGCAGGACATGAAGGTCTCTTTTTCAAATGCTAATTTTAAAAATTAATTTTAATCATACTTCAGAAAAATTTTAATTACACAGACTTGCATTCTATATATGGAATGAACTAATTGATAACCAAAAATAAATTATCACATAAAATTCTGCTGTTATTTTTATTCACATTTGTGGAATTTTTAAAATTATAAGTCTAAGTGGGATATCCTTCATTGTTCTGAAATTTTCATTTCATATTTAAAAGTGTTTCTTCTCAGTAGAGGTGGCTACGTTCTGTAAAACTATTTTACTCTATTACTCTGATGTCTAGTGTAAGGAAAGACGCCGCAGGGAAGGCAGTGGAGGGAGGCCCGCCTGTGCTGAGGCCCTGTCACAGTCAGGTTGACACGTCATTCTCCATGTTATGGGAGAGCATATAGAAAGCAAAGGGCACACGTGTGAGCGGGATGCATGTGGGGGAAAATGAATATACAAAGAATCCCCTGGGACCACAACAGCAGACAGACAGCACAAGAGAAAGCCAAGCTTGGGTTCATTTCCCTGAACCAGCTACAAGCGCAGCTCAGAGAAAAAGACGGCGGAACTAGTGCACATCGGGTGAAGACGGTAAGAGAGGGAATGCGAGGGCAGCCACGTGTCACTGAGGCGGGAGAAGAGGAAGACTGTGACCAGGACAAGAAGAAGGAAAGAAAGCAATGAGGTGATTAAAGATCAAAGAGTCAGGCTCATTGTAAGTAAGCCACATTGTGTAGTACACAATAAAAATCTGAATATAGGTTTGGAAAGATGGTTTAGTGGTCCAGGTGCTTGCTTGCAAAGCCTGACTGTGCAGGGTTTGATTCTCCAGAACACACCTAAAGTTAGGGGCACAAAGTGGCACATGCACCTGGAGTTCGTCTCCAGGGGTCGGAGGCCCTGACATGCCCATTCTCCTGCTCGCTCATTCTCTCGCTCTCTCTCTGTCTGTTTGCAAATAAATAATTTTAAAAAAAACTGAATATCACTGTGGCTTATCAGTGAGAGGTTATTTTGAGACAGAGTCAGTATTGAAAAACTAAACTTAGCCAGATACTATAGTACACAATTTCCATTCATAATTCCTTTTTCTAAATCCTAAAATAAGCAAGCATTAACTTAGTAAGTTGGCATTTTACCTGGTGCTATTTATTTGTGTTTAATTCTAATATTTGTTTTTTTGGTTTTGCAGCCTGGCACCAGAAAACCAAAAGGAATATCTGTGTTTTTCACTTTGGAGTAATTCAATTTCAGTTAGATGAAATTAGGATTCAACAAAACGCGAAGTCATAGACTGAAGCTTTCCGTCATGTGGACTATAGTCTAGTTTGTTATTCAAAATCTATAGATACAATGGTTAGTGGTGGGACCCTGCCCCATTACCCAGCACATCTACTGAGGAGACAGAAATGACCATTTGTGTCTCCTAAAGGTGAACTGAAACAATGGAGAAGTCCTCCCTTGAACTTTCTTCCCTGGATTCCAGGGGCTCATAGAAGCTCATCGCTGGAAGCTTGTGTGTGTATGTGTGGAAGCATATGTATTTCCCTCCCTCAGCCCCTGGGCCCAGTCAGTCCCCATCCTCCAGCCCGAGCTGTGACAAAGGCAGATGTGCTGCAGAGCGCCACAGACACCTGTCTAGCCTGGGCTCTGGCAACCTGCACGCACCCATGCTTGCCCCGTGCAGGGCCCGCTAGGCTTCAGGTGTACAGTGTCCGTCCTAATCTGAACTTCAAATCAAAATTAACTCAAAAGTGACTCAAACTTTTTGAGTTTTAGGCCTCATATAAATGGGTTTCTAAATGGGAAAGCTTCTGTTGTGTTTAGTTCGCATCTCTTTCCCACTTTCCTCGTCCGTATCCTCTGGAGCATGAAGCAGTCTTCCCAGTTAACAAGTGTGCTCAGTGTGCCAGTGGAAGAGCCCAGGGAAGGGCAGGGCTGTTCCCTCGAGTCTCTAAGTGAGGACAGCATCAGAGCAGCATGGTTTGGACATTCAATTCTGTCACCACTTAGGTGCAAAAGGGCACTTTGGGTTTTGATGTTTCATAGACTGATTGTCAATGGAATTCTCTGAATCTACATGTGGCAAATATTGTCCCCACATCACCTCACTTCTCCTTCAATGACCCAAATCGAGCAGTGCTGAGCACGCGGCAGAATGCCCACTGCTGATTGGGAATAACACCATTGTCTGAGACCCAGCCAGGAGGGCACAGAAAGCAAAAACAAATGGTGGGAAATCAGTGTCAGCTCTGTTCATGCACGCTTCCTCTCCCAGCCCAATGAGGCACCACTGCACGCCTGAGCAGACTTGGGAGCTGGTAGCTGCACACGGGCATCCTCCAAAGTGTGCAGTCAGAAAAGGCCGGGTGGACGGTGATGTTCACAATGGTGACACGGGAGTGATTCACAGGACTCCCTCACAAGGGAGAAAAGAATTCACAGGTCAAATTTGGAAGCATCTAGAACAACTTAGTTCCTAGGGCCCTCACAAAGGTCCTGCAAGCTTCAGGGTCCTCATCTCTGGACATGGTACAGGAGTGAGTTCTTGAACGTGAACCTGGGAGAGTATCCCAAGAGCAACGGGGAAGGTGTCCCCTGAGGAGGTGGCAACTACACTCAGTGTTCTGCCATGAGTCATGTGAATGGGACAGTTGGTTCTGATTCCAAAAGTCCTCAGAAAAGGGTCCCATTGTTTCTAAAGGACATATACATGCAGTTCCTTGTTTGGCCTGATAACATTCATAGAACTATGCCTAGTGAAAGTGGAATGATTACAGTCATGTCTGGTCCTACGGAGCATAATCTTGTGATCCAAAGGGCCTGTGCTGGAAATTAACTCCTTGTCTCAGTCACTAGTAGAAAATAAAGCAGTGGACATGGCCTAGCCTTGCCATATACCTGCTTCTTCTAGGAGGAAACTGATGTGTATCCATGTTAGGGAATACCAGACAGTCTTCAGAAGGCCTACTCCCAAAGAGACATACCACAGGCTGAGACATAGCCAGGAGATCATGTGAAGCCACTGGGGGATCCAAGGAGATGCAAAGGTCCCATGTGCCATCTCTAGAGAATGGCTGTGTGGGGAAAAATGAAGTGCCATACAACCCAGATTCCCGTGGTTGCGAGAGTGGCTGTGCCAGTCGTCTGGTTTACAGAGAGTGCTATCCTCACAGAAAAAGCACATTCATCTCGGGGAGGAGAGATACACACACCTCCCTTGGAACCCAGGTATGGCAAGCTTCAAGCCCCAGAAGAGACAGATGAGTTTATCTTTTTCTAGAAGACATGGATGTGACAGAGAGCTTGCTTTTCCTGACTTGCCTCAACTAAGATTACACATATACAGACCCTGAGCCCAGAGGTCTGCTCAATAAAGCTAATATGCAAACACTTTAATGGTTCCCCAGTTTGCAATCCAATAGTTATATGGACCAATGGTATAAGGTGAATTGCAGAATGAACATGAACTAGATGCATTAACACCTAATTGTCAGCCCTCAGGACATGCTAACTAGATATCATTCATTATGACCATCATACAGATAAGACTGAAGATCAAGGGAATTAAGTCACTTGCCTGAGGTCACACATGCATTAAGACATGAACTGGGATACCCACACATTCCATGGACTACCACCTCTATGCTGTACTAAAGGCAAAATGTGAGCCTTGTAAGAGGAGGCCATTCTTTGGGTAAAGCCTCAGGAACCAGTGACCTTTCTGAAAACCAGAAAGTTTTTTTGAAAAGAGATTAGCACCACAGAAAAATTCAGAACATCTAACATTTCCCAGTGACCAACCAGTAACATTTCAATTGTATCTTGAGCGCTTTCTCATCCAACCACAGTCTTAATTTTGGCAAAGGGTCAGAGGAATCACATCAAATATTTTATAATTTTAAATATTTCTTCTAGATGCAAAATAAATGCAGCATTTCATGTGCAACTGTGAGTTGAAGACAAAATATTCTTTGGGGAGTGGAATCAATGGGATACTTTCTGTGTGGTGTAAGACCAGCCCCCAGGCCCCGCAGGCAGCTGGCACCCCTGACTCCCAGGAAACTCTGGGAATGGCATAATGAGGCAAAGGATGAGCTCTTGATAGCAAAAGAGTTTCCAGAAGAGGTGGGGTAGAGAAAACCTGCTAACTTTAAGCTGTTCTGACTTCTGACCAGCCGGCCCTCAGCCCTACACACCCAGAGCAGCAGGGGAAAAACAGACTACTGTCTTGCACTTTCAGAAAATCTCTAGTAACTGCCAGTCATGGTTCCTTAGTGCTCTGGGAGAAAATGCTGGTATCTCACTTCGAAAACTGGCCTCCGTTTCCATGTTGCTATTAGTGTGTTTGAAGTGTGTGTGTACAAGGTCTGTTTACTTCTCTGCATGTCTGTCCACACATGTACATAGGAGGTCCTTCGGGCCCCTGCTGGGGAGGGGAAAGTTCTACAAGATTGAGTGTGTGGGAACTCCCTCCAGCTTCTAGCTATGGTTCTAATCTACCAGTCATTCGTGAGATACAAGGCAGGGACCTGGGACTGCCCCAAAAGAATTTTAGGTATGAACAATGAACTCGCTCAGTCCTCCCCCCACCCCCCGCACTGCTGACAAGAAAGAAAGAAAAAGCAAAGAGCCCGCAGGCCTGCTTCACTGTTACTGAAGAGCCTGGGGCATGGCAAGCTCTCCTCTAAGGAGAACACCTCCCTCTCCCAGGTCCCTGGCCACCGCCAAGCTCCTCTCCACAGGGACCTTCCCGCCACCTTCGTGTTTTCTCAAGCACTTGCTCAAAAACACATTTAAGTGGAATGTTTTCGTTTCTGCAGATTGCATTAATTACGGGTTCGCGAGCACTGCGGGCGCACGAGGTCTGCCCGCTGGACCCTGCAGACAGCAGCCTTGGCAGAGTGGCCCCGGTCGGTGGATCTGTGGGCTCTGCCTGCGGCGGGTGCGCTCAGCCCCTAGGCACAGCTCTGGCACCTCGCGCCGGAGTTGTAGCTGGAAGGGAAAGACAGTGCGGCCACCGCGGTGCCCATGTGCTCAGGGCGCGCGGCCTCCTTCGCCCCTGGACACGCCTGGCCCTGGCCAGGGCCAGGGAGCCCCTTCCTCCACGACCCATCGCTGCTGGGGGAAGGAGTTCTCATTGATTCTCCACGATCAGGTCTCTTCGGCAAGAGAAAGACGGCCTCTAGTTCCGTGCCATCTTCTCCTTCATCTGCTCCACCAAGGGCGTCTCGGGGAGGCTGGCCACGAGTGGGGCCCACGGCCTGTGTGGCACCTTCACCCAACGAGCGGCTGCTGGCTCCCTGTTGAGAACGTCGCGCGCCCTGGCCCACACCCGGGCCCTATAAGAGCAGGTGGGTCCCAGGCCCCCTGAACTCCCTCTGGGATGGTCGCGGGGTGTGTGTGTCCCGGACCCTTGTCGCTTCGGGCGAGGGTGGGTGACACGTTAGTAGCCCTCACATGGCCCCAGCTCTCACGCATTCAGGACTGGTCTAGGACTCCGACAGACAGCCCCGGCCCACCTGCCGGGTCCCCGCGGGCCACCTGCCCGTGCGGGACCCCAGCGGGGACTTACCGTGAGCGCGGAGAACTTCTGCGCGGGCGCCGGGTGCAGCAGCGCGGCGAGGAGCGGCAGCCAGCACAGCCGCTGCGGCAGCATGGTGAGCGCGGCGAGCGAAAGAGAGAGGGGGAGAGAGAGGAGACGGAGCCAGAGAGCGAGGGAGAAGGAGAGCGAGCGGAGCCCCGAGCCCTGGCCGGCGGAGAGCCGGTGCGCAATCGAGCGAGCGAGGGGCGGCCACCGGGGCTGGCTGCTCCAGGTCCCGCGGCCCGACCAGCGGCTCCTCCGCGTCCTCTGTGGCTCCCCCGGCCGCTGTCAAATACCCGGAGCTTCCCGGATCCTCCCCTCGCCCGCCTCCCCGCCCGCCCTCCTCCTCCTCCTCGCGCCCGCCCTCCGCCCCACCTCGCCCCACGCCCGCCCGTGCGCCCGCGCGCGGGGCTGCAGGCCGGGGTGGCCCGGCCCGCCGGGGGCGCGCTCTGCACCAACGCACCCGCTTGCACGCTTTGCACTCACGCCTTGAGATGAAGGTTTGGAGTGAAGCTCCGTGGGTGTCCTCACACCTCATGCAGACCCAGAACACAACTCTGGGAGGTTCCACTGTACCCCTGGCACGAGTTGTCCAGCAGGGCCGCTGAGAGCCCCCCACAGGTTGGCATCTTCCTGCAGATGAAACAAATCAATCTCCCGGGGTCTAGACACGCAGATCCAGATCCGGGATGCGCCTGACTCCCTTCATCTGTGGGAAGGCCACAGGGGAGAAGGCCCTTCTGGTCAGGCAGCAAGGGTACTTTGTGCACCCTGCTCTGCAAAACCTACAACGCTGCTGAAACAGTTTAGCATTGGCTGGTAGCTTCATAGGAAAAGGCCCTAATTCCGCTGCGCACAGAAAGCCAACAGGGAAAACTTCAACAACAACGAATAGATTGACTTGTCAGAACCCCCCCCTCCCCGCGCAAGGAGCAGAACAAAATCCACCTCTCACTTTTCTCCCGTGTCAGGTCTGCTCCATGTGCTGCGGAGCCCAATGAGAGCTTCGAGACTGGCCTAGAGGGGCCACACTACCCCAGCCAATCCAGCCTGGGTGGGGGGACATACACACCCTGTTCTCGAGAGAGGAACAACCTCTGGCTATGGAAGGATGGAGAGGAGGAGTCTCTTGGAGAGACGGGGCTACTCTGAGAAGCCCCCTTCAAAGTCTGATCATCAAAACTCTTCAGGGATCTTAGCCCAGAGAGATGTGTGAACAGGCAACTGTGAGTGAGTAAGTAAATATAATTTATCAGAGAACTTAAATAAAAATTAAAGTCAAGGGCTAGGGAAATAGCTTAGTGGTTAAGGTGTTTGCCTGCAACCCCAGTTTGATTCCCCAGGAGGACCCACATTAGCCCAGGGGGCCCATGTGTCTGGAGTTGGTTTGCAGGAACTGGAGGCCCTGGTGCGCCCATTATCTCTTTCTCTCTGCCTCTTCCTCTGTCTGTCTCTCTCAAATAAATAAATAAAACAATTTAAAAATTAAAGTCAATATGAAATAAAAATGTCTTCTTCTAAGACAATTTGAAGGGAAAAATGCACATTCAAAGCTGAAATACTTTCTTTAGAAACATTTACTACTAACGTTTTTCCTCCACTGTGGGCAGTGCAAATTGTTAGGTGAAATAGCTGACATTGGGTGCTTTTGTCAGAGACTCACAAGACTGAGCACAGTCTCATTGACTGGCCCTCTCCAACCGTGCGTGTCAAGCAAGGAGTTGGCTTCACTTCCCCCCATCTTACAGATGAACCAAAGGAAACGAAGCCAGGGGCCCTAGCCGGATCACCTCCGCCACAAAACCAGGAGCAGAATCCAGATGTCTAAACTCAAGATCCTGGCCAACCTCCTTCTCTTCCTCTGCAGATCCGGATGGCAGAAGAAAAGTCCTCAGCCCTCCCTGCCTAGAATCCAAGAACCTCACCACATCTTTCATGTGTCCTCTGGGATTCCAGAAAGATCAATGTAACATGCTTTTCCAAAACAATGACAGATGAGAGACCCTCATGTGAACTGAGAAGGCCAAATTTCACTTTTTCTAAGATCCTAGGAGTGCAGTTTGGAAAGGCAACCTGTTTCCATTCTGTTAGGACATTTGTTAAACCCCAGATGGTTATGGGTGTCAATAACTTTGCTGAAAGTTAAGAGAGGAAGTAGTCAGCTCCTGCTTTCTAGACATCCCATGGGACAAAAAAAAGTCCCTTTCTCCTAGAAATTTCTTTCACTTTAAATTGACTGGGACAGGCCCACCCTTGTGGACCCTAAACTTACATTATTATGCCTCGTGGACCCTGAACTGACATCATTATTGTTGGTAAACGTTATAATGAAAAGGAGCAACTGGATGAAACACCAAGAACTCTGGCTGTTCTCATGTTTCTCAGCTGATTTCCCCTTCTGCTTTGAGTCTAACTTGCTTTTCTATTTATTTTCCCGTGCTTAAACTGCAAAGTGGTTTTACTCTTTATAGACATCATACACCTTAATTATCACTTCTGACTTATCTGTATTTAGCCAGAAAAAAAAAAAATGTCAGCCATTTTCCCACCTCAACATACAAAACACAAGTCAGATGTTCTTCTCTTGTTCAGTGACTTCCAAAGATGCCCTCAGCTGTCCTTTGTTCATTGAGACTGAGTGAACAAGCCGACGAGCAAGCCCTCCAGTCACTTGCCAGCCACTCAGTTCAGGATTTTCTCCAAGTTTCTACTTAATCTTGATACATTTACACAGTTCACATGGGCTCCTTCAGATACATGCTCCGTAGCTGTCCCTTTAGACTATCTCCCCTGCTGGGCAAGAAGGAGTCAGCTTCCAGGATTTCTAATATCTCCATTCTCTTCCTGGACTGTCCCTTCAATGGTGGCCACTTCCTTTAGCACGTTCCCTCAGTCCCTGGGTAGCCTGTGGTTCACGTCCATCTCAGGCTTTGCCCTGAAGGCTGTCACTCCAGAGTTCTGCCTGCCAGGGAAAGTGAGCAGTTGTGGACGGTGATGACTGTGACTGGAAGAGATTGGGAAGAGTGTCCTGTTTGTGCCAGCTGGGCAGGACCACAGGACATTGTGGACAGGGCTGCTGTGTTGACTGGAGACAACAGAGCTGGGCATCTGACTGCTGGCCCAAGTCAGGGCCACTGCTCCACTTCGTGTCTGTACCAAGTATAGGTTGTATCCATCTGTGTGTTCAATCATGTAAACAAGTCCCCTCTTCCTTCACATGACATATTTCATGTCAACACTTTCCAGAACTTTTATGGAAATACTTCATGACCAATTGGAATGTGCTGGCTGTTTTATACACATTAGCTAAGTCCTTCCCACAGGGACTCTGAAAGGGAGCATTTTACAGATGGTGATAATAAACCCAGGAGCTCACAGAACTAGCCCACATCCATACCACAGGCAGGGGGGAGGGGTCCTGCAGATCCTAACTCATTTTCACCTCAGGCAAGGTCTTCTCACACCCATTCCAAAGAGCCTGTGAACCATGCTGAGGGAAGGACCAGGCCACAGTACAGCCTGATCTTCAGGTAACCTATTCTTAAGCTTTTGACCACATAAACTCCTTTGAGGTATGATGGAAACTATGGCCCATTTCACCCAAAAGAATACATGTGCACATGAGCACAGACACGCTCATTCACTGACTCACTCTTCTTTATATCATCACCTACTAGCCAACAAATAGAAATCCCTTTTTAGTTACTTTGGACTTACTGACAATCCTTCAGCCCTGGTGCAGTGTTTCCAAAGAAAGCTGTATCTCAGAACAACGCACGGAGAAGTTCCATGTTTCCTACAACACCGATGGCATCTGCCAGTGCCTTCAAAGGGACACTGAACTGGGGAGGTGGTGAAGATTTAGTCAACCTAAATAACTGTGAAGGCTAATCTCAATTGTCAACTTGTTTGGATCTAGAATCACCTAGGAGACAAATCTCTGGGCATGTTTGTAAGGGATTTTCTAGATTAAACTAATTGAGGTTAGAAGACCTTCCTTAACTTTGGGCAGCACCATGCCATTGGATAGTGTCCTGGATCATATAAGAAAAGAGGGAGGAGATGGAAGAAATAAAGAGAGAGAGAGAGAGAAAGGAGGGGGAAGGGAAGAAAGGAGGGAGGGAGGGAGGAAGGAGGGAAGGGAGGAAGCTGAGCAGCAGCATTCATTGCTCTCTGCTTCCTGACTGTAGATTCTATGTGACCAGCCACCTCCTGCCACTGCCTCTAAGCCTTCCCCTCCATGACAGATGATATATCCCCCTGGGAGTGCAAGACGAAACACACTGTCTCTTCTGCAGGCTTCTTCTTGTTGGGCAGTTGGTCACAGCAATGAGAAAAGTAACTCGCACAATAACAAATCTTCCTGGATAGTCAAAATGTGCTGTAACAACTGCTGTCCATCGACCAGGCTCCCTGAGAGGCCCTTGTCACAAGAACCGGAAGGCACTTTGGTCTTTCTACCCCTGAAACAGTCTTCATTAGTGTGTGAAACTCACAGACTACATCAGTCTCAGAGTCAATAAAGTTCACCAACACCAACACAGAGATAAGAGACAGGTGTAGGTGTATTGGTGGAAATCAAATGAGAACCAAGTGAAGCCACATTCCTCCAAACTCACCTAGCCTAGATGGCCTTAGCGTGGGCCCTCTTGTCAACCCAACACAGAAGTCTCTTTCCTTTTATTAAAGACATTTTTATTTAATTATTTGAGATTGAGAGAGGTGGGGGGAGAGAGAAAGGCAGATAGAGAGAAAGAGAATGGGCACCCTAGGGCCTCCAAACAGTGCAAACGAACTCCAGATGCATGTATCACCTTGTGCATCTGGCTTACATGGGTCCTGGAGAATCAAACCAGGGTCCTTTAGTCTTGCAGACAAGCACCCTAACCACTAAGCCCTCTCTCCTTTTTTCATGGAAGACCTCCCTTTGGGGGAGAAAAAAAAGTTTTGAAATGGTAAGAGATCTACAGCTTGCCAGGAATGCTCTGGGGCGGGGGGGGGGGGCACACAGATACTGTGTATATGGACAGAAATGAGTGTAAGAGAATACTCTAACAAAGAAAACTCTCATTACCCCACTCCTCCCAGCTCTTGCCTAACACAACATGCAGTGAGATGGAATTCCATTCACCCTCCAGGGTACCACCTCCCCTGTTCTAAGCTGAATATTAAGGTGCGTCATATAAAGAGAAGGATCCTTAGGTAATTCAGACAAAAATGTTATGCCTGGGCCACCAGGCAATGGGAACCATCAGGTGAGAAGTGTCCCCTACTGGGCACCGTGCTGGAGCACGTCAACCATCCCTGGCCAGAAGCTCTCACTGCCTCCAGCTGAGGAAGTGGTGATCTATTGGATCCTAATTTGTTTTGTCTCCAATCTCAGCAAGTCTGTAATGAAACAGTACCTAAAGAGGAGATTTAGTTACTTGATTTGAGCATCATTTTATTGCTAGTTCTGTATGCCCAAAGGAAACCAGATGTGCTCCTTAATTCCTATAAAGCAAGCTAGTCACGTGAGCCCTTGGGGCCGTACAGATCACAGGTGGCAGTTTCACGAAGGCTATGTAGACAGGTCTGTCTTCTGTAGCTTGTAAAGGGGGAGGCTTTGCCCTGTGTCCTTGGCTCACAGAGTGGGGAGGGAGGGGAAAGTTGTGTCCAATCTGGCATCATAAGTACTTTTGTACTGAGAGTATCTGGAGAGGCACAGGTAAGTGGGGCCTGCCATGGCTGGAGGCACCAGCAGACACAGGTGGAAAGCAGCAGCGCAGGTCTGACTTCTCTGGCTCCACTCTCCTCAGTAAGTCTCCAGTTTATTCAAATGCGTAGCCCTGCTTTCTCTATATCCCAAGAAATTACTCACTTGTTGACAAGTGTAGCATCTTTAGTACATTCTTTTCTTTTTATTTATTTATTTTTTATTGACAACTTCCATGATTGTAAACAATATCCCATAGTAATTCCCTCCCTCACCCCACTTTCCCCTTTGCAACCACACTCTCCATCATATCCCCTCCCCCTCTCAATCAGTCTCTTTTCTTTTGATGTCATGATTTTTCCTCCTATTATGCTGGTCTGTGTAGGCAGTGTTAGGCACTGTGAGGTCATGGATATCCAGGCCATTTTGTGTCTGGAGGAGCACATTGTAAGGAGTCCTACCCTTCCTTTGGCTCTTACATTCTTTCCACCACCTCTTCCTCAATGGACCCTGAGCCTTGAAAGGCATGATAGAGATATCTCAGTATTGAACACTCCTCTGTCACTTCTTCTTAGCACCATGGTGCCTTCTGAGACATCCCAAGGTCACTGCCATCTGAAAAGAGAAGATTCGCTAACCAAAAATGAGAGTAGCATTAATATATGCGAATGAACATTAAGAGAAGTGCTTACTGGGCAGTTTGGTGAGCATAGTATATATATTTAGCCAGACAGCAGCAGACATTACACCCCTAGGGCTCATGACTACCCCTGTTGTAGGTTTTCAGTATCAGGGATGTATTCCCTCCCATGGAGTGCGCCTCCAGTCCAATTAGAGGGTGGTCGGTTTCCCCCATAACAGACATTGCACCATTGGTTCATTTGGCCTGGCTGGGCAAATCTAAGGCTTGCATTGTCCACTGTTGAGTATCTTCACTGGTGATTTCTCTCTCTCCCATTGGACTGTGTGCAGTGTGGCTTTTTCCAGCTTTCTGTCAGATGGTCTACATGGAGGAGGTTTTCAGCTCAGCTCCAGCAGGATTTCCTCTATATCCCAAGTAATTACTGGCTTATTGACAAGCGTAGCATCTTTAGTACTTTCTTCAACAGCCTTGCCAATTCTAACCCTCATCCCTATAACAACCTAAACATAATGAGCTGGGCACTTCAATTTCTCATGGCATTCAGTTTCTGTGTTGAAGTCTGAAAGAATTTCCATGGAATGCATCTGGACTTTCTAGGAAAAGATACAATTGTGACTATCAAGCTACATGTTGTCGTCTGAGGGATGCATCAACTTGGTGTCTAACCAGGGCAGCTGGGCTTGTGCCTGGTCCCTGAGCTTCAGCTGTACCTCTAACGGAAAACTGGTCAGCAAAGAAATTAATTAGTCATTTATTTAATATTAATAATTAGGATTGTCAAAAGTAATTCTAAGCCTTCTACACGTTTTTAAGGCTTTTAAACTTTAAGAATTTTGAGCCTGGCATGGTGGCACACACCTTGAATCACAGCACTTAGGAGGCGGAGGTAGGAGGATCACCTTGAATTCTAGGCCACTCTGAGACTACATAGTGAATTCCAGGTTCATCCTGGGCTAGGGAGAAACCCTACCTCAAAAGAAAAAAAAAAAAAGAAAAAGAAAGAAAGAAAATAGGATTTGGGGCTATGGAGATGGCTTCATAGTTAAAAGCACTTACTGTACTGCATGAACCTGACAACAGGGTTCAAATCCCCAGAACTCTTGTAATGCAGGGTGCAAGTGACACACCTGTCCATAATCCCAAAGAACTTAAGGCACTGGCAGGAGGGTTGGGAGAATCCAGAAAATCCCAGGCCAGGTAGATCTGGCATCCACAGTGGCAAACAATGAGAGAGACCTAACTCAAACAAGATGGAAGGGGAGGCCCAAGGCCCAAGGCTGTCTTCTGACCTCCACAGTACACTGTGCTACATGTGCACCAATACACACACAAAGAATTTTCAAGGTGCTTTGTGGATCTTTAGAAATTTTTTTAACATTTATTATTTATTTTCTAGCTAGAAACTATTGGAATTGCACATCATCAAGAGAAAATAATACTATATACTTGTAATTAACTTAGAAAAATACTTTCTAACAAATAGTTTTTAGGGTCACCCCTGACCTGATGATATTGAGCATAGTTAGAGAAGTGAGGTATAGGAAGGAGGTATTTTGTCTTCTCTAGAAATTTCAAGACCCCTAAGGACACTAATTTCCTGTAGAAGAAGATGGCCAGCCTTCTACAGTAAGACCTGTGGACAGCCCCCCCCCCCCACGCACTTAGGCCCACCTAGCTTCTACCTGAAAATGAAGAGACACCAGGATGCCCAGCCCTCTGAGGACAGATCCATGGAAAGAAGCCATGTCTGCCCATGGGAGGCAGGCCAATAAGTGATCACCTTGTCTGCCTCCCTCCAGAGTGCACGTGGAGGGCAGGGCAGGAAGAGCAGAGGGGAGAGGACAAAGGACCAGTCCCATGGTCCCAGAGAGAATGGGGTGGGCAGAGAAGCTAGGGGAGAGAAAGACCAAGGACTTCCTTATCAAACTGGACCCTCAGATAGATTCCCATGGATCTGTTGTTCGGAACAGTCACACCCAATACTCTCTGCCAGAAACAAAGCAGTCTCCATGGATCCATTGCCCTGAGCCTTAGACACTGTGATGGTTACATTCTGTTGTCAACTTGATCAGATTAGAAATCAAGTGTGACACATGCCTCTTGGGAAAATCTGTGAGGGTGTTTCCAGGAAGGATTAGCTGAGAGAGGAAGTCTTTCCTCCAGAGTGGAGTGGGCACCTCTTTCGGTGGTGGACTACATATTCTCTAGTTCAGGGTCACCCTCACCCTGATGATATCGAGCATGGTTATGCAGGAGAGCTCAGGAAGGAGCTCTTGTCCTTTCCAGAACCTGCTCTGAGAGGCACAGGCCCCTTTTCTTTCCACCTGGCTACTACTATGTGCATTTTACCTGGTTGCCCATGCTACTCACATATACATACATCACCCCTGTCTTGGTTATGCTTCATGGACATTGGAACCAAATTTCATCAGTCTCCCAATGTGGACTGAAGACCAGCAGAGCTCTCCAGGAACCTTCTAGGCCTTTAGTGCCAAACTGGGACTGCTGAGCCATCCAGCCTTATAGACTGAACTTCTGCTTGGTTTCTTGACCCAGACAGATATTGTTTGACCTCCCAGTTCCTATTATACAAGCTAACCCTCTATACAATTCATGTCCACTCTATTAGTTCTGTTCTTCCAGTGAATTCTACTACAGACGCTTTATTTTCCGTGTCCACCTAGAACAGGGCATCCCCTCCACCACTCAGCAGTCTGGCCTGGCTTTCCTAAAACTTTTACCTGAGCCGCCCCAAAGCGAAAAGTGCTGGGAACAACATGTACCCGACTGGGAGCTTAACCCACACCCATCTCCAGACCCCTACCCCTTCCCCCTTCTGGGGCCAGAGTACCTTCATGTTCCGGGGACTGTGTTGCTGGCATCCCACTTCCAAGCACCAAACTGTATTAATCATCTATGCTAAAACTCAGTAGCTGGAGAAAACAAACCAACCTCAAATGCTGTTGGTCAGGTGGGTGTGGTTCAGCCCGTGGCTCACAGTGTCCAGGCCATGAGAACACTGTCAGCTTGGCCAGGTCCCACCCTGGGGCCGGCCATAGGATCGTGGAGGAGGGGCGCTCTTATGTGGTTTGATCCCTCACCCTGCAGCCTCTCTCCCTGCCTGGCCATTGGCTTCCCTGGGTCTAGATGCCCAAGGAAAAGCCAGAGAGAAGAGCCAACATGGAAAACACTACCCTTTTATAATCTAATATCAACCTGGCCACCACCATCTCTCAGTCAGAAGCAAGTCCGCAAGCCCAGGCACACTCACAGGCAGGACATTTCCCAAAGTGGGATCCCAAATTCAAGGATCCTGGATGGCCCTGGAGGCCACCCACCACAGAACACCATCAAAAACAGGGCGTGGGAAGACACTGAGGACATGATCACCCAGAAGGGACTCACACCATCATGCCATGCTTCTTCTAAGGACAGACACCCAGTGAGGGTCTAGGCCAACACAGAAGCATACTACTAGTTCTTTCCTGGAGCCCATGAGCCTCGAGTCTCCTGAGACCTGCCACCCATTCTCCTGGACTTCCCACATGTATGCATTTCCTCTGGAAGGCCTGACTCAAAGTCGGGAGCATCAGAAGCAGGCGTCCAGCTCCGAGGGAATGAGCTCCTCCTCCTCACTGCCCTTCTCCTCGTTTTCCTCACCCAACACTTCACTCACACTCTGTGCTCTGGAAGCTCACGTGGTCCTTCATCAGTCACCGAGCACTCTGCCCCTGGGGTGACCAAGAATCCAAGACTCTCATTGTCATTTCTGCCCAACTGACAGAGGACCGGTTCCTGTTAACCTCACTTCTCCACAATATCAAGTGCATATGCATTACCCCGTGCTTTACATCATGCCCCTGGTCTAGGAGAACTTATTTAGATTTACTATTCAAACAGTGGCTAGCAGGGAGGATCCAGGGTGTGCTGAGTTTCTCCTGTGAGGTCTGCACCCTGAGGGTAGCAGTGGTAGAGAAAGGTAAGTCTTCAGTACAGAGGTGACCCCTGTCAGTAACCACCCCTGCACTGGGGAATGGCCACAGGAATGACAATAAGTCTTGATAGCTGTGCCCTTATTAACCCAAGTGTCCCTTCTGTGCCCTGTCAGCTCCAGGTTCACACCTGGGTACTTACATACGTAACAGATACCATTTTCAATAAAAGGGAGCCAAGGGCACAGAAGATTTGTACTTGAGATAAGACACATACACAACACACACACACACACACACACACACCCCTCCCTGACACAGGTTGACACAGGTCTAGAATTTATATTTCTCCCCAGGCTTCTGCTCTGCATGCTAGCTAACCCATAAGACCTTTGTTGTTACGGAATGGTGTTGCAGGCAGAGGTCGCTACTTATGGCCTTCCCCAGGAAACCACTTTTGCTGCCAGGCTGGGGAGGGTTCACTTGGTGTTTGTTCTCAGGTTAAGATACTCATCAAACTTGAAGCCTGGCAAAATTTCCCCAGAATTTGACTTTTAGAAAATCTGTGACTAACGTCTCTGCTATTCTGTTTCCTTCCATTGGCACAGACTGTGTGCCAGGCCTCAGATCAGCACCTGCCCCTTCCTCCTCTGCCCATTCCTCTATCTCACTCTGCCATATGGAGTGCATCTGTTTACTTCCTGAGTGTTGAGATCCTCTAGCACTAACAGGTCTCGGTATGCCCAGCACCTGGCATACTCTTCAACATGGAATCTCCTGGAGTCCATTGAGTTCTACCAGGGTGAATCAAGAGGGGTATGGAGAAATCAGAGGCCACTGTGGACCAAGTTAGATGTGATCACAGGGGAAGAGAACTTGAGACGGGGACAGGTGTTAGGTAGGACAGACATCTACCCACAGAGAAGAACCCGTGCACATGTGACAAACCCACCCATGGCCGGAGCAGCACTTGCTCATTCTGGGGCAAAGGTAACATGCATGTATGCATGATCAGAACCAAATGTGGTGAGGCTCATACTACAACCAAGAAATTCAGTTTATTATGGGAGGCAATAGAGAGTTCTTAAATAACTTAGATTTCTCCAAAGAAATAGAATCAATATGTGTACAAGAGAAGGACACATCCTGCGGCACTGGGCGCTGGCAAGCCTGGGGTCTGCAGGAAAGAGCAGTAGGGCTTGACTCGGGAAGTAGCTGGTGCCACAGCCTCATGTTCAAAGACCCTCCGGAAGCAGAATTCTTGTTCTCTAAAGGAAGCTCTGTCTCTCCACTGAAGACCTTCAGCCGACACTCACACAGCGTGGGGCCTCTATTCCAAGTTTCATGGTTTAATGTTCATGGGCTCTTACAAACACTTCACAGTAACAGCCACACTACTGTTTGGCCAAATGACTGGGCACTTTGGCCACATGGATGCATGAACTCAACCACCATAGCCACACTTGCCCCTGAGCCAGTGGGTGACACGGACAACAGCATTTTGGGACTCTTGGAGAGAAGCCTCTGGCAGTGCGGGGCTTATCAACATGACCACAGCAGCTGTGGACTAAAGCAGGCTGTTTCTAGCTGCAGTCTGGGCCCTGCTGCACAGGTGACTCCACCTTCAAGGAGCTGATTGATGTGCACATAAGACAAAGAAGTAGGGTGATTCAGAGCAGGCAGCTCAGTCCATGAACTGCTCCTTCCTCCTGGTGAAGGCTTCTTCTCCTTAATGGATTTAGGAAGGAAAAGCAGAGAAAGTGAAAAAGATTCTATCAAGAGAGTGTCTACACAGATGCCCAGGGCATGCACACTTCCACAAAAGACTGCATGAGAAACAAGTAACAAGTGAGCTTGTTGCTTACAACACCTGCTTCCAGTTACTTCTGTCCTGTTTCATAATTCATAGATAAGTTTGGCTGTAACAGCAGAAGGGCAGCAAGCCCGTGCATGACTGCATATTGCTTTAAGTGCACCAAAACCACGGGCTTGAAGACCTTGCATAGAGCACAGGGGTGTTGGAGGCAGCCCTGGTGGGAGACCCAAAGTTCGGCCTGTCTTCAGAGGAGAGGGAGTGAAGGGATGAAGGTGTGTCTTCAGGGGCTAGACTGTCCTTCACCTGGAGTTAAGGTATGAATATTATTTCACAATTTCAGCTGAAATTGTATGCTGCGAATTTAGCATTTCCTCACCACTTCGATTCCTCTCTAGGCTCCAGTTTCTTGCCTGTTCCCTATGCTGGAAGGAAGTGTCTTTCGCGGGTGACTTCCAATGCTATGCGACTCTGGAGGTCGGGGATTCAGACAAAAGCAGTGCTGCCCTGTTTCTGGTCCGTGGTCAAGTGAACTTCCTTCACCCCCAATCAGCGAACTCTAAGTCTACTCATAGTCTCTAAATTTTGGTTGAAATAGCAATAAAAATAAAAACAGCACATATGCTAAATATGTCCAGCCTGTGGAACAACTGATTTCCTCACCTTGATCAGGACTGAAGTAAAAGTGGCTGAGCCCTCCATGCTTAGCAATGGAGCATTGGAAGGTCCAGTCACCGGAACAGGAAGAAACACAGCTCACAGCATGGGAAGGAAGACCATGAAACCACTCTTCAGATAATATGATTGAAATCTTTAAAATATAGGGAAAATCCCCAGAAACTAATGACTGCAGTATACAATATTAACATATGAATATCAATCACATCTCTATAATGGCCAAATAGATCAGTAATGAAAAATTAAAATTATAGTCACTCCAAAACAATGAAATGAATATTTAGCAAATAAAATCTAACAAAAGCCTGTATAGTGGCTGCATTCTTAATTATTCAATGCTGCTACCTTATGCCAAGAAAACCCTACATAGGGTCCATGAAGATTCTAGGGGAAAGTATGTGAACATTGGTCTGGGGAATGAATTCTTGCAACAAAAGCAAAAGCAGACAAGGGATACTGGGTCAAAATGAAAGGGTCTGCACAACAAAAAAAGTAATCAGTGAGCGAAGAAACAGACATGGGATGGGGGAAAGTGCTTGCATGCCAGACGTCTGACAAGGAGCTGATGCATACGAGGTGTGAGAGACTCGGCAGACAACCCAGGAGCAAAACAGCTTCAGCGACAAATAATCCAGTAAAACTGGCGAGCTCCCAGAGAAACAGTTCTCAAAGAAGACACACAAAGGGCCAAGAGCTATACGAAGAGATATTCAACCTTAATGACCGGGTGATGCAAATCAAAGCCACAGTGAGATGTCACCCCACATCTGTGAGGGGGCCACAATCACCAAATCAAGACATGTGCTGGAATGAGGACGAAGGGAACTTTGAAAAGGAATGTCCACAGATTCTTTAAATATTTTTATATATTTAAGACACACACACATACAGAGAGAGAGAGAAGAGAGAGAGAGAGGGAGAAAATGAGTATGTATGTGCCAGGGCCTCCTGCTACAGCAAACAAACTCCAAATTCACAAACCACTTTGTGCATATGGCTTTATGTAGGAACTGGGGAATCAAACCCAGGCCATCAGGCTTTGTAATCAATCACCTTTAACCACTGAGCCATGTCCCCAATCCCTGTATAGAGATTGTGGATGGGAATGTAAGTTGGTTCAGTGATGAAAAAGAGTAAACGGAGGATTCCCACAAAACCGAAGAAGAGTGATCATAGGATCTGGCAATGCCACTGCCAGCTTTATGAGCAAAGGAAGTGAGCTCAGAATCCATTGCCCTCCATGGTCCCTGCAGTAGTGTGTCACGGTGTGGAGACAGCCTGTGTCCATTAGCAGACAATAAAAACATGGTGCGTCTGCATAATGGAACAATGCATCTTTTCTTAAGAGTCAAATCTTGGCGCTTCTGACAACTTGGATTAGCATGGAGGACATTCTGTTAAGGGAACAAAGCCAGGCACAAAAAGGCAAATACCATATCTGGAATCCAAAAACATCAACCTTGGGGAAACAGAAAGTCAGATGGTGGCATCCAGAGGCTAGTGGGTGGAAGTAAGAAAGGGGAACACCTAGCCATTGGGCAAGGGGCACACAGAGGAGTCCATTCTGGAAACCTGACACACAGCATGGTTCTCCTCAGCAATGATGGGGTTTCTAACTGCTCTGAATGGCACCAAAAGCCAACATTTAATGAACCCAGGGAAGAGATGACAGCTATGCCCACTCTCAGAGCCAGAGTAAGGCACTAGGGTCTCACTGGGCTGTTGGTCACTGTTCAGCGCTATACCTTACACATCACTCTGGTGCTGAGAGTCACCAAGGAGAAGCCAGGCCAAACTCAGCAGTTAGTGCTCCAGGCCAGATCAGATGGCTAGCATGAGCTAGAAAAATGGGCTTGGAGAGTGTGGAAGGTAGGGCCCAACTGAGAGGGATGTTGAAATTGGTGACTTGCTAACAGACCAGGGAGTCAGCATACCCTGAAAGAAAGGAAGAAATTAATATGTTGCACAGGATTCCTGCATGGGTCACTGAGCCAATGAAACTGTCCTATGACAGAGACAAACAGACTTTTGTTTGTCTCTATCATGTATAGAGAGACAGGTGAGAATTGAATCTGAGTCATCACGTGACCATGATAACTAGGAAACTGAAGTCCCCCATGAAGGGCTCAGCTAGGTATCCCATGAGGAGTCATCTACAGGTGGGTTTCCTGGTAAGATTGCTGATTTCTGGACACAGCCAGGCGAGCGTTCAGCTGGTCCTGAGACTTGTGGCGTCAGTATCCTATGACTAGGGCAGAGCAGAGCTAGCAGTGACTGGGGGCTCCCCAGCAGAGATGTGCTGCCTTTCAAAACACAAGCTCAGAGCAGAGACCTCCAACTTGTCCAGGGTTCGGCCACCTGGGCTTCTTCTCTTCCCAGCCAGCCAGCTTGCTTTCTGTCTTCTCTGCCTCTTTCCTTCCCTCCCACCACCCTCCCTCTTTTGCTTCCCAAAAGGCTCAAGTAAGGGGTTTTTTGTTTGTTTGTCTGTTTTTGCTTAGGACAATAAAAGACATCGAAAGATGTTTACTTTCCCCTAAATATTAGCCACCTCATCCGAATAAGACAGGGGCTCCCAGGAGATGTCATCTATATCAGCCCAGGCTCCAGAGCATGTCCAGAGAAAGTGGAAATAAGGCCTTCCATAGCAGATACGCGGTCATGAATAGCATGCCTGTCTAAGCTCAGCATAGCAAATGCATTCAGAAAGGCGCAGGAAAAAAAAAAAAAAAAAAAAAAAAACGCTGCTTCACCCACAGTCCACCAGGCAGCAAGTGCCAGGTGCGTAATTTTACCTTTCATCAACAAGGGCGAATTCTTGGCTCCCTCTACACCAGTTTCGCCTCTTCTCTGGCCCACCTGGGACATGTACAACTTTTGACATGCCTTAAAGTACGCTTCCTTTGTAAAACTGGTAGTAGGTTGGAATGAGAAAGACAGGCTTCATGGGAGCATGCGGGCTGTACGCTAGAGCTCCCAGTGCCTGTGGCTGCCTGGGGAACAGGGAGGAGAGCCTGGTCCTTAGCCAGTCGCAGTCACCATCTATACTGCAACAGTGTCCACGCTTGCTCTAGGTTCAGAGGTCATATGCCCCGACCTAAGTCGGTACAGGGTGAAACAACAGCTCGTGTCCTGGGGGTTCCCTGGCCGCACCCCTGAACAAGCGTGTGCAGAAACAGCTATACCTTGTGGGATGCCTTAGAGAAAGAAGACAACACAGAACCCCATCCTTCACTCCAGCCTCTCTTGTTTTCAGTGTCAGAACACCTGAGAAGCACACTCCCCAAGGGGCCAAGAGCTGAGAACTTGAACTCTCAGCAGCCTTTGTGGCAAATTTCCTACCAGTCTTGGGCAACACCCAGAGTCACCTTGTTTCCATGGTTTTCTTTTTTTTTTTTTTTTTGGTTTTTCGAGGTAGGGTCTCACTCTAGCCCAGGCTGACCTGGAATTCACTATGTAGTCTCAGGGTGGCCTCGAACTCACGGCGATCCTCCTACCTCTGCTTCCCGAGTGCTGGGATTAAAGGCGTGCGCCACCACGCCCAGCTCCATGGTTTTCTTTAAGACAAATGTTGAATTAATCCCCAGCCTTGAGTGACGCCTCTCTCGTCATCGAAAGGCAGAGGGGAGGGAAATGGCGAATCCACTGAACAGTCCAATTACGTTCCAGTGCACTGGACCACATCAGCACCTTATTTTCTTGTTGAGTTATTTGGCAAGGGCCCTCAACTTCGCCTACACATGGAGGAGAGTGCTGCAGTCGGCCTGTCCAGGCCACAGCTAGCCAGGTCTCCTGGTCATGTCAGAGACGCATGGCAGAGAATGCGTGGGTGCTTGGAGAGTCCCTTGGCCATCACAAACAGTCCCTGTCCCTGGAGTAACCCATGGGTGGGCATGTGTATTAGTCCCAGGAAGACCTCCCTTGTAGGACTAGCATGGAGTCAGCCTGATTCCACCTCCAAGCCCTTCCTTCCATTCGGCTCTAGGGCAGCTTCCTGGTAAATTACAGTTGTTTCGAGCCAACAGTTAAATTATTTGATAAATATCTAATGAAGCAGTCATGTGCCAAAACTGTTTGTATTTTTATCACAAAGGTATGTCTCGTCTTTCCTGGGTCTATGGTGTAATTACTGCTCATGGCTTCTGAATATGTTGCAAAGACATCTGGTGCTCTGCCAGAAACTTCTAGGGGGTCCAGGAGCTGGTCCAAAATTTGAGCACAGTTTTGAGAAAAACCAGGTCATGCCCAGGAGAGGCAGAGTGTGAGGCAGGGCTGGAGACCATGCTGCAGGAACTGAGCTCCGAAGAGCCTCCTGCACGAGACTTCGTGCGTTGAGGATAGCTGGGCTGCCTGCTCTCTGCCTCCTGCCTCTCTTCCTAGCCAGTGCGGTGAGCAGCTCCCAAGCACTGAGTGCGAACAGGTCAGTGACTGTTGAGGACCCCCATGCCTGCCGTCCTGCTCTCCACCCAGGCAGTGTAGTATGGCATCGGGATCACCAGAAACACCTCACTGCGGTGGGTGTTCTTGTCACCATCACGGCAGAGCAGCCTCACAGCATCCCACCTCATCTGCAGTAGCATCAGGGTGGGAGAAGCACGGTCCAGCCATTGCTCATCATTGGGGACCCCGTCCTCAGCTTCTCTCCAGAACAGAAGCTCTCTCTGTGTGAAACTGCCCTCTCATCTGCTTGCTCCTTTGCCAGGTCGCCTCATTCTCGGGCCACCACAAGAGAGTTAACATGGAGCCTCTCCTACGTAGCTGTGGTTCATCCCAAGGCCCCCTCTAGAAGAGGAAGCAAGCCCAGCTAGGCTGGAAGCACCATCTGTCTACTATCCAAGTTCACTATCAGCCTGCAGAGGCAGGCTCTTGTACTAGGGTTGCTTACCCTCCTAGGGGTGGGCTATCAGCACTCCCACCCAGCTCTTGGATCCTGGTTTGCCACTTGATACCCGCACCACCCAGGTGGCTCCCTTGGGGTGGTCCTGGAGACCGCTGCTCCACCTTCAACTGCACATGTAGCTACTACTGTTACTTGCCGTACCAGCTCGGAGTGGCCAAGCACCCACGCTGTGCATGGAGCAGGCGGCACTCATACAGCACCCGTCTGAGCAGATATCAACCTCCCTTATCACTAGGAAGCCACCTGTGCCTGCCACTGTAGGGGGATCCCCAGTCTCTGCCCTGCCAGTTATAGTACAGTTGCCACTATAGGCAGAGGAGTGTCATGGGATATGGGAAAATCATAAAAGAAATTAAAGACAAGTCCGAGAGTGATTAAAGTTCAAAACTTCTTGTGGACACAAGAAAATATTTACATGGCAATATGTCAACAACTGTGGGATGAAACAGTAAAAGAAAAATAAACTTAATAGGGAATGGGGGTAAGTAGATTCAGAGAGGCTGCTACTCAGGGGGCTGGTGAAGGGGTGGATACAGAGCAGCTCTTCAGGAAACGGGCATGGGCAAGCCGTGCAGGATACTGCCCACCGTGTGGAGGTTCACATGGCCCCTCGCCCTGGGCTCAGGCTCGTCCACCTTCTGCACCCCTCCACGTGCTGACTGTGTGACGCAGACACAGGCTCGGTGAGACTCACCCACAGACGCTCCTTGTGACCCTGCTGCGCTCAGTGAGTCATAACTTTCTGAAAGCTTTTTGGCTGAAACTATTGAGACTTGTTTTTATTTTTTTCCCCCCAAAGAGGTGATTTTGTGTGAATGTTTAAGACTGAAAAAAAAAATGTGTTTTATTTTTGAGTCATAGGAGAGGGCATTTTAA
This sequence comes from Dipus sagitta, assembly GCA_036346955.1. Lineage (NCBI taxonomy): Eukaryota > Metazoa > Chordata > Mammalia > Rodentia > Dipodidae > Dipus > Dipus sagitta. Next base: position 139,851,096 of record CM070778.1, read on the forward strand.
AAAATAACCTTACACTCCAACATTATTTTTAAATGGTACAGCCAAACTAGTCAGATTTCACATGCTTCCAGCGAACGCATGGGTTATTCAGAAGGCTAGCCTGGCTTATTTGTGGACATGGTCATTTTTTTTATACCTACCAATGGGTTGTAGACTTAACTTTTATCACCCCAAACACAGACAATGTCCCCACAGAAGATCCAAGTGCCTCTTTCATTCCCCAGCTGGTGGCTCCTCGTTGGATTCCTAAGAAGCAGCAATGCATGCACACCACCCACAATGCAATGCAGCGAAACAATGAGTGAATTCACTTAAAAATATGAAAAACTTTAAATTTTAGATAAATTAAATAAAAGTAAGAAGCCAGGAGAGTTCTGGGACCCAGAACCTCTGTGTATGCACGTCTCGTGGGTTTCAAGGCTGACATCCTCCTCCACAGTGTCCCCTCACCTCTGGGAGGGGAGGTGGGATTGGTAATTGGGATTTCGTTGGCCTGGTTAGAGGACTTGGACCAGACTGTGGATGGCACCAAGCAAGACTTTGAAATACCTGCCGCGGCAGCTCCTCCATGCAAAACACTGGTATCAGGAGAAAGAAGACAACGCCAGCCGAGCAACCTCTGCTACACCACAGGGCTTTGCACTTAGAAATGGTTGGGATTGTGAGGTTTGCATTACTTTACATTTTTTTAACCACATTCAAACATTTTTTAAAAAAGGAAAAGGGGACTCGCAGGCTGGAGCTTGGGATGTGCCCTTTACCCTGAATGGTCCCATTGAGGACACCCTCCTCCCCAGGGCCCTGGCCCTTTCTCCCTGGATAACCCAGCTCTAGGTGGGTGAGCATCTGAAGCTCAAGAACTTAGCACACTGCTGGCATTCTGGATCCCATCAGATACACCTTGGCAGAAGCTACCCTCATGCTTTGTAGGCATCAGGACAGGAGTCTATGAGATGGCTAGAGGGTAGCTGGGCCCCGGGGACATGGGCCACAGTGAGAGGTATGCATGCTGAAGCTGAGGAGGAAATGAAGCCCAGTGACCACAAGTAAGGACTCTATGCCCCTGGGTGCTGCCCTGTCCCCGGAAACATGTTGACACTGGGGCTCAGGGCACAACACCAGACCCACCCTGGGCATGGGGCTCACTCTCAACAAGTCCAGACTTACAGGGGAACTATCTTATGAAAAGACCCCAAAATTCAAGCCAAGCATTCCCAGAGACCTCATGCACTGGGGGCAACCCTGACATTTCAAAGTGTGATGAGAAATAAGATCATGCAAATTCCAGAACGAGTTTTTAAAGCAACTTGCAAAGGACCAGAATTCAGTGCAGTCACAGTGACAAAAGTAGGTGGAGATGTAGCTTCAGATCTGTGAGAAACAAAGCTTCCACCCCAGAAATTTACACCCTGAGCATCACCACTCAGATGTTAGGGGAGAATGAAGAAAGGGTCTTGTCAGTGCCTCAGTAGCTCCAGCTCCTGAGGTCAGTGTCCACTGCTGAGGAATATCAGAGCTCTAATGAGGACCCACAAGGACCCTCCTTATGGGCATCCTACCCCCAGCCCACCCTCAGCTAAGCAGATTACAGCCAGCCCTCCTAAGCTGCTGGGGTTCTGCTGTGCTGGGATTTCCAGACCATGGCTCCCCATAAACTGAACTGCGTCCCAAACTGCAGGTGCTGGAGTCTCGGCTCTGAGTACCGTATCTGCTACAGGGCTTTGAGGACAATTGAAGCCGAGGGAGTTCAGAAAGGTGGGACCTAGCCCAGCAGGACAGGTGTCCAGGAAAGCAAGGAGCTTAGGAGAGCCGGCTGTCGCTGCTATGAGAGGCTATGTGAGGACATGGTGAGGGGGTGGAGGCCAGTGTCTGCAAGCCAGGAAGAGGGCCCCCTCAGAAACCAACTTGGCCAGCATCTGGGTTGGAGAATTCTGGTTTCAACTCTGAGAATAAACGCTTGTTGTTGGAGCCACATGTGTCAGGCGCAGTGTGACAAGGGCCCAAGCTGCTGAGATGACTGGCTGGGGCTTTGTGTTGGGTCCTCATGATGATCTGAGGTACAGATGAACCTCAGCTCTGTAGGTCACCCAGCCCCACTGCAGGGCCTCCAATGTGATGGTCCTGTACTTTGCAGACTCCAGCCACCTCCACAGGCAACTGGGGAAACTGAAGCCAGAGGTCACTATTCAGATTTTCACTGCCCTGGAGGCCCGGGCCGTGGGACAGTTAATCTTCCTCAGTTACCATATGAATCTGCACACAGCACCCCTAAGTAATTGGGGGAAAAATAGAACACTTGATTACTGGAGAGGAGTAGGGATGTTTTCACATTTATTTATGTTGAACTATGTCTTCTCTCTGTCAAAATCCAGGAAAGCCACAGAGCTTACTACCCATAGTCCCTTCAGCCTGTTAGGAACCTTCTTGGAGCTCACTTCTCCTTAAGAGACTGCTTCTCCACTCTCCTAAGTATGAGACCATCATAGCAAAGGATAGCACAGTGCTGTCTGCCAAGGTCTGAGCCTCATCAAGGGCCACAGCAAAGTTAAGCATTACTGCCAAGACTTCTCCCAGAGCTGATGGGAGAAGGAGCTATGGTGGGGAGAGTGGGACTCACCACACACAAGGTCAGAGAAGGGCTTTCCTTGGCTCAGAGCAGGCAGGGTAACAGCCCAGCCAGTGCCTCTGCGTACACGGTGCTCTGTTCTCTGTTCACCCTCCTGGTGACCACTCAGACCACATGGCAGCAACGAGTGCATTTTTAGCTTTGCTTATAAATATTTGAGTTAAATCTTTATTAAATTTCATATGATTCATAACATAATTACGGTTCTTCTTGGTGAATCCTTTAGTGTTAAATCTTTCTAGAGTTAAAAGAGAACTCCCAGGTGTGCATTGCACCTAGCGACAGAGAGCAAGGCCCTTAGGGAGGAGGCCTCGTTCTCAAGCAGGACAATCTCCCCAACCCTCATGGGCTCACTGCTGCCCACAAGACCCCCTAGATGTCCCCACACACCTGCTCTGCCTGGTCAAGAATGCTTCCCATTGCACAGCCTTCTCTCTGTTTGCAGATGGAGTTCAGGCCTTCTAATGTAAAAGTCAAAGAAAGCAGGTTTCTGAAGAGATGGAAAAAAACCCATAATTACATTTGAAGACAACAGCAAAAGAAGAGTTAAGTGGGCAATGTGTTTTGCGCCAAAAATCACATGTGGAGAAGCCACAACTACTGCCTGGACAAGCCAGGCGGAGCTATCCCAGGATCATAGGGATGGAGAGGGTGCTCACCCACTGTCACCCTGCTGAGGACTCTGCCCACCGATCTAGACAGCCTTTCCATTGCTGGCTGGCTGGCTGTCTATAGCTCCCTGAAAGCCCAGCTAATCTCCACAACCAGATATAAGCAAGGGCTTTACTACTGCAAATGTTCCGTGGGCAGCACGCCTTCCCTTTGGGAGAAGGGGGGCACTGCTCCTTCCCACAGGTGGGGTGTGCTGAGAAGGAAAGTGACCCCTCAGCGGAGCCCCGCCAGCCGCAGTGGACGCCCACCACCTGCCTCTGTCGCGTGGCTCTGTCTGCTGCCACCTCCCATAGCACGCTGGGTGCTACTGTCTGGAGCATTTCTCTTGCTTCGAATTCTTTTCCTCATCACAAAATAATCACTGAGTGACAGACGCGTTGTCACCCTAGAGATGAGAAAATGTTTGCTCAACTTGCACTGAGAAGGCAAGTGCAGGCTTCTCAGTGCAGAGATCAGAGGCCTTCCCACCCCTCAGGCACCTGTGGGGCCCCAGGGCATTGCCTGGTAGAGCAAGGGTGGTTGTCTGCAGCCCTCAGTGAAGGAGGTGGGTTCACCCTTGAGTTGAACACAGGGAAGAATCTCAAAATGAGGACTGTTCCTCAACAAAGCAAAGTCAGCCCTTGAAGAAGGGAAAATGCCATGGCAAGTTCTGGAAGGGTAGTCTGGCTAAAACAGCTGTCCCATGAACCCACCCTCAGGGGCTTGGATCCCACGCCTGGGGAAACATGTGGGTGATCATCTAACAGGCCAGAACAGGACACTGTGGGACTGAGGTCAGGCCACCCCTCCTTGGCCAGGATAAACAAGCTCACCCTGGGAGACATGGACAAGCTCTGTTAAGTAGTCAGCCACAAATTTGTTTTCTTTGAAGGAAATGGGGGACAACGTTTCTATTGTACAAAGCCAAGCCTGTGGCTGACTGCCTGTGTGCACTCTCATCTCCCAATCTGCCTGCACTCGAGAAGACAGGCTGCAGCAACCCTTCCGCCTCCCGAAGGGCCAGGACACAAGACAGTGCTGGAGCTGCTTGCACTTCTGGTCAGTGCCAGTGTGGTGGTGAAGGGCACACGACTGGCAGCATCACTTCTGTCCCCAGGGAAGCCAGGAACTCCCCAGCGATCTTGATTGCAACACATGTTCCCTGATGGCCTCTCGTCTGGCTGCACATAACTCTCGTGTTCCTGCCTCACAGCTGCTTGCATCCTCTCCATTCCTCCCTGACAGCAGTCACGGAGAGCCCCGGGTCTTTCGCAAAGCCTGCAGACCTGGGGAAGACATTCTGAACAAGAAAACAGATCAGGTATGAGCCAACCCTGTGCTTTGCCAGCTTCAGCATGTTAAGATTAAAACTAGTGCCAGACATGGATGAAGAAAATCTCTCGCAGGGCTCAAGGCTAAGATGGAAATTCACATGTTCATGATTGTTTTCCACAGGTGATATGCCAATATGGTTTAAGAAACAGAATGTTGGCAATCTGCAAGGACACTACCCTGCCTATTCACAACTGACCATCCCTTCTAAGTCCAGGTGACCTGTGCTCCTGTCCAGTGTGTCCTTCTTGGTCTCTGTGTGCACATACACGCAGATAAAGTGTGATTGGCATTTCCCTCCCTAGCCATCACAAAATAATCACTGAGTGACAGACGCGTTGTCACCCTAGAGATGAGAAAATGTTTGCTCAACTTGCACTGAGAAGGCAAGTGCAGGCTTCTCAGTGCAGAGATCAGAGGCCTTCCCACCCCTCAGGCACCTGTGGGGCCCCAGGGCATTGCCTGGTAGAGCAAGGGTGGTTGTCTGCAGCCCTCAGTGAAGGAGGTGGGTTCACCCTTGAGTTGAACACAGGGAAGAATCTCAAAATGAGGACTGTTCCTCAACAAAGCAAAGTCAGCCCTTGAAGAAGGGAAAATAGGGTAGTCTGGCTAAAACAGCTGTCCCATGAACCCACCCTCAGGGGCTTGGATCCCACGCCTGGGGAAACATGTGGGTGATCATCTAACAGGCCAGAACAGGACACTGTGGGACTGAGGTCAGGCCACCCCTCCTTGGCCAGGATAAACAAGCTCACCCTGGGAGACATGGACAAGCTCTGTTAAGTAGTCAGCCACAAATTTGTTTTCTTTGAAGGAAATGGGGGACAACGTTTCTATTGTACAAAGCCAAGCCTGTGTGCACTCTCATCTCCCAATCTGCCTGCACTCGAGAAGACAGGCTGCAGCAACCCTTCCGCCTCCCGAAGGGCCAGGACACAAGACAGTGCTGGAGCTGCTTGTACTTCTGGTCAGTGCCAGTGTGGTGGTGAAGGGCACACGACTGGCAGCATCACTTCTGTCCCCAGGGAAGCCAGGAACTCCCCAGCGATCTTGATTGCAACACATGTTCCCTGATGGCCTCTCGTCTGGCTGCACATAACTCTCGTGTTCCTGCCTCACAGCTGCTTGCATCCTCTCCATTCCTCCCTGACAGCAGTCACGGAGAGCCCCGGGTCTTTCGCAAAGCCTGCAGACCTGGGGAAGACATTCTGAACAAGAAAACAGATCAGGTATGAGCCGACCCTGTGCTTTGCCAGCTTCAGCATGTTAAGATTATAAAACTAGTGCCAGACATGGATGAAGAAAATCTCTCGCAGGGCTCAAGGCTAAGATGGAAATTCACATGTTCATGATTGTTTCCACAGGTGATATGCCAATATGGTTTAAGAAACAGAATGTTGGCAATCTGCAAGGACACTACCCTGCCTATTCACAACTGACCATCCCTTCTAAGTCCAGGTGACCTGTGCTCCTGTCCAGTGTGTCCTTCTTGGTCTCTGTGTGCACATACACGCAGATAAAGTGTGATTGGCATTTCCCTCCCTAGTCTCTTTATGCACACACAAGCAGACACAGGTTGACTAGCGGGTCCCTGCACAGTCTCTTTATGCTCATACAAGCATGTATATATTGACTAGTGGGTCCCTGCACAGTCTAATTATGCTCATACAGGCACATACATGTTGACTAGCAGGTCCCTGCACAGTCTAATTATGCTCATACAAGCACATACATGTTGACTAGCAGGTCCCTGCACAGTCTCTTTATGCACATACAAGCAGACACAGGGTCAGGTTTCCATTTCACTTGTTTTATCCTAAAACTATCACAATATGTACTTCTATCTCGCTGACTTTTTATTCTATCACTGACCCACAGGGTCTCAAAATGAGTAACTTGTGCTGAGTTAGCATATTAGCATATGCATGGTCATGTTCAGGATTGCTGCACCATGGTAGACAGAATCATGACCTTACAACTGTCCTTGAGATTGTGTGTGGTTTAAGGAGCTCTGTGTGGGCCCAGTTTACCAGGGGTGGACTTGTGGTGAGTTTGATATGTCTATCTGGCAGGGCTGTGGGGTGCCCAGGAACTTGGTCAAACATTGCTTTATGTATGTGGCGGGCATTTGGTGACCAGACACTTAGTCAAATATTACTCCATGTGCGTGGAGGGCATTTGGTGACCAGGCAATTGGTCATTCTTCTGTATGTGGAGGGCATTTGTATGGATTTGTACTTAAATACCCTCCCTGTGCTTGGCTTCCTCTGATCAGCTGAGAGCCTGAGCAGAAACCTTGGGCTCAGGAGGAGGACTCATCCTTCCTGACCACTGGGCTGGGCTACAGTCCTTTACTGGGTTCTGAACTACAATGGACAGTAGTTCCTCCAGGGTCTCCTAGGGACTTCTCCAGGTCTGCCATTGCATGAACCCACTTTTAATTATAAATAATAAATATCACTCAAAGGTTATTTGTCTCCCTAGGACCCTGACTGATACAGTGGGGGAGGGATGCTGACCAGAGCGTGGCACAAGGGAAAGGCAAGCCCCGAGTCACATGCCATGGCCATGTTGCATGTCAGGGAGACATGGGGAGGGAAGGAAGCTGAGCGAGAAGAACTGTGAGGCAAAAGGACCTCAGGAAGAGGAGCAGCCTGGACTTGACACAGAGGAAGTATTGGAGGAGGGGAGGGGAGATTACAATGAGTGTGAGCCAAGGAACATGGAGAGCCCACACACCAGTAGATTTAGTCATCCAGAGACTGCTGCTTCTTGTGTCATGAACGACCTCGGTGAGGGGCCAGTAGGTGACGGACCTAAGAGGGACCAGGGCTCAAGATGAGTGTGGGTGGCTGTGCTCAGAAGTTCTTTAGTGTACGTCCTCAGATATGGAAAACATATTAAGATGAGAGGAATGTGGCTCAAGGGGGAGGCATTTTTGCAAATGGGGGAAAACAATCTTCTTTCTTGGTGATGGAGACAAGTCAGCAGGGAGGAAGCGAATGGCAGGGAGACTACAGGCTCAGGCGAGAGCAGAGGGATCCGACACACATGTAGATGGCTAGGTCACAGGGCATCCATTTTCCCAGGCCTTCCTTGCAGACAGTGCGCGCCTTCCTCGCACAGCCCCACCCTCTGGGGCTTCCTTCATAGGAGTCTTGGACCAAACACACTTCCTCCTGGAAGCCAGAGCCTCCCAGGGCTCTGACCCGCTCTTCCAAGTTGGACCGGCTGTCCCCTGCTCTCCTCCCCTCCACATTCTTGGCTGAGACACATCTCTTCTGAAGTCCCACGTTTCTCTTGTGTTTTGGATTCCTTATGTGATTCACTTGAGACAATAAGGTTTTTTTAATCAATGTGCATGTATAAGGTACATTTTTATTATGTTCAGCTGGTCTGAAAAATTCCTCATTTTCCCCCATCCCACTCACTTGTAGTTTGTTTGAATGTTGAATTTTTGTTTTAAAATCACTTTCTCATAATTTCAAAGCTCTCTGTTTTCTTCCTATGGGCAATGGATTTTATAGTAAGATATTTTGCAGATTCTGCTTTTTTTAGGTAACATGTTGTGTTCCTGATTCTTTTGGTATATTCTGGTAATCACTGCAAGCCTGCATGGCCATACCATCTGATGAGCTGTGATTCCTATACAATTCCTTCTGCTCCCCACCTGACGAGGCCCTTCAGCCTAAAGATGTCTGCCTACTGTCAGCCCCAAGCTTTCTTCTACTCTTCTTTGATTAGTTTCTCTGATTGTTTTCTTTTCTTTTTAACTTTCCTGCTCTTTTTCTTCTGAGAAAGACCTCAGGCCCCCAAGCTTAATGGATCACACTTCTCAATGGTTTTTCCATTTCTGCGTTTTTAGTTCTTGTTGAGAGATAATCTGGCTTTTACCTTCAAGTTTACTGATTGAATCTCTAATTATCCTCATTTTATTATTTAGCCCTTCTGCACTTCTGTGATTTCCTTTAATCACAGCTGTGGTTTCCTCAAATGTTTCTTTACTCTGTTGTTATTCAGATCTGGAGGATGTTTGGTTCTTATTATTCTCTGTCATCATATGGACACTGATTTTACTCAAGTTTTTCTGAGCTCTGCTGGCTTCTGTAATTTAAGGAGCAGAAGCCAACAGTGCTGCCTCAAATACGGCAAAGCCTAGTTCTTTGCCTGGACTAAGTCCATCCACAGGAGAAAGGCGAGCAGGACTCTCATTACCTCCCAAGGCTAATCTAGCACTGAGCTATTTCTTGCTATAATTTGGATCTTCAGTGTCCCCAGGCACTCATACAAAGCCCAAAGTCTTGATTAGTCTCAAGTTGGTGCCATTGGGAAGTGATGGAACCTTTAAGAGGTACAGCCTGGTGGGAGGTCCTTAGGTCACTGAGGGTGTGCTCTGGGATGGAATTGGGGGTCCTCTTTGCACTCCAGCTCATGAGGTTTCACTGTGTCACACACTCTTGCCATGCTGTTCCACAGGCACAGAACTAGGAAGCCAATACCTCCAAGACTAAGCCCCCACAATGAAAAGAAGCTTCTTCTCTCCATAAGTGGTGATCTCAGGATTCAAGGAAGTGACGGAAGTCTGGCTCACTCGTTTCCCAATGCCATAGCCTTATGTTAGAAGTTTCCATCAGAACACCGTCCTGAACAAGAAGGTGGCAAGAGCACCTGGGACCCTGGCTCTCCTGTCTCCCAAGTGGGTTGAAGAACTGAGAGTCATATCTGCGTTCTGTGGTCCACTCCTGGGTTACATATGAGATCCAACACTTGATACTTTGAGTAGGTGAGTCATCCCTGACTCACTTCCTGTAGCATCCTGAACGTATTGTGGAAGGACAGACAGATAACTCTGTTTCCAGCTGACTTCCAACCCAAGAAGCCACCTGGGGGAGGCGTTTGTACGACTATCCGGATGAGCAAACCCAAGCAGAGCAGCATGAGGAAACCTGCTGCTAGAGCCACACCCAGATGAAGATGCGTCTGCATCAGCTCAGCACTGGGCAGAAGTGGGACCAACAGCAGATGGAGAGCTCTGCACCTCGCCATACCCACTCACCAGGGTCTTAGCTCCAGATGAACTCGTGCACTGCAGGTTGGGCTGAGGTGCCACAGAGCCTGCATAGAGCAACATCATCACCTGCATCCCTCTTGCTGGCAATGCCTTGGCCCTAGGATGTCCTGCTTTGAGCCTGATCTCATAGTCTGGCTTCTCTCTGCTCAGAATTGGTCCTTAGAGCATCAGCCGATTGGCTTCGATGACTTCCTGTGTTTGCTCCAACTCAGTTGTACACATCCCAGGCTTTTATGAACCGGAAATATCTAGGGCCTGATATCAACAAAATTGGAAAAATTTTTCACTGGGAAATATTCCCATGTAGATGATCTCAGGGCTCAATCTGAAGATTTAAATATATCCTTTATCAATACAGTTTTATGGCCTTACCCTGATCATCACAGAACTGTTGTTTCTAGTATGTTCTTCTCAGTAAAGGCACATTCTATACCTGTGATGGTTTGATTCAGGTGTCCCCCATAAACCTAGGTGTTCTGGATGCTAGGTTCCCAGCTGATGGAGATTTGGGAATTAACGCCTCCTGGAGGCAGTGTATTATTGGGGGTGGGCTTATGGATGTTATAGCTAGCTCCCCCTTGCCAGTGTTTGGCACACTCTCCTGTTCCTGTTGTCCACATGATGTTGGCCAGGGGGTGATGTCCACCCTCTGCTCATGCCATTCTTTTCCTCTACCGTCATGGAGCTTCCCCTTGAGTCTGTAAGCCAAAATAAACCCTTTTTTTCCCCCACCAGCTGCTCTTGGTCAGGTGATTTCTGCCAGCAATGTGAACCTGACTACAACAATATCTCCAACCAATTTATCTTTATACACAAACACTAGCCTGTGATTAAATTTTTATTCCCATGACCATCCTGTGTAAGAATAATCTCACTGTCAAAATTCCTCTGGAAAAGTTCCTGAAGAGAATGGTGAGGGTCCATAAGTTCTCCATAGGTTCGTTCCTGCACTGGACTAGATCAGTGGTGATGTCGAGCAGCTGACTGTAATGTGAAGTGAAAGCTGAAAGAGGCCTTACACAGGCCACATCAGAGGCTAGAAGGGGCACTGAGGCAGAAAACAATACTGGGGGTAGGTGCAAGGGCAGTGGCAGGATGTGTCTTCAGAACTTGGGTGACGGGAGGCACAGAGCCTCAGGTAAAGCCCTTGCTAGAGGATCTGAGCTCTTTACTGGGGATCCATCATGCTGCTGGGCTGTTGATGAACCTCTGCACCATTAATCCGCCTATTGCTAACCCATTACACTCTTAACTCATTGGTAAGCCCACTATACAATTACCTACAGAAGAGCCTATTACTAGTCATGTATTAGGGAACCTGATACATTAGTGACCTACTGTGAACCCACTATACAATTACTGACCTATGAGTCTATTATTCCTGCCCACTACACTACTGACCAATTCTGAATACATTAGACTCTTAATATATTTGGTAAAACCATTACACTTAATCTTTCATTGAATACATTAATCTATTAATCTCTAGATGAATCCATAATACTATTGCCTATGGGTGGATCCAATACACTCACTGCTGGAATTAAATAACCTCTGAGTGGCTGGACACATACATATATACACAATCACAGAAATAACACTTATCTTTCACACACTCACATTCATACACATACCCATAAGATCACATGTGTGTCTGCTACATTCTCACACATGTACATACAGGCAACCACTGGCCCCTATGGCTCCTTCTGGGCATAAAGGAGGACTAACCAGGCTGCTAGAAGTGACCACCACATTGCCAAATGCTGCCTCAGACTGAGTAGTCAGAGGTCTTACTGTCTGCAGCGTTCTGGACCAAGGGCAAGTCCATCTTCTCACAGACATGCTCCCAGGGCATAGAGGGGTCTTCTGCATCCCAGCCCTCTAGGTTCACCGAGGCCGTTCCTGCTCATGCAGGCCCTTGAACCACGGCATGAAGTGGGCTACAGGAGCTATAGAGAGTGTGGAAGGAGTGCATCGTGGGAGCCTTGGAGAGCAGAAAAGGCACACAGAGTTACAGAAAGTGGAGGGAGAGGCCCACAGGGGCTACAGAAAGAATGGAAGGGAGTCCCCAGGGAGCTTCAGAGAGCAAGCATTCCACAGGACAGTATGGAAGGTGTGGTCCACCGGAGGCCCAAAGGGAGTGGAAGGTATGGTCTATGGGTGATACAAAGAGAAGAGTGGTCCACAACAGCTACTGGGTCACTGGTGATATCTCTTGAAGTTGGGCTATTTTCTTCCCCATCACTGGGGCCAGATGCCTTGTCCTCCAGAGTTTCTTGGACAAGACCAAGCCCTTGCCAGTTTGAAATTCTCAGGCACATACTGAGTGAACTGGGCACATCTCAGGGTGTGGAAGCTATGCTAGCATTTGCTCCATCCTCGCAGTTCAGGCAGGGCTGAACTGGAGAGATCCAAATGAATCTAGCTGGTGTTTGGTCTGGGAGTGTCCTGTTGCCGTAGAGACTGGAGCCTCGGTCAGGCTAGCTTATTAGTGAGCCCCAGTGATTCTCCAGTTTCTGCACCCTACCACTACCACCACAGGACTGGGGCTACAGGGGCGCGTGCCCCGTGCCCTGCGTTTTACATGGGTGCTAAGATCAAACTCAGATTGTCTTAGACCCTCCTGCTTACACAGGAAGTACTCTAACCCACTAAGTCATAGCTCAGCCTCATGAGTGCCATTTTCGACTGAACAAAAGAATCAGTGATCAATCCCAAAGATTAAAATAGATTGGAGCCCCAACTCCCTTTTTTCATTAGTTTGAGACTTGCATCTCAGGGCAGGGGTCCCACACTTTTCAAAGTCCTCACCCAGGACACCTTTCATTGCAGTGTCTGGGCCCCAGAGCTCTGAGACAGAGATGGGGAGGGCCCGGAGGGTACAGGGCTCCGGGTGAACAGACACCCGTAGTTCCATTGCTGAAAAAGGGTGAAAGCTTCTGACCCTGAGAAACCCTTTCTGGGACATGAAACCTGGACATGGGAGAGAGTAGGAAGTTTCTGGAGCAGTGAGTGCCTAACTTTCTACTTAGCATTGTTCAGTGTTTTTTCAAAGTGACTTCAGAATAATTTGGATGCCCACACTGAGAATATGGAAAGAGATGCTTCGAAATTAAAGGTAAGGTCCCATCAAGAGTAAGAGGCTGATAAATCTCCCAATCAGGTGAAAAGTCTTTGTAAGAAGATGCCTAGACTTAGGGTTCAAAGAGGGGTATGGTGCAGGATGCTACCTCCATGGGCAGAACCACTGGAAGAACATACCATGGAATAACCAAGTCCCAGCCCAGCAGGGTTGTACAACATTCTGACTTCAGGCAATTTAAGTTCTGACTCTGCTCAGCCAGCTCCCAGCTCAGGGTGCTCTGACCCTGTCCCTGCCCACCACTGTTCAAGGCAGAGAGCTTAATCATAGCCTCATGTCTAGCTTATCTGTCTTAGCCTTTTTGAAATAGGGAAGTTTCATAATGCTAAAGACATATCTTAATAGCCTTGTAATTCTCTCCTCTTACAAGCAGAATCTTATAAACTATCTATAATGAACCAAACTCAAGATTGGCCCTGACTGGTCTGTAGTGATCAAGGGTGGTAAGTACAGCTGCAGGTGTCCCATTCCAGCCTCAAGTGTCCCACAGAGTGCAAGCGGGAGACAGACCCACCATGACTCCCTTTATGAAGAGCCTAACTCAAGTATAGAAGGAGAATCAGCTGGAATAGGGTGCAAGAGAAAACTGGGAACCATCATGATGGGCTTGTAAAGCTACCTACCTGCAGGTGAGTCCTCACTGTGGTCCTTGCCCACTCTGCAGGACAGACCTGCTTCCTCCAAATGCATGCTGTACCCTTATGGGCCCAGGCCAGCTGCCACCACTCTGCCTTGTTATAAGACACCCACAATCCATCATTACAGCCTTTGATCCTCTCATGAGTCACTTAGTCTCACGGGAGGGAGGATGACCTCCGAAAGGAGGAGAACGCTGGGCTGTGAACGCTGTCCAGCATCCTATGAAACTCTCCATCACTGGACAAAAGTCACTCAGTCCCACCATCAGGAGAGGACACTCCCAGAGGTGCAGAGCTGGGCTAGGCCAGGCTATCGGGTGATGCCACTTTCTTCCTTGGTAGTCCAACTACACACTGTCATTTCACCGCTCTTTAATAAGCCCCTGCTCCTGGTCCTCAGATGGGTAAGTCCTCTGTCTGCTGGCAGAAGCAGGAAGGACAGCCTATCCTGCACCCACTGTGGTGAGTGGTTGAGAGACAGCCAGAAGCCTCCCCAGACACCACCACTGGCACCTGGTTTCTGACATCTGAGCAAGTTCCCTTTGTCATTCGCATTTTACAGTGCTGAGGGCATTCGCATGGTTTATGGGACAGCAGTAAGCTCAGCTTCCTCACCCATGTCAATACAGCCAGATTCTTAAAACTCCATCATATATACACAAAACTGTGGTTCTAAAGAGTAGAGGAAGGAAGAGGGTGACATGGTGAGGAGGGAGGGGGCGGAAAGGGAGAGAAGGAAATGGGGAGTGGAGGAGGTGTTGTCAGAAAAGTTCATGCAATCGAAATTGATTGAGAAAGGAGAGACTGGAGTGGGTCCCCACAGAGCAAATGAGTTGTTGCAAATTACCATTTCCTGCAGAGTTACGACGGAGTGAGTTCAAGTCAGTCCTGGGAGATGGCCCATGGCTAAGTGAGCATAGCTCTGAAGCCCACACAGTTGCTTAAAGAAATTGTCAGAATTCTCTACAAGGACGACGTCGAGGATGGCCACAGGAACTTCATGCGCAAGAGAAAGGTCAGGATCACCCTAACGATTTTCAGTAAGAGCTGTATGGGAAGCTGGAAAGCAAAGTATGAAGCAGGAGTGTGTACCCATGCTCTCTGCCGCCCAGTGTTTGTGTAAGGGGTCCCCAGCACTCTCTCTGGGCTGCTGCTCTACCTGATTTGTGCTTCTCCACAGCCCTGGGGAGTAATCACTGCTGTCAGCCATCTTCAAAATGAGGAACTGATCCCACACTAGCACATTGACCTGAGGCTACAGTTGTCATCATTTGAAAGTAAAACCTGTGTTTTCATGCATGTACATGCAGCATGTGTGTATGCTGACACTCTGCATGTGTGTGCCACTCGTAACCATGTGATACTGTGCATGCATGTGTGCACATCTGTGAATGTCAGTCTATTTTATGCATGTTTGCCTTTGCATACATACGTGTGTGCCTATGCATGTAAATGTGAATATGTGCTCACATTTGTGTATGATCCCATATGAACATATGTGTGCATGCATGGTATATTGTGCATGTGTGTGCATGCATGTTTGTGCACCAGCATGCAAGGATCCGTGTGCATGCATAGGTGTGTGCATGTCCAAGTGTCTGTATATGTGTTTTAGGAAACTAGCCAAAATCTTAAGGGATTTTCAGGTGTCAAGATTCCCCTCCCCCTTCACATTAAACTTCCCGTGTTCTCTCTCTTAAATAATCTTTTTCTTTTAAAAAAAAGTTATTTATTAGCAAGGAGAGAGAGAGAGAATATGGGCATGTCAGGGCCTCTAGCCCCTGCAAACGAACTCCAGATGCATATGCCACTTTGTGCATCTGGCTGTCTTTGTGGGGATCTTGGGAAATTGAACGCTGGTTGGCCTTGCAGACAAGCACCTTAACTGCTGAGCCATCTCCCCAGCTTTTAAGTAATCTTATATTGCTTTCAGAAGCAGAAAAAATATCACTCTGCAAAAAGGTTAACAACTGAGTGTTAATGACTGTTTCTTGACAAGACTACACTCAGCTTTCTTAGTGTATATAACTGTCATTTTCCCAAGTGGTTTTCCCTTTCCCTTCGAACTCCTGCACTTAAATGTACATTAAATGCTTCTCTTAGTAAACTCCAATGTTGCTTCAGATGAAAACAGCACAGTGGCAAATTCAAGCCACACATGCAATGAGGAGTCTCATGGGCTGAACAGGGGCAAGACTAGTTAGCTAAGAACTCCTGAACACACAGTCCACCAGGGGGTCCACACTCTTTGCTAAGCACTGACTCGCGCTTGTGTTTTGGAAGAGCTCTGCTGAGGTCACATCCAAGAAGCCTGGAGTCTCAGAGGAGCATCCCCAGGGCTGTGCTTCATCCAGGAGTGAGGATGGATAGGGTGGGAACGGGCCAGGTGGTCAGGTGAGTAGTCCGACCTTCAACCTCCTCAGAAACGCATAGGTCAAATGAGGAGGGCATGGAATATGTTATCCTAAAGCGCATTGGGCTGTGGCTTTGATGCCCACTGCAGGTACTCAGGCTTGGCTGCAGACAGCTCTCCCTCACCACTGCTCAGCTGTAGATGGCCTCAGGAAGCTGCTCACAGAGACTGTAGCGGGATGCTCCCCTTCTGCTTTAATGGAGTCTGCCTGACCATGCCCCACGTCCTCCCACAGTGAGCAGTGCTGCTGCCGTGCTCCCTTCTGCCACTGTGCTTGTCACATGTGCCGTTTGTTGCTATCTACTCTGTGTGCAGCGTGCTCGACTTTCCCTGTGTCTGTCTAACTATGCTTGCCCAGAAGCAGGGGACTGGGTGAGAGCCCTTGACATGGGAGATATTCTAGGGTAGGCAAGGAGCAAGCAATGAGGCAGGGACAAGGAGGTGACCATGGTGGCTACTCCACAGTCCTGCAGGGTTCCAGATGCCAGGCATGGGATGTGCTTCCAAGCTGATCCTTCAGGGTGAGGAGCTGCCTCTTGGTCATCTAGGCATCTCAGCCTCACTCAGGCAAGTCCAGGAAGCTCTAGCCAACAGGCGGCTCCGGATGTTACTATAGGGGCCATGGGCCATGAGCTGAGGGTCAGTGACAAGAGCTTGAAGGGACACAGGACTGTGATCTGGCTGCCACTACCTGATTGCAAGATGCCTACGAGATGCATATCAGAAATATATAATAAGAGGATTGTATTGTGAGGTGACTCATGGAAATCCATAACTTTTCATGCCCCCCCCCAGGCATAGTATTACAGGCTATATGGGATTAAGATGGCTTGATGTGGTTTTCAGTCTTTCTTATTTGAGGGGTGGAGACCAAGACTGACAGAACCCACATAGGATGGGTGCTTAAAATATTTTTGAATTAGGGGCTGGGGAGATGGCTCAGAGGCTAAGAGCACTTTGCTGCTTAAGCATGAGGGCCACTCAGGTTGGTGACCACCAAGTTCAACTTCCTAGAACCCAAGTAAAAAGCCAGGTGTGGCCATGCAGATCTGTAACCCCACTCTGCAGGGATGGGGGAAGACGAGAGAATGGCTGATGATGGACAGTAGCTTCGGTTGAGGAAGACACCTGTCTCAAGACAACACATGGATGAGCAATAAGAGAAGAACACCCAACGCTCTCCTCTGCCCTCCATACGCATGTGCATCCGCATACATGTGTGTATATGATACACATCGCACACACACAAGCAAAAACTGTTAATTTAGAGCTTAGAGATGATTCAGTGGGTCAAGTGCTCATTACACAAACAGGAAAACTTAAGTTCAGATCCCCAGCACCCATGTGAAAGCCAGGTGGTGTCATATACCTGTAATCCCAGCTCCAGGGAAGTGTAGACAGGGTTATACACTGGAATGGCTGGCTAGCTTGTCCAACCAAATCAGTGAGCTCCAGGTTCAATGAAAGATCCTGTCTCAAAAAATAAGATGAAAGGTGACTCAATAAGACCCTCAAAGTTGAGCACTGGCCTCCACACCCATGTACACACATGTTCCTAGACGTCTGCACACACATATGTAAACATACATACACATGCCACACATACAACACACACAAAGACTGTTGATTTAATCTAGTCTACCCAGACATCTACTTACTTCTGTGTGGTTTGTCTAGTTTCTTCTTCTTCTTTTAAATCTCTTTATTTATTTGAGAGAAAGAGAGGAAGAGGAAGGTAGGTAGAGAATGGGTGCACCAGCCCTCTAGCCACTGCAAACAAATGTCAGACACATGCGCAATCATGCGCATCTGGCTTATGTGGGTCCTGGGGAATTGAACCCGGGTCCTTGGGCTTTGCAGGCAAGGACCTTAACCACTAAACCATCTCTCCAGCCCCAATCTCTCCCTTTCTTAATAACACCCTTTCTTCAATACTCAAAGATGACTCTGTGGGACGCCTGTCACCCCCCCCCCCTCAGGCCACAGCCTCAGCACAAAGCTATGCCCCTTTTGGTGTGTTCCTGGGGATTTACCAGGCCACAGCTTGACACCCACCACCTTGATTTACATTACAATTTACATTAGTAAATTGCCACGAGCAGATGCTGAGTTTCTTAGTGTTTTTCTGTTCGGTGCCTTGGCACTTGCCATGAGTCCGGTGTGTCTATTTTCTATGGATGACTTAGATACTCTTGCCTTTCAAGGAGGTTTGTGAACTCCAAAGTCATAGCCTGAGAAAAGCAGCCCCGAGTAGCATTTTATGGAGCTACTGAAGTCTCCAGCAGTCAGATTATGAGTTTCTGCCTGCTCCCCATTTGGGACACCTCATGGGGTGTTGTCTGTGTTTGGGGCCCTCTTGCCTGAGAGGCAGTTGGCTGTCACAGTGGGGCTGATGATGAATGTGAGTTGAGTTGAAACACAGTGGGCAAAAAAGCATTTATTTTAGCATGCTACATACACAGCAGTCTTAGCACGCCTAAGTACTGGTTTCCAAACATTTTTTTTTTAATCCTTGGACTCAGATTCCTTTATTCAAAAGAACTCTTGCCCAGAAATGTAAAGCAAGAAAATTGATAAAAGAGAGACTGACCCTGGGCGGGCCTGGCTGGAGCTCAAGCTCCGCCCCCAGGGAGACCTTGGCTATAAGAGTCCCTTGAGGGACTAGGGAGCCAGGCCTGAGAACTTTGGCAAGGGGCAGCAGCAAGGAAGACCCAGGCCCAGGAGGCCTTAAAAAATGTGCAAGTAAGATGGTGGGACCAGGGAGATAGCTCAGTTGACAAAGTATTTGACATACAAGCACGAGGACCTGAGTCAGATGGTGACCCACACCTGTAATTCCAGTGCTGGGGAGGCAGAGACAGAATCCCTAGACTATGTTGGCTAGTGAATGTAGCTTCATTGGTGAGTTCAAGGTTTACCAAGAGACTCTTTCTCAAAAAAATATGATGGAGCATAATTGAGGAAGATACCTTATATTGATATCTGGCCCTCACATGCACATGGACACACATGTACACACACCATTCACAAATAGACACACACACACACACACACACAAGATGAAGGGAGTTCCCACGGGGTTACCCCTCCTTCCACAGGCCTTGCTTGACCTGTCCTCAGCTCCTCAGTTTGCTACTGTCCAATACACTACTGTGGACATAGAGAACCCTGCTGCCTTCTCAGATGCCTTCCTGTCTATAGCAACTCCCATGGGGCAGAGAAGGCTCTCTCTGTTTTCTGTCAGTACCTCAGCACAGTCTCATCACCTGAGCATTCTGCACAGGAACCCCAGAAGAACAGAGGCAAAGATACCTGGCACTCTAGGCACCAGGCTACTATGACCTCACACACTGAGTTCCAGTGAAAATAAGTTCCACTCAACAAAAAATGCACAGAGACAGCCCTGAATGCCTAAGGACAGAGAGACAGCCTAGAGCAAGCACTGAATTTAAACATGCATATGCATTCAAGGCAAGACAAGGCCACAGTAGACCTGCAGTGTTTGGTTTGGTTTAAAAAAACAAATATATATATATATATATATATATATATATATATATATATATATATATAAAACAAGTTAAAACTAGAAGAAAAGATGCTTGAGGATGTCTAGCTGCAAAACGTCTCTAATAGTCATATGTGCGATAATGTTAATATTTTCACTAATGATGGTGTTTCTCTGTGGTGGAGGAGGGAGCAAGGTCTGTCTCATGTCCACTTTTCCTTCTTGGGTGGCCAACACATACATGTTTGTGGCCATAGAACTCCTCTACAGTTTGGCATCAAAGAACTGCAAACCTGCATTCAGGGATGCAGATGCTCTGGTTTTAACGGAAACCCACCTTTGCTCCAGGCCTCCTGGGAAGTGGTTGGAAGAAGCTCGGCTCCCAATCAGGACTGCAAATCATCCAGGTGTGCCACAAGCCCAGCCAGGTTCTGGGACGTGCTGCCAGGCCCTGGCAGAGGCACACTGCCAGGTTGTGCTCTGAACCAGCCTCCAAGGACATCTGCTCAATCGCCCCGGCCAGTGCAAAGCACCAGGAGAGCATAGGGTCTCCTCAGTCCTGAAATCAGGGTCTGCTTGCCTTTCCTTGTCTCACCTGCTCTCAGGCCTCATACTGGGCACAAGCCTGACAGCCTGCTCTGCCGCCACCTTGTCAGAGCTTCCATACAGATGCCGTGCACTCCCACAGGCCTCATGAGGGATTACAGGGATCAGGATGGGCAACAGTTTCCAGTTTCAGGGACCTGGGGCTACTTGTCCCCATTGGTTTCCACCTAGGAGGAAGAAGTGAGGAGCTTGTGCAATGGGCCACGTGCCCGACAGGATCCCCTGGCAACCCTGGCCAAGGCTTTCAGCGCATGGCAGGGCCTGAAGCAGAATTGCAGAAACAGCCTTGGTCAGAGCAGTCAGTTCCCTCCTCACTAAGTGACAGGGCCTCAGCCATTTCTTTTCTCACTCCACACCAGTCCTTGTCTCTTGGGACCTAAATCAAGGGATCTACCTGCTTCCAGGAGATGGAACAGAAAGCCTCTTCCTGTAGATTTTGCCAGGAGGCCAAACATCCCACTCTGCTCCAAAAAGCAAGGGAGCATCCAAACCCGTTTGCTGTGAGAGCCAAGGCAGAGCCACTGGCGGCTGGTAGGATAACCACAGACAGCTCCCATCCCTGCTCCCATGCATGAGGATTCAGAACAGAATGACCTCCGGAGAGCCTCAGCCTTCCTTTGGGGCAACACTGCTCACATTTCCAGGCAGATTCTCTGCTGACTCTGAAGTGCTTGCAGGCAGTGGCTCAGAGCAGCCGCTGTTGTAGGCGACATGAGGTGGGTCCCTGCCATGACCAAGGTCCAGTGGGTGACGTCTGTCACTACCGATCTCCCTCTTCAGTGCTTTCAGGTTCCTATGTAAACTTCTTTATGTAGCAGAAGGATTATTTTTGGGACACTGATGAAGGGAAATTGGGCATGGGAATGTCTTTTCTTATGGCTTTTTCAGATTTCAACATATAAACCCATCCCTTTTGACCCATCACTCCATGATGACAATGGTTGGCTTGCCTGACCCAGCTCTGGAAGGCCTAGGCCCACTTAGTTCAAATCTGAGTCCAGCTGGCCCTCCACTCTTCAGGCCCAGGGACGCTGTCATGGGTTTTCATCTATGGCCTTGGTTACTTGAGTATTTCAGGCTGTTTTTCACATAACTTTGGCTTGATTAAAACCCAAATGCATTTGGGCCAACCACATTTCCCTTTAATTTTTCAGCAGAAATTTATTTTAAGGGAAATATAAGCCATGCATTACTGATCCCTCCCCCCTATTGTGGCCTCCAAGTTGGCCATTGGTGGGTGGGGGCTTCTTCCAGTGCCCAGGACTATCCTTGAGAGTCCTGGTCAGGGCAGCAGCCACCCTACTGCACAGTGGACCTTCTCTTGCTCAGAATCCATGCAAATAGCCCAGGGTCCCCTGTGATTTGTGTGTGGTAAGGATGTGTGTCTACAATGAGCAGGACTGAGTTTTTGTTGTTGTCACATATAACCCATTATTTGTGAGTGCGTTTGGACTTAGAAAACATATTTTCTCTGCTTTGACTGACAGAAAGCTCAAATCTGATAGAGGATCCATGTCTTACACATAAGGCTGGTGGACCAAATCCTCCAAAGACTCTGATGAAGCTTTCAGACTCTGGTGAACCCTCCACAGATCCTGATGGACTCTCCACAGACCCTGGTGAACACTTTACAGATCCCGGTGAACACTCCACAGACCATGGTGAACTTTCCCCAGACCCTAATAAACACTCCACAGACCCTGGTGAACCCTCCACAGATCCTGATGAACAATCCACAGACCCTGGTGAACACTCCAGAGATCCTGGTGAATAATCCACAGACCATGGTGAACACTGCACAGACCCTGGTGAACACCACAGATCCTGGTGAACACTCAATAGACCCTGGTGAACACTCCACAGACCCTGTTGAACACTCCACAGACCCTGGTAAACACTCCACAGATTCCAGTGAACTCTTCACAGACCCTAGTGAACACTCCACAGACCCTGGTGAACTCTCCACAGATCCCAGTGAACCCTCCACAGACTCTGGTGAACTCTCCACAGACCCAGGTGAACTCTCCACAGATCCCAGTGAACCCTCCACAGACCTTGGGGAACCCTCCACAAACTCTGGTGGACCCTTCACAGACTCTGGTGAGCACTGCATAGACTCTGATGAACTTTCCACAGACGCTGTGAACCCTCCACAGACTGGTGAACTCTCCACAGACCCTAGTGGACCACAGGTCCTGATGAACTCTCCCCATGTCCCAGTAAACCTTTTAGAGACACTGGTTCCCTTTGTGTTTGCTCTGTGCTCATCAGCTGAAGTTGGCTAGTGAGAAATAAGAAGTGGGGGCAGGGCTGGAGAGATGGCTTAGTGGTTAAGCACTTGCCTGTGAAGCCTAAGGACCCCGGTTCGAGGCTTGATTCCCCAGGACCCACGTTAGCCAGATGCACAAGGGGGCACACACATCTGGAGTTCATTTGCAGTGGCTGGAGGCCCTGGTGTGCCCATTCTCTCTCTCTCTCTCTCTCTCTCTCTCTCTCTCTCTCGGCCTCATTCTCTCTCTGTCTGTCACTCTCAAATAAATTAAAAAAAAAAAACAGAAAAATTTTAAGAAAAGAAATGGGGGCAAATCTGTTATTAACAATGTTCGTATTCCCTTATATCCTGCTGGGGAGGTTGTAACCTGGTGCAGCCACTATGGAAATCAGCCTTGAGTTTCCTCAGGAAAAACTAAGAGTATAACTACACCTTATGACCCAGCTGCACTACTGGGTATTACTGAAGTACAGAATCTAACCAAGTACTTTGCAGAGATACTTGCACATCCATGTTTACTGAGGCACTGTTCCCTGTAGCCAAGATATGGAATCAGCCTAGTTACCTACCAAGAGGTGAAGGGATGAAGGTGGTGTGACATATGGACACAATGGAATTTTATCCAGCTATAAAGGGGAATGAAATGAGGTTGTTTGCATGAAAATGGATACAACTGGACATCATCAGACCCAGAAAGATAAATAGCTTAAATTTTCTCTCATTTATGAATCCTGGACTCTATATAGATACATAAAGTCATATATAAATATAGGACCTGAGAGTAGAAGTGAGAGAGAGGGAATGTAGGGGAATAGTGGTAGGGGAAAGTATACAGTTAAAATGCTTAGCATACTTATATGAAAATGTCTTCACAAAAAGCCATTGCTGTTTATAATAGATATATGACAATAAAAATAATTTTAGGAAATTTAAGCTCACAAACTTTCCCTCCTAAGTCACCCATGACAACAATATGATTTTCTCAAAAGGAAAACATGAAGTTCTGTGTTAGTCAGATTAGTGTTACTATTTAAAAAAAATGAGATTCTTAGCTTATGGAGATAAAAGTTCCAATTTCACAATATGGTTTCAGAGACTGCAGTCCATGATTAGACTGACTCTTCACTTTTAGCCCATTGGTAGGGTTCCAGGTGACAACTGGGAATGGCTATTAGATGACAATGATGGGAAGCATGTGGAAGAACAAGTGACTCCCTCACAGCAGGAGGACAAAGGAGAAAAGGAAGAAACCAGAATGCCGCAATCTCCTTAAAGGGCATACCCCTGTGACCTCTGTGATCTAAGGACTGCCCTGTATGCCCCATCCCCTAAAAGGATATAACCCTTTGACCTCTGTGACCTAATGACCTCCTTCTACCCCTCATCCCTTTAGAGGACACACCCCTATGATCTAAAGACCTCCCACTATGCCCTACCCCTTGTTTCTCAGTAGCAACATCTGTATCACATGGACCAGGCAAGACATTCAACATCCAAACATCCATAGCTTTCCCTTTCCCCAAAGGCTCATGACCATCCCACATACAAAAGGCTGTCAGTCCATCCCCAAGAGTCCTCCAGTCTCACTCACTCCAGCATTGCCCCAAAGTCTGAATTCAAGACTCAGACAAACTCAGCTGTGATATCCTGTAGACTCAAAAAGAAAATTACAAACTTAAAACACTGAATTTGAGAAAGCCACACTCATTCAGAAGGGAGGGATCAGACCAAGGCAAGGCCAAAACTCATGAGAGAAGATATGTGTTGCAGTCAGGTTCGCATTGCTGGTAGAAAGCCCCCAACCAAGAACAGCTTGGCTTATAGACTCAAGAGGAAACTCCATGATGGCAGGGAAAATGATGGCATGACCAGAGGGTGGACATCACTCCCTGGCCAACATCAGGTGGACAACAGGAAAGGGAAAGTGTGCCAAATGCTGGCATGGGGAAACTGGCTATAATACCCATAAACCCACTCCCAACAATACACTGCCTCCCAGAGGTGTTAATTCCCAAATCTCCATCAGCTGGGAACCTAGCATTCAGAACACCTAAGTTTATGGAGGACACCTGAATCCAACCACCACACCATGAAATCCCAAGTCTCCATATGCAGCATCCAGATCTCACTGCAGTGGGATGTGGACTCCCAAGGGCTTGGGAATCACTGCCCTATGGTGGAGTTGGTTCTAGCCCACATGGTCACTCCCTCGGGCTGGCTTTTCATGCTGTGTGTAGCTTTCTTCCATTCAGCTTCATGTTCACAGCACCACATGTCACCCTGTTGGCATGCTGTATGCAGGTTCTCAGACCCTACCACCACCTGCATGGTCCCTTTCGTATTCCTTTGACATCCAACTATAAGTCTCAATACCCAATAACTCTTGTCATTGTCAAACCAGCATCACAACAGCAATGAAGTAGGGAACCAATCACAGAAGTTATACCTGGGCCCATGGCTTTGAACCATGACCATGATGCCCTTGGGACAGCTCTGTGGCTGTGCACAGGTAAGAATCTGAATTCCAGGGCAGTTCTTGACATACAGAGCACCCCAGGGCTCTTTTCTGAAAAAGCTTTCTGTCCTAGAAAAGTCCTTGAAACACATTTGAATTTCTACACTTGGCCTCTGGTGGTGACCTGAGGCACTTGGTTTCTTTATAATGATACTCTCCTTGGTGATGGCTTTACACAGATACACTCCTTTTCTGGCTATGGTGTAAGTTTTCCAGATCCTTCTGTTCTGCTCCTCTTTACTGCTGATTCTCACTGTAAATCTGACTACAAGCAAACAGTAATACCCATGCTACTTCCTGAGTGCCATGCTGTCTTTAAAGTCCTTCTGCCAGATAAGTGGTTTATTGTCTTTACACCCAGTCTCCCACAAAGCCTCAGGTATATAAATGGCATTCAGCCAGTATTTTCTATAGTGTCATAGGATAGCTTATCATATAACTCCCAGCAGTGTTCTCATTCCCATCTGAAATCTCACCAGCCTGGCCTTTACTGTCCACATCTCTGACAGCATTCTGGCCTTCTGAGCCTCCACCAGAATTGCCCAGTAAGCTCTGCTTACAGCTTTCTCTAGCCCATCCTCTCAACTCTTCCAAATTCATCCTATAAACCTAAGACTCCTCCATATATTCAAGTTAGCTATAGCTGATATCCTCGCTCCTGATACCAACTTCCTATATTAAACAGCTTTCCATCACTATAACAAAATACCTAAGATAATTAAGTTACAAAGAAAAAAAAGGTTTGTTCTCAATGAAGTTCCAGTTCAAGACCTGGAAGATCCATCACTGAGTTTCTGATGGAAATTTTGGGTGGCAATATGGAGAGAACATAGCTGCAAACTGCTCTCTCATGAGTCATTTAGCAAAAAGATATAAGAGATCAGAGTCTCACATCCCCTGCAAAGAGATGTCTCCAGTGATATAAGGATTTTCTCCTAGTCCTCACCCTCAAAGGTTCCACCACTTTCGACAGCACTACTGTGGATCCCACTCCTTTACCACATGGGCTTTCAGGGGACACTTAGGAAACAGGCATTCATGGGTTTGGAGGGAAGGGACCATTGCTTTATCAAGAGACATGAAGCACCTGGAAGATTACATTGTCAGAGTCCTCAGAAGAGAGAGCCAGGATCAGAATCAGGCAGCTGTAGTAAAGATCTGAGCAGCCGGCACAGCTGGATCCACACGGTGTTTACAGAGCATGAGATAGCCTTAGAAGTGTTGTCTAGTGTCATGTCGGCATTGTTGGCATGGTGGGCCAAGTGCATGCCGCTAGGTGTAAGACACAGAGACACAGAGGAGTCAGGGCCACGTTCAGCATATCCACTCTCTAATTGTGCCTCAACCCAACCCTGTCTCAGAAAGATCATTTGGTTTCTCTCCAGATTAAAGATAATATGAATAAAAAGCTAAATAGCCACTCACATCTTATGTGAACACAGGTGAATGACCAGCTTGGTAGTCATTATGCCAAACACCCACGAAGACTCCCAGTGAGACAGCTGGGCACCAGCTCACACTGGAGCCATGAGCTCACTGGAGTCCAGTGGCCCCACTGTTTACAAGAGCCCTAGTGCTATAACTGTGACCACAGCAAGTGATTCATCACTCCTTTGTTGGCCAATGTTTTCCTTGAATGGCTGTCACTCACAGCTGTCTTCAGTGTCCACTGCCTACACCCAGAGAGTAAGCAATTCTAAATAAGGTCCCTCAAGTTTGACCACAGGTTGTCCTCTAAACAGAGATAAATAGGACTCTTTATGCCAGTTTATACATTGTTATCAGAGTACCTTCAGGTGAGGCACCATCAGGATGTGAGGATTTGAAAAAATCAACTGAAGAGGGTTTGGATCAGTTAGAATACACAGAGCACGAGTTTACACCCTGAGGAAAACAGTCTAGGGTAGTAAGGCAGGGATTCCACTGGGGTTACTTATAGGAGCATGGGTGACTCAAAGACAACGGTACTACTGAAAAGTCCCCAAAGTTCTTGCATGACCTTCAAGCAACTCAGTTCAGTAGAGTGCCCAACAATTGTCATTAGGGCCATGTGTATCTCCTAATGCTAAGAAGCTTTCTGAGCCTTATAAATTTAATTTACTTCCTCTATCTTATAAGCTTCCCTCCTATCTCCAGGGAAAATGTTTCAATTTGGAAGAAATAGGTATACAACAATGACATTCACTGCAGAGAGAAGGTGACAAGACGTGAGAAGCAGAGGCTACAGAGATGCCATTGGAATGTGGAGGAGGTGACCAGGAGCTAAGAAATGCTGGAAAAGGCCAGGAAAGGGTCAGTCCCTGGGAGCCTGCAGAAGGAACCAACCTTGTGCACGCATGGCCCTTTGCCAGTGCGTTTGACTTCCAGTTGCTGACCTCCCGCGTACAGGACAAGCCATCCGTGCAGCTAGAAGCGGCCAAGACGGTGGTTGTTTGTTGCAGCAGCAGTGGGGTGCGCATGGCTGTGTGGTGAAGCCACAGACAGGAGGCCCTCCTTTCAGAGCTCCACTTCCCAGGACTCACTTCCCTTGATCCAAAACCCCTTGTCCGAGTGTTTTCAGGCCCAGGAGCAAGAGAGCACATCCTAGGATAGAACATGGCATGGATGGAGGCAAAATTCAGTGGAAAGGGGGAAAAAAGTCTCTTGTAAGTCTTGTCAAAGAGCAAAACTCCTTCCTGAGACACTGTGCGGGAAACATCTCTTCAACCAGTCAAGGTCAGCCCGTGACAGGGAAGCAGGTCAGCTTCCTGGACAGTTGTGAAACATGTCGGAGCACATTGGGAAGGGCTTGGGTACGAAGCAAGGACAGACATCAGCAGACTCCTTCAGCTCTGTGACAATGTGACAAGAGAAGCCCTGGCCACACATGATGAGCTGTTCGCCGTGGTGATTACTCATGGCAGGGGAGACCAGTAGGGAAGCCAACAGGCACACACCAGACATGGCATTCTGGCTGGCTGGTGGCACCCTCTTGCTCCATCCAAGAATCAAACACAACCGAGTGGACTGGCCAGCCCAAGGTCATGTGTGCACTGGTGACAGAATGAAAAGACACTGTAAGAAACTGAGCCCCACCCTACCATGGATGGTGGAATTGGTGACTCTGGCCAGAGGATAGGGCTATAAAACAAGACTATAGGTATCAGAGAGATAGAAAGACTCACCTGTCCCCAGCTGACTGTAGATGTTGACTAGACTTAAAAACACAGCCCTTAAAAACTTGCTGTTAGCCAGGTGTGGTGGCACATGCCTTTAATCCCAACATTCAGAAGGCTGAGGTAGGAGGATCACTGTGAATTTGAGCCTAGCCTGAGAGTACATAGTAAATTCCAGGTCAGCCTGGGCTACAGAAAAACCCTAACTTGAAAATCCTAAATAAATAAATAAATAAATACAAAAGCCTCACTGTTTGTTCCTCTTCAACCTGCAATAGAAGCTTGGTGGAGAGGACAGTAAATACACAAGAAAAATGAGAGTGGGTACATGATTTAGACACAAACTCGGGCTTTTCTTCCTGTGTGTGGTATCTGGCTATTCTAGGACATGGGTATACCCCACAGCTCTGCTAGAAAGAATGAATGAGGAAGGCTGTATCAGCACAGGGCAGTGTGTGGGAGGGGGAATTTGTGAAAAATGGCACAGGGGTTCTCCCTGGTCACAGGTGGGGCCCACTGGGACCAAGAGGAGCCAAGGGTCTTTGTTCATAATTCACTTCTATGCCTCGTGGCTCTGGGATGCCAAGTTTCTTCAGGGATGAAATACATACTTCACTAAAACAACACATTACTTAGCATCTTGTGGTATGAAAACACTGAACCAAATCAAACCAAAACAAAGCCCCTGAGAGATGCCTTTATTTAAAAGCCGCCTTTAACTATGTGCACATGTGGCAGGGGCCACCTCTGTAGTACCAATCCTTTAAGCTGTGACCAGAGAAAGATTGTAAATGTCAAATTTTATGAGGATGGAAAAAAAAGGGATACATTAGCTTAGATATTCTAAATCGTCAAATGTATGGACCCCATTACGTTGATCAGTGTAAGACATACACAGACAGACATATGCAGAGGAAAGGTTTAAGGGAGGGGAGAACATTCCTTGAAATCATTTTATATAGACATTTCCAGGGAGAGATTGGCCGAAAGGCCAGTTCTGGGTTCTCAAATCTTTGTAACTTGGAGTAATCAGTTCTTATCCTGAAGTACCTCATTCAGAGAGTTGCCACTCTGGTGAGGGAACTACTGAGTGTCAAAGACCCCAGAAAGAAGGGATAGGTGAGGAGAGAGGGTGGGTGATCTGTGTCACATCACCCCAGAGCAATCTTCTGCCACAATTTCCAAAGACAACTCAAACTTAAACATGGATATCTGACTTAAGGAACCAAACCAGATTCAATATTGAATCTTCTTGCTCTGAAATTAGGGCCCTTTTCAAACCAGAACCCCAGTTCTGGCCCTATGCAGGCGCAATGCAGTGACCTGAGCCCAGCTTGGTGCTTGCCTCGTTGGTCTGCCTTTAAGCTCCCATGTATGCATCACTCACAAGGACTGGCTATCCACAACGCCATTTTAGAACTGTGTTATAATTAGTTTGGGCTGGATGAATACTTCTTACACACTATTCTAACCATCTTAGCCTGTTACATGAGCCTAGGGGTTGACTCAGGGGTTCAGTGCCCACCAACCAAAGGGCCAACCAAAGGGAGGCAAGATAAGGTTGAGACGGAAGAGAAATCCGGGCAGGGAAAGGAATGCTAACACCCCATTTACAGGCCTGTCTGCTCCAGAACAGGGGCTCAAGGTTGCCCACGTGCCGAGGCCTTCAGGAACCGATAGCCAACAGGCCTCGGCCTCATCACACAGGGCACCTGGTGGCCCAGGAATGCTGCTTTCTTATTGGGCAATTCTGAGATGCCCATTTGAATCCTTCGTGGTGAGTCCAAGTTCTTAAAGAACAACAGAGTGAAGGTTTAAATTTTCTACGTTTGACTACACCACTGATCGGGTGCTGTGACCTGACCCCCGTGCCAGGCACTGTGGGACAGTCCCAGCGGCCATGAGCTCGAGCAGGAAGGGGATCTACAGCTCCCACCATGGGGGAACTGGTGACTTGCTGTGGTGCTCGAAGGTCTAGCCTCAAGTGTATCATACCCAGTGACTCTGGGAAAGAGGGAACAAGGTCCCACCCCAGACTGACTTAGGGGAACCCAAACCCCTGCTGCTCATGCTTTCCTGGGACTCAGAACTTTTATGCAAATACTGTTTTCTGAAACCTAACAAATGAAAGAGGGCCAGGGAGGCTGGGGTATAGACAGACCCCTCCTCTGGCACGTCCAGGCACACTATCAACCCCTTCCACAAATGGCAGGAAGCAGGCTTGGCTCTTTAAGCAGCTGCTGAGAGGAACGGCCCCAGAGGAGAGAGAGTGCACAGGCCTCATTCTGTCCCCTCAGTGGAGACACTGGCCAGCAGACTTCAAGGGGTTCCTATAGACAGCTGACTCCTGTATCCATCCTCTGCTGGACAATCATGGGTTCAGGGCATCTGAAGATCACAGAGCCTGGTGGCAAGGACCCTCCCAAGAGCTGGTTTCTGGAAGGAAATAGAAGTGGTGCTGCCAGGTCTCATAGCACCCTGTGCTGTGGTGGGCTCTGCACTCATGGAGCCCCCTGCTCCCACCTAGTTGATAATGTGTCTGAGCCTGGATCCTACCAATGGTGATGAAGGCTAGAACCTTGGATCTGCACCCGTAACTCATCTCCAGGACTGTTGGGCCTCAGCAGTTAGGAGAGCAAGCTGGTAAGGTAGATAAGATGTCCCTACACTGGCCCCAGCACCTGCTCAGCTGTGTCTACCTTGGGTCTTACCTCCTCCTCAGAACCTGGACTAGCTGTCCACCCATCTCTTACACCATGTCCCACCCCTGGCTTGCACAGTGGCTTGGGGAAGAACCCTCAAACTATTTCCTTACACTGTCTCTGAGTTTATTGCCTCAGATTGTTCAGAAACATCAAATCTCATTTCCACTGTCTCATCTACTAAGTTCACTCGGGGAGAAGATAATAAAATTAAGAAATGAGTAATTACCCTCCTAATTCTGTGGGCCCACAGGTAGAAAAGCCCAATACTATGCCAGGTGGAAATGTGTGATGACTGTGTGCCCCAAAGGTGGAGAAAGAGCTGTGGAGAATGACGGGGCTGGGTGTGCAGAGCACTTTGCTGTGGGGAATCCCAGGATGAGGGGTGTAGAGCCCACCGCACAGCCCGAGCTCGGCTCACCTCTGACCCTACTCTGTAGCTCCACTTCTAACTCAGCAAATCTCGAGTTTGGTCTTCCAGGGTGGAGGAGCCCACCCCAGGCTCAGCCCTGTTTCAAAGGGAATGTCACCACATAGCCCAGCACTGGTGTTGGTGTGGGACCACTGACTGGAGCTAAGGTTCGCTGGTGTTGCTGTGGTTGCATTCCCATGTGGAGAGAACAAAGAGCCATGATCTGCGAGGCAGGCCCTGCGAGAGCCTGCAGGACGGCCTCTGGGTGAGTGCAGTGCGCTAGAGAGCGCGTTCTCATTACCGTAAGTCAACACAGGTGTGCTGCAAGCGCTGCCAGGCAGGTGAGGGCTTGTTTTCTTTTCTCTTTACAATCATTCTTTTATCCCCCACCCCAGCTCAGATCTGAGCCCTCATCCCAGTGTGGATCAGGGAGGAAATGTCACCTGGCACTGGTAGGTATTAAATTTCCTTATCAATAACTGCCATCCTTCCCAGTTTATCTTGGCCTTGGGCACCTGCAAAGCAATAAAAGACTGTTAGAAAGAGCCACTGGCCTGGAGCCTCTCCACAGAGGACTGCTGCTGAGGACCCGCAGTGGCCTGCAAGGGGGCACACCCACATCAAAGCAGCCTGCTCCTCACAGAGGCCAAATGCAGCCATAAAACCAGCCAGTGCCTCCATGAAAGAGACCTTGTCAACCCCTGCCCAGGTGGCACCCTCCCCAGCGTCAGCTTCTGGGTGCCCACAAGGCTGCTCTTCGAGGAGGCGTCCCCCCATGGACAAAGGTACAGGCACCACCCCAGCTTGGGAGGTTGAGAGACCAATCCAGAAAAGGCCTCACCTGTGAGGAGATAGAGACTAACAGACGAAACTTGAGGCTGAAGCACAGGCCTTGGGGAAAGGTCCCGTGCCTCCCCCTTCTGCATCTATGTCCTCACAGCTCTGGCTGTGATCCTCCCAAAGGAATACTGCCTGTCTAGCTCCCCTCCCACCTGACCAACAGGTGAATTTAGGCAAATGGACACCTTCTATTTCAGCCAGTCCCATCTTTCTTCATTCTTGTCTGCTCCTAACACACTGACTTGCATGTGTGTGGTGCCTAGAAACACCCAGCCAAGGTGGCTTGCAGATAAAACTGGTCTTTTCAGAATCCATAGAGGAAAAAACAAACCATTCACTGTGACCATAAGTATATGGACAGCAGGTCTGGAGGTCCAGCTCCTAGGTCCCTCTCAAGTCAGTTTCCCTACAGAGGGGTTGTGGCTCCACAGCACACCTGCCCCAGGACCCCAGTGCCATCTAGTGGAGGTAGCCTGCTCCTGCAGATGACCAGAAGCTTGCCAGCAGAGGTGGGGGACACCTCACAGCACCCCAGACCACACAGTCTGGCCTCTTGTTATGTACTGAGTTGTTTTCTTCAGGGAGACAACTCCTGTTCCCTATGAACATGAACATATTTGGAAATAGGATCTTTAATGATGTCCCTAAATTAAGACAAGGTCCTAGTGGAATGTCTGGCCTGGGGGACAACAAGGGAAGTTCCACACAGAGCATACGCACTCAGTTTTTTTCTTTCTTTCTTTTGTTTTTTTGTTTTTTAGAGGTAGGGTCTCACTCTAGTTCAGAATGACCTGGAACTCACTATGTAGTCTCAGGGTGGCCTTGAACTCACGGTGATCCACCTACCTCTGCCACCACATCCGGCTCCGCACTCATTTCTTGAAGGAAGATGATTCTGTTGCCAAGCCCTGTAAATCATGAACATATTGAAATCATCTGCCCATCCTGGCCACAGGAGACGTTTCCAAAGTCAGATTGCTGCTGACCGACCATGTGGTGCTCCAGTGGAGGTCCCATTCAGAAATTAGGTCAATTGATAGTTGTGTCAGGCAAGCCCTTCTCCCAGCTGACCCTGCAATAAGGCCATGCATTCCACAGCTTGAAGTGGGTGGTTGACATCTTGAGGCTTTGGATCCTGTGGTAAAGTAGCTGGTTCTAAACTTCAGGGGAAAGCCCATGGTCTGCATGGGGTGCTTGCTCCCCAACACTGGCCTCAATTGTTCCATGGGATTTTGCATCTGGCCATAGAGAACTTTGTCTCTCGTGCTTGTCCATCTGCCCCAGGCCTTCTGGACGGGGCTCCACGCTGGCCTGAATATGGCTTCTGCTTCTTTGTTTTGCAAACTCATAGGAAGGAGGTCAGGCACCCTTACATTTTCTGACCAAAGTGTTCATTACAAGCCAGCTTTGCAAAACAACAATTCATTTGTCTCTATCACAAAGATCCCTGCTGACCTTCAGGAACAAAGCGGAATGGGTCCTAAGACCTTTCTTTCCAGCCCACCCTCTCCTGCTGGGATGCCAGGGCCCAGCCGCAGTTTACTATGGTGTTTCGGAAATAACTCCATCCTGCACAGGGGACACCAGCCCCACACTCTCCTGCTGCACTGTGGGCTTCATATCTGAGCTCAGGGCTAAGCAGCCAAGAGATAGCTTTCTGAGGAGGTGTACTTGCCCTGCCTTAGTGGTCGGAGGAGAGTTTGGAGTTGAATGTGGAGATCTTGCAGGGACTACTCATCCTGTGTGCACTTCCCTATAGGCCCAGGCTTGCTTTTCTGCCTCCCACAGGAAGGTCCACTTCTGGGACCCAAATAGCCCACAGAAGGCCTTGTCCAGTATGGGCCATGGGTGCCACCTGGTGGTAGGTAGTGGCCTTGCTTGAGCTAGTAGATTCAGGGGCAAGTGAGAACCAGTATCAGCTTGAAGAGCATCGTTTTTCCACCGCAGAGGGCTTTGCCCCATTGGATGTGTCATAGAGCCAGTAAGATGTCCTGAAAAACAGTGTGGTAGTTTGAATAGAATAGATGGCCCCCAATATATTTCAGTTGTTTATTTGTTTGTAGTTTGCATATTTAGCCATCTGGCTGGAGGCAATGCCATCGTGTGGATCTTAAGGTGTGGTGGTGGGTTTGAGATTTCAATCTAAAGATATGCAAAGTGTGCCTAGCTGGAGTTCCTGAAGTATGCTGTGCTGTGTGGCTTTTTGGCCTTTAGGCCTGTACTTCTCCCTCTCTGCTTGGGCTTGTGAAGGCAGGCCAGCTTCTTCTGCCATTATGGAACTTCCCTGGATCTGTAAACTTTAATAAATATCCCTTCCTCCATAACTGTGCCTGGTCTGGAAGTTCATCTCAGCAAACCTGAAGCTGTCTGCTACAGAACTTGGTACCAAGGAGTGGGGTGAGATGAACCTTACTATGTGGATGTTGATCTTGAGGAACCTTTGTTTTGGAGGAATAGGCATGGACTTGGTGCTTACAACTGAAGATGTCGTCTGGAGTGGTAAGCCAAGTTTTATGGACTATTCTGACGAGAGTGTGAGAATGCTAAGTGAAGACAGCATTGAACTTCGAGGCTTGGCTTATGAGCTTTCTAAGAGGAAGGAAAGACTGCAGAGGACTTTGTTGGAACTGGGCTACTGGCATAAGGGCTGGCTGCGTCCTGCTGCCCAGGCCCAGAGAGTTTGACCAAGGTTAAATTTGTAATGGACTGATGTGCTTGGCTAGAGATATTGGACTGAGAGATTTAAGATTTTAAGCTGGAAAACCTCAAGCAAGTTAAAATTACAGGCACAGAGACTGGTTTTAGGTTACTGAATCTGCTATTGCCAAACACATTAGCAATCTTAAAGGAAGATGTTCCAACTGCTTTACATTAAAACAATGGAAAGGATGTCTGAGGAAAGACTATCATAGAAATGCAAACACTTTTGGAAAGAGTTGACTGGAGAAGGAACCTGCTTTTCAAGGCTATGATTTGTTTCGTCCCTGAATTAAGAATATGGCTGTGTCCTGCACACCTGGTATTGGTTTCAGAAGCATGAAAAATGCATGGAGTGGCCGTGAATTGCACATGCTTCCAGGAGCCGCTGCTGAGATGCAGCACGAGGTAGGGCCTGATGCCCTGATAGGCTGAAAGAGCCTTTGGAAAATGTGAAGAGTGGTCATGAATTGCACATGGTTCCAGGAGCTGCTGATGAGATGTGGCATGAGGCAGGGCATGATGCCCTGACAGGCTGAAAGAGCCTTTGGAAGATGGACCATGGTTTGCATGAAGACCTGAAGATGTTTTGTATATACCAGGACTGTGCAAGGCCTACCATAGAGCACACTGTTGGCCTGGGATGGAAGTGTTCCCCAGCTACTCTGCCCAGCTGGAGGGGCGGAAT
Organism: Dipus sagitta; assembly: GCA_036346955.1. Classification (NCBI taxonomy): domain Eukaryota; kingdom Metazoa; phylum Chordata; class Mammalia; order Rodentia; family Dipodidae; genus Dipus; species Dipus sagitta. The sequence continues at coordinate 139,886,367 of CM070778.1, forward strand.
TGGAAAGTCTGGAGACTGTTAGTCTCTGGGTATATTGAACTTGAACTGCAAAAGTTTGGTGTGTGTTTGATGGTGGTTGAGTTTGCATTGTTTTAGTCTCTCCTTGCTGTGCCTTATACCAGTTGAAAATGTTTACTCTGTGCCTTTATATGTTAGAAGTGTTTAACTTGTTTGATTTTACAGGTCTTCATATCTTAAATTGGTCAAGACTGTGGGGACCTTTGAAATTGTACTGAGTACAATTTATAATGTGTGATGGTTATAAATCTATTGGGGGCCAGGGGCGGAATGTGGTGGTTTGAATAGAATAGATGGCCCCCAATATATTTCAGTTGTTTATTTGTTTGTAGTTTGCATCTTTAGCCATCTGGCTGGAGGCAATGCCATTGTGTGGATCTTAAGGTGTAGTGGTGGGTTTGAGATTTCAATCTAAAGATATGCAAAGTGTGCCTAGCTGGAGTTCCTGAAGTATGCTGTGCTGTGTAGCTTTTTGGCCTTTAGGCTTGTACTTCTCCCTCTCTGCTTGGGCTTGTGAAGGCAGGCCAGCTTCTTCTGCCATTATGGAACTTCCCCTGGATCTGTAAACTTTAATAAATATCCCTTCCTCCATAACTGTGCCTGGTCTGGAAGTTCATCTCAGCGAACCTAAAGCTGTCAGATACAAACAGCCTGACCCTTTCAGAGTGACTAGAAACCGCTGCGTGTCTGAGTCTGACTGGAGTCCTGAGAGGTGCTGTAGAGCTGCCATCAGTCCCTCTGGGCTCATGTGATTCAGAAATACCTCAGTGGTCCCGAGAGCCAGTCCCAGCTCAGCAGCTTTCTCTGCCTGTGTCCAGAGCTGCCCAGGGAATCTCAGTGATCCCTAAACAGAGAAAGGAAAAGGCAGGCAAGGAAGTGAGACTTTTCTACCTACTGTCTTAGCGAGAATCCCCAGAAACCTCCTTTCTGGTCATCACCCCCAAAGAAGCCCTTTCGAAAGGCCCATCCTGACAAGGCCACAGCCAGCCCACAGCTTTGAGTGCCTTGGGTTCCATCCTTGTACTACAACACAAGTTAATTAATTAATTAAGCCCATTTGCTTTCTTCCAAACTTCAGCAGTGAGTCCCCCTAGTGACCCAGAAAGCCAGGCTAGAAGTGATCTTTAGAACCAACATTTCAGAAATAACATCTTCCTGATGGCCTGTTACTAGCCAGTCACCAGGTTGAGGACATACAACCAGGCCCATGTCTGAAGAGTGCTGCCCCCAGCAAAGAGAAAGTATGGAAAGAGGGAGGGAGAGATTGAGAGAGAGAGAGAGAGAAAGTTTGCTTGCAAGGAGACAGAGAAGAGAGAGAAGAGAGGAGAGATAAGAGAAGAGAAAAGAGAAGGACGAGAAGAGAGAGAAGAGGAAAGGAGATCTGACGGGGAGAGGGAGCTGGCAGGAACAGCTTGCAGGGGAGGAAGAGAGCTCACAGGAGACAGCCTACAGGAAAGCACCCACGTTTGCATCAGGACTGAGGACTGGAAAGAAAGTGCACTGGAGAGGGCCAGAGAGGACAAATGAAGGGCAAGCGGACTTGGGTTGCCCAGGCCTTTGCCACTACCCAAGGCTCAACGCACCCTCCCTGCCTCCTGACAGAGCTTTCTCTGGCCAGCCATTGTCACTCAGATGCTGTGCTCTTCACACTTCGTCATGGCTTTTGCCAGAGTCTTGCAAGCAATTATATGTGGACTTACAAAATACTCAGAGATTCACAATGAGCCAGCAAGTCTGCAAGTCATTTCCAAGATGAAAACTGGAAAGAATACTACCACTTTGAGTGGCAGTGGAATTTGATTATAAATACAGTTTTAGTGAGACCAGGTTTTTACCTAGGGGCTCCAACCAAGAACAGAATGTTTGTCTGCACAGTGCCTGGTTCATCTGGACGCCCTGGGAGGGGAGAACAGATACTGAAGAGCTGTTTCTATCACTCAGGATGACGGTTCTATTTCTCATCCGTTGATGGCTCCCTATTTATGCTGGAAGATGTGAGGTTAGATGTCAGTGTCCACCAAAAGGTGGTTAAGGTGAAGCAGTGAGCTCATCCATCACATGACAAGAGAGGAGCAGGCCGGGGCCAGCATCTGGTCACTGTGAGGCTCTGCGCTCCTGAGTGCTGCCTTGCTGCACAGTTCACCTGGGCTGGCGGCCAGGAGCCAGGGCCCGGCGCTGGCGAGGCTGTGTGATGGAGCGCAGGCCCTCTGCCGCGGGAGCGTGGCCGGAACAACTGGGGGCATTTTCAAGTCTCAGTGGCCAGACACACCAGGACCAAAGAATCTAAAACTCAGGGGCAGCATAGGCCTCAGGATTTTTACAGTTTCCCAGTGATTCTTGGGTACAGCCAGGACTGGAGTCGCTGATGATGGAAATAGCCCCCGGCCCAGTTCTGCTCCGAGGGGTAAAGTGTTCTCAAGTTCCACGTCTCTTGGAGAGGCTGTCTCTCTACAGTGTGAGAACTTCAGATCCAAGCACTTCTGAGCACACCTCTCCCATGAGCCCACGTCTCAGACCACTGAAGACACTCTGTCAACAGGCCAGCCTTGGCTCCCCTGTCTGGAATAATATTTTACTCTTAAAATAATGTTTACAGGGCAGTGCTTTCATATATTTCAAATGTTAAAATCAATTCATTTCTCTTCTCTGCTCAGTATAGAAGATACTTGTGTGTTGTGCAACAATTTGGTCAATACAGAAAGCACAAAAAAGTAGCAGTCATCCTGAATCCCAGGCCCTGGATGGCCACTGTGACGTAGACCTGACACCAGCAATCACCATGCTGGTATATCCTTCCGATATTTTATTATATATTTTGTCTACCAAAATGAAATGATGATACACTTTCATGGCTTTATTCCCCTAATAATAATATCAACCACAGTCAAGGAGAGCACTCTTTTCTATGGCAGCACATATGCCAAAGGAATTACACCCACAGGACTCATGATGAGCTGCAGAGCCCCCAGAGCCTTGCCTCCCACTTCCGCTGGACACTGGTTCTGTAGCACAGCCCATGGTGGTTCTTCACTGGCTCCTCCTCCACCAAAGCTCCCACCATGGTCCACATGCCAACCCCCAGAGCCACTGTGCTGGCCTACTTCTCTGGAGCTATCACTAAGGACTATGGGGGCCACTTCACAAAATGATGACCAGGGAAATCTCACAGGACCACCTGCAGGGCCACTGTGCTGAGCCACCGCTGTCCTAAGTGCCCACTGCCTAAGGACCCTTTTAATTTCTCCTTACATTTTAATTTTAATTTTATTTATTTCAGAGAGAAAGAAAGAGGGAGGGAGGAAGAAAGAGAGAGAGAAAATGGGCACACCAGAACCTCTAGCCACTGCAAACAACCTCCAGACTCATGCGTCACCTTGGGCATCTGACTTACATGGGCACTAGGGAATGGATCCTTAGCCTTCACAAGCAAGCTCCTTAATTGCTAAGCCATCTCTCCAGCCTTCCTTGCAAATCTGTGTGTGTGTGTGAGAGAGAGAGAGAGAGAGAGAGAGAGTGGCTTTGCAAGGTAGGGTTTTGCTCTAGCCCAGGCTAACCTGGAATTCACTATGTACTCTCAGGGTGGCCTCAAACTGCCACCACATCCAGCACCTCCTTACAGGTCTTTTTACAGCCAAACGTTGCTAATTATAAATGCATTTGCTACCTTAGTAGAGGTTATTCACGTAGCTCTCGTCGATTCCACACAAAGAGCACAAGTGAACACCCTCGTTCAAGGCATCCATTTATGACTGGAATACCATTGCTCTTGCTTCAGATCACTGCAAAGATTGGGGAGCAGATATAGGAATTGAATCTTTAAGCCATTTTATTCAGAAAGCCAGCTATCTAAGACAGAAGGTTAGCATGCTAAAAAACTGCCTTCCATCTCATCTCCAGCCGAAAGATTATATATGGGGGACATGGGGGTACACTTATGCCAGAGCTCAATGCTTCCCCTGTGCTTGGGTGTCAACACATACTCTATAGTGGCAGCTGAACTGGGGGGTGGGGGCAGTTAACTCAGAGTAAGCAAACCCTTAGTAATGCACTGTGCTATGCTATTAGCAGGTACGTGTGCATTCCTTGCTATAATCTGCAGTACAGGCATACATTTATAATACGGACTATGACAATATACCCATCTGTCTCTCGGGTTCCCTCTCAGGTGGTTCCTGAGACACTCTAATCAACCACTCCATGGAAAGTGCTTAGAAATCCCCTCTCTTCTTCATCTGACTCCAAGCTCTTGGGAGCAGAGTGCTGGGCACTCTCTCTCTCTCTCTGGGCGGCCCCTGGCTGACTCCATCAACTCCCTGTGGATTCTGCCTCCCAGCAGGTTTTCCTCCATAGAAGCCAGGCCATTTTCAACACCATCTAATACATTAAACAAAGATCAGTTTCACAAGCCAAAATTATGTTAGACAAACAAAACATATTTTTATTATATAAATAAAGAACATGTTCCAAAGAGTGTCGATCCTGTCATCGCTAACACCTGGGACTCATTTCCAGTGTTGACTAAAATTTGAACCATCAGCTTCATAAAGGAAAATGCTTTGTTTACTTCTGGTTCTCAATGGCTCCCAATGGTTCATGTCTTTAATCTTATGCACATTTAGAAACACAGTTATAAATGATGGGCCTTCCACAATGTGGCATTAAACACTATGAAAGCGTGTGGGGAACCAAGACCCGTGGATCTCTCTCTTTCTCTCTGTCTATCTCTCCATCTCTTCCCACATTTATAATGTATGTGTATATTCATATATATATATATAATACATCTATATGCACGTGTCTTGATTGGCAGATGATCACGCTGACCTTGTTCATTGCAGCTGGGGCTTTGGTGCATGTGTGTGTGATGCGTGTGCTCACGTATGCAGTGTGGCCCGCACCTTGTTTGAGGCGAGGTCTTTCATTCTTGTTGTTCCCCACTGCACTCATCAGGCGAGCTGGTCTTCAAGCTTCCCGGACTTTCTCCTGTCTCCATCTCCCTTCTTGGCACAGTCCTCTGAGATTACAGATGCTTATCACAGTGTCTAGCCTCTAGGTGGGCTCTGAGGATCCAAATTCAGGGACTCATGCTTGCACGGCAAACACCTTATTCCCTGAGCCATCTCTCCAGTTCCCATGTCAGCAGCTGTTTGAGGTGAAGAATATAATATAAAATGTTCTAAAGTTGAAGGTATGGTTTTCACCTGGAAATATGTGAAACTTCCCAAAGTGGTTCTGGGGACAGTGTCATTGGGGGTGGACATGAGAATGACCATCATGCCACTGTATAAAAATGCAAGGACGACACCCACCCTTGAGCAAGTAATGAGGTAGTAAGTGTGTTTCCTTTAGAGAAGTGGGGCCCCTGCTCCTGACCTCTTTTGCCTCATCCTAGGGTCTCAGGATTAGTATTCCTATTTAACTCAGCAGTTAAAGTGCTTGCCTGCAAAGCCAAAGGACCCAGGTTTGATTCCCCAGGACCCACGTAAGCCAGATGCACAAGGTGGCACTACATGCATGTGGAGTTTGTTTGTAGTAGCTGGAGGCCCTGGTGGGCCTATTCACTCTCTCTTTCTCTCTCTCTCTCCCTCACTCTCTCTACCTCTTTCTCTCTGTCTCTCTCAAATAAATAAAAAATAAAACATTAAAAAAGAAAAGAGGGCCGGGTGTGGTGGTGCACGCCTTTAATCCCAGCACTCGGGAGGCAGAGGCAGGAGGATTGCCGTGAGTTCAAGGTCACCCTGAGACTACATAGTTAATTCCAGGTCAGCCTAGGCCAGAGTGAGACCCTACCTCAAACAAAAAAAAAAAAAGAAAGAAAGAAAGAAAGGAAGGAAGGAAGGAAGGAAGGAAGGAAGAAACAAAGAAAGAAAAGAAATGGGTGCAGGTCTCAGATCACTGGTAATGGCCAGAGAGACAGAAGCCCCGGGTTAGCTATGGCCCAGGGTTTGTGAGGCTCACATGCCAACAGAAAGCCCTCAGGGGACCACGGTCTCATCTGGACCACTGTCCCTCTGTCCTGTGCTAGGCTGAATGCACACCATCTGATCATCAAGAGTCAGCAGATATGGACAGGGGCCTGGGTTTGGGTAAGCCAATGAAGACCAGAGCCCACGCATCCACAGCGTGAACATTAATTCCTGAGCTCCTAGCAACAGGAACCTTCCAGACCTGTGTCACCAGGGGGCGCTTGGAGGATGTGAGCGGAGGCAGAGAGCTCAGCGCTGCTCCCAGAGCCTAGGGGCTCCTTCCGGTGAGAGACCTCCTCAGGTAAAGCCTGGCACTTGACGGCACTGCAGAAATGGAGTTCAAGGTGACACAGCGAAGCAAAGAAAGAGTACACACCTCCGATTCGAGAAAGGGGCACCCTTAGGTGTCTTCACAACGGCCATGTATGTATGTAGATGTGTGTGTGTGTGTGTGTGTGTGTGTGGGATAGAGAGAGAGACAGAGAGACAGAGAGAGAGAGACAGAGAGACAGAGAGAGAGATTCTGTGGCTTTCTGAGGTACATGGCTCAAAGGATATAATTCACAACAAAATTTATAAAGTGAGCAAAGTTTAAAATGTTGAGTGAAAAAATACACAAGCTGGTTAACTTACTTATCTTTTTTTTTTTTTTTTTTTTTTTGGTTTTTCTAGATAGTGTCTGACTCTAGCCCAGGCTGACCTGGAATTCACTATGGAGTCTCAGGGTGGCCTCAAACTCAAACTCACGGCAATCCTCCTACCTCTGCCTCCCAAGTGCTGGGATTAAAGGCGTGCACCACCACACCCGGCTTTCAATTTACTTATCTTTTTAAAATTGTTTTCATTTTTTCTTTTCTTCTCTTCTTTATTTTTTTTATAATACTTAGTACCTTTTCTTTTTTCCAATCAGTCCCTTTCCTATTTTTGATGTCATCATTTTTCCGTTCTCATGCTATGCAGGTGGAGACACCCGTGTGAGGTGAAGCATGTGTCTGGAGGACAACATTCCAAAGCACTCTTCCTCACCCTTTGGCTCTTCCTTTCTTCCAGCACCTTTTCTGAACGGGTTCCTGAGCCGTGGAGACTGTGATGAAGATGTCCCCGTGCGGAGCACTCCGCTGCCTCTTCTCAGCACTCTGAGTTTTCAGTCTCTCCAATAGTCATCACCAGCAGAAGAAGAAGCTTCTTTAACCAAAAGGAAGGGTAGCAGTAATAAATGGGCATAAGCATAAATATTTAGAGCGAAATTTGGTGGGCATATTATATCCATCGAGCCAAACAACAAAAGCAGCTTCCCCACGGGGATGTGTGACCTCAAATCCAATCAGAGCGCAGCTGGTTTCCCCCACAACAGACATGCCACCACTGCACCAGCTGCCACCTTTGGCCTGGCTGTCCAGTCATGTAGTTTTCAGGGTTCACTGCTGGTCAAGACTGTTGATGACTTTTCTCCCCCAGAAGGCTGCTCTTTCCAGTACTTTCCAGAACTATGACAGCTAGTAAACAGAGGGGAGGCCTCCAGCTCAGTTCCAGGTTGATTTCCCAGAGTCTTATAGCCAGAGCATGTGGTGTCTTCAATAATAAGTGTATTTGTCTTCTGAAAGAATCTTTTGGCAAATGAGATTGTGTGGTGGTTTTATGGAGTAAATTGTTTACATGTAGGGATGAGAAAGGGGTGCTAACATGGGAAAACACAGGCCACACAATTCTGTCCTTAGGTAAGCACTGCATGTCGTTTGTGCATCCGTGTTGGAGATGTCTGGAGGAAGACAAGCACTAACTCTGTGGGAAGTTTCAATTTGTGTTTAAGAGTCAGGCTCCCAGTTGAATTCTGGAGTAAGAGACTTCTTTTCTCTCCCATGGTCCCTTATTAATTTTCCTTGCCTTTCTATCCTGCCTCAGGAGACCACCAGCAGCTCCCTCTCTGCCACCATCTCCATATGACACCTGATCCAGATGGCCAGGCACAGCACAGGTAGCATGTCCAACCCACAGACTGGTTCATCGAGGCAAGTAGGTGGTGTGCTGGAGAGATGGCTTGAGTGTGTGTGTGTGTGTGTGTGTGTGTGTGTGTGTGTGTGTAAAACATGCACTGATATTTTGAAAAATAATCAAATGAATATAAGCTAGGTTTTGTCTTTTTTTAAGTGACCTTCAGGCAACAGGAAAGAGCTGGGCTGGCACAAGGGCTTGTGATTGTGAGGCCGATCTGAGCACCCTCATTCAGCAGTCTGACGTCAGAAGAATACAAGAACACATTTATACACATGATGAACCAAAACAGGAGGTTTCAGCAGGCCTAGACCCCAATAAGCTCACCTAGAGACCAGCAGGAGGGAGGCCGCTCCCTCCCTCCACCTAGGGCACCTGGCCGTCCTGGTGAGATTTAGGTTTCAGTTTCTCTGTGGCCATGTGACCTGTTACCACTCACCCTCACCCAGAAGGTCCCTATATGTTAGTGAGGTGTCAGCCAGCAGCCCTCATACAGCCAACCCCCTGTGACCCGTACCCCATACATTTCCCTGCCCTACATGAATGCTTATAAGCCCATGCCCCCAACAAATAAATAAGCTGTCCTCTGACACAGTTGCCTGGGTGTTTCTTCTCACTGTACTCATAGCCACTCAAGACCCTGCTCCACAGTTGCCTGGACGCCCCTGGGAAACCAATGTGCAGCAGCCCCAGGGTGGCCAGGAACCACAAGTGTCCTACAAAATCACTAGCCTGTAACTTTCAAAAGAGTCAGGGACATAGAACTGCAAGGCAGATAACCCAGCCCCATCAAGGAGGGGGGAAGACTAGAGGAGCATAGCGAAAGGTTGAGGGGACTCTGAGCTGGGGTCTCTTCTAGAAAAGATGTTGGTGGGGCAGTTGGCGGAGCTCTTACAGAACCAGGGTCTTCGTGGCAGGGATGAGCCGGTGCTCCATTCCTGGTTTACATTTACGTTTCTGGTGCCACAGGGCTGGGCTGCCCAGGAGCAGGTCCCGGCTGACGCATGTGCATACTGATGTCTCGGTGGCCATGGAATCAGGCCGGCAACTTGACTCCATGCTGTTTTACAAACATAGAAAGTTCTCCACACTGTACTTCCAGCTCTTCCACAAATTTGTGATGACTTGAAAATGGCATGGAGTTTTCTAACAGTAATTTCATTCCATGTCCCAAAAGTTGAGATTACTGAATTTCTGTCCTGATATAGAAAATCTCCGTCAGAGCCTCAAAGCTCATCAAAGGCTGAGAATAAGCGTTGAGGGCTCAATGTTAAAAAAGACAACTATATCACACCCTCCAGTGCTCAGGGAACATGGTGGACTAGGAGGTGGGAAGGAGGAAGAGTCAGATGGAAAGAGGTACTTTTGGAACATTGTCTTCTGGACAGGAAGCGGCCACTGCATTTATGACTTTATAGAAACTGTCATTACCTGCAGAAGGCTTGCACACTATTGGGCTCATTAATATTATGACGTGAGTGGTGGACAAAGGCAAGAAAAAGGACATTAAAGTTGAAGGGTTCAGTGGAAGAAGGATGGGGAGGGAAGAGAAGAGAATGGGCTAGATTATGATCAAAATACATTATGTACATATATGAAAATTGTCAATAACAAAAAAGAAGATCTCCCCCATCTCTACTGGTCAGTAGCAGGAGCTGGAGGCCTCCCCCAGCACACCCCAGCCTCTGGTTTTAAAGTGTCCCTTTCTGTGTGCTTCTCAATACTGTCCCTGATTTGAAACAACCTTGCCCCATATTTTCTCACTGCCCTGAGAGCCTCGTGTTCTGGGGGCTTCCCTAGGTCCCATCTCTGATGGAGGAGTCCTTCTTAAGGCCTCTGGAAATAAGTGAACCACTGGGACTGAAAGGGATGTCTCTTTGTGAGAAGTGGGTGGGGTAGTCGCAGTGCAGAGCTGTGTGTCTGGAAAGTCTGCATTCGAGTGTGAGTCCCATGAGGATGCATTTAACCTGCACTCCTGTTGATGGAAGTCAGCAGGAGTTTCTCCTCAGACCCTCACCTCAGGCCCTGCAGGTTCTGAGAGTCAGTGTCGGTGAGCTTTGGTGAGAGTCTGAGGAGAAACTCCTGCTTCTCAGAAAAGAGTCATCACTTTCAATCACACGTAAAGAAAAGCTCAGTAGACAAGCATATGTGTTTCGCTATAATGAGGTATTTGGTCGCAGACTGCAGAAGCTGTGCGAAACTCATAACAACAATGTAACAACTCGATTTTTTTTTAAAGGAACGTTGGTCTGAGCTTCCCAAATGGTTTACGTACGAAAGTGAAGTGCGACACCAATCCAGGTACATTCTGCAGCTTCTCTGTTTGGGCAAAATGCTAGGCCTCAGAGAGTGCAGGGCTGTGACGGTGACTGCAATGCCACCGCCCCATTTTGTGTGGTGCCAGACCTAGTCACATCCCACATGCTGATTCTCCTATCCAGAACCTTGCCCCCCCCTCTCACTTTATTTTAGTAACTTCTGATCAGCTTGTAGAGGCCCTGATTGTGAGTGACGACTCCGTGTCCTCACTGCCGGGCTCACAGACTGCCTGCCAGAGTTCACCTTCAGTGAGGCACAGATGAATTCTCCCAGAGCCAGACCATCTGCGGCGTGATCAGAGAAACCTTGCTCCTGGAGGACCACAGGGGCGAGGAGGTCTTCGCGGGCCTAAAGGACAGCCTGCAAGGCGGTAACGTGCATTGTTACTAACGCCTGCCCTGTACTCAGAGGAAGAAGAAAGCTCGTGGACCAAGGCTTCAACACCTGTCAAAGCACGGGGCAAAGCTGCCTTGAGCTCAAGTCCCAAGAATGTCATGGTCCCTAATGCGCCAGGAGGACTGCTTCCTTCCGCTCTAGTTCCACCCGGAAAGGGGGTTCAATGGGTGACTGGGGGAAGAATTCTCTGCAGCTGCTCCATTGTGTAGCGTCGCTCACGAGCAGCAGGGGGCGCTCTGTACACACTAAAACCCAGCTCACCTAGGAAAATCCTGCCCCCAGCACGCGCGCACACACACACACACACACACAGACACACACACACACACACACACACTTGAGACAGCTTCCCCGGGGTCTTCTAAAGCATGGTTTCTGACTCATTCCAGCATGTGGGGCTCACACTGCAGTGGTTTGGGAGTGCCAGGCTGACCCCGGTGGCTGGGCCCTGCCATCTTAGCCCCATCACTCGCAGACAAGCTGCAGAGATTGAAGTGGGTGATTTCTCTGAAGGGCTTGTTGACGGCAGGCCTGTGTGCAGGCAAAGAAGGCAAGGAGAACCCTCCAGAAGTCGCTGAGGAGTGTGGTTAGGACTGAGCAGTATCAGCTCACGCTGACTTCCTGGTGACCGAGCAGGACCCACCACAGGTCCTCTGTCACCCTCGGATTGATTCCATGCCTCTCTCTGCCTCAAGTCAGTCTTTTGATTTAAAGTCCATATTCCTCACCAAGCAGTGAAGATACCATTTCAATCCCGTCCTTTTTAACCTGCGTTTTTTAATCCACTAGGTCGAGAGAACATTTTCATTAAATCGCAGTTTTATTACACAGAATGTCTCAGGACAAATGGCAGCCAGGGAAACCGTCCCTGAAGTGTCACTGGTGGTGATGTAATGTGTTTAACAGATACATTTGCAAAGCAACCTGACACTGCAAAACCTACAGAACTGTTTATATTGTTTTACCCATGAAACCCACAGGAATTCCCTCAACAGAAAAAACTCTCAACATACGTGAAGATTCTCCTTAGAGTGCCATTTCTACAAGAAACAGCTCAAGAGGTCTCCGTGAGGCTGAGAACTCAGTGGAGCACACCCTTGCACTGTGTCTATGCAAATTATGGGCCTGAAGACACAAAACCAGGGAAAATAGCAAATGTTAGTATGGTCTTATTATGAGATTTTATCTCTTTTTTGAGAGCTTTATGACATGCCTACATTTGATTTTATGATTAAAAATAAGTAGAATTCATTTTTTAAACCACATTTTACATGGCACTGTTTTTCTTTGCATCCATTTCTGCATCTGAAAATGAGTGCAGGAATATATTACACCTCACTGGGTTTGTGCAAAGATTCAGGAGGATAATTCACATTAAAACCCTAGTGTCAAAGCCATGACAAAGCATATCAAACACAATAGATACAGGTATGTTTCTCTTCTGGGTGGCGTGATGGTAACTCACTTACTCTCCAGACATTTATTTTTCTCCTTAAACTTGATGATCATTTTGTTGCCCAGCACAGGAGTTGAAGAGAAATAAAGCTGTTTTTCTCCTCTTGAGCCTTTTGCAAATGTTGGGAAGCCGGCAGGCCATTGGCAGTTGAGATGACATGGCAGCAGCATGTGGTTTGTTTAGAGGCTGACAATCAACACGCTTATGTGAGCTCAGTCCCCCGAGGAGCTCTACGACACCATGCTATTGAGATAATTCATTTTATAAATCCATATGATTGCTCACTACTTCATAGATTAGTCCTGTGATTATAGTTGTTCTCTAGGGTAAAGGCACTTTCTATCCTAAAGAAACTATTTTGGTTCCTTGATTTCTGCTTTTGTTTTTGTATTTTATTTATTTATTTATTTGAGAGAGAGACAGACAGAGAGAATGGGCACGCTAGGGCCTCCTGCTGCTGCAAACAAACTCCCCAAGTATGTGCCACTTTGTGGATCTGGCTTTGTGTGAGTACCGGGGATTGGAAGCCAGGCTGCCTTTAACTGTTGGCCCATTTCTGCAAAGAAACATGGTCAATGTAAGTAAGCAGATGGCTTTCTGTGTGCCAGTTGTCTGCCACTTACCAGCATGTCACCATCCTGTGACAGGCATGAGGTAAGCTTGTGTGGGCGGAACCTGAGGCCAGCTTGGTTCCCACATGGACTGAGGTGGGAGTTTATGTTGGAAGTGGAGTCTCACAGGGGGACAGTAGCCGGTGGCTGGTGGTGCTCCCAGAAATGGTCACAGTTAAGGCTTCCTGGGAATGAAGTTATTCCTGCAGGTAAAGGAATTAAATCCATCTACAGCTACCGTATTCTGCAAATGTGACCCTGACTCATGGGTGCCAGCCAAGAAAACAGTCTGGATCTCTTCTGCCTTCTCTCTGGATGGAGGCAACTCCACACACTCTCCTGAGCCAATGAGGCCAACGTCTCTGTGAGGACCCAAAGGTCCATGGCGAGTCCTAGACTCCCTTTGTCCCCACGGTGAGGCTGAGAATGTCTTCGTGCTGAGTGAGGGCTGGTGTGCTGTGCTCAGGTATGTAGTATGAAAGGACCTTAGCTGAAAGCCCATTGCTGTCCTCAAGCCTAAAGAATTCTTGATACAGTTTGCCTGGCTGGAAGGGAAGCTAAAAGGGTGCTGTAGACTTTTCCACCTGTGACCTTTCCACCTGTGACCCTGGGTTTATTAGCATATAAATAAGAATGGAAATCAACAATGGTTGATTACTGGTGATAAGTCATAACTTTATTTTAAGACAATTATCTGATATAAATGTTATTTTATAATTTATTGAAGATTAAAGCAAATTTGCATGCTAATGAGATGGATATGCTTGTTTATTTTTACATAAAGAATTAAGTTCTGCGAGTACAATAGTGGCATGTCTGTTCTGGGGGAAACCAACCGCTCTCTAATTGGGAAGGAATATATGCCTGGTGCTGAAAACCTAATCAAAAGCCTATGGCAGGAGAGGTCATGTGCCTTAGGGGTATAAAGCCTGCTCTTGTCTGGATAAATGCATATATTATTCTCACCAAATTGCCCTGAAAGCACTATACTTAATGTTCATATTCATATATTAATGCTACTCTCACTTCTGGTTAGAGAAGCTTCTCTTTTCAGATGGTGATGACCACTGGGATGACCCAAAAGACAAAATAGTGCTGAGAAGAAGGGACAGAGGAGTGTCCAGCACTGAAACATCTCTATCACACCCTCCAAGGCTCAGGGTCCATTGCAGAAGAAGTGACAGAAAGGATGTAAGAGCCAAAGGAAGGGGACCACTTCTTACATGCAACTGTCCAGACAGAAACTGGCCTCGATATCCATGACCTCACAGTGCTTAACAATACCTACAAAAAACCCTCCTAATAGGAGAAAAAGATGATGACATCAAATTAAAAGAGAGACTAATGGAAAGAGGGAGGGGATATGATGGAGAGCAGAGTTGTAAAGGAGAAAGTGGGGAGGAGGAGGGAAATTCATGGTTTGTTGTCTGTAAGTATAGAAAATGTCAATAAATATATATATCAAAAATAAAAATAAAGGGCTGGAGAGATGGCTTAGCGGTTAAGCGCTTGCCTGTGAAGCCTAAGGACCCCGGTTCGAGGCTCAATTCCCCAGGACCCACATTAGCCAGATGCACAAGGGGGCGCACGCATCTGGAGTTCGTTTACAGAGGCTGGACGCTCTGGCGCGCCCATTCTCTCTCTCTCTCTCTGTCTCTCTCTCTGCCTCCTTCTCTCCGTCGCTCTCAAATAAATAAACAAACAAAAAATTTTAAAAAATAAATAAATAAAATAAAAATAAAAAAGAATTAAGTTCTGCCCCAATATTTGATGCTGTAGAGCAGTAATGTTTCTTAGATGACTTTCAGTTAATGGACTTTTAAAAAAAAATTTTAAGGAAGGGTCTCACTTTATTTAGCCCAGGCTGACCTGGAATTCACTATGTAGTCTCAGGCTGGCCCTAAACACAAAGCAATCTCTGCTTTCTGGGTGCTGGGAATAAAGGTGTGTGCCACCATGCCCTGCTAGATTGGCATTGTGACCTTTTTCTGAAATTATTTTTTATTGACAACTTCCATGATTACAAACAATATCCCATTGTAAGTCCCTCCCTCCCCCCACCTCCCTCTTTGAAAGTCCACTCTCCATCATATCCCCTTCCCCTCTCAATTAGTCTCTCTTTTATTTTGATGTCATCATCTTTTCCTCCTATTATGATGGTCTTGTGCAGGTAGTGCCAGGCACTGTGAGGTTATGGATCTCCAGGCCATTTTGTGTTTGGAGGAGCACATTGTAAAGAGTCCTACCCTTCCTTTGGCTCTTACATTCTTTCTGCCACCTCTACCGCAATGGACCCTGAGCCTTGGAAGGTGTGATAGAGATATAGCAGTGCTAAGCACTCCTCTGTCACTTCTACTCAGCACTATGATGCCTTCTGAGTCATCCCAAGGTCACTGCCATATGAAAAGAGAAGGTTCTCTAACCAAAAGTGAGAGTAGCACTAATATATATGTATGAACATTAAGAGAAGTGCTTACTGGGCAGTTTGATAAGCATAGTATATACTTTCAGACAGACAGCAGCAGATGTTACACTCCTAGGGCTCATGACTACCCCTGTTGTAGGTTTTCAGTATAGGGATGTATTACCTCCCATGGAGTGGGCCTCCAGTCAAATTAGAGGGTGGTTGGTTTCCCCCATAACAGGCGTGTCACTATTGCACCCGTTGGCTCATTTGGCCTGGCTGGCCAAATATAAGGCTTGCAGTGTCCGCTGTTGAGTATCTTCACTGGTGATTTCTCTCTCTCCCATTGAACTGCATGAAGTGTGGCTTTTTCCAGCTTTCTCTCAGCTGGTCTACATGGAGGAGGTTTTCAGCTCAGCTCCAGCAGGATTTCTCAGTGACCTTGCAGCCCAAATATGTGGAGTCTTCAGCAATAGGGTCTTACCATATATGCCTAGTGGGAAACCAAGGGCCTTGGCAATGGCCTGTAATGCTTTCGGGGCATCAGGTACCTCCCTGGCCAACAACTCACTGGAAGGTGTCCCATCCCTGGCACTGAAAATTTTCTAGTAACAATCTATGGCTCCTCAGTGTTCCATTGTCCAAAAAATTAGGTTTCCATGTGATTTATTTATATCCTCTTGGATTTTGATTAGCCCTCCCTCTACCTTTCCTTTCCTCAATCCAATTTTTTAATGTATGTGTATGCATGTTTATGTGCATGAGTGTGTGTAGTACATGTATGTCACAGTGCAAGTGGCAGTCACAGGACAACTTAAGTGTTAGTCTTCAATTTCCACCTCATTTTGTCATTCACGGCCCCCTTCTGAACTTCTGGAAAGTTCTCCTGTCTCTATTCCCTTTTGTTTGTAGGCACACTGGGACTCAGAAGCCACCACAGTCTGGCTGTTAAGTGGGGCCTAGGGATCCAGACTCAGGTACTCAGGGTAACCTGAGAACACATCTTCACATAAAAAAAGTAGTACAAAGTGAAACATGTTTAGGGCCATTTCAAAACTTGGAGAGGAAATATATATATATATATATATATATATATATATATATATATATATATAGAGAGAGAGAGAGAGAGAGAGAGAGAGAGAGAGTCAGATAGAAAGAGAGGCAATGGGCATGCTAGGGCCTCCAGCCACTGCAAATGGACTCTGGATACATGTGCTATCTTGTATATCTGGCTTTATGTGGGTCCTGGGGAATCAAACTCTGGTCCTTAGACTTTGCAGGTAAGTGCCCTAACCTCTCAGCTATCTCTCCAGCCCAGCAACTCACTTTTATTTTTATTTATTTGAAAGAGGAAGAGAGAAAGAGAGAGAAAATGAGCATGTCACAGCCTCTAGCAACTGCAAACATACTCCAGACACATGCACTACCTTGTGCATCTGACGAACATAGGTCCTAGGGGATCGAACCTGGGTCCTTCGGCTTTGCAGGCAAGTGCCTTAACCACTAAGCTATCTCTTCAGCCCACTGCAACTCACTTTTAAGTAAAGCATTTTGACCTAATACAAGCCAAAGATGTGTTAATATGATACTTATGTGCTGAGGAATAACAGTGGAAAACACAGAGCCCTTGTTTTCTGTCATGCAGCCATTTTGTTTCTGTAAGATCCGAAAGCTGTATGTGTTCAGTAAAACAACTGCAATTTATAGTACACAATAGTCTTGATTCTGAGCTGAGGGGTGTCTGACACCATTTGGTGGGGCTGTGCCACTGACGGCAAGCATAGTGCATGTGTGGTCTGCTCAGAACCAAGCTTGCAGAGAGGTCATGTGACGGCACCATGGGCAGGCGCACCAAACCTCCCTGGGTTTGTGACGTGTCTTCTTTTGAATTAATATGTGCTCATTTCACATTCAGAAACAGTTTACCATGGACAAACTTTTTGCCATCCTCGCATTCAGTTAAAGCACAGCTTCAGATGTGGCAGGTGTACACGGGGCTGCGTGCCAGAGCAGACGCTGAAGCTTTCAGCTGTGCTGAGAGGCGCCACACTGACCTTCTGTGTGCAGCCATGGCTGCTTCCATCACAGAGCTTCCATCCCTCCAACATGAAATGCTGCCCTCAATAATGAGTAGCAACAAGCTTACCTACCCCGTGCACCTGGCAGGTGCCATCCACTGCCCACCTTTAGAAATTTGACTTCCTAGGAATCCCATGTACATAGAATTCAGCAGTACTTGCAGTTTTGTGATTATCCCATTGTTTTCTTTAATTAAGAAAGCCTTTTAAAGATACTTCTGAGAAGATATGAAAATAGAAAATCCCCCAGCATGACAAGGCTGAGGGACTTGTGACAGAGCAAGTGGAACGGCAGAGGGTATTTGCTGGAGACGTCACCACGGAGGCCTGTGGTGTGGGTGAGCCCCTGCCCCACGGATACTGAGGGAAATGGCCACAAAGGAAAGTGTCTGTTTGCCCCAGGACAGCAAGTAATTCCTCCCTGACGGGACAGTTTTCCTCAGGTAAAATTCAAGGTGATCCAGGGTCACAACCCAAAATCCCTGAGCACTGGGAAGAATAGCCCAGCACATGCAGAACCTGCGGGGAGGCAGTGGCAGCCCAGACTCGCGTCATTCTCAGATGACACCGGGTAAATCCAAGTAGAATAAGATGGTTTTTAAATTATTTTGTTTATTTGTATTTATTTATTTGAGAGCGATAGACAGAAAGAGAAAGAGGCAGAGAGAGAGAATGGGTGTGCCAGGGCCTCCAGCCACTGCAAACAAACTCCAGACACGTGCGCCCCCTTGTGCATCTGGCTAACATGGGTCCTGGGTAATCGAGCCTCGAACCAGGGTCCTTAGGCTTCACAGGCAAGCGCTTAACCGCTAAGCCATCTATCTCTCCAGCCCATGTAGAATAAGATTTTTAAATATGTTTAAAGACATGGAAGACTGTAATTTAATGAAAGAAAATAAAGCTGTCATAACTGACAGGTTGATTTTTAACAGAACCAGATAAAAAAGACCTAGAAATGAAAGGCATTATCACATTACAAAATCAGAGCAGAGGAGGGCAGCCAGCAAAGTGCTGGTGAGCCTGGGTGGGGGCCTGAGGAAAGCCCTGGGGACTCACAACAAGGCAGAGAAGGAAAGACTCCAGAAAACAAGCAACAAAACGAACTCCGGGCAGGCAGGACCCATTTTTACCCGGAAAGCAGACACAGGCCTGGGGACCAGGGCCGTGAGAAACAGGCCAGTGATCCCTTAGGGAACCGGGCAAAAGACATAAGATGTGCAGGAACACGTGGGTCATATATGAACACCTTCACCTCCTCCAGGAGATTCAATTACAACCAAAACAAACTCCCATTTCACACTCTCAAGACCTCAGGTTAGCTGGGCAGATGCGCATCTGCAGGTGAGAGTGGAAGATGGCGCCTCGCTCCTGACACAGCCTGGGTCAGCGGGGCAGCTGAACCGATGTGTTCTTTGAGTGAGCCAGCTGTCTTATCCCTGTGCAGGAACCTTGGGCACTTGGGGAGTATTCTGGGAAGCAGGGTGAGTGTCTGAAGTGACACTGTCATGGGCTGTGTGTGACAAGAGTAGAAAGAAGAAATAAATTACAGTGTCGTGATAAAATGAAATGCTATTCTAAGAAACTGTGGGTTGATCCTCGCACCTGCACCAGTAACTCCCAGAACACAACACCTGTGACAGCTACTGTCACAGCAGCCATACTGTGCTGGGCAATGGTAAGTAATCTAGACATAAATTAAATGTCTGGGAAGGTGTGTGGTCTTGCACAAATACTTGGCCAGGTTACATTAGAGGCACCCTTGGATTTTGATATCTGTGCAGTTCTGTGAGCCAGCCGCTGTGGACACAGAGGGACAGCTATAAATGCTGAGGGATGGCATGCTCTGACCAGCCTGCTCCAGTCTGGGCTGTTGTGATCTCTGAAGCCAGGGAAGCTTTGGTAGAGATGTTTGTGCTCTTCTCAGACTGTGTCCTTGCAGGCGTGAGAACTGCGGGGCATCTGGCAAAGCCCTGAGGAAGCCTCTTCTCCTCTGACTCCCTGTGACTCCCCTCACCTCTCAGCAAGCCTTGAGACTGCTGTTCCTTCATGTGGAAATACAAGGAATCCACATCACTCAACACTTTTACACCTTCAGCATTTCCACGCCCTCCACTTAGGGGCCTCATGCCTCCACACCCAAACTCCTCCTCTCCCCAGATGAGTCCCAGTCTCCTGTTCACATGTGTTCCCCATGCCTCAGGCTGTTAGCATTCATCCTTCAGAAGCAGTGAGACGTGCTCATTTCCTCTGACCCCATGCAGGCAGCCCTACAGTGTCCATGCTGAGGTCTTCCTACAGGGGCTTGTGACTGCGGGTCCTGGAGTTCTTTCTGCTTCCTGGCTAGCAGGGTGCTAGTGCGGGAGGTGTCAAGGGACATTGTTGAGCAGAAGCATGTACACTTCTGAGCTTGCTTCTCCCCATTTGCACCACCTACAGCACCGGCCTCTCCTTTACATGTAGTTCTTCAGAGACATGCCAACGTTATCCCTTTGTGAATGATCCACTTTTATTCCTATTGCTAAAAATTCGAAGTCAGGAATAACACTACTCTGTCTCTGTCTCATGCTTCAGGCAGACCCACGCCTCACACCCTGGCAACCCTGAAGGAAGAGTGTAAGGCCTGTTTTGTGTCCTGAGAACACACAGTACCACCAACGTTGGCTGAACTCTCCTCCCCCTCCTCTTTCATGTATGCTCCCCACATGGAGGCCATGTCTGCCTCGAAGGGTTGATGTCTCTTCTCAGGTCAGCTGAAGAGGGCCCCATGGTTTGAAAGAGTCAGCCTTAGAAGATTCCGGATTGTTCCAGAGAGGCTCTGTTCTGCTTTGTAATCCGCACGCCCTAGATCCTTAGTCTGTGCTGCTCCTGACCCATAGGCTGTGCACTCCTGTCCCTGATTTCTGACCTTCTGCCTGAGCTGGTCCTCACCTTAGAAAACTCTGTGCCTGCAGATCTAAAGACAGCCGCTGTTGATTTCTCATATCCTCTGCAGTTCTGTCCAAACCTTTGGTTTTTTGCCAAGTTGGACAAAGAAAAATTATCCTGGGTCACACATTAAACCACAACTCACAGGATGTGAGAACATACATAGATTTATTCCCTGTGACGCTGGGATAGGATGGGCTATCCTGGGCATGGGCTGGACACCACTGCATGCAGCTTCTCAAGGACAAAGGACTTCTACGGTTAGCATTGTCCAAACATTGCTGATAGCAATTATTTGCTGAGCATTTGAAAAGTGTATGGCCCTGTTCTGAGGACTTGATGTGTATAGTAAAATCTGTCCTTGAACTATTGTGTGTCGGGCATTGTGGTGCACGCCTTTAATCCCAGCACTTGAGAGGCAGAGGTAGGAGGATTACTGTGAGTTCAAGGCCATTCTGAGACTACATAGTGAATTCCAAGTCAGCCTGAGCTAGAGTGAGACCCTACCTCAAAAAAACAAACAAAAAAAACCTATTTCGTGAGGTGGGCAACTTTTGAAGACCAAGTTTGAGGTATAGAAAATAAGGCTCAGGGGCCCTATATCTTGGGAGTGTTGGAGCTGGATTCCAAACCAGCAAGAGTAGCTTCCCAGCCACTAACGTCCATGCATGTCACGATAGACTGTTGGTCTTAGCAGCACGTCTCCTTGTTTGTGGAGGTGAAGTAAGGAGACTACTGTCACTTACATTTATCTTAAGAAACCAGACGTCTTCGAGACATTCCGCGGTTTCATGGTTGCCCAGGAATTGTAAGGATCCATAGCTGGCAGATGCAGAGCTGAGAGGGCAGCGCTGGGGCCTGTCCTGCATCAGCTTGTGCTGTGCGCTGTGAATCACTTTCAACCCATGCTGAGCAACTGAAGGAAGCCATAAGCCACGAGGCAGGAAACGCCCTTGGAAGCAGCTGCAGGCCTCGGGATTTTATTTGATCAATAAAGTAGCGCTCCCTGAGCCAGGCAGCCTCCGGGTGCTTGCACAACTCCTGCAGAGCAGAACCCATAAACAGCGCTGACAGCTTAACTACCCTCCGAGGCCACCAGTGTCCCCTGCATCAAGCTCAGGTGCCTGCCAATGGCATCAAAATTGATGTGTAGGAGGCTCAGTGGGTAAAGTGCTTGCCTCACAAGCATGAGGACCTGAGTTCAATCCTCAGACCTCACATAACAAATTTGGGTGGATGGCATACACCTGTAATCCCAGTGTTGGGCAGGTGGAGACAGAGGGATTCCTGGGGTTCTATCTCTAACCAGTCAAGCCTAACTGTGTACCTCAAGGTCAGTGAGAAACTGTCTCAAAAAAATGAATGAATGGGGGCTGAGTAGATGGCTTAGCAGTTAAGATGCTTGCCTGCAAAGCCTAAGCACCCAGGTTTGATTCATCAGTTCCCACGTAAGCCAGATGCACAAGGTGGCACGTGCATCTGGAGTTCATTTGCAGTGGCTAAAAGCCCTGACATACCTATTTTTTTCTCTCTCTCAGATAAATAAATAAAATAAAAACATTTTTAAAAAAATGAATGGAGTTCCTGAGAAATGACACCTGAGGCTGTCTTCTGACCACCTACATATGCACACACACAACTACACACACATGTGTGCACACACACACACACACACACACACATTAAAAATGATATGTAGGACTGGAGGGATTGCTTAGTGGCTAAGGCGTTTGCCTGCAAGGCCAAAGGACCCAGGTTTGATTCCCCAGGACCCACATTAGCCAGAAGCACAAGGGGGCACACACATCTAGAGTTCGTTTGCAGTGGCTGGAGGCCCTGGTGGGCCCATTCTCCCTCTCTCTCTCTCTCCTTCTCTGTCAAATAAATAAATAAATAATAAATATTTTAAAATTATATGTAGTTCAAGCGCATGAAGGTCTTGTGAGCACCCACAGGACAGACAGGTCCCTCCCATGCTCTGTATAGCAAGCTGCGTCAGCCAGGGCTCTCTAGAGGAACCATGCCAGTAGAATGAAAATGTATTTTCAACGGGATTCATTGGATTAGGTTACCAGATACAGGCTGGGCAGTCCAACAATAGCTGCCTACAACACAGAGCCAGAGAACCTGGTTGCTGCTCAGTCCACAAGACTGAATGCAGGCTTGTTTCCCAAGTCCAAACTGTAGATGTAAGCATGGGGGCATAACACTGAGAGCCAGACAAAAGAAAAAAAACTCCCAGCATTCTCCTGGTACCTCCTTATATACAGTCCTCCCCTGGAAGGGCCACTGCTCTGGAAGAAGGTCTTTTTAACTCTACCAGTCCTTCCTAGAACCCCACACAGACCTTTCCAATAGGTGCGCCCCTCACTCAGTTCCCAGTCTGATCATGTTGAGAACAGAATTGGACCATCATGTGGGACAACTATGGTCAGGACTCATGAAGGTGTATCTGGAATAGGTGAAGAATTGCTATGTTCTCACCATAAAGAAATAATAAATTTTGGAGATGATTAATGCACATTGCCCACTGTACACCTGTGATCAAACAACGCATGGCACCCTATAACATGTACAATTACTAGGTGCCAATTAAAGTTTTCTTTAAAAAAACAACTTGAGATTAGGGCTAGAAAGACATATTAGCAGTTAAGGTTCTTGCCTGCAAAGCATAAGGACCAAGGGTCAATTCTCCACTACCCACATAAGCCAGAAGCACAAGGTGGCACATGCATTTGGAGCTCATTTGCAGGGGTAGAGGCCCTGGTACACCTATTCTCACTCTCTCACTTTCTCTCTCTCTATTTTAAAGTGAAATTAATAAATAATTTTTTAAGGCCTGAGATTAAGGACTGGTGAAGTGGTTCAGTGGCAAACTAACCAACTAATCAATATGTGTGTGTGTGCGTGCGCGTGTACACACACACACACACACACACACATCACATTCCTTATGAAAATTCTGAAATTCTGTTTGGTGTCTCAGTGTCTCAGCAGCTGAGATTCCAATTCAAGAGGCACCTTCTTTCAGAAGTGGAAGGCTTGTGGTCTACCAACACAGACAGCCATTCATATTCCCCGCTGGCCCTAGGAAGTGCCCAGATGGTGAATGGAGCCCCACTCTCCCATGGGAGGAGAGTGCGCCCTGCCCAGGACCCAGTGGAAGGTGGTGGGGACTTGCAAGGAGACAAAAGTCCCGTTTATGGAGGCCCGTCTGGTTCCCTGACACTCCTCGACCTTCCTGAATCAGGACCCACCTATAGTGACCTTCCTTGTCCCTGGAGACCTTAGGCAGAAGTCTGAGTTGGAAAAGCAGCCAGGCTGTGGAAGCATTTGAACAGAGCTAGTCATGGGTGAGACTCTGAGTGGGACATCCCAGAGGAACCAATGAAGACTACCCTCCAGTGGGGACAAGGTGCCCTGCCCCTGGCCTTGCCAGACCTAGGTCCACAGTATTGCTCACAGTGCTTGTGACCTGAAACCCACCAGCAAGGAAAGGCCATAGTCTCTTTGTCCCCCCCCCCCATGGCACCACAGCATCATGCTGCCCACAAGGACTGAGGTCTTTTTGGGGGGGAGGGGTTAAATACAATCTTGCATATAGTTCACTAGAACAGCTTTGGAAGGCAGCACTGTCTCCTGCCAGCATTTTACCCCCTTGCCATTTTCCCTCCCCAAACCACAAGAGCCTGCTGCATCTGTAGCTGCTGCCCTGAAGGATCCTTGAACCCTTGTCAGGGTTAAAGGTTAGGTTTTACACACACACACACACACACACACACACACACATACATATATATATATATATAGTGGAAACATGGTGTTACCCAGATTGTTTGAGTCAGAGCCTGAGCGTGGGCAACTCTAACAATGGCTCTAACAAACTAGGTGTGGACACTTACCCTCAATAGGCCAATTAAACAGACAAGTAACATTTCTTGGGTAAGAGATTTTTGTCTGGAAGCTGATTGGGATCCCTATTTACTTTGGGACTTCGGTGCCATGGGGACCCATACACCACCCTTCCAGAGCAGCCAGGGAGTGTCTGCAACCCACAGAAGCCTGAGACTCTCCAATCTCCCGGCACAAATGTTCCCATGTATTACTGAATCTCTCTAAGCTCAGATAATCCTTCTCAGTGCATTGAATAAGCCTCCATATGTGTCACTGGGATGGTTCAAATAATCCCACTGCTGCTCAGCATTTAGCCTGAGCATCCATATTAGTTACTCTCCAGTTGCTGTGACCAAACACACGACAAGAAGCAACCAAAGGAAGGGTCTGTTTTGGCTCACAGTTCATGACTGTAATCCATCATGGTGGAGAAGGCACAGTGTGAGTGAGGCAGCTGGTTGGTTGCATTCAGACCGCAGGGAGGAGGCAGAGAGTAATCAACACTGATGCTCAGCTCCTTTTCTCCTTCTTATTCTGTCTGGGCTCCCAGCCCATGAATGCTGCTACCCACAGTTACAGTGAGCAACCTCAGTTAACCTAACCTAGGAATTCCTTTACAGACATTCTCAAAAGAGTTAACAACTAGAGATCAGCCATCACATTTGGGTATCTGTTTTGGAACATTTCTAAGTACTGGCAAATGCAAAAGGAATAAAGGCTACAGCAGGCCCAGAAGCAGAAACTCTAGCAAAGTGGCTTGGGGCTGGCCGGTGTAGGGTGGGGAATAGGAAAAAGTAACCAATGAGAGGGTAAGGAACCACACACCAGAGATTGTGACAGATGGCAGGGCCTAGGGTGGCCCTTCACAGTTATACAGGGCATTGCAGGGAGATTATTCGAGTTACCTGAGCCACATTCATCATGAGCTTCTGAGCTACAGGAAGGATTCTGACAGAAGGGTCACAGGAGATGTCATGAGGGATGAGCAGGAACTAGCATGGCATCTCAGGGAGGTACCAGAACCTGAGTACACTTTGTAGTTGGGAGCAACCTGATGGGAGGGGCACAAACCAGCAGAGCCTTTATGAGGGCAAGGAGAAGAGGAGCCAGACCACAGAGCCGTGTCCAGAGAAGGCTCACTCCATCCTGAGACCCATAGTGGAAGGAGCCCAGGGACCTTCAGATATGGAGTCTCAGAGCAGCAGCAGCCACTGACCATGCCCATGGATGCCCTGGCAGGAGAAATGGAAGTGCTGGAAGGGAAATTGAGGCAAGGCTGGAAGGCAATCTCTGGATCCCTGGGGAATAACCCAGGAAGTCCAAGTCAGGAATAAAGCATGAACACCACACCTACACAGGGACTGCTGGAGAAGCAGATACCTATGGGAGATGACTCTGGAGACCTAGGGCTGCACTCTTCCAACTCACAGTAGGCGAAGGGAGGTGGCTGGTTTGCTGGGGTGGTTCCATCTTAACATGAACTATAAACCCCAGTAAAAAGCTTACACGAAACATAGTCATGGCAGTGAAACCCTGGGAGTTGAGATTTAGAAAGATTTTTCTTCTTCTTTTGTGCCCCCAAAATGCTCTATAAAATGCCTGTGAGAGGTCTGGGGAGATGGCTCAATCAGCGCAGTGCTAACTGGTGCAAGTATCAGGACCTGAGTTCCCAGCCCCAGGACCCACATCAAAACTGGGTGCATTGGGGTGCACCTGTAATCCCAGGGCTGGAGTGACAGAGAAACACAAGAATCCCTGGGAACTACTGGCTAGCTTGTCTACCTAATAGTGAGCTCAGTTCAGTGAGAGACACTGTCCAAGAAAACAAAAGATAAAGGGGCACTAAGCACCTGATGCCGACTTCTGTATACACATACATGTACATCCATGAAACATATGTATACACATACACACTCTCTCACAAACTCATACACACACATGTGGAAAAAACAGCTTGCAAAACTTTTGTAACAGCAAGAAAGCAGTGATTTTTTTTAATAAACTAAATTCTATGGTTGTGATAAACAAGCGAATCCTGTCCACGATGAGCAACACCTTGGGAAGCCTGTTCCCACCTCAGGCTCCTCTGCACAGTCGTCCCTCCCAGCTCACACTCTGGGAGGCACCCTCCCATCTGCTTCCTCTCAAGCGTGAGCTTGGTGAACTAGCAATTGCTGTGAAAACATGGAGCATTGCTACCTACCAGCTAAATGTCCAGGTGAAGTTCAGCTTCTGCCTTGTGTTCTCTTTACTTTTTTTTTTGTAATCCTAATGCCTTTTGTTTAAATACAACCCTCCCTTTTCTTTGCTTAATTTGGAAAATTTGTCACCAAGTTTTTGTAACATTTGCTTGTAACTCCAGTACTCAGGAGCAAGATTGCCACAAGTTTTTGCCACAAGTTCCTGCCACAAGTCTAGAGTACATAGTGAGTAGGGAGTTTTAGACTACCTAAGTAGACGCTGTATAACTGAAAAACAACAACAACAAAGAAACAAGAAGAAAAAAAACAAACTTTGCCATTTTCCCCATTTACCGTGTTAGTAATTGACATATTAAATCCACTTGTCTTTCGGAGGAACCTCAAGTTGCTTGAGTATAAGGATACCAACACATTACCCAAAACACCACTGTGCTCCTTCATTAGTCAATACTCAACATTTTCAGTTTAAAAGTCCAGAAAGTTCACAATGCTCAGCCCAACATTAACCATGTGTGAGAGAGAATTGGTGCACCAGGGCCCCCAGCCATTGCAATCAAACTCCAGACACATATGCCACCTAGTGGCACCTTACACGTGGGACCTTGAGCACTTGTGTCACTTTGTGTGTTTGGCTTACTTGGAACCTGGAGAGTAGGTCCTTAGGCTTCACAGACAAGTGCCTTAACCACTAAGCCATCTCTCCAGCCCTGTGCTAGTATTTTTAATTTACTTTTTTTTAATTAAAAAGATATCGATGTGGTGGTACACACCTATAATCTTAGCACTCTGGTGATGGAAGCAGGAGGATCAAAGTTCAAGGCCAGCCTTGGCTGCTAGAGCTGCTGACTCAAACAACAGCAAGAAGCCACACTCACACCTTCTAGAAAGGCTGAAATAAAAGCAATCATCAGCAACAAACCTTAGATAGCAGTGCTGACTAGTGGTTATTGGCTTCAGATAAAATATTATATTTTGAAAATTAGCAATTTTTTTAAAAAAAGTTTAACATTTATCTAACCCATGAGCCAGCCAGCCATTCTACCTCTAGGTATCCACCCTGTTTCCAAGGTAAATGAAAACATGCCCACAAAAGTCTCCTATGGAGCCAGGGCAGTTTCCTCATAGCCATAGCACAGCCTGAGACAAACACCTCGCCAGTGCCCATGAGAATGAAGACACCAGTGACAACAACCCCCTACTCCTTGATCTCCTGCAGATTTAGTGTAAGGGTTTTTCAGTAACAGGATATGAATAGGGATCTGCAAACCGTGACAGTTGATGTGTGTCCACAGGCAATCAGTTGTTGGTCTAATTACACTTACATGATTATTTCCTATTTCTTAAAGATCAAAGTATATTCAAACTTTCCAGTTGTAGCTGAGTGTCTGATTGTTCATGGTCCTGTAATAGCTGTAAAATGAGTGAATATAGGAATAGTCCTGTATTGGGGTTTATGGGATTTGCTGGCTCAAAGTGGTTGGGTGCATGTATCAGTTAATTTTCTCATTGCTGTTACAAAATACCCGATGAAAGCAGCTTAAAGAAGGAAAGATGGGTTTATTCTGGCTCCTGGTTTGAGGATACTTTCCACTGTGGTGGGGAAAGTATGGCAGCTGGAGCATGAAGAAGGAAGCCACATTGTGAGAGCCACGGACAGGAAGCTGAGAGCTGGCGCGGCGGGCTGGCCCCTTTTCATTTGTGCCGCCTGTCCCGTGGAATGGTGCCACTCACAACTGGAGTGGGGCTGTTCTTTTCAGTTAAACTTCTGGAGACACCCCCACAAACACAGCCACAGTAGTGTAGGTGGGATGCTTGATTCACGTGTGCCCTCAACAAGGGGCCATCCTCAGTCTGGATGGTCCTGGGACAGCCTGACCTGAAGGGCCTGACACTTTTATTTTAAATAATTGTAATAATCCTCTTTTCAAAATACATCATCCCCACTTAAGAAATTGTGCCTTCTGTACTTTCATTTCTTCTTAGTCACGTGGGGTCTGCTTGCTGAGCTCTGGAGGTAATGACCTCACGTATTCCATTAAATGGGCCCACGTTTCAGCTGCTTCATGTAGAGCTTATCCATACCAACAGTAAACATCCCAGTTAATTTTCCCATAAGTGATTCAACCAGGAAAGTGCCAAAGACATGGGAGCCTGCAGCAAGCATCAAACAAGGTGCCCCAGCCAGATGCATGCTTAAAAAAACCACTGACGATCAGAAGGAGAGGTTAGTCACAGCGCTTTGTACTGATGAGCAGAGGAGAGGGTTAGCAGTTAAGAGTGATTACTTAAAGTGAGGAATAAAAACACCTGTCAATGGGGGATTAGTTAAGTACACTGATGTGTAATCACAAGCAAAATGTTATATGATTGTGCGTATGTATGTGCTAGCATAGGAGGAGTAGAATAAGCATTTAAGTAATAAGTTTAAGTTTATATTAAAAGTTACATGGACTTAGGCACCTCTAGAAGGACATAGTGCACTCAAATGTGTGCACAGTGCGCAGCTCTGGAAACCAGCATTTCCTGCTATGGTTTTATTTAACTCTCACCAACTGTTTTTCTCATAGTAAGACAAAATGAGTTATTCCTGAAAAAGAAGAGAAAATGTTTCTGGTGCAATTTCTTGAGAGCAGAGCAGAGCTGGATGCCTTGTGAACGTGACCCCAGCCACTGTGTAGTGAGCCTAGTATTGACCTTCTCGGGGCCTCCCATCGCCCAGACCCTAAGGGGCGACACCAGGCATCAGTGCCCACAGGCACCATAGCAAGGTGATGGCATCACCCCCTCACCTGCAGACATTGCCGTATAGGCTGTCCGCCCTTTGCAGCGAGCATGCAGGCAGCATGCTCCACCCCTGCCATACCTAATGGAAGTGCTATTAACCACTGTCGTCCAAATGACAGACAGCAGCAGGCAACAGTAACATGACCACCACATGCAGAGACAGCAAGGCACGAATGCTTCTTTACAAAAGTCCATGGATTTACAATTTTAGTCCTCAAACATTAAAGCAGGGAAATGATAATGTATCACTAATTGACTGTAGGACACACTCTATTCTGTTTCTCAACAAGAAAAAAATACATGTACACATATACATGCTCACCACCTGTATACACATATGCATACATCATACACCACAGGCTCACATGCACATGCATGCACATATATACAACATTCAATCTGCACAGAGAACATACGCACACAAACATACACATCTACATGTGTACTACATGCACACACACACACACACATACACATGCACCACACAACTATAGGCACACCTGACATGCATACATGCACCACTCACATATCATAAGTATTTACTTGCACATACGCATATATTACACATGTGAACATATACACACCAGATGCACATGCATGTACCTGTATATGCACAGACGCCACACCCATGCTCACTTACTTACACACAAATACGTTAGTATCTTGAATTATTTTTCCTGGTGTCAGGGTTACCCTGCTCCAATGGAAGGACAATCACCAGCCCAGAAGCCTGTCACAGGCCATCACAATCCCAGGATCTTGGAAAGCAAGTCACTCCACTTAGTGTGGTGGCCAGGAAGGAAATCTGCTTGAAATATTACGGAATGCTGTTGCTGGGTGCTGAGTGCAGGGAAAGAAAAGCAATTAAGATAAGGCTGCGTGTGTGTAATACATTAGAACTAGGTACTGATTTGGCTCCTTGTCGTGGCGTCAACATTGCAAGTTTGTTACGACTTTGCAAATCAAGTCAGAACACCTGAGTCTGAGGTGTGGTGGCATTTTGTGAGGGTCACAATGACTGAGGGTAAAAACACCGTGAAAGTTTCAGTTCTGGTGTTTAGTCATTGCCTGTTCTCAGGAACCTGCGTGGGAACAGCACTCAGGCCCTATGGACCCCCTTTGTGGGGACAGTGTCTTTGCGATTCTGTGGAACTTCATGGTGGAAAGCTTTGTCCTGGTGCTGCCCTCTGGAAACGAGCATGGCAGGAACTGCTTCCAGATCATTCAACTGCAGCTCACTCAGAAGCCCAAACACATGGACTTCACAAGCCCCCCCCCCCGACCCCTAGGACGCAAAGAGCCGCTCAAAAGCACGCACACCGTGGATGAGAGGCTCAGTGCAAACCATCCTCAGGTCCACAGACACGAACTTGCTTCTTCATGTGCATTCACATCACAGGCTCTTGTGGGAAGCTAATGACACCGGCTCCAGGCACCCATGGACAGCGCGGCGCTTCTCTCCACACAGCCACCAGTCTTCCCCACCTCAGATACATCTCCAGTTTGCACTGCCCCCTCTGTGCAACACTGAAGGTGTGAGGAATGCTCACCCTTGCTGAAACAGGCAACTGGCATCAGCGGGAATGGGAGCCACCATGACTGGCATCTCTTCCTACTCTCCACGTCCCACCACCATGAGCCACAGATCCACGTGCAGTGGATCTCCATTTCCCCAGAAGCAAACCCGAGGTCATGAAAGGAGGCTCCGTTACCCACGTCAAGGGGTGTCTTGGGCACCCGCAATGTTTATGAGATCATGTTTCAGATAAGGGACGTCTGCGCAGATTGACATGGCATCTCAGCAGTACCTGCTTGCCTAACCCCCACCTGCCTTCAGCAGCACCATGATTATCAAGTGAGTGTGATTGAACTACACAGTATACACGCAGATGGTGTTCATGGCATACTGTAGAAGGAAGAAAGGGCACAACTGAACGTTTGTCAGAATTTTTGAAGTGCATCCACGCTGGAGTTCTTTAAGGAAAAGTTGGCTGATAATCACCCTACACAGTGAGGGGCATATTGTGGCTACAGAAGGCACACAGAGAGTCCTTGAGAGGACAGATATTATGAAAGACTGAAGGTGTGACTCAGGAGGAATGGAAAGAAGACATTAATTTTCTCTACATGTCCACTGAATCTTGTGTATTACTTAGATAGATAAGACAATAATATAAAACATTACACAATGCCAGAGATGATAAAGAAGATCAAGAAATAATAGTTTAAATTTTTCTTTCAGTTCAACGAAGAATATAATCTCCGTGGATTTATTCATCAAGTATCATTAAGTAGCTATGGTGTGCTGGACACAGTCTAAGCATCTAAAACACATTAGTGAAGAAAATGCAGGTCTCTACCCTCAGCACTACTCACAGCCTTTTGTCCGAGACAAACCGGGATCAGAACGAAAAGGGCAAACTCCAACATGTGTGGGAAGATGCTGGGCTGTGAGAAGTGAAGGCAGAGTTGAGTAAGACTTGGGAGCCCTAGAGCCTTCCTACAGGCAGAAGGCAAGGCAAGGCGGGCCCAGAGGCCCTGGGCAGGTCACAAGCAGGAAGCAGGGCACTGAGCCAGGGGGAGGGGATGAAAGGATGAGAAAGGCAAGGCCCTGGAGGGGACAGACAGAAAAGGGCCACACAGAACCACTCCTGTATGTGAAGCTGAGCACCAAAGATATGTGAGGAAGGAAGCACCAGGCCTGGTTTAGGTTGTAGGGAGGCACTCCCTCGGGGCTCCCCACAGCCAGGTGGGTAGAAGAGAGAGCCTGGGGACCCACTGAGCATGCAGAGGTGCTCCAAATTTGGGACCACAACTCAGTTCCTGGCATGGCTAGTCAGGTTTCATGGCGAATACTTAGTTAACACTTAACGAATGAAGCCTCATCCTCATAGACAGGTGAAGGTGACGACTCCACGTGGGACAGCCACCTTAGTGCTCTGTTCACTGGACGTCCATCTCCTACGTCATTCCGCAGAGCCCTCTGTAGAGGAAGGCTTCCAAATCCTGCAATTCCGACATGCTTAGCCAAATATCCTCAACACCCCTTGGTGGGTGTGCCCACGGGTGTTTCTTCAGAACAAAGACCTGAACTGGCTCATTTCAAAGCTCTGGACCAAACATCCAAACTAGTCCCGGAGTTTTCTTCCCATGATGCATTGCCAGGTCTGCGTGTGGGACAGCAGCTTTCACATTAGCCAACCTGAAGCATCATTACTCCTTTTTTTAAAAAAAATGTATTTTTTTATTTATTTGATAGACAGAGTGAGAGAATGGGCACGCCAGGGCCTCTAGCCACTGCAAACGAACTGCAGACGCATGTGCCCCCTTGTGCATCTAGCTTACGTGGGTCCTGGGGAATCGAACTTGGTCCTTTGGCTTTGCAGGCAAATGCCGTAACTGCTAAGGCATCCCTCCAGCCCTCATTATTCCTTTTGATGTCTGTCAATCTGATTGGAAGGAAATGCTGTTCTGATCTTATTTATAAAGGGTAGTGCATGTGTGTTGATACTGGCTCATGGCATAGATAAACTAATCAGGGAGAAACATGAACTCATGGAGAGAGTCACCCACAAGCATAGCAAACTCACACACAAACACTTTGTTATTCTTCCTCTTCTGGAGGAACAAAGGGAGTCTCTTTGTCCTTGTGTGTCTGACCCACTGAGTTTACTTAGAGTTGCTTGCATGAACATGGGTGGGAGGTTAGTTAGGAGAGCACATGCCACTTGCCAGTGTCTACGGGACTGAAGAAAATGTCTCCTGCTCTCCCAACAACTGACTACCAAGAACTCCTCTGGTAAGAATAGGGCCTCATGCCCTCTTCCATGACCCATCGTGAAAGTTCGGTGGGCTCAATATCGTGCAGGTCTTGTACATGCATGGACAGTCACTGTAGGGTCATGAATGCAATGGCTATGCCATGTCCGGAGGGAGAACTGTTGGCATGCATGACATGCAACCTCCTATGTGCTTTGACCATGCTTCAACTGCAGGTTCAAGTTTAGGCTGTTTTCCTTTGTACGTTATGACAGTGGCCCCCTCCTTTTCTAGTTCATCTGCAAGAGCATGTGCTCATATCGCAATCCCCGAAGTCTTATACCTTAGTGCCCTGCAGAGATTAAGAATGGAAGTGGGGAAAGACCCCACTCCATGGCCCTGCACGTATGACATCCCCTCTGCAGTTTAAAGTGAGATGAGGGCTGGAGAGCTGGCTTAGTGGTTATGGTGTTTGCCTATGAAACCTAAGGACCCAGGTTCAATACTCCAGGACCCACGTGAGCCAGATGTACAAGGTGGCATATACATCTGGAGTTCATTTGTACTGGCTGAAGGCCCTGGAATACCCATTCCCTCTATCTGCCTCTCTCTCTCTCTCTCTCTCTCCACCCCCTTCTCTCTCTCTAAATAAAGATGAGAACCAGGCATGGTGGTGCATGCCTTTGATCCCAGCACTTGGGAGGCAGAGGTAGGAGGATCACCATGAGTTCGAGGTTACCCTGAGACTACATAATGGATTCCAGATCAACCTGGGCTATAGCAAGACCCTACCTCAAAAAAAAAAAAAAAATACTGAGATGAGAGGTTGTGAGTCCAGGAGCCAGGAACGGAAAGCTGGTGTTGGATCACAAGAAGATCAAAAATAGCAAGCTAGTGTTCTGAGAGAGACTCTATAAGTCGTGCCCATAGGCCAATGTGCTAGAGCATAAAAATAACCCAGAGATGACAAAGTCCTAGTAAATGTGACTGCTTAGACTTTAGGAAAAATAATAGAAGTGTTAGTAGTCAAAGTTGAAGAAATGCTCGAAAATGAAACAAGATAGGAAATATGATAGAAAAACTAAAGCCAGAAAGGTTTAATCATCAAGTATAGAATAGGAATTTAAATGCTTCAGTGAGGAGGGAGGAGAAATTAATTAAAAGGGGAAATTTGTCAAAGAAATAATGGTGGGATTATTGAGAGATTATCAGATTATTGCAGTAGGATTAGCAGAGGATAAATATCCCCAGAATTGAGTGGGATACATCACTTTATGTATGTACTTGGCTAGGTGGGCCATGGTGCCCAAATATCTGGTCAAGTATCATTCCAGATGTTTCTGGAATGCTCTGGATATTGCTAACATTTTAATTGTGGGCTCTGAGTGGAAAGCGGTACTCCTGAAGTTGAAGGTGTCCAAAGGGACCTGCCATCTCCCCACAAGAGATTCGTTCTCTAGTGTGAGAAGAGAAAGGTACAGGTCCCCACACGGGCAAGCATTCCAAGGTCATGTACTGAATCATAGGATTAATAAATAGAGAACACATCTCTAGAACTCCTGATAGCTTTGGGGAGCCTGGACCTTATGGCCAACCAGAGTGGAGAGTCTGGGCCTTGTCTGCTCAGGCTGACAGAAAGGAACTCACACACACTCTCAGAGCCACCTGTGATAGCAGATGTCATCTTATCTCCTGTGTGTATGTGTACAAGAAAGGAGGGAGAGATGGGGAGAGAGAGAACACACACACACCAACCCGGCACAGTTACAGGTATGAATATGTAGGAATAAGGGTGGGAGAGATTGCTTAGCTGTTAACGGGCTTGCCTGCAAAGCCTAACAACCCAGGTTTGATTCGCCAGCACCCACATAAAGCCAGATGCACAAAGTGGTGCATGCATCTGGAGTTGCTTTGCAGCAGCTGGAGGCCCCAGGGCTCTCTCTATATATACCTCCCTCCTTCTCTGCTCACAAATAAATAAATAATTTTTAAAATATTTAAGAATAGGGCTGGAGATATGGCTTAGTGGTTAAGCACTTGCCTGTGAAGCCTAAGGAACCTGGTTCGAGGCTCAGTTCTCCAGGACCCACGTTAGCCAGATGCACAAGGGGGCACACACATCTGGAGTTCGTTTGCAGTGGCTGGAAGCCCTGGCACACCCCATTCTCTCTCTCTCTCTCTTGCTCTCTCTCTCTCTCTCTCTCTCTCTGTCACTCTCAAATAAATAAATAAAAGTGAACAAAAAATTAAAAAAATTAAGAATAAATTGTTTCATCCTACAATGTAGAAGCTTTTAACATTGCAGCATCATGCCATCTCCAGAGATTACTCTGGAGAGCCACTCAATTGAGTTTTCACGAAAAAAAAAAAAAAACTCGTAATTGTTTCAAGTAATTTTGTGATGGGCCACATCCATAGCTTTCCTAGGTTGCAAGGTGGATACATCTGGGAAAATCTATACACTGACAGTGAATGCTTTGAAGATGAAATTAGGAGACAATTTGCAATTGCATCAAAAGGAAGGAAATAATCAGAAACAAATTCAACACAAGTGCAGGATGGATACCGAAAGCTATGAGGCATCACTGCAGACAGATGAAGAGGACTTGAGTAAGTGGGAAGATGACCCATGTCTGTCAGTCAGAGATGTCACCCGAGAATATTTCTCATTGATCTGCAGGTCTGAGGCAATAGCATAATCCCAGCTGTCATCTTGGCAGAAATTCACAAGTTGATCTAAAAGTTCATGTGGGCAGTGGACATATAAAGTGCACATGATTGCAAAAGAAGAAAGTTGGAAAACTCACACGTCCTGATTAGAGAACCTATGCCCAAACTACAGACAGCAGCACAGTGTGGACTAGAATAAGGACAGGCATGACATACATACCAGTGGGACAGAAGGAAAAAGTGGAGTTTATTTTCTAGATCAATTCATTCTCAACACATGTTTTGGGACAACAGGCTATTCACTGAAGAAGAATGAAGGAGAATTCATACTGTGGGTCAGGTATCAAGTTCAGCTCAAGTGGAGAAGGACTTGAGTAACATGCTAATGCTAAAGAAAAAAAAAAAAAGCCTAGGATGAATCTGTGATTTGAATCGGGTAATGATTTTCTATCTGTGACACCAAAAGCCCAAGTAACAAGAGAAAAAATAGGTTCAATGGACAAAACTAGAATTAAAAAATAAAATTCTGGGCTGGAGAGATGGCTTAGTGGTTAAGACACTTGCCAGCAAAGCCAAAGGACCCAGGCTTGATTCTCCAGTACCCACGTAAAGCCAGATGCACAAAATGACACATGTATCTGAAGTTAGTTTACAGTGTCTAGAGGCCCTGGTGCGGCCATTAGCTCTCTCTCCGTTTCCCTCTCTTTCTCTCTCTCTCTCCCTCCCTCCCTCTTTCCTTCTCTCAAAAATAAATAAAATATTTTTTAAAAATTCCTAGCTGTGTTGTACCACACACCTTTAATCCCAGCACTTGGAGGCAGAAGTAGGAAGATCACTGTGAAGTTGAAGCCAGCCTGGGACTACAAAATCAGTTCCAGGTCAGCCTGGGCTGCTGCAAGACATTACCGTGAAGAAAAACAATAAAATAAAATTTCTAAGTGTGCATGGCAATGCAGACCTATAATCCCAGCACCAGGGAGGCAGGGGATGGCCACAAGTAAAACCAACCAACCAAATTTTTTTCTGCCCACTCTCCAAAAAATCAAGAAAGTGAAATAAAAACTCATAGTCTGGAGCAAATGATGTATCTCATAAGGGAATTACAAATCTCGTGTGATAAGGGAACTGTACAAAGAATCATTGTCAGTAACAGAGACCATCCCATTCGGAACAGGCTGTGTCAAAGACTCTCTCCAGGGGAGACACAGGCCAGCCCCTGAGCGGAGCTCACCCTCCCTCTTGGCCCCAGGGAGCCCTGTCAGAATACTGCCCGCCGCACTGGTGACCACTGGGTGCTGTGGCCAGAGACAAGTGGCACCTTCTCACCCCGGAAGGAGGAGAAGATGACACACTGAAGAGTCTGGCATTTCTTGCAAACATTAAGCACAGTCCTTACCGGTGACCCCAACACATCCTGTTACAGGTAGACACCCAGGTGACCTGAAACTGTGCTTCCACACAAGAGTGTGAAAAGACAGGTAAACACATTCTTCATTACAGGGACACCTGGGGACAGCACTGAGCGCATCCATAGAAGAACGGACAAGCAAGAGACGGGGCAGCCACGTGATGAGTATTAGCCACAAAAGGGAGTTCTGAACGCACCACATGGGGACACTGGGGAAGACATCTACATCAATGAGTGCCGCATGAAACACCCAGGCGGAGTGATTCCACGTGGTACAATGTCCAGAGGAGCGTGGAGCATGGGATGTGCAGAGGAAGTGGGGTGACTGCTAATGAGTGTGAGAGTGGGAAACCACTTCGGTCTGGGGTCAGAAAGTGTCCTAAAGTGACAGTGGTGGAGAGGGCTGCACAGCTTGGAGGGCTTAGGCAAAGCTTCGCTCAAGGAGAGTGGTGGGCTGCAGAAAAGGCTCAGCAATCAAAAGCGCTTGCTTGCAAAGCCCGTCAACCACCGTTCGAATCCCCAGTACCCACATAAATCCAGATGCACAAAGTGGCGTACACATCTGGAGTTTGTTTGCAGTGGCAAGAGGCCCTGGTACATTCATTCTCTCTCTCTCACACACACACTCTCTCTCTCTCTCCCTCCCTCCCTCCTTTCCTACTCTCTGTCTTTCTCAAATAAATAAATAAATAAACATTTTAAAATACTTTATTTATGAGGGGGGGCAGGGGCAGATAGAGATTGGGCCTGCCAGGGCCTCCAGATGCATGCGCCACTTTGTACAGCTGGTTTACGTGATGGGAATCGAACCTCTAAGCCATCTCTCCAGCCCAAATACTTTATTTTTAAAGAAAGGTCAGTAGTGTGTGTGTGAAATACAGCTCAGTGTGAAATTCAGCAAGCTGAAGTGTCTGAAGTCCCTTGGAGTACGTGGCTAATAGGATTTTTAATTAATGAGTTTACAGACGGGAACATGGTTCTCACCACGTCATCACCGTCACCATCACCATCATGATTAGTACTTTTAAAAACCTAACCAAACCTTTCTCTGGCCTTGCCCAAGCTGCCTGCTTCCATCTTTGGCGAGCTCCTCCTCCCCCTGTCCGGGCTGTGGAGCGGGGTGCTGGGCACAGCCAGAGGGGGAGAGAGGGTGCGGAAGGCGGCAGGACCGGCGGGGGCAGCCGCGGTGACCCGGGGCGTCGCAAACGCCGCCCCCCGCGGCCGCGATAGGTCCAACCCCACCTAGGCGACCTGCGAGCCGGGGGCGGGGAGACGTGCCGAGGACGCGCGACGGCGGCGGCGGCGGCGGCGGCGGCGGCGGTTCGGGGTCCGCGCGATGTGGTCGCAGGGCAGCCCCCCGGGACCCGCGGTCCGGGACCGCCGCAGGGTGGGCGCACGATTGCGCGCGGCGCTGGCCGGCCTGCACGAGCTGCAGGGGCTGCGGGCCGCGCAGCAGGCGCGCGTGCGGGGCGCCCTGGGCCTGCAGCCCGAGCCGGGACCCCGCGGCCACGAGCTGCGGCTGGAGGCGGCGCTGGCCGCGCTGCGGGAGCAGCTGGTGAGGCCGCGCGGCGCGGGGCGCGGGCGGGCGGGCTGGGCGGCTGCGGCGGGCGCCGAGCCCGGCTGCGTGGGGAGCACGCTGCGCCGTGGAGCGCGACCGGTCGGGGACTGCGCGCCCTGCCCCGCGCTGCGTGCACACTGCGTGGCGGTGCGGTCCAGGCCGGCTGCGCACAGTGCTTTGCTGACGCGGATGCGTTGACTCGATATCCCCCTGGGTGAGGCTGCGCGCACCATGGCCGCGTCCAGGGACCAGGTCCTCCTGCTGCACCGCGTGGAGGACACCGGGCACCCTCTGCAGAGCGCACTCCGAGTTGCGCCGCAGTGCGCTCGGGTTGCCCTGGGTCCTTGGGGAACCTGTCTGATGAGGACTGTCTCCAGTTTAGCAGCGTGCCCCCAGGTATGCGGAGGGGGCAGAAGGGACCCTTGGCTCTTGATCTGCAGTCTGCATCTCTCCTGCCATCCTGAGTAGACCACTGAGGTTCCTCCAGGGGACCCTGACCTAGTGTACGGCTCTATGAAACGGCTTCATTCTTACTAAAAACAGGTCAAAACTTCGTGCCTTAGTGCAATGTTATTTTTTATTTTAAACTGTTATGATTTTTTTTTTTTTTTTTGATGGAGTTACCTCTGTTACTCTAAGCGGAATTTCTGTCACAGCGGAAATTCAGATCTGTCCTGTTCAGAGCTGCCTGCTTTGCAAAGTCCGACCTGGGCGAGGCTGCCGCTGCGTTCCTGCCCGCTTAGCTCAGAAATGTGTAAAGCTTGGGATTAGAGAATCAGGAAGCCTGGTGTCTAGAGGGGCTCCCTGGGGCTCCGGCGATATTCGCAGAGTGCCAGAGTGGTGACCCGGCTGAGGGTGGACAGCGGCTGGCAGCTCAGGCCTCGGGGAGGCTAGGCTGTTGTCCAGGAGGGACGTGGCCCTTGTGTCCTGAGCCCTGTACAGTGTCCCCCGCCCGGGGACTAAGGCATCACAGCAGGTGATGTTCCTTGGAGAATATGACCTCAGCCAGGCTCACAAACTCCCCCTCAAGGGGGCAAGAGCTGGGCTGATGATTAACTTGGCTTCAGTAATAGCCAAGCCCAACCTGGGAGTGCTTACACTCAATTACCAGTAGCCTTTTGGGAGAGATCAAACAGGCTTTTTGTTGAATTTCTTTTTGTTTTCTTTTCTCTTCTTTTTTTTTTTTTTAACCTGAGGACCAGAAGGAACACGTAGACTTTGTCTTGCAACTTTGTTCTTGGGACGGATTGTGTGATCAAAAGAGAAGAGGGATTGAGTTTGTGTGACGTCAGCCAGACTTAACACTTTCACATTTTCCTTACAGAAAAAGAGTTATGAACAATGTTAGCTGTTTAATAAAGAGTCGAAGGGTTGAGGGTAGTCCTGTAGGACCTGGAGCAAGCGGCCCTCCCCCAGGCTGGCTGGACTCACCTGGCCCTCCATCACCATTCAGGTGTGAAGACAGGAAGAGGCTCACCCGCCCCCAGAGCTTCCTGCAGGGAGTCTCATTGAGGCCCTTCGTGTTTCTAGGGATTTAGCATTCATCAGATGCGCTGCTCCCTTGCTGATTTAGTGTCAAAAGTCACAGAGAGCTCAGCAGGAGCTGCTGAGCAGGATTTTGTTGAATAAATAAATTAGTGACTCTCTTGACTGGAACAGAAGGAGAGGTGATTCAGCACTCAGTTCCCCACGTTCCAGACTTCTCTGCTAGTGAAACCCATGCCCTCTGACCCCGTGTCTGCTACAGGTGGCCATCTGGACAGTTGGCTATGCCTGTGGCTGTTTCCACAGGCAAGGAGACTTGTCACTTCAGGAAGTGGCTGCTGTTTCCACTCTCATAAGGGTTGGGCTCCCCAGCCACACTTAAGTCAGACATCACCCACCCACTGGCACTATGCCAGGACTGACTGCTCCATCTTGCACTGGTACTACCCAATCCAAGGCAGAGGTGTCTCAGGACTGGAGGCCAGCCAGGGACCCTGTAATCTTATCCTGGAAAATTCCTGCTGTTGCCTTTGCTGGTAGTGATTTGCTCTGAAAGTGGCAGTATTCATCTCTTCTATGCCCGCAGGCTCCATCTGTAAACAGGATGCCCGCGATTTTCCGTGGTCTGCCCTGCTTGCTTTGAGAAAGCACAGGACACAAATGAAGCCAGGCTGGGAATTTGATCAAGGTCAGGATCAAGGGTCCAGAGCATGGACCAGACCCTGCAAGACTTCCCCAGGGTCATTTGTGATTACCATCCCAGAGCTCAGTGGTCGCTGTTGATTGATGGAGTCCTTTAAACTCAAGTGCAGCTTTGCATCCCTGCAAGACAGAGGTATCACCAAGTAGTTCATGCATTAAATCCTGCCTTTGTTCATTATTAGCTTTCAGGGAAAGGAAGGAAGGGTCATAGATATGATCTCTATATCCTGAACTTAGAATATGCCATGAAGGCTTTTTTTTTTTTTTTGGCTAAGATTGCAGAGTAGAAGTGTGGGGTAGAAGAGTGAATGCAATCATTTTGTGGAATGGAAAGTGAACCTTTTAAACTGATCAGCCTTTTAGTGATACCCTGGAATGGAAGCTCTCAGACATTTGTGATCACCAGACCTTTCCTGGAAAGCTGCTGAGTGTACAGGGTCTTGGGCTTGCCCAGCATCTGCCAGTATAGCAGTGATTCCACCATGGGGACTCTGATGTCAGTCTGAGACTTGTAGACCAGAGGCAGGCTCAGGTGGTCCAGGGCTTGCTGCTGAAGTGCTCCCTAGGTCTGCACACTCCATAGCTATGCTTCAGACTGGCTTTGTAGCCAGTCATGCCCAGTGCTGGTCATACGGGCATTGAGCACAAAGTCCTATACAAAAAAGTGATGAAAAACACAAACATGAAAACCCAAGTTAGGAGTGAGGGAGGGCTGAGGAAGACAGTGTCCGTGCTGGTGGTGGGCTTGCAGCCAGGCAGAGGGACCCAGAAGACTTAGCAAGGACTCTGGGGGACGACCCTGGGCCCCTCAGTCATCAACAAGAAGCTAGACACTGAGACTGGCTGGCTAGAGGCTACCTGCAAAGCAGCTGGTCCCCAAGTGCACGATGCACACAGGCTGAGCTTCGGGAGTGCGTGAGGTGGAAACGCAGCACTGAAGTGGGCGCCTCACTTCCACGGGCCCCAAGGCTTTATGACAGGAAAAACCCACACCAACCCCTGTGTGAACTCAGGGCTGCTTTTGTTTGGTTTGGTTGTTGTTGTTGTTGGTGGTGGTGGTGGTGGTGGTAATGTATGTGTGTGCGTGCACCAGTGTAGACCTGCCATGGGGAATGGGCATATGTCCAAGAACAGCTCTGTCCCCTCCTTCCTCCTAAAGACAAGGCTTCTCCATTGTTTGCCACTGCATGACCACTCTAGATGGCCCATAAGCTTCTGGATTCTCCTGGCTCTGCCTCTCATTATTGCCATCTCTTTGAGATTATTTTATGTCCAGCTTTGCATGGATATTGGGGGCTTGAATACGAGCCAGTAGGCTTGCAAGCAAGTGCCTCTAATGGCCATGCCATCTTCCCAGTGCCCAGTGGGTAACTTGGATGGTACAGTTTTGGTCTGCCCCCAACTGGCTGTACCATGGCACGTCTACAGATGATACTATGGCTTCCAGACCCTCTTCCCCTTCAGACCCTCGAAGTCATTCTGATCTTTGCTTGGGTCCTGGAGGAAAAGCTGAATGGACCAAGATGACCAGCTATGTGCTCACCCAGACCAGTGTCCACCCTAGCTCGCCCCACGAAAAGGAAATCTTCACTGTGGTTCTCACTTGGGTGACTTGTCCCCTGCTGTTACTGGAGGTGTTACCCTCAATTGCCTGAGCAGTGTGAGTCACTTATGTCCCCTAAGGTCAGTCAGTAAAGCGAGCAATGTTTGCAGCCAATCTGGAGTCAAGATGAAGCTAAACCCTCGGAAGAAAGACATCTCTGCTTAGCCAACACTCAGTGCTAGTTTGTGTGTGTGTTGTTTGTAGAATTGACATGTATATATGCTGTCCTCATGATGGTAGAGAGGTGTACATGTGTGTGTGTGTGTGTGTGGTGTGTGTGTGTGCAGAATTGACGTGTATATATGCTGTCCTCACGATGGTAGAGAGGTGGTACATGTGTGCGTGTGTGCAGAATTACATGTATATATGCTGTTCTCATGATGGTAGAGAGGTGGTACATGTGTGTGTGTGTGCAGAATTAACATGTATATATGCTGTTCTCATGATGGTAGAGAGGTGTACATGTGTGTGTGTGCAGAATTGACGTGTATATATGCTGTCCTCATGATGGTAGAGAGGTGGTACATGTGTGCGTGTGTGTGTGCGCAGAATTGACGTGTATATATGCTGTCCTCATGATGGTAGAGAGGTGGTACACGTGTGTGTGTGTGCAGAATTGACGTGTATATATGCTGTCCTCATGATGGTAGAGAGGTGGTACATGTGTGTGTGTGTGTGCAGAATTGACGTGTATATATGCTGTCCTCATGATGGTAGAGAGGTGGTACACGTGTGTGTGTGGCAGAATTGACGTGTATATATGCTGTCCTCATGATGGTAGAGAGGTGTACACGTGTGTGTGTGTGTGTGTGT
Source organism: Dipus sagitta (assembly GCA_036346955.1). Classification (NCBI taxonomy): domain Eukaryota; kingdom Metazoa; phylum Chordata; class Mammalia; order Rodentia; family Dipodidae; genus Dipus; species Dipus sagitta. The sequence goes on from CM070778.1 coordinate 139,929,412, forward strand.
GCAGAATTGACGTGTATATATGCTGTCCTCATGATGGTAGAGAGGTGGTACATGTGTGTGTGTGTGTGTGTGCAGAATTGACTGTATATATGGCTGTCCTCATGATGGTAGTAGAGGGTGGTACACGTGTTGTGTGTGTGGGTGTGCAGAATTGACGTGTATATATGCTGTCCTCATGATGGTAGAGAGGTGGTACACGTGTGTGTGTGTGTGTGTTGGTGTGCAGAATTGACGTGTATATATGCTGTCCTCATGATGGTAGAGAGGGTGGTACACGTGTGGGTGTGTGTGTGTGCAGAATTGATGTGTATATATGCTGTCCTCATGATGGTAGAGAGGTGGTACATGTGTGTGTGTGTGTGCAGAATTAACATGTATATATGCTGTTCTCATGATGGTAGAGAGGTGGTACACATGTGTGTGTGTGTGTGCAGAATTAACATGTATATATGCTGTCCTCATGATGGTAGAGAGGTGGTACACGTGTGTGTGTGTGTGTGCAGAATTGATGTGTATATATGCTGTCCTCATGATGGTAGAGAGGTGGTACACATGTGTGTGTGTGTGTGCAGAATTAACGTGTATATATGCTGTCCTCATGATGGTAGAGAGGTGGTACACGTGTGTGTGTGTGCAGAATTGACGTGTATATATGCTGTCCTCATGATGGTAGAGAGGTGGTACATGTGTGTGTGTGTGTGTGTGTGCAGAATTGATGTGTATATATGCTGTCCTCATGGTGGTAGAGAGGTGGTACACGTGTGTGTGTGTGCAGAATTGACGTGTATATATGCTGTTCTCATGATGGTAGAGAGGTGTACATGTGTGTGTGTGCAGAATTGACGTGTATATATGCTGTTCTCATGATGGTAGAGAGGTGGTACATGTGTGTGTGTGTGCAGAATTAACGTGTATATATGCTCTTCTTATGATGGTAGAGAGGTGGTACACGTGCGTGTGTGTGTGCAGAATTAACGTGTATATATTCTGTCCTCATGATGGTAGAGAGGTGGTACACGTGGGTGTGTGTGTGTGCAAAATTGATGTGTATATATGCTCTTCTCATGATGGTAGAGAGGTGGTACACGTGTGTATGTGTGTGTGTGTGCAGAATTGATGTGTATATATGCTGTCCTCATGATGGTAGAGAGGTGGTACATGTGTGTGTGTGTGTGCAGAATTGATGTGTATATATGCTGTCCTCATGATGGTAGAGAGGTGGTACACGTGTGTGTGTGTGTGCAGAATTAACGTGTATATATGCTGTCCTCATGATGGTAGAGAGGTGTACATGTGTGTGTGTGCAGAATTGATGTGTATATATGCTGTCCTCATGATGGTAGAGAGGTGGTACATGTGTGTGTGTGTGTGCAGAATTAACGTGTATATATGCTGCCCTCATGGTGGTAGAGAGGTGGTACACATGCGTGTGTGGCCCCCCACACACACACACGACTGTGTGGTCAGTACTCAGAATAGCTCACTTGTAGAGTTGGGATGATGCCAGCCTGGAAGAGACAGCCCCTGAGACCAGAGCTGGGATGTGACTTCTGTATAAGAAGATGCCTGTGGCAAACTTTAAAAAAATTTTTTTTTGTTTATTTTTATTTATTTGAGAGTGACAGACAGAGAGAGAAAGAGGCAGATAGATAGAGAGAGAGAGAGAGAATGGTCACGCCAGGGCCTCCAGCCACTGCAAACGAACTCCAGACACGTGCACCCCTTGTGCATCTGGCTAACATGGGTCCTGGGGAATCGAGCCTCAAACTAGGTCCTTAGGCTTCACAGGCAAGCGCTTAACTGCTAAGCCATCTCTCCAGCCCAAAAACTTTTTTCTTTAAGGTGTGCACCACCATGCCTAGCCTTAAATTTATTTTTATTTATTTATTTAACAGAGAAAGAGGGAGAGGGAGAGAGTGGGCGCACCAGGGCCTCCAGCCACTAAAGACAAACTATAGACATGTGCGCCCCCTTGTGCATCTGGCTAACATAGGTGCTGGGGAACCGAACCTTGGTCCTTTGGCTTTACAGGCAAATGCCTTAACTGCTAAGCCATCCTTCCAGACCCTATGGCAAACTTTTTGAGTAAAGTTTGAATTTCCTATTTTGAGAACCTTGGGGTTCTGATGGGTTCCATCTTCCCTAAAGCTTCCCCAAAGCCAGGCACCTAGCAGTGTTACTCAGAGAGGCGGGAGGGAGCCGGTGCATGACAGGCACCCTGGGAAGTCAAATGGCGCCACAGGCCAAAGGGTCACTACACGAAGGACCATGGGACACAGTAGATTCTCCCTGGAAACGGAAAGCAAGCAGAATGAAACTTCCACCTGAGGTGCCTGTTTCTCATGAGCAGTGTCCTTTTGCATCCTTACAGGGAGATAGCTCATTGCGAATGGCTGCGGTATGTGAAAAGTCCTGCACTGGTGAAAATATCTGGAGCCTGCAGTGTTTTTGACTGGTACATGTGGGGTGTGTATGTTGTACCTGCTTGGTGAGTGGTGTATATGTGGTGTGTGTGTGTAGTGTTATGTGTATTGATGAGTGTGGTCTGTGTGTAATGTTTGTGTGGTCTGTGTGGCATGTGTGTAGTGCATAGTTTGGTGTGTGATCTGGGTCATGTGGGCATGTGAGTTTGGCCTGTGGTCTGTAAGAGGTGTACGTATTGTTGTGGTGGGACTATGTGTATGTTGGGTAGGTGATGTGGGTGTGGTGTTATGTGGGTGGTATGCGGCATGTATGTTGAGTGGTATGTGGCGTATGTGCATGTGTGTTGCATAGGGAGTGAGCAGGGATGAGCACCTGCCTGTCCCTTCCCACAGAGCGAGGGTGTAGCTTCCCTGTGCTGGGAGCAGCCACCCCCAAGGACACTTGCCACTGGCCTCTGGGATTTCCTGTCATCCTCACAACGGGCCTGGTTTTGCCACACGGCCCTCGATTTGGGTTTCTGCACTTGCAACAGCTTCGTTAACTTCCCTCCTCTGTTGCTACCTCCTCAGTCACGGTTACGACGACAGGATGCTGGCCTGAAGACCCACTTGGACCAGCTGGACCAGCAGATAAGCGAGCTGCAACTGGACGTGAGCCGGTCATCTTGTGAAGCCCCTGACAGTGATAGCAGGCCCAGTTCAGGTATGGCTGGCAGTGCCAGGCTATGAGGGAGACACTGTCAGGACCCTGTCCTCCAGGAGGTCAGCACAGTCTCTTCTACTCTTGGGGACCCTGCCTGACATGAGAGAGTGCTCTTGAGCTGATCTGAAAGTTAGGAGGCCATTGGTAAGTAAGTGTAGGAACACAGTTCATGTTACTGAAGATCACTAAGTGTTATTCAAATGCTTTAATTAACACTGAAAAAAAGATATGTACAGATGAAAGAATTTATATGTAACACATATATTTATAGTACATATGAGCCAAGTTTTGTATTTCTATATAAATTCAATCATAGTGTGTATTATGTATGTTATACACACACACACAACTATGTAGTGTAAAGTACAAAAGTAACCCTTTTGATAAAAACAAAATACCTTCTGAGTTCCTGGTTGGTGGATGCCCATGGAGCATGTGGATAATGATTTTGGGAACCACAGGAACATACATGCGTAGGAGTCAGCACAGACTGTCAGACGAACAAAGTGCCCCTCCCTCCTAGTGCCCTGACTCAGGCGTCACTTAAGTCATTGCTGGCATGTGTGGCCCTGGTCTCTTTTTCTTTCTACATAATATTCTTCAGGTGAGACATGGAAACATAGACCCTTGACTTAGGGTCATGGTGGTCATAGGCCTGGGTGTCTCCAAGTCCCTCAGCGCTCCTAGTGCTTTCCTCTTGGCCCGGCTGTGCTGCGCAGTCTGGACCCAGTGGGTCCCAGAAATGCCCCATGTGGCTACACATTAATTCAGTCATGCACAGGAAGGAGAGGAAAGATGGCGATTGAAGTCCATGGGATGGGATGTAGAAAAGGGTCCTCTGTGGGAAGTGGCCACGTGGTTGAAGGATCTTCTGGCTGGGAAAGGGGTGGGCAGCTATGGGGTGCAAGTGAGTCAGTGGTTCCCATAGCCACGCACATGGTTACAGTGAAGACTAGAACATCCTGCCCTATGCTTATCTTCTCAAGCCCTCCTTGTCCCAGTGTTTCTCCATCCCTCTCCGCCAGAATAAGCAGAGAAATGAGGGCCCCAGGTCTTCACTGCCCAGCACTGTACTCACTTCCAGTGTCTGTTCTGTCCAGGCTTCTACGAGCTGAGTGACGCTGGCTCCTGTTCCCTGTCTACCTCCTGTGCCTCCGTTTGCAGTGACCGTCTCTCCCCTTCGCTGGGCAGCTGGCTGCCTGTGTTCCAGCCTCCTAAGACCAGGCCTGGCATGGGGGACTGGCGGCCCCACTCTGCTGATGAGACCACCGTGCCTGCGTGGAGTCCCCAGCTCTGCGAGGAGGGCAGCAGGCCCTTGCAGAGTGCAGATGATGTGGGTCAGCTTCGGAACATGTTCCGGCCCAGGCCAGTGTCTACAGGTAAGAGAGAGGTAGGAGAGGACCAAGAGACTCATGTAGTGAAGGGCACAGCAGATAGTGTACCTAAACTCAGGGGGGACAAAGCAGAGGCGCCCCACATGGAGTGGAGCACTTGGCATAGCCAGCCCATGGAGTAGAAATCCAATGCTGCTCTGTGTGTGGTGGGCCAGCTGCTCCAATGATGTGGGGTTTCTCGAAAATACATATTCAAAAGGTAAAAGCAAAATGAGGCAAAAGCCTCCGGAAACACTTGTCCTGCCACATTTGCAGTGACGTCCAAGCATTTGTGCAGAGGTAACCGACTCGCCCTTCATTCCCTCACATTGTCTTGAGAGGAAAAGATCTTACCAGATTTGCTTTATTTCCCACGCAAACCCGGGCTTGGTCCAGCCGTGTTATCTTCATGAAAAGTGTCCCTGCCTTCACTCCCAGGCCTGGAGACACCAGATACTTTCTACTGTGACTCTCCGTCCTGTGTGTGGCTTTGTCCTTGATAGCCACCAGGCCCTGGCTAAGTGAGGGCCCGGCGCTTCTTCCTGAGGAGCAGGGATCGGTCACATGACACCTAAACTTACACATACCCAGAGCTGAGGGGCTGGGTGTGAGCCCCAAGAAAGCTTCAGTGCCAGGAAACGGGAGCAGGGACACAGACTCTGCCTTTGTTGATGTACTTTTCATGTTCTCATTCCCAGGTGATCTTGAGAGAGTCCTTCCTGCTGAACTGGGGCTCCAGGGAGCTGGTGCTGGTTCAATATTCACCTCCTTCCTCTGCCAGGGCACAGAGGGCCCAGGCCACATGGTGGACCCCAAATACCAACGTGACCTGGTGGCCAGGGGTGGCCAGGAGGTGTACCCATACCCCAGCCCCCTGCATGCAGTGGCTCTGCAGAGCCCCCTATTTGCTCTGACTAAGGACACCCCACAGCTTGACAGCTACTCGCCCTCTAGAGAGCCCCCTTTGAGCCCAGGGGGTCTGAGTGGGACTCGATCTGGGCCTATCCCTGAGCTGGGCCCGGCTGAAGCCTACATCGACAGGCTTTTGCGTCTACGGGGACGAGGGGACCCCTCGAGGGGCATTGTGGGGGAACAGGGAACCCCAGGACATGATACATCCTCTTTCCCACAGAAGCCCTGTAGCCAGAGGTCAGACAGTGGAATTCTACTCAAGAAGCTGATTCCCAGGAGGGTCGGGGGAGGAACGGTGCAGAGCAGGGATGTCAGTGAGGACACCCTCAAGCAGCAAGGACCCGCATCCCCCATGCAGCCCCAGCCTCCCAGCAGTCCTTCAAAGGAGGGAGCCATACTCAGAAAGCCTGCTGTCCGTGGAGATACCGCTGTGGCCCCGTCATCTTGTCCCCAGACCCACAGTGACTATGGCCAAGGGCAAGCCCTGTCCCCCTCTAGGCTACTGGGCCCCGAGAGTCCCCCTCTGGCCCCAGGACCCTTTGTCCACCCACTCAGCAACACTGGGGAAGCCCCTTCCTCCACAAGCCTGAAGACCGGTCTCCCCCAGAGCAAAGCCACAAAGATCAGGAGAAGGGCCAGTGACAAGGTGCCACGTTTAGGGAAGCAGCTGCCTCCACGACCAGAGAGACCAGGGGCCATCCAGGTTGCTTCCCAGCTGCCCCTGGAGTGGGACCCCTCACCCAGGCCCCTGGGGGGAGGGCTCAGCAGGAGGCCTGCACTGGCCAGGGAGGTTCCTGGACGCTCTTGCTCTGAGTCCACCCTCTATCCTGTTCCCTTTTTTGTCCCCTTAATGGTGGCCCGACAGGAGGGTTACCGTGCATCATCCCAAGCCCTGTTCCCAGTGGAGGTAGCCCCCCTCAGTTCAGTGGCCAGGAGGAGACAGCGCAAGTGGCAGTCCACTGTGGAGATCTCAGCCAAGCCCCGCCTGACCAGCTGTCCTGGGCCTAGCCTGGGGCCTCCCCGGCCTCCAGCTAGAAAATCAAGTGGTCCCTGGGCTCGCGGCAGGCCCACACTGGCCCGCCAGGATGCCTATGCCAAGAGTGAGTCAGAGCCCTCGGAACAGTCAGCCGAGTGCGGTTCCCTGTTCCATTCCACCATCGCTGAGACGAGCGAGGAGGAGGCTAGCGACCACACTGCCAATCGCTTCGGGGACCAGGAGTCCAGTGACAGTGACTCAGAGGACTGTGTCCAGACTGGCAGCAGTAGGGATGGTGCTGAGGCTGGACAAGGAGAGCAGGCCTGGCCTCTGGTGGCCCCCAGGCATCCCCTGAGGACCCCAGGAGGCACAAGGCCGACCCTGCCACCCGTACCCAAGCTATGCCGCATCAAGGCCTCCAAAGCCCTGAAGAAGAAGATCCGCAGGTTCCAGCCGGCAGCGCTGAAGGTCATGACCATGGTGTGAGGTGGGCACACGTGTTCTGTGACAAGCCCAGGCCCCTTACACGCTGGGTGATGAGCAGACTGGCTTTGATGCCACCCTGCTGGTGGCATCAGATGTTGAGTCACCCATGGCTATGTCCGTGAGTTCCATGGAATAATTTCCCTCCCAGCAGAGATTCATACATTTCCATCACGTGATCCTGGCCAGAGTGGTCCTTGCTTCACACCTCTGGCTGAGTGTGGACAAAGGCCTGAATATTAGGCTAGCCCCAGCCCCCCCGCATCTTAGAGACATTGCAGCCTGTGTGCTAAGAACGATCTGAATTTGAACTCCGTGTTGAGCTTGAACATGAGTGAACACACTATGCCATTGTTTTTGCAAATAAAAGCACCATGTTTCCTTCCCTTTCTCCCTCACTGAGAGCGCTGAGGGGAGCCAAGGCATTTTATGAGTTGAGTCGGAGCCCTGATTCCAGCGCGGGCAAGTTAAACACAGACGTGATTTGGAAGCCAGACATGGTGGTGTGTGCCTTTAATCCTGGAAAATGGGAAGCAGAGGTAGGAGGAATGTCATGTATTCAAGGCTAGCCTGGGACTAACAGAGTGAGTTCCAGGTCAGCCTGGGCTAGAGTGAGACCCTGCCTTGAAAACAAAAAGAGAACTGTTTTGAAAATGTATCTTTTGTAGTTGTTTTGTCTTGTGTTTTTTTCTTAATGTGGGGTGGGATGTGCACACGTGTGTGTACATGCACGTGGAGGCCAGACTACAACCTCAGATGTCATCCTCAGGAGCACTGTCCACCGCGTGTGTGTGTGTGTGTGTGTGTTATGCACATATATATGCCCAGGCAGCACCCTATGCACTTGTCTACAACAGGATGTGCTTGCTGTGGTGGTGGGAGCGAAACAGTGGTGTCCAGCGTCATTACATTTCCACCCCTTCTTGTCTGAGCTCAAGTCTTTTATTGACTCTGGTTACGTGGGCTCTGGAGGTGGGCAGTCTCAGACACTCACTCTTCACAGCAAGCACACGCAACAACTGAGCCATCTCTTCAGCACCCCATCCACCTTTTCTGAGACAAGATCGCTCATTAGTCTGAATCTCATCAATTAGGCTAGACTCACTGGCCCATGACCTCCAGGAATCCGCCTGTCTCCACCTCCCCAGCACACGTTCCTGGGTCATCCTGATGCTACGCCACAGGGGAGAGGGGGCGGTGCATCCGCGCAGCTCAGGCTCGCACTCCAACAAGCACAGCGGGCAAAAGCTTTCAAAAGAAGGAGGCAGGGAAAAGTGCCTGAAAATACTAGTCAGCCTTTGGATGCCAGATACTTGGTAACAAGTAGCTGGTAGGTATGAACATTTGCAAGATTAACATTTTAGAACAAAGAAGTTAATATCCCCTGGGGAAGAAAGAGAGAGGAGAGAGAATATGCTATGGGGCTTTTGAAGGGAAGGAGAAGGCAAGGGTTGTGACCACACCAAAATGCAAACCTCTCAAAGGGGCCCGAACAGTTTTTGCATGGGAAAAATTCCAACTACAGCCTGCACCTCCTGGACTTGATCTCCCTTGTGCTTTATAGAACACTGTGGTAAGGTTTAAAGAAACAGTAAAGAGCAGTCGCAATTAAAGGTATTATTGTAAAAGTACATTTTTGTCACTGTGACAAAATGCCTGGCAAACAACTTTACGGAGGAAAGATTTGCTTGGGCTCACAGTTTCAGAGGGTTCAGTCCATCATCCAGGGAGGACAAGGCTGTGCTGCTCAGTTCATCTCCTGGTGGCTCAGGAAGCAGCACGAAAACAAGGTAGAGCGTAGTCAGAGATAATACACCCATGTGGACAAGCCCACAGCAAACCAACTTCTGCAGCCAGACCCTTGCCTTCTGTTTTCAGAACCCCCAACAGTAGCACCAAGAGCAGGGGACCAAGCGTTCAAACATGAGCCAGTGGGGGTATTTCAGATTCACAGGATCTTCATAATGAAAAATGCATTGAGTCCAAGTTTTCATTGTCTCCCTATTTTTAATAGCTCCAACATTGTTCAAAAATTGTATAACCAAAGACTCTTAGCAATCTCTTAGTGTGAGCCCCTGAAAAATTTTTGAAAAGAAGTTATCCCAATATATAATGCACAGAGTAAGTACTCCCATTCCAAAAGGCAGGAGCAGGGGCATAGAAAGGAGGGAGTGGGGGCCAAAGCGGAGGGAAGCCAGCCGGAGAACATTAAATCCTATGGCCTTGTGCCCGACGTTAGAGCGCGGTGTGGCAGGCTTGAGAGGCCAGCCACACCTCTGTGACTTGTTTGCCACTCCTTTGGTCTGACGCCCCTCGGTGCCTGTAGCATTTCTAGGCAAATGTTTCACAGTTCTGCCATCTTCACCATCAAGGGTCTCTATTATAGCTTGGCCTTTACCCTCAAAGCGCCATGCCTCTTCCTCTGAGGGCTTCCTCCAGGAAATCCGCCCATTGCCTGACCTCGCAAGTTCTCCTTGGGAGTCTTGGTGGCAGTCTCGGCGTCTCGCCTTCTGCGTGCCTACAACGCCAGTAACAGGTGGAGGGCCAGTGAGTTCTGCTGCAGACACCGGCTGCCTGAGTGCTTAAGCCAACCTCTGAGACGTCCTCAGAGCACATTTCCCGTTGTCTCAGTACAAAGTGCTTATCTTCTTTTTATTGGCTCTAATCTTTACAGGCTCTTTGTCCACAGCTTTACAACATGCTCTTTTCCTGGCCGAACTGCACGTTCTCCAAGTTCTTCTGCTCTGCTTTGCCTCCTAATTCTGGTAACAAACCTGGCTAAAAGCAGCCAGTAATAACCACGGCACAGTCTCGTTCACGCTGTGCTGTCTTGAACTTTCCTCCAGCAAATTAATTTGTACATTACTTTTGAATTCAGCCTCACTCAAATTTTGAAGAAATATAGACAAGTTCTTTGCCCGAATGTAACATGACTGGCCTCTTGTCCAACTCCCAAATGTCCTGGTTCCCAGCTGGAACCTCATGAGCATAACATCTACCACCAGTGTTCTGATCTTGCAAGCTCACCTAGGATTGCCCTGGAGCTCTGCTTACAGCATTGTAGGGTGTTTCTATCCCATATCTTCAAAGTCCCTTCCAATTCCTTCTGAAAACTAGTTCCAAATGCCTAAGGACCAGATTTAGCATAGCACTTCCCTCACTCCTGACACTGAAATCCTTATTAGTGCTCTCTACAGAAATAGAACTTATAGGTCTGGAGATACGGCTTAGTGGTTAAGGTGTTTGCCTACAAAGCCAAAGGGCCCTGGTTCAATTCTCCAGGACCCACATAAGCCAGATACACAAGGGGGCACATGCATCTGGGGTTCGTTTGCAGTGGCTGGCAGCCCTGACATGCCCATTCTCTCTCTCTCTCTCTCTGCCTCTTTCACTCTCATAAATAAATAAATGTTTACGAATTACAAAAAGAAATAGAACTTACATATTTACTGGCTCAGTTTACACACCAGGAGGCTGAGTAATCCAACAAAGGCTTCATGCCAGTCTGGTCACTGAGACAGGTCTCAAAGTCCTGACCTGGCCACCGGGGTCCCTGTCCAGGTCTGGGCATTCTCCTCATTTGCCTCCTAGAGAGATGACAGGATCTCCTGCACATCCAGTTGACACTCTTGTTGGACATCATCTCTTCCTGGAGCTCTGCAGTTGGGAAGCTCAAGGGTCCTGCGTGGACAGTGTGGACTTCCCTCACCATCCATGAGGACATGTGGCATCCTGGGGCTCGGGCTGTGCTGCTGGCTGGGACGACAGACCACCAGTGTAGAAGGGGATATGCCAGGCTGGGACAGCTCAGCATTGCTAGAGATGCTCACCTTCCTCTGCAAGCTGCCTTGATGTCTTTAGCATTCGGGCACCAACACGCCTCCAAAAGGGCTGCCTTGTAGCTGATGGAATATGGACTTGTCTATACAGCCATGCAACCTAACCCTGAAAACCTTGCAGCTTCTAATGAAGTCCATGGAAGGAAGAACCATCAGTGGCCTGATGTGAACCCACCAGAGCCTCCTTCTACCATCTTCCCATCCTTACCTGTCTGACTTTCTCAGTGGCTTATTCTCTCTTCTGTTCATTCCCCCTTTCCCTTCCTTTCTCCCCCTCTCTTCTGCCTGCCATTCAAGGGTCACAGCTTGGGCCCTGCCTGTCCTGACAAACTAGGCTCATCCATGGGTCCTCAATAAATCAATGAAACAGAAAAGTGATAGTGAAAACAGGGAAAGAAATGTTATTTAGTGTGGTCAAATTGGGAAGAGAACAAAGAGGTCCAGTGGTCTCCAAGTCCATCTTCACAGTTCTGACCTGAGGTTTATGTCTGAACAGTAAGCAAGAGGTACACCTAACTAATCAATTCTGGGTCAAGATGAGATCCGGCCCATCACTGACCCATCGTTACCTCAGCTCCAGTCTCTCCTGCAAGGTGGTCAGACAAGTTGTCAAAACTGTGTGAAATCACTTCCTCGGAGACAAGTTTCTTCTCTGGCTGACACCAGGACTTCAGCCTTTCATTTCTCCTGAGGAAATCCCAATTCATTGGGGATCATTTTTTCAGTATTCTGTTAATCAAAGGAAGGAGCACAAGTGTCTCTCAGAATATCTTCATTTCTATCAGTCTGCTTACAAAATTATTCAGTGGCACTTATTAAGGCACACCAAGGAAGCCCTCATGCAGGACCCTGATGGTGGGTAGCGGGTCACAGTGGGGGAGAGAGAAGGAACTCAGCTCCTAACACAACACAGGCCAGGGGACTTACAGCTGAGGAGCTGGGGACCCTGGGTGGTAAGTGACCAGCAGAATTCCTCCTGGGATCAGAGTCCTATGGGGATGGCGGAGACCGAGTGGCTTGATAAACCCAGCAGCAGAGCTCTGGCCAAGCCTGAAACCTAGAAGGAAATGTCCTGGCTGGAGAAGCTCCTGAGGCTGGTGGGAGAGACTGGTCAAACAAAGACTCTTTGTCTCTCTCAATCACTGCCTGTTCACCACTCTAACTGTGGGACTCAAACATGTATCTTTGATTGTCCAGGGTTGGGAAGCCCCTGTCTTGCTTTGGGCTTTCATTCACTCTCAGGAAGGTTTGGAATGAGTGCATATAGTGGTCATGAATGATCAGATGGGCTAGATGACCCTGGAGGATCCCTGAAGTTTCCAGTATGGGATCCTTAGGAACCTTTTGTGACTTCTAGTATGCTTGAATAAAAAACATTCTAGGGGGGAAAAAAAAAAGAGAAAAGAACTTGTTCTAAGAATCAATGTCAGGCTGGAGAGATGGCTTAGTGGTTTAGACAATTGCCTGTGAAGCCTGAGGGCTCATGTCCTAGTCTCCAGGTCGCACGTATGCTAGGCGCCCAGGACAGAAGCGCACAAGGTTACACATGAACACAAGGAGGTGCACACATCTGGAGTTTGATTGCAGTGGTTGGAGGCCCTGACGTGCCAATTCTCTCTCTCTCTTTTTCTCTCTCACTCTCTCACATTAAAAAAAAAAATAGGCCAATCTGTTGGGCTTGCCTCAGAAATGAAAAAGAACCAACATCCAGCTAAGGTAGAAATTAAATATCATAAGAATGTCTAAGTTATAATAATTAGTGAAGAATTTAATTGCAATGTTAAGGAAAACATTCCAACTTCCTTTAGAGAATCATATTGCACCCTTTAAGAAAACAGTCACCTGTACTGACTAGATGTGCCACAGCCCCTGAGGGCATTACCCAGCAGCCTCTCCGTCCCAGTGCACAACATTCACACCCTCTGGGGAAGCAGTCCGGCAGTTGCTGGGAAGCTTCTGGAGCCTCAGCATTGAGTGCATTCCAGACCTGAAGGACAACCCCAGCTGCCCTGCAGTTCAACTCCTCACTCTAAAGGGAACCTTGACAGTGCAAAGGTGTGATTTTAATTACCCTAGACCATGGGGCTTAGCAATGAAGCTGCTCCTGTACAAGCACCTCTCACCTCTATACATTTACCCTGCCGTATCCCCCAACAGTCCCCAGACAGGCATGTGTCCCCAGGCCCACCGAGGTGCGAACCACATGTGTTCTCATTATCCTGGAACCTCGTCTGTGGCACACAGACCCCCACGTCCAGCACTTGCAACTCCATCTCAAGACTGCTTGCAAAGCAGAAGCCGTGGCCTGTGTTCATTCTCCGTGTGGAGTCACGGGAGCTTAGGGTGCTCCTCCCTCCTTCCTCTTCCCTGCCATTGGGCCCTTCTAGACAGGGACATCCCTCTCTACTGCTGACACCAGTCTTTTCCCTACCAAGGGTCCCTGGACCTGACCCAGGACATGAGACAATGGAGCTCTGGGATCTGTGGCTGCTATGGGTTGCCTGCAGCTCAGCTGAGAATGCTAAAAGCCACTGTAGCCCTGGGTCTGGCGCAGACAGCACGCACAGCAGGCCCGGAACCCAGAGGCGTCGCAGGGCTATTCTGTTGGGAAGTAGCTCATGCTCCTGCAAGGGCACTGAGGTGGATGTCCTGAGGACGCAGATGACCACACTGTCTTTTGAAGAGAAAGACATACTTCCTGGTGCCCTGCAGCTTTGGGGCAGGCAAGAGAAGACCTTGAGTGTCCCATGCTTTCCTGCAAAGGAGAACACAGCCCTTATTCAGGCCTCCTGCTGCTGCCTTGTGACATTGGGCCAGGACACAGAGACCCAAGGATTAGTACCCAACACAGCTGGGCAATTCCATTTGACTGATACCCAGCCTTTTTCAAGGGCAGAAAGTAAGTGTTCCCAGCTAAAATCTTGCTGAGAAATAGCAGTGATGGGACAAAGTAACATCACATACTCAGGGAACACGTATCCATCACATTTTTATAATGCATATGATTTTTTATTAGCACAAGACAGAATGTAATTAAGGCCTAAAGTATAGGTACCTCTTTATGACATTTTTTTTGACCAGTGGCTTCTTGGAAGGCAGCTCTGTTCACCACTATACCACCAACACCCTATAATACCACAAACACCCCACCCAGTGGCATTTGGAATGGACTGTTTTGGCGTGTTCTCCTCTCTCTGCAAGCTCGGGTGATGTGTGCAGGAAGTGTTCTGAGTGCCTATAGAGGCACTACACCTCTCTCCCCCTTTGCCAGGAGCCTGGATGCATCTTACAGCATCCTACGGGTGCCCTTCTTTCCACGCCAGTGTTGTTCCCTTGGCCCCAGGAAGCAGCAAGTAGCAGATCAGAGAGAAGGCTAGACCTGAACTGAGGACTTAGAAGAGACAGTTGTGACTGCATTCCTAAGAAGAGCTCAGACATCCTGTGACTAGGAAAGCTGGGACTGGCGAGAAGCCAGAGCATCCTCCATCCAGTGGGTCCCGCTCGCTGAGCACATGCGCCTACCATGAACCCTGCTAGCTGCTGGGTGGGAAGGAGCTCTGAGGAGGCGCTGTCTCTGTGGTGAGCGGAGATCAGATAGTAGCACCCCAGGGCTGACAACTGGGTGCAGAGGACTGACAGGTGTCTGGGCACAGGGAGCAGAGTGCAGCTGGCTGTTAAGAGGAGGGCGGAGGTGAGGCAAGAAGGAAAGAGGAGCTATAGAGGGGCAAAGTTGAGGGTAGGATTCCGGCTAGTGTGGAGGCTGGACAAGCAGCATGTGGGAGATGATGGGTCATCCAGGTCCAGGCTCCCCTCTAAAGCAAGGAGAAAAACCAGCAAGGTTTCAGTGTATGGAAATGCCATAACCCACCATCCCAGAGCAGGCAAACTGCTTATCCAGAGCCTGCTGTGCAAGCAAGGGGCATTCCGCAGATCCTGTGTTTGCCAGAGATTTATAGGCAGAGCAGCAGCAAGGCTGAGTGGTAGGAAAGGGAGTTTTGGGAGAGCCCCCAGGGTTTTCCCCTGGGGAAGCCACCACAGGTGGGAACTCAGAGCACTGCCTGAGGAGTGGTCGGAATCATGTGGCTGCCTCTGGTTGGCTTTATGGAATCAGGGACCCTCTGTTGTTGATCACATCCTACATGGTGCGTGGGCAAGTGGTGGGGCTGTCTAGCTTCCTGGAGGCCACAGTGGGGGGCTCCCAGGATGTGTACTGGACAAGAGCTGGTTTGTGGGGAGGCTGCAGGTGTGGGTCAGAGGTCAGTTCACCTGTGGCCTGGCCATTGTCCTGTAGTTTACTGAGACCCTCAGAAGCAGAGGGAGAACATAATTGGATCTGTGTGTGGAAGACCCCTTGCTGGGTGGAGACTGTGACTCAAGCTGTTTCAGTGGGGACCAGATCCAGGTGAGAGGCACCCAGGGGCACCTGCCATGCCAGAGTTCAGCTCATCATGGGCAGTTTGATTTTTCCTGGGTCTCTTATAGGGATCACATGCAACAGGGACCCAAAACATGAGGAAACTGAAGTTTGTTCTCTGTCCTTTTATTTATCCTCTATGAGAAATGAGAAGTTACTGAGATGGGAATAGGGCTTACAGAAAAAAGAATCCATTCAGAGTTTATGTTTCTACTTTAAAGATGTTGTTTCTTTTTTAAAGGTAGGGTCTCACTTTAGCCCAGACTGATCTAGAACTCACTCTAAATCCAGGCTGGCCTCGAACTCCCAACAATCCTCCTACCTTTGCCTCCCAAGTGCTGGGATTAAGGGCCTGGGCCACCACTTCTCACTCTACTTTAAAGCTTTTTATTCCATGTTTCTTTCTGCTTTCATTTTCCTTTCATCCAGATTCTTCATCAAGAATAGAAAACAAAATGGACAGAATAGCTCAGAAGGGGTATAAAAAGAATTTAGTAGACTCAAGTTTCATTTTTCTTGGAAATTATTTTCCTCCATTTTTATGTCCTCACCCCATTTGCGGACACGCTTTGGGATCTCAGATTCCGGCCTGTGGGACACGCAGGCCTGAGTGGGACGCGGCGCGCGAGCGAGTGCAGCGGCAGTCCAGGCAGCCCTGCGGTGTGAACGGTGCACAGCGTTGGTGACGCAGGTGCGGGGTGATCCGTCCTCAGAATCTGCCACGCTCTGAACATCGCAGCTCGAGCTGACCTGCTCCCAGAGCCTGGGTCTTGCAGAAGGTTCTCGCTTAGCTTGAAGCCAGCAGCAGGATTGATTGTGGCAGAGTTTGAGCTGCAGCAGCAACAGAGCGCACTCAGCCTCGTTTGGGATCATTTACCTGCTGTGCTAAAAGAAGAGCGGTCACCCTCGGGGGCAGCTCAGAGCACATGTTTGCACTCATCAGCACTGGCAAGGAGCTGTGCTCCGTGGGAAGCCCTCTGGTGGCCTGGGAAACTGATGTGAAACATGTAAGAGAGTCTGTTTCTTCATGATCATACACACCTTGGTACCAGAAGGCCACAGGAGATCCCACTTAACGGGAGGATTTTGAGCATACAACCTTTGAACATTTACAGTGCAGTCACTGATGGATGGCACTTATTATCTGCTATTTGTTTTTAACAAGTACATATGATTGATCCTGACTAGTCACTGAGCACCTTGACAAAGCTTTGCCACAGGTCTTTTGATCCTGTTAGGGCAGGACTCTAGGATGGGTGTGGTGGGCACATTACAGCCACACCACATCAAAGCTGAGGGCCTGAAGCAGGTATGAAGAGATAGGCTGCTTAGGTGACCCGACCCCTAGGCCAGTGCATGGGGATGACAGAAGTCAAACCAAGGCCGCTGGTTTCAAAATCAGCTCCTATTTGCACAGTGGTGACACAGAGCTGAAGAGCAGTCTGCTCTGTACCCATCAGTGCTCTTGTCTGTAACGTGTGCGAGGACACAGTTGCATTTAGTTGGAGCCCCAGGAATGAGGACTCTGCTCTTGAGGGAGAAGATGGCATCTGGGACTTTTACCCACTTGTCCCCAGAGCTGATGTGGGCAGAAGCTTTGCCAGAACCTGCCTTGTCCCTACTTCGCCCCTACCGCCTACCCCTTACCTCGGCCCGGTAGCCTGCCCCTGCCCTGTCCCTGACCCTGCCCTGTAAATGAACCTTGGCTGGCGCCCACCTTCCTATCCTGCAGGGCTGCTTGATAAGGCATACAGGGCGGGGAAGAGGGGGGCGGAGAGCACAGCCGCCCACTAGAAGTAATGAGCATTGAACTAACTGTGCACATCTTCTTGGTCTCATTTTCCTGCCAACTCACACTTAGTTCTTATTCAAGAGTGGATTAAGGGGGCTGGATAGACAGCTTAGCAGTTAAAGTGCTTGCCTGCAAAGTCAAAGAACCCAGGTTCAACTCCCCAGGACGCACGTAAGCCGGATGCACAAGGAAGTGCATGCATCTGGAGTTTGCAGTGGCTGGAGGCCCTGGCATGCCCATTCTCTCTTTCTCTCTCTCTCTCTCCCTGCCTATGTCTGTATCTCTCTCTCTCAAATGAATAAATAAAAATAAAAAGAGTGGATTAAATTTTAGTGTTTGTTTTTCATTTGTAAGAGTTATCTTTCTTCTCTGGCATGGTCTTCTCCATGCCCAGGAACCACTGGGATGCCCTGATGCCTGGGCTCAGTGTGGCATCCACACAGTTCACCACATGCAGAGACCAGCTCTCAGTCCTGAGCACCACTCACCCTCACCGGATCGGCCCCAGGTGACCAAGCTGTTCTGCGTCCTCTAAGCTTTCATTTTAAACGTGAACAGCCCAGCCCCACGCCACTGCACACCTGCAGCCGTGACGCTGTGCAACGTCAGTCCGGATGTTCATTCTGTGTAAGTGGCATCATTCCCGCAATCTGTGTGCTCGTTCAGCATGGTGTGGGGGACATGCGATGACCACTGTGGACAGGATTCACTGGGCCTGACTTGGGGATGGCCCCATGGAACTTTTTGGTGCTCCTGTATGTGTAGGCAAGGGAGACCCCACACCCAGCAGACCAGTCTGACCCTGCCATTCTAGCATGACCATTGCTTGACTGACCAAGCAGTGCATCCATCCAAAGCTCTGACAGAAGACTCTATGGACCCTATCGCAAACTGACCCTGCAACTGTCTCCATCCGTCTTCCCATCCTGCAAGCAATGCTCCCAGCCAGTTCTGCTTCCTGCGCTCTCCGGAGTGGGGGAGAGTCCTCTGCTGTAACCCACCGCCACAAAGCAGAGCAAACAGATCATCTTCCTACTCCGCTGCATGCTCGTGAGGGGGTGAAGGCTCAGGGGGCTTCTGCGTGGACAGCTGGGTCCCTCAGCACATGAAAACACCAACTGCAGCATTGGTGACTGTTAACACTTCCTTACTATTCCTTTTTTCTTATTTTTTTTTTATTTTTCAAGGTAGGGTCTCACTCTAGCCCAGGCTGACCTGGAATTCACTCTGTAGTCTCAGGGTGGCCTTGAACTCACAGTGATCCTCCTACCTCTGCCTCCCAAGTGCTGGGATTAAAGACGTGCGCCACCATGCCCGGCCCCCTCCTTACTATTCTTAAAGTCTCTAAAATGTGAATATAACTTAGAATCTGAAAGTGCTCATTAAGGGGCTGGGAAGATGGCTCAGCAATGGAAGGCACTTGCTTGCAAAGCCTGACAGCCCAGGGTTCAATTCATAAGCCACCCATGTATGCCACAGGCAAAAAGTGACCCAAGCATCTGGTATTCATTCACAGTGACAGGAAGTCCTATCACGTGTAAAGGCTCACACAAACACACACTCACAAATTCATTATTTTTTTAATTATTGATTAAAAGTAACTGGTAGAAAATAATGGTTCTCATGTGCGAGTTGCTTTGCAGCCAATGAGTCAAGGCCTTTGTGATAGCTTGCTGTGACGGCTGACTTTTCCTTTGGGTTCTCTCTCTCTCTCTCTCTCTCTCTCTCTCAATCTCTTGCTCACACACACACACACACACACACACACACACACACACACATCTATCTATCCATCCATTCATCTATCATCTACTTATGTATCTTTTATCTTCTATCTGTCTGCTCCAGGCAAAAGCAGTGCTTAACTGTGTCACCAGAGACCTTACCTGGGTGGATTGGCCCAGCTTCAGGGCAGAGGTCAGCAGCAGAGCTTCAGCCCAGCGATATTCCTGCTGTATCCAGGGTGTCTATGTTTTGTGAAAACATGGAAAAGAATTCGAAGCTATTGAGTCATAGCAGGCCAGAGAGGGGGGCAGATGTGTGAGCAGACTAGCAGGAAAATTCCCCTCTTCCCTGCTGCAGAGAAGCCACAGCTGTCCTACCGCACACATCAGACCACACGTCTCGGCACCATTTGTACTGGCGGCTCTCAGGATGCATCATGGAGTAAGGCCAGAATACCTGGACGTTACTGGGTCAAGACTGGAATGGCATCTCTAGGCCTCAGTCTGCAAGAACGAGGCGTCCCCTCCTGCCACTTGCTAACAAGAGCCAGAGATGAGACAGCAGAGTCTCTTCAAGAATCAATGTCCCTGAGCGGGAGGTTAGGGAAGGGGACAGGGTAAGGCAGGGATGACTCCACCACTCAAAATGCTGCTTCCGCATGTTCCCATACGATGTTCTAGTCTGGTCCTCGGGCCGCCACCCTTCTTGCCACTCCTCAATCCTGCAGCCCAGGCAAGTGTCAATGTCCAGTGGCTGTGCACGAGGCTGTGGGAGGCTCCACGCAGCAGGCTGGTAGCAGTGGAGACAGCTGCAGCTGGAGCTGGGCGGGGACATTCAGCCTGCAGTCCTATGGCCTGCTGTGTGCCACGCTTGGTGCCTGAGAGGGCTTCCTGTGTGTACCAAACATGCTGAGGAGAGAATGATGGTGATCTTTTAAACAATGTCAAAATAATTGAGTGGATCCCCCACTGACAAGAGATGAGCACCTCATCAGAATCAGTCCTTCTGAGGTCAGGACCATGCCCTGTCACCTCCCTCCCCAACAAACTCACTCAACCACTCACAGTTCTAGGATCTGGTCTCTGGGTGCTACAGGGCAGGCTTGGGAAACCTCTGTTGAGTAAGCCATGTGGTGTTCATGAAAGGCTTCAGACTCATTTCGTTCAATCTGGATAACATCAGCCCTCCCACATACTTGGTTTATTATTATTATTATTACTTGATTTTTTTGTTTTGCTCTAACAGATGAGGCCTTGGGGTTTGTGACTTTATCGCTGTTTGGAAACCCTAGGAAGCAGGACCCGGGGAGCGACCCGTCTAGCCCCTATCCAAGTTTCCTTTAAGTTCATAGAACACAGGACTCTGGGTGACAAACTTTAGTAGTTGTGTTTTGTCAGACACACTTTACCCTAGAAGGGAAAAGGGCATGTACCTAAAGGAACTTGGGGCAATCCAAGATCTGCTTATCAATTTCCTTTTAATTCCATCCAGTGTGACACACTGTGGAGAGTGGGCTGTGTCTGGCCCTTGCCTCACAAGGATCCATGTCACCAATTGAAACAGGTCAGGTTATTTCCTACAAGGCTTTGCACTTTGCAATACCACATACTCAGTGAAGACATGGGGTCGTGTGCAGGAAAGTTGCAACTGTGCAGCTGTGGATATGTGGTGGTGAGTGGGCATCCCACGGGGCCACATGCGAGTGAGCAAAGGTGCCAGCTCCCCGGTCCCTGCACTTCTAGCTTGTCCTAAAGGAGATGCAACAGCCCTGTAAGAGGCCTTTTCCACCCAGGTGTTCCCACTCGGTCACCATGGGCAGAGGCCAGGCCAGAGGGGCCGTTGTGGGCTATCTTTCCCCTTAGAGCTCACAATCTTCATGGCAGCTTAGGAGCTAGGACAATGAGGTACGCAGAAACTGTAATGTCCTGTGAGGGCGGCCCCAGTTCTGGGTGGATCTTGACACTTCCCATGTTGGCCCTCCCCAATACTAAAGGGAGATGGGGACAGCATCCCAACAAGGAGCCCTGGCTGACAGGGTGGTCACTGACCTCCCCCAAAAGAGGAGGACACTAGACGATGTATGATGGAGTGATGTTCTGGTTAGATGCAAGGCCTCCTGCAAACATATGGCTAAAACCTGCAGCTGCATAGGCCTCTTTGCAGACCAAGTGTGGGGTAGATACAGCACCTCTCAATTTGAGGAACTGATAGGGGGTCACCTTTGCTCAAACCGGTTTGGTTTTCCCACGTCTTGAGGAACCTCTCTCTTTATTCAGCTGAAATCAAAACGTCACTGCACATACCATCTCCTCCCATCCAAATCTCTCTTCCGCACCCTGGCCGTCTTCACTCCGGGGAGCCACCACATGCTCAAATCGTCCTGTCCCCACACCAAATAGCACCAAGCAGTGATTCTGTGCCACAGGCAGGACTGGACAGGGTGAGCTGGCACAGAGATGGTGCCTCGCCCTTGCTCAGGATCGCACGCCCGCCCTTCCCAACACCTCCCTTTGTTTAACAATGCCTTAAAACCACCAATGTCTGGACAGATTCCACTCTTCCCTCCTTTCATGATTTGCCATGGCAGCAGAAAGGCTGACCTGGTCACTGACTGATTGCCTGAAGGGAGCCCTGCTTGGAAGGGGCTGGCATTCCCAACAAGAGGGAAAATGCTGGGCAGGTTTCCTCACAGGGAAATAGGGGTTCAGAGGATGAAGAAAAGGCTTGCATCTTGACAAAGAAAGCCCCCCAAGCATGTAACTCTGAGGACCACAGCTTGGTACAGCGCTGCTGTCCAGGGACAGGAGCCAGAAAATGTTCCTGATGTAGGGTACACTAGCATCCCCTCCATGTCCTCAGGGAGCCTGGGGCCCCTTTGTTCTTCAGCTTGCTTCAACTCACTGGTCTGCTTTTGAGCGTTCAGCCACAAGTTGTACCTATAGCTTCTGTGTGGCTGTCTCTATTACAGGTGGCTATGTCTGGCCCTCAGCAGATTTGGGGTGCTCAAGATAAGAGAGATGCATAGAACCTGGCTCAATGCACTCTCACATCCTGATACCCACTTGGCTCTACCCCAGTAGGACCACTCTCCTGTTCTTTTGCCCTGGACAACAGCACTGAGCAAGGGCAGGCCTCCAGTGAGAACAAGTGCTTGAAGCTATCTGCAGTTATCTCTTCTTCAGTGTGGCAGACTAAGTGTCCATCCCACAGAACTACATGCACATTACATACTTGTGGTTGATCCTGAAAGATGGGCACACAAGGACAGAGTGCCCGAGTCATGAGCCATCTATGGCTTGTGTAGCAGACAGATTCAGGTTCGCTGAGATGAACTTTCAGACCAGGCACAGTTATGGAGGAAGGGATATTTATTGAAGCTTACAGATCCAGGGGAAGTTCCATAAATGGCAGAAGAAGCTGGTCTGCCTTCACAGGCCCAAGCAGAGAGAGAGAAGCACAAGCCTAAAGCAAAAAGCCACAGCCCACTTCAGGAACTCCAGCTAGGCACACTTTGCATATTTTAGATTGAAACCTGAAACCCACCACCACACCTTAAGATCCACCCAGTGACACTGCCTCTAGCCAGGTGGCTAAAGATGCAAACAACAAACAAATAAACAACTGAATATATTGGGGGCTATCTATTCTATTCAAACCACCACAGCTTGTAATATCATGAAGACATTAAAATGGCAGTTTATGGCTGGGGAAGTAGCTAAGCAATAGGGGGTTTGCCTAATATACCTGAGTTTGATCCCTAGCACTGTAATAAATAAACACTGATAAATAATAGATATAGCTGATTGATGATTGATAGATAACTACATGAGACATGGGAGAAGACAGATGGATTACAGAAAGAAGAAAGATAGATACATATAGTTGATATAGAGATATGGATATAGACGATAGAAAGAAAATCATGTGGGGAAAGTAGGGGTTCAGTGGAGGGAGTGGAGGAGGGGGATAAAGGAGGAGAATGGAAGAGAATTATGAAAAAAATAGTAAAATTCTATTTTATTTTATTTAAAAGAAAGAGGATAGATAGATGACAGATAAAAGACAGGTGCTAGAAAGATACATGACTAATGGACAGATAGCTATATTTGATAGAAAGAAAGGAGAAAGGTGATGATAGAAAGATACGAGGCAATAGGTAGATAAATAGAGATGATAGGTAATAACTTAGGGTTTCTTAGGAGGAAAGGACTTAGTGAGGTGACCAGTACTATTAAAAACACGGAATGGCACAGTGGAGCGGGGCACGTCTTCCCACACAGCGTCAGCCATCTACACATACACGCACATGAGAAGCAATAGCTCTTGTCTTCTTGTAATCAGTGGAAAAATGATTGTGTGCAAGCCTCCTACAAAGTCATCTCCCCTTCTAACTTTCTGTTTTTATATCTGAGCAGGGTGTTTGGATAATAAAACGGCCCTTTATCTGAGGCAGCCTCACGCTGCATCTGCGTGGCCACCCTGGATCTGGAAGCCCTGCGTGTCTACATCTACTCTCCAGCCAAGCTCTGGAACCTTCTGGACACTATGTAAGGCAGGGTGCTGACTTGTACCACAGAGCAACAACATTTGAGAAGCATGTGGGCATAAAGCATGCTCTTCCGCCCCGCCCTGCACCCTGGCCATGTCCAGTAAGAAGTCACTCTCAGAGCCGGGCGTGGTGGCGCATGCCTTTAATCCCAGCGCTCGGGAGGCAGAGGTAGGAGGATCGCCATGAGATCGAGGCCACCCTGAGACTCCATAGTGAATTCCAGGTCAGCTTGAGCTAGAGTGAAACCCTACCTTGAAAAACCAAAAAAAAAAAAAAAAAAAAAAAAAAGAAGTCACTCTCACTGTTCCCAGGCGGGCACAGGCTGGCAGGCCATGCTCATGTTCAAACATAGTCTATTTTGGAGGCATCATTTTAAGTCAGCATTTGTTGTCTTTGTATGCC
The DNA here is from genome assembly GCA_036346955.1 of Dipus sagitta. Taxonomy (NCBI): domain Eukaryota; kingdom Metazoa; phylum Chordata; class Mammalia; order Rodentia; family Dipodidae; genus Dipus; species Dipus sagitta. The sequence continues at coordinate 139,953,003 of CM070778.1, forward strand.
TTTGCTAAGATGTGGCAACCAAACCCCTCATAAGGCAGTTAAATGATAGAAACCAAGACCACAGTATGCACTGTGGGTTTACTGGAGGCCCATGAAGAGGGCTCTCCAGACCTCTATCGTTGGGGAAATCAGTTTCCCTGTCTCCTCAGGGCACCTTCCCTCTGGACCTATCTCTGGCCAAAATCTCTCCTTTTTGTAAGGGCATCAATGAACTGGATTAGGGCCACCCTAAAGACCTCTTGTGGGCACACGGCTATGGCAACCCATCTTCAAATAAGGTTACATTCCGAGGGGTAGGGCCTGGGAAAGCATATACTTAGGTGGAACAGATGCAATTCACCTCTTCCCTAAAACTAAAATTTTCTAAAAATCAGAAGTAAAATTCAATCACCCAGCTCCAAGGGGCAGCACCAGGTCCCTGACGCCCATTGTCAAAGCTGCCCTTCGTCACTGCCTCTTCCTGCAGGAAGTCCTGAAAAGAAGACCACCTGCACTTCCTAAGTAATGGTTGCTCTCGGGTCCAAGGACACCTGACGGTGCCAGGCCACCTGAAAGTTCCACAGCACCAAGAGCTCTGAGCCTGTGGGGTGGGCACACATTTTTAGGCCAACTGATGCTACATCCATCCTGCTCATACCTCATCAGACCACATGGCTCTCAACAAGGCTGTTCCGCCCCACCAGTTACGTCCAGGAAGGCAGGAGAGGGATGTTTGCTTTTTCTTACTGCATTGGCAAGACCACAATGAAGTGTTATGGTGATAGTGGCCCAGCACGTTAAAAAAGTGGCTCCCCGTGCAAGAGGCGGTTGGGGTTCGTTGTTCCTGTGAGTTTCTGTTTCGAGGTCTTTCTCAGTTATATTAATACATTTTCTCTATCTAACGTCCTCCAGCAGCAGCTTTACCCTAAAGCCTGAGGCATTCCTCATGGATTCCCCAGAAGCGTTTTAAAGTTGTGATACAACGCTACTGAAAATTGGGCTTGGTTAAGAAAGAAAAGTGACTTCTAAATCCCAGAGGCAGAGTCAGAGCCCATGACAGCCTCACCCTGCCATGGTGGGTGGAGCTCCGGCCACTAAGATGCTGGAGTCTGAACAGCAGTCTGCCGTGAGTCAGTCACCCTTCTTTCAGCCATGACAAGTAGAGAGAGCAGAGGCCCCGGGATGGTGAGGAGCCTCGGCCAGCAAGGGAGGGCAGCGTGGAGATGAGCTGCAGAGACTGCTCTCTGCACCTGTACCTGGGAGCTGGGTGGCTCGGGAGTCACTCGGCCTGGCTGATGCTCCTGGTCCTGGGAGAGTTTATGTGACTTTGATAGGAAATGAAGAAATGGTGGGCATGCCCACTGCTCAGAGAATGGTAAAATGCCGTCTTAGTCTTCATCTACAACCCACATAAATTTCCAGATCCCAAAATACAGATATTTCACTTCATATTTCTTGTTTATAGAACACCAAATATAATAAAATGCTTGCAAAATTGTGCTTTCCAATTTTGAATCAAAGATGTTGACTGGCTTGTGTGGCTCATGGCTTGGTTCTGTGGTTCACACCAAGCAAGGTGGTGGTTGTCCTCTACCCTTGGACCTTTGCCAACAACCAGGATGTGTGGGTGGGCAGGGACTCTGTCTACTTTAACCATTAGCTCTGGGAGGCTTTGAAGCCCCAAAAAATGCCCCTAAGGGCTTATCTGAAAGGCTTGGTTTTGTGCAGCCCAGCTGTTTTTCAAAAACAGCTGGGAAAAAGCTATTTCGAGGTAAAGTGCACAGGAACTAGTTTGCATGCCTGGCTCCTGCATTCTGGTCCTTTCCCAGTGACTGCTGGGAATGACTGCATCTCTGAGTGAGGCATTGCCCAGAAGGACCTTAGACATCCAAGCACCATCCCTGGAATCTAGTACACCCTTCCCCTCCCATCTCTACAGGATGCCCTGAGCTCTGCGTCCTCATTAGTTCTTAATAACTACCAGGGACAAGACATAGACAGGACAGAACTGGCCGTGCTATGGTGGGATCTGAAGAGGAGGGCCTGGTACTGGATCTCTCTATCTGGGGCTGTCTCAGAGCTGGGGCTAAAGCCCCCAGTGGCCGCCTATGCACCCCAAGAACTCTGCCTCAGGAGAACAGAGGACAGACACCCTGCCCTAGTTCCTGGGCCTCAGTGCTTCACTTTTCATTGCAACGAACAGAGCCTCCTGCGCCCCAGCTGTGGAAACAAAGGTTCCAAGAAGAACAAAACCTGTGACATGAGGGATGCTGAGACTCCAAGTTCACACTGCCCGGCAGTTGTGTATTCCTGGCAGCCCTTCAACTGTATAAAGGACAAACAAGTCTTGCAGCTAGCCTCCCAGGCTCCTCATCACAGCCAGCTGACCACCAAGCCCTGCTGGGTCTTGTCTGCGAGAGGCTTGGAGAAGCATGCCCACTCCATAGCTGATAAGGGCGTGAGGGTGACCCGAGCCTGCTCCTGCGCCCTTGTCCCCATCGAGGGTGGCCCGAGCCTGCTCCTGCGCCCTTGTCCCCATTGAGGGTGGCCCAAGCCTGCTCCAGCACCCTCATCCTCATGCGACTGTTACTCACACAGTTCTTCACCTTGGACATGGCTAACACACACTCATGGTGTTGCCCATTTCCAATGTTGCCATTGTGACTTGGTTTGTCAATGCTTTCCCAGCAAGAGAAGCAGCTCACCAAGCACGTGAATATCACACCCTGGTGTGTGCTGGCCCCTGGCTTTTATGCATGTTTTCTCAGCCTTGGGACCTTGCAAAGCCCAGAACATTCAAGTCCTTGCTTAGCTTCTCTCTGTGGACTAAATGAGTCTTTGATCTTGAGTGTGTTTGACAGCCACTGGAAAACTCTAAGCAGCACAGAAGGATGGCATCTAATGTTATGCTGCTTTTCAGTTGTCTCCTCTTCTCTGCCCAGACTCCACTCCCCTGGGGCGAGGGACCCAGGAGGTCAGGAAGCAGTGAAGACCACTTTGGCATTCCTGAGAAGGTGATGGAGGTAAACTGGAAGGCACAACGGGAGGGGGTGCTGGAGGAGCCCGCAGCATGCAATGTGCTTACATAAGAGTGCGCATAACTATGACGGATGGACGAGGAGTACGTGATGACACAGAATGCACATTGTAGGATCATGGGAGTCAGGGATTCGAGTGCACAGTGCCCTGGCATTCCAGCATTCCTCAGGACGGGAAGCCAAGACTTGGACCAGTGGGTCCACAAATCCTTCCTCCCTGGACAGCACCGACATCGATTGGACTAAGCCACCGGCATACTGTTTTAAAGGCACAAAGCAGGTTTTGTTCTCATTGGCACTGCTGTTTCTTACAGGGTGGCACTGAGATGGGGGAAAGATCAGTTCACTAACTAAAGCAGTGATCACAGACAAATGCTGGTGTCCCTCACTGTCGTTGCCTGCACAATCTGTCCTCAGAGCCTCATCTTCCTTCTGTTCCAAGTCACACTGCACCCCTGTCACCACGTGCTGAGGATGTAGGGAAGGTGGTCAGGCGGCACCTGTATACTTTTACATTCCTTGCGTCTGAGGTATGAAAGCTGCCCATGCTGGTTGCAGGTTTGACAACCATGCCGAGGCCAGCAGAGGGGCAGGTGGGACCCGCTGATCTGCAGGTCACATGAGCAAAGGGCACCCTAGTGGCAGAGACAATGACTCAACTAACCTGCTTGAAGACCTGCAGATTTACACTCCCACAGAGAACTCCATTTCTCAAGTTAAACAGTCAATTAAACAGAATGGGCTGAGCAGCACTGTGTGTTAACCATTAACAGTGAAGAGAGCATCACCCACCCGAGCCGAGCTTCCCACACCAAGCTGCCCTCTGTGCTCTGACCTGTGGATCGTCCTAGGAAGATGCCGCCACCTCGTGGAGGCCAGACTGGAAGTTCTCAGTGAGTGTCATGCTCCTTACACTGGTGTAGGGAGAGAGGGCCAGGCACTCAGAGGAGAGCCACATCAGTGAGCCTATGCCGAGCAAGGGTCTGGCTTGTCCTCTTGTCCTAGTAACTTGACAGTCAGTGAATGAGAGCCACGAGGGTTAAGGGGGACTGACCTGCCTCTGTGTCCAAAGTGAAGGGCTCTTCCACCCACTCCAGGAGGTGTTAATTGGGGGTTCAGAGTTTCTGGATGGGGTGAAGACTGAGGGGAGGAGGTCCAAGCCCTCCTGTAGGTTTTAGGGACCTGGGGCAGCTTGGGTAATGTGCTACAAAGAGGCACCCCATCAACTGGCACCCTTCCAAAAGTGCAGACTGTGACACAGATGAAGTCCCATGGAGCAGCAAGACTGTGACCACCAGTGTGGCACAAAGAGAAGCCCAGGGTCCCACAAAAAAGTCCTCAGCTTCTCAGGCTCCCTGGTGACCAGGACACCGGAAACAAAACACTGAGTGAGTCTCTGCAGGCAGTATGGTGCCATTTGCTTATCCAGAGGTTGTGACCTCTCCCAAATTCCAACACCAGCCAGGGCAGCACACTGATGCAGGCACGTCTCTCACCTTAGGCATCAATAAAGAAAACTCTGGGGACTGGGGAGATGGCTCAGTGGATAGTGTTTGCTGCACAAACATGAAGACCTGAGTTCAGCTCCCCAGAACTCATGTAAAATGCAGGACTTGGTGGTGTGTGCCTGTAATCCCAGTATTGGAGAGGCAGAAACAGATCCACAGGGCTTGCTGGCTAGCTAGTGTAGCCAAACCAGTGAGCTCCAGGTTTAGCAATAGAGCCAGTCTCAAGGAAGAAGGCAGAATGCATTGAGAACACCCAATGTCAACCTCTGGCCTCTGTGCACACTCACATACATATAAACACACACGTGTGCACCACATGTGCATCTGCATAAAAGAGAGATTAAAGAAAACTCTTTTGTACTTTTTGGATGAAAGAAGCAAAAGCTGTGGCCAAACTAGCTCTGTGCCACCGTAAGCCTGAACAGGTGACCTGCGCTGCACAGGGCACCTTGACCCAGACCGCAGGGTCCCCCTGGATCCTGGCACAGCCTTGAAGCCCAGCTCAAGAGAAGCACTGAGGGCAGCACCTGCCTCCTGCCTCACACAGCCCCCAGCCCCTGACCACGTGGTCCCCGATGTCTCTGGAGGAACCCAGCCAGGTAGAGTTAGTGCACACATAGGAGTGGGGAGAGGTGGATGGGCAGGGGTGATGGGTAGAAAATGAGAGTTGGATAAAAGGGAGCAAGTGACACCAGATGGCCAGTAGTCAGTCAAGTCCCTGGGGAAAACAGGCCTTCACTGCAGGCACGTCTGATCTTTACTGTGTAAACAGGGGGCTTAGCAGAATTAGCCTCCTCCCACCCTGCCTCTGCTCAGACTTGCCCCGTCCACAGAAAAGCCAATGTGGAAACTTCACAGGCGCAGTCTCCTGGGATGCAGCTATTATGGGAAAGTAGCCGAAAAATTTTCATGACCACATTCTACTTTGGCATGGAAAATGCTACTTAAATCCTCCACATAATACTATTTTAAGGTAAATTAGGTTTGTGCATAGGAGGATTTCACACATGGTCTTTCTTTTTTAAAAAATGCAATCTGGACTGAGGCTATGGCTCAGTTGGTAAAGTGCTTGCTTGCCATACAAGCATGAGCCCTGAATTCAGGTTCCTACATAAACACTGGGGACATGGTGGCAGGCCCTGTAATCCCAGCACTCGGGAAGCTGAGATGTAGGAGCCCCCAGCCACTTAGAGCAGCCAAACTGGTGAGCTCTGAGTTCAAGTGAGAGACCTTACCTCAATAAATGAGGTGGAGAGCTCTTGAGGAAGATGCCAGTGTCAACTGCTGGCCTCCACACGCGTGCATACCTGCACAGATACACACACACAGAGAGAGAGAGAGAGAGGAACACAAAGGGTACCAATACGAGATTTGAGTGCTAAGAGGCAACTTGGACCCACTGTGCTTTGATTACTCCCAGGCCACCTTTTTGTGACATTGCTCAGGGAACAAGTGGCTAACCTGTCCCATGAGACAGACAGGCTGTGTTTCCCAGCAAGCGCGCGGCACTTTTGTAGTCCGATCTCTTATCGATGCTGATAGGCTGGGGGGAGATGAATACATGGGTTTCTGTGGCTTTTAAACTGAGCCAGGGCCAAGGATGAAAATTTCTCCAGAATGGCAGAGTCGGAGTTCAGAAGATGATCCGTGACTGCTGGATAAAAGGCCATTTACAGCCTCTGAAAGGAAACATAGCCGCTTCCCACCTATGGAACAAGCGCCTTTCCCGGGCTGCGCACAGCAGAAACACCACTGTGTAACCCGCCACGCCCCTGGACCAACTGTGGGCCCAAAGCCAGGGTGTGGGTCCCACCCAGGATGAGTGGGTTCCTGGCACATGAGACACTCTCAGGGTTTGTGTGTGGCTGTGTTTTGTCCTATTGATGAGCTTTAATTTTTTCGAGGATGACCAGGAGGTGAGTGTACAGAGTGCAGCTGGAAGCCTCCACCCCAGCTCACCTGCAGTTCATGAGAAGGTTTCCTTCTTGCTACAGAGGCCGCAAAGTCACTGGTATTTTAAGACCCAAGCAATCTCATGTGCCGGCTCCAGTAGTTTATTCTGTGGCAGCGAAGTCAAAGCCCTGCCCTGCCTTCTGGAAGCACCATCCTCTTGGAGACCAGTTAAGTGTCAAAGGTATCCACATGAATGGACCCAAGGGGCGTTGCTGGCAGCTTTTTGTTTTTGCCTGTGCATGTGGTGTGTATGTGTGTGTGCTCATATGTATGTGTGCGTGTGTGTAGAGACCAGAGGCCAATGCTGAGTGCCCTCCTTAATGGCTCCCCATATTATTTAAGAGACAGGCTCTCTCACTGAACTTAGAGCTCACAGCTCAGCTAGGCCAACCAAACATCAAGTACCAGGGACCTGCCTTTTCCTGCCATCCCTCCAGCTCTGGGATGATAGGCATGCACCACCATACTGGCATTTATGTGGGTTTTAAGAAATGAACTTGGGTTCTCATGCTTGCACACCAAGTACTTTATTGACTGAGTTATCTCCTTAACCTGGGGCTACCATTTTTTAAATTAATTAGTTTATTTATTTATTTTTATTATTAGATACAGACATATTTTGTCTGTAAACATCACATATTGGTACCATCCTTAATGTGGTTATTTGATTCGGGTGTCCCCCATAAACTTAGGTGTTCTGAATGTCAGGTTTCCAGCTCATGGAGATTTGGGAATTAATGCCTCCTAGAGGGAGTGCATTGTTGGGGGCAGGCTTATGAGTGTTATAGCCAGTTTCCCCTTGTCAGTGTTTGGAACTCTCTCCTGTTACTATCGTCCACCTTATGTTGGCCAGGGGTGATGTCCACTCTGCTCGTGCCATCATTTTCCCCTGCTATCATGGAGCTTCCCCTTTGAGCCTGTAAGCCAAAATAAACCTCTGTTTTCCCACAAGCTGCTCTTTGTTGGGTGATTTCTACCAGCAATGTGAACCTGACTGCAACAGTAAAGTGGTACCAGGAGTGGGGTTTCTGCTGGACATCTGAATGTGTAGATTTGGACTTTGGAGGCTGATTTTTAAGAGGAATGTGGAAGGATTTGAAACCTTGGCCTAAGAGATGCCTTTCAGTGCTGTATGTACAGCTTGATGAACTATTCTGGTCAGATTGAAAGACCTGAATGCAGTAAGAACTGTGAACTGTGGGGTTTGGCTTATGAGGGTGAGAAAGAGCTTTGCTAGGACTGGGCTAGAGGCAGTTTGTGTGAGAAGCTTGCTGTTATGCCCATGTCCTGAGAAGTTGTGCAGGGTTGCTTTGTGTAGAAACGAACTGGTGTAAGCAGAGGGATATGGCACAGAAAAAAAATGAAATCTTTGGCCATAAACTGTTGCCCATTCACCTGCAGATTGTTTGAGAGATTATAGCCTTTGAGATTGGGCCAGCTGACCTGCTTTGGGGCAACAGCAAGAATGTATACTCTTTTGAAGGGGCTTGAGTGCTCAAGGAGTGTCCTGTTCTTCAAAGTCTGCTTTATTCCCCCCTGGATTAACAAATTGGCACCCTACCTGGTATTGTGGAGCATAAGAAATGCAGGAAAGAGAGGGTCATTGAATTTGCAACATGGTCTTTTGTTTTGGAAATGGTCATGAGCTGTGTGAAGCAGGTTTTGCTGGATGCCTGCATGGAGACCCCATGGGGCCATGAGGATGGGCAGTGGAGACCCAGTGGAGACAGCAGGATCACAAGATGTCTGCTAAGGAAAGCTGCTAGCACCAGATGAAGTTTTCCAGGACTGTGAGTAGCCTAGCTGGAGGGGCGGAATTGGGATACCAGAGACTTATTGCTAGTTAGAATTATCAGACTTGCAGACTTGTCACTGGCTAGAGTTGTTGGACTTGAAGTTACAGAGTTTGATGTTTACCCTGATTGTTTTAAATCTGGTATTGGTTGAATATTTCTTTGCTATGCCCAGTGCCATATTTTGCAGTGTGAATGTTTATTCTGTGCATTATCGGGTTTTGTTTTTTTTTGGAGGGGGGATGTTATTATGGCTCAGTTAAAAGATCTTGGACTATGGGGATGTTTGAATATCATTGGAATTGATAAAAAATGTAGGGACTTTTAAAGTTGGACTGAATGCATTGTATTTTAGATGATGTATGGATATCAGTTTATGGGGACAAGGGGTGGAATGTGGTGGTTTAATTCAGGTGTCCCCCATAAACTTAGATGTTCTGAATGCTATGTTCCCAGCTCATGGAGATTTGGGAATTAATGCCTCCTGAAGGGAGTGTATTGTTGGGGGCAGGCTTATGGGCGTTATAGCCAGTTTCCCCTTGCCAGTGTTTGGCATACTCTCCTATTGCTATCATTCACCTTATGTTGGCCAGAGGGTGATGTCCACTCTCTGCTCATGCCATCATTTTCCCTGCCATCATGGAGCTTCCCCCTTTGAGCTTATAAGTGAAAATAAACCTCTTTTTTCCCCCACAAGCTGCTCTTGTTTGGATGATTTCCCCCAGAAGTGGAGCCTGACTGCAGCATTTCCCTCCTCCCTGCCCTTTTCTGAAGAGGCCTTCCTTGGGTTGGATTCTTCTTGTTTTTCCAGTGACTTTAGGCAAACAGTCAGGTTATTAATTTGGGATCTCTCTGTCTTTGTAATGAAGGCATTTAGGGCTATGAATATTTTCCTTATGACTGCCTTCATTGGTCACATAAGCTTTGGTAAGTTGTGTTTTTATTATCATTCAAATCTAGAAATTATACAATTTTTTAAAAATTTCTTCCATGACCCAGTCATTGTTTAAAAGTGTGTTGTTTAGTCTCTAGGAGTTGGTGGAGTTCTTGATGGGTCTCTTGTTGTTAATAGATTTAAAGCATTGTGATTTGACAAGAGATGATTCTGTTCAATTTCATTGATATGATTATTGGTTCTTTGATAGTTTGTTTCAAGTTCAGTGACTTTTTTATCAGGATCTCATTGGTTGTTGTGTTTACATTTTGGGAATGAATTTCTATTGATTTTTCTATGATTTCATTAGAGGCTTCCATTATAGGACTAGGCATCCTTAGTGGAGATCTCTCAGTTTTCTGACTTTCATTGGCTTTTTTTTTTTTTTTTTTTGCATTGGTTTCTACCCATTTTAGGAAGATGCTTTATTTTATTGAGGAGGAAGCAAGTTTTTTTCCTTTGGCCCATGCACCCTCTGACTCAGGTGAACAGGGATGTTGGTACCTAGTGGCCAGTCAAGATACCAGGGCACAAGGCCTGATTCCACAGCTCACACAGGGGCCAGGCCTCCCCAAGCAAGGCGCAATGAGACCTGCCAGGACCAGGGGACTAGGAGGAGCAAGGGAACAGGGATGTGGCCTACTTCATGCTGTGTCCTCCAGGACACAGACCAGTGCAGGCAACCCAGAATGGGGAGGTGGGCGGAACCCAGATACAGGGGTCGGGCCTACTCACTCCAGACCACTATGCCTGCCCACCCAGTGTCTGTGCAAGAAAGCCAGACCTGGGAGATGTGAGGAATCCAGAAATGGGTCCGGCCTACTCACTACAGAATGCCATGCCCGCCCTCACACTGTCCACACAAGGAACTCTGAAAAGGGAGGTGGGAGGAGACCAGAAATGGTCTGGCCTACTCATTCCAGACTGCTGTGCCTGCCCACTGGGGCTACCATGTTTGCAGCCTTCACCCTCATCCTGTATTCCAGACCACCTGCCTGAATCTCCCACGAAAGGTGTCATGGGGTTCCTATTTGTTTCTTCCCTGTGGCTGTGGCCCAGGTCAGCTGTGTCTGGGCTCTGAGGTACAGTCTCCTCTGAGGCTGTGAAGGAATTCCTCCTGGCCATCTGGCCCCATCCTGGTCAGTGGGATGGATGGTGATAAAGTCTGCTTAAATGTGGCCATTGTCCTTCTCCATCTCATGTACAGATTGTCTTGCACTTCTGCGGTCCTGGAGTATGGGGCGTGGGGTGCAGTCCTCTTGATAACAAATTCCCATTCCATGGGGGAATGAATTTCCTGCTGGCCTCAGAACAAGCCCACTCTGGCAATGCGTTGGTGTTCACCAGTGTTTAACAGCCTGAGAAGACATTCTCCATGTTAACTGAATTTGAGCAAAGTCTCTGTGTGTTGTTGTTTTGTATATACATATAGAATTTATAAAACATATATAATCTATATGTTTTGCAATGTATATGTTTTATATATATAGGAAACCCAGGAGATGAGCTGAGCTCTTTAGGATAAGAGACCTTCATGCCTCACCTCCCTTGCTGTACTGTGCTCTGCATTCCTGATGTCCTATAGAGTTAAGGAAGACATTCTCCCAGCATTCCTTCTCTTGTGTCAGGACCAAGTGAGGCTCCCCTGGACCGTGCATAAGGCCCTGTCACCAGACTCACTCAGAATCAGCCAGCATTACGAAAGTGGCTCAACTCCTGACTAGCTCTCCTACAGCCTCCCTAAGGAATGGTGCTCCATGTGAGCCCCCTCCACCCGGCTGCCAGTGTCATGGGCATCAGGACAGCTACGTCTAGCTCAAGCTGCTCCTCCCAAGCTTCCTGGAGCCTGCAGCCCATTGCCTTTTCTGATGGCCTTCCACTTCCGCTCCCTGGCCATTTTCAAACCTCCTCTATGGCCCCTTGCTGGAACCCAAGCTCTGACAAGAGCTGGGTAGCACTGCTGTGTTAGTGTATCATAAGCCTACTGATGCTCACGCTACTGATTGTGTCAGGAGACAGGGGCTTCCTGAATAGGCAAGAATGGGGCTAATGGGGCCATTCATCAAGGCCATGTTTTCATGACTTGATTTCTCCAGAGGAGGAAAATGGGAGCCAAGAAGAGCAAAGACAATGTTCCATGAGCACTTTCATCCCTTGAGTTGGACAGAAGGGGCTGTCAGAAACCTGAGGACACTCCTACCAGCTGCTGGAGGAGGACCATGCCTCTGACCTCTAGATGTGACCAGCAGGTGGACAGCACAGAGCCTGCCATGTATACAAATGAGACAGGAGAAGGCTCCACTCCTGTCTGCAGCGCCTCAGTCCCCCGACAGAGTGCTGCTGGCTTGGTGTGCTCTCCCTCGGTGCCTCCAGACCCACCCTTCTTCCCTAGGTCTCTAGGTGTGCGAGGAACACCTACACTCTCCAGACTGAGTGCACACCATCCGGGAGGTCTTTCTGGAAGACAGTGGAGGGTGGGAGAGCGGAAGCACAGAGGTAACAGGTCCTTGCTGCTGTGGCGTGTGCTTAGCAGTGGGGCGCAGCAGGAACTCCCCATCCAGCGCTGTAGGGCTCCCTCCGCCTCCTCTCCAGGAAGTTTGGGGCTGGGCCTAATGGCACAGGCCTGTCATCCCAGCTACTCAGCAGGCTTGGGCAGGAGAATTGCAAGTTCCAGGCCAGCATGGGTAACTTAATTAGACCCTGTCTGAAAGTAAAAATAAAAAGAGGGCTGAGGATGGAGGAGCTCAGCATTGGAGCACTTGACTGGCAAGTTTAACTTCTCTGTTATGATATTAAATACTCAGTATCAGGTAAACAGGTAGAGAAAGTATAGTTTACCCTCATCGTGGATTACCTCACAAGTTTATAATTACAAACTTAAGGCCCTTAAAGAAACACACACACACACACACACACACACACACACGCACACACATACACACACACCATGCACACACCTAGACAATGAGGCAGCTCCGCATCCAGTTATGAACCCAGCTACAGAAATCTGCAGAGAAGCATGAAAGAGGAGCAGGGACCTATGAACAGGATAAAGTCAGGAGAACCTAAAGTACATTTACAACACACCTTTATACACACATGACTAGAAGTGTATGAACCCAAATTATGTCACTGTTCTCTGGCAGCTGCAGCTGCAACCCAGCCCCCTGGGTTCCATTCACAGAGGAAACCCTGCTTCCAGCAGTGAGAGAAGAAAGTGAGGGGCCCTTGGCCATCTTGAACTTACACGAACCTCAAGTGTGGAACAAAGGCAGTGAGCAAAGGACGCTTTCAGGCTTTCTCTGTCAAGTGGCTAGGAGAGTGATGCCTTGAACACACAGAGCCTTAGACAAGAAGGTGTTCATAGGTCCACGGGCTCTACTCTCAAGCCTGCAGATCCGATGGGTGCTTGTTCTTCTGGCATGGGTCTCTCCATGAGTCCTCAGGCTGGCAGGGGTCTCCCATGGGCTCTCCAGGCTGGCAGGGGTCTCCCCATGCGTCCTCCAGGCTGGTGTGGGTCTCCCCATGGCTCCTCCAGGCTGGCTTGAGTCACCTATGGGCTCTCCAGGCTGGCCTGGTTCTCCCCATGGCTCCAAGCTGGCAGGGGTCTCCCATGGGCTCTCCAGGCTGGCGGGGGTCTCCCCATGGGTCCTCCAGGCTGGCGTGGGTCTCCCATGGGCTCTCCAGGCAGAGCTGAGGGCCTGTTTGGTATCTATTTCTGCCCTGAAGATGCCTGTGGCTCTCCTGGGGAGCCAGCCTCACCTTGAACTTGCTGCCTCTGACCTCACCTCCTGAGTAGCATAATTCAAGTGGAGATGATCCTCCATGGAGGCTCCTGAATGTGAGTGGAAACTACTGACACTGAACAGACGACCAGGGGCCAACCCAGAGGGCACAGCTCACTACATTAAGTCATACCAAAGCAGTTGCTGCAGAGGCTGCTGGAGAAGGGGGGGGGGGCTTCATGCCACAAAAGCCTAGCTCTGTGTTCACCCGAGACACACTGTGCAGAGGTCACCGAGGTCACACGTCACGATACCCTGATTGGCCAGACACCATGTAGAGGGATTTCTACTTTTACCTTCGGTGTCGTGGGATGCATCAACAACTTTGATATAGAACTGAGCCTTAATGGCCGCTCACGCAGGCCTGGGTGCTAACGTGGTGACATGGAGCTTCTCACTTTATTGTCACACAAAGCCTCTTCGTAAGACATAAGCTTGTGCTTACCAGTATCGGGAAAGTGTTTGTTTGTAAGGTGAACTAGGGACTGAAGACCAGGGGAGGCCAGCTGTGAGGATCCAGGCGCCCAGGTCAGGAGCCAGGTCTTCTCTTCCCGTGGCGGCTCTGTACTGTACCAGCAAGGGCGGCAGCGCCTGGAGAGCCCAGCAGGGCACACAGAGCTGCTCCGAGTGCGGGTTAATTTTTAAAACTTCTGTGAACTCTCAGAGACGCCTGAAGAATAAACAGCTTTAATCACCCCAAAGAGGAGAAGGTCACGGAGGTGAAGAGGACCCAGGGAACGTGTTTCCACGGGGCATGACAAGGGTTTGCTTTACGTAAATATTTTAAAAGCCAAGACCCTGAGAGCAACCATATGCTTCCAGCTGGGGACAGTGTCTTAGTCTTTCCCATCTGGTTTCAGACGCCTCGTCAGTGAAGGCACCGCCCTCCACGGTCTCCCCAGCTGAGGCCCAGGCAGCGGGGCCAGAGGCTGTCTTGAGGTGAACTTCCAGGAAGCGGGCGAAGGAGTTTTCCAGGGACGGCCTTGTGTTTCTTTCAGCTGAGATGTCTTTGAGTCCTAGGAAAATTTATTTAACCTTGAGTCTACTTTTTCATATTAAAATTAATTAAGATAATCTAAAAACTTCCTCAGAGATATGCCCAGAGCTTGTTTCCATGGTGATTCTGGATCCCATCAAGTTGACAATTAATTAACTCCTTATTCAAACACTTTTATTTTGAGAACTAGTAGCTTTCTGAACAGATGTCAAAGGTCAGGAGTTCTTAGTGTCTTGCTCTTCCCTTGGGACCCTGGCTCTGTGGTTCCTGGATCCTGTCTGCCCAATCATTCTTTAAATATATGTATATTTGTTTATATTTATTTATTTATGAGAGACATGGAGAGAGAGAATGAGCTCGCCTGAGCCTCCTGCCACTGCAAAAATTCTCCTGACGCATGCGCCACTTTGCACATCTGGCATTACATGGGTGCCAGGGAATCAAGCCCATGTTGTCAGACTTTTGATGCGAGAGCCTTTAACTACTGAGCCATCTCTCCCCCTCCCACTCCTGGGCCTTCTGAAAAACTGGGAGCAACTTCATCATGGTGGAGAATTCCTGGCATCCCTTGCCTGAGTGGTTCTCAAGGCCCACCAGGGTACACACGAGGATGTGTGGGCATCTGTCCCCTGAGGCAACAGAGCATCCCCTCCCCTTTTCCTGGAAAGTTGAGAGGTCTCTACACAAAGGAACTGGCTCCCCAGGAGGGGAAGGTCTGGGAATCACAAGAGCAAAACAATGGGAGAAGGTGTTCAGACTCCCCACCAAGGACAGCAGCCAGCAGCGAAGGAGCCACTTTCTCTGGCTTCCTTCCCCTTCCTTCCAGGGAGCTTCCACGGAGCTCCGGGACAAGCGGTGATCACTGAATTGTGGTACACAGGTACAGATTCTGGGGTGGGGCTGGAGACACAGCACATGGAACCTGGCGACAAGTGTGCATGAGCATTGAACTTGGTAAGGGGAGCCCAGCAAACTTACCACAGCACCGGGCCGTTCTCATAGCCACTCTGTTTGTTGGGCACATGTCCCTAGAATGTGACTCAGGCCTACAGGACACTCGCCCAGTTCATACCAGGTGGAGGAGGCTTGTGTGGCTGCTAGAGATGAGCAGTCCACTTAAGAGGGGCCAGGCTCCCTGCGGGCTCTGAGAGGAAGGTTGAGGCAGGTCCATTGTCTGTTTTGTGCACAGTTCTCTAAGTAAGATGTACAAGCCCTGTTGATATTCACCATGGTGGTGGGAGGGGAATTTAAAGACAGGGACGAGAATCATATGGAAACCTAGAGAGAGATGGGATGAGGGTCCCACCCTACCTGACATGATACTGTAACAGCCACTGCCAGCCAGCAGCTTCCTGTGCTTCTGAACAGAAGCTACAACAGAGTCCTGTGGTCTGTGGTATATTTGGCCTTAGGTGAGTGGCCAGCCTATTGGTGGGACATCCTGGGTCATGTCACCTTGCCTCATCTAATCCAAGTTGATCAGGGGAGCGCTGGTCTGTCCAGGGGCCAAGGAATACTGGGATAAGTAGAATGAAAATCTCAAGGAAATAGATGCCTAGGACAAGCTGCTGTAGTCCTGATTTGCTTGGAGTTTCAGAGGAAGTTTAAATGGATACCATCATTGCTTCCGGTTCTTCAGAGCTCTAACCTGAGGCCGATGAGGGGCTTGAGGATCTGAGGCACAACGGGGAAACAGGTGGCAGGCAGTCTGCAAGGAATGAATGAACCTCTATTGGAGCAGGCTGTGCCCTGCACCCCAGTGCAGCCTGTGGGAACAGAAGCACTCCAGGGGGAGAAAGTGGCTGTGCTTTGGGGAAGCCTTAGATGAAGATGATTGTCAGGCTGTTGTCTTGTTGACCTAAAAAGAAATTCCATGTTAACTGCAAATATTCACAAACTACAACTTGTAAATAACATGCTGGAACATTGGGAGCACTTTGTGGACAAATATTTTATAATTGAGTTGCATACATTTATAAAGTTTTTCAAGGAAGTTAAATGTATTTATTAATAACTATTTAATTAAGAAGGCAAATTTATTTATGCCACATTTCTGCATGAGATACTAGAAAAATTATATTAATCTTTCAGAGTGAGAAAGAATCACATTTGTAATTTTAAATTAAGTTGTTTTTAACTGACATACAAAAATATAATGTTGTGTACATGAATGAGGGGCCCTGCACTGGTACATGTGCATGAAGCATGTGTTTAAATCAGAATGAACACACTTTTCTTCTTAAGCTTACATCGTTTCTTTATGGTGAAAACACCCAGAACCCTATCTTCTGCCCTTTAGAGATATGTGGTATTTTGTTTTCTCCCTGCCAAGTACTGACAAGGCTGACATTGCATAGCTTCCAAGATCAGACGAGAAGGGCAGAATGAATGCAGACCATGCTGTCTCTTTCCATAGTCACCTGCTCTGCAGCAGCACACCGCCCTCTGGCTCCCTCCTTCTGGAGCTGGGTATGCACACCCAGCCTCCCCAGACTACCTCAAGCACTCCTCAATGGAACAAACTTCTCTTGTTATGGTCCTTGCTTTGTCTGGAGATACAGAACCCGGGTGGTTACTGTAAAGGTCCTGAGAACACCTTGGGGACAGAGCAAAGGTTAGGAATCTCATTTCTGTAAGCAGCCAACCTTGAGGACTAAGATTCTCGGAATTATTTGACACTACAGGAGACAGTCTACTAAGGATGAGACATAATGGCAGGTGTGTGAAGAGACTGAAGGAGGAGGGTTCATGTCGGCTCCCAGTGTGAGGGACAGTCCACTGAGGATGAGACATGATGGCAGGTGCGCGAAGAGACTGAAGGAGGAGGGTTCATGTCGGCTCCCAGTGTGAGGGACAGTCCACTGAGGATGAGACATGATGGCAGGTGCGTGAAGAGACTGAAGGAGGAGGGTTCATGTTAGCCCACAGTCCACTGAGGAGAAGGCAGGAGCATAAAGCAACTAGTCACATTGAAGCCATGGTCAGGAAGCAGGATGAATGCTGGTGTTCAACTCTTTTTCCTTTTATTTTTTTCATGTCAGGACCCCAGCCTATGGGATGGTGCCACCCAAAGTTAGGATAAGTCTTCCCACCTTTATTAACCTAATCTAAAAACTACCTTAGAGACATGCTGTGGTGGTTTGATTCAGGTGTCCCCTATAAACTTAGGTGTTCTGAATGTTAGGTTCCTAGCTGATAGAGATTTTGGAATTAACACCTCCTGGAGGCAATGTATTGTTAGGAATGGGCTTATGGGTATTATAGCCAGTATCCCCTTGCCAGTGTTTGGCACACTATCCTGTTGCTGTTGTCCACCTGATGTTGGCCAGGAGGTGATGTCACCCTCTGCTCATGCCATCACTTTCCCTGCCATCATGGAGCTTTATCTCAAGTCTGTAAGCCAAAATAAACCACTTTTCCCACAAGCTGCTCATGATCGGGTATTTTCTGCCAGAAATGTTAACCTGAGTGCAATAGTAAAGTTAGTACCAAGAAATGGTAACATTGCTGTGAGACACCTGAGTATGTGACTTTTGGCCTTTTGGAACTGATTTTTGAGAGGAATGTGGAAGGATTTGAAAGTTTGGCTTAAGAGATGGCTTATAGTGCTCTAAGTACAGCTGATGGACTACTCTGGTCAGAGGTGAAAGACCTGAATGCAATAAGAACTAAGAACGATGAGGTTTCGCTTATGAAGGTGAGAAAGAGCTTTGCCTGAAGGCTTGCTGTTCTGCCCATGTCCTAAGAACTTGTGCAGGGTTGCATTGCATAGAAACAGAGTGGTGTGAGCAAAAGTTGGGCTGTGCGTGGAAGTGGAGACCCAGTAGAGATTCTGGGACCACTAGACAGCTGCTAAGGAGAGCTGCTGGCCCCAAATGCAGTTTTCCAGGACTGTGAGTAGCCTAGCTGGAGGGGTAGAATTGGAACTCCAGAGACTTGTTGCTGGTTAGAATTATCAGACTTGGAGACTTGTCACTGGCTAGAGTTGTTGGACTTAGAGCTATAGTTTGATGTCTTCCCCGGATGTTTTAAATTTTGTATTATTTGAATATTTCTTTGCTATGCCCATTGCCATCTTTTGCAGTGCGAACATTTATTCTGTGCCATTATGGGATTTTAGGAATTTTTTTGGTATTATGGCTCAGTTAAAAGATCTTTAACTATGAGAACGCTTGAACATAATTAGGATTGATTAAAAAACTATGGGGGATTTTAAAGTTGGACTGAATGCATTGCATTTTACATCATGGATGGTTGTCAGCTTATGGGGGACAGGGGCTGAATGTGGTGGTTTGGTTCAGGTGTCTCCCATAAACTTAGGTGTTTTGAATGCTAGGTTCCCAGCTGGTGGAGATTTGTGAATTAACACCTGCTAAAAGCAATATATTGTTGGGGGAAGACTTTTCCCCTTGACAGTGTCTGGAAGACTCTCCTGTTGCTGTTGTCCACCTGATATTGGTGATGAGGTGATGTCCACCCTCTGCTCATGGCAGTTTCCCCTGCCATCATGGAGTTTTACCTCAAGTCTGTCAGCCAAAATCAACTATTTTTCCCACAAACTGCTCGTAGTTGGGTGTTTTCTGCCAGCAATGAGAACCTGACTGCAGCACAAACCCAGAGATTGTTTCCATGGTGATTCTAAATCCCATCAAGTTGACAATAAAGATCAACTGCCACAATTCCTATCACATCACAACTTTCCTGTGGAGTGATATGTGTGCCAGGTACTGTAATACTTGGCAAATGAGAAACACCTCCATATACATTGTTGCTTTTATATTTTTACACATTTACATTTTTTAATTAATTTTTCAGATTAGCATCAAGGTATGGGTTTAATTGTGACATCTTCATACTTAGGTGTCATTATTTTTATAAGAGTGTTCTGCCAGGTGTGGTGGCACATGCCCCTAATCCCAGCACTTCGGAGGCAGAGGTAGGAGGATCACTGTAAGATGGGGGACAGCCTGAGACTATATAGTGAATTTCAGTTCAGTCTGGGCTAGAGTGAGACTATATCTTGAAAAAAAAAAAACAGTGTTCTAAGGATGATGTCGGATTTCTGTGTTTTAGACAGACTTGCATTACCATCATTTGAGCACATTCTGCCCGCGGCAGCAGAGCAGAGCTGGAGGCATGCACACCAAGGCCAGAACTACTTGACTATGAAAGCTCATTTTCTGCCTTTGCCTCGGCAGCGTTCTCCCTGGGCCCCCGCACCTGAGTGATGTCTTCTCCATGTTCCTCCTTCCGCAGGCTCGGGCAAGCTGGGTGGGGTGTGAGTCACTCCTACACCCTCTCCAAGCACACTCCCGGGGAAGGGCTGGGGCACGGGCATGGGGATGGACACTGACAGCACCTGGGCAGGGGTGGTCTGAGCCCCAGGCCTCTATGCCTTGCAGCCCGGGGCCATATTGAGAACCACTTGACCCATTAATTACCAAGCTGCCCAGCTCAGGGCTCACTCTCCAGCATGGAAATTCTCCACAGCAGGTCATCCATGTTTCTCATAGGAAACTTCAGTCTCAATTCCTGCTCTGCTCTGAAAGATGACAGAGAGGACTGGAGGTCTCTCAGTCAGAAGGCAACGTATAGCTGACAGTGGAAAAGAAGATAAGCCGCAGGGGCAGTACATGGCTCACAAACCTGCCACCATGATTTTGAGTGGCATGCTGAAGTGTGCTGGGTGGAGTCTTCTCCCATCACCTCTACAACCCCCTCTCCCATAGCTATTCTGTGACTCCCCAAAGCCATTCTGTGACTCCCCAAAGCCATTCTGTGACCCCCAAGCCATTCTGTGACCCCACAAAGCCATTCTGTGACCCCTAAGCCATTCTGTGACCCCACAAAGCCATTCTGTGACCCCTAAGCCATTCTGTGACCCCCAAGCCATTCTGTGACCCCACAAAGCCATTCTGTGACCCCACAAAGCCATTCTGTGACCCCCAAGCCATTCTGTGACCCTCAAGCCATTCTGTGACCCCACAAAGCCATTCTGTGACCCCCAAGCCATTCTGTGACCCCACAAAGCCATTCTGTGACCCCAAAAAGCATCCTGCTGCCTACACTGTGTTCCAGGCTGACATGGCCCTCACAAGCTAAGGACAGCGATGGAACAGAAAAATTTTCTGAACAGAGCCTCGGGCAGCACTGCTGTCACCACGCAGGCCTGCTGTGGGAGAGACAAAGAAGCAAGTCACTGTGGACAGGTGTGGGCAAAGGAAGATGCTGGAAAATATGAGGCCAACTTTCTGCCAGGTAAACAAGCCAGCCTGAGTAAGCCTGTCTCTTCACATATCCCAAAAAATTAGCATCAGCAGATGACTTAGGTACACTACAGTGTGTAATATATATCATGATAGTATTGGGCTATGATCAAATCTAAGATGGTTGATTGTGCCTCTCCCCTATCAGAAGAAAGCCAGAAACCCCAGGAATAACCTGTAAATTGACTGCCTTGTGCTGCTGTAACCGACCACCTGGGCGGGGGGGGGGGTCTTCAAAAATAAAAATAAAAAGGAAACATTGGCTTACGGTTCTGGAGGCTGTGAGGTCCATGTGGGCCTCAAGCTGCTTCCTCCCATGGCAGAAGGCATCCCAGAACTGTAGGGCAAGGAGAGGGAAGAGAGTGAGAGAGGAGAAGTAGGCACTCCCTGCATAGTGGGATTAACCCATTTGTGGGTGCTTGGCCTCACCTCCCACCACTCAAAGTTGCATTGGGGATTAAGTTTCAAGTGTGTGCTTCTTGGAGGAGGCATGCCCACCCCGTGTGAACACAGGAAGAACTGATGGTTGTTTTGCTCCGTTCCTGCTGGCACACTGGATGCCGAGACTGGAACAGAGGCCCTGGAGGTTGAACAGCAACATTAAGGCACCAGCATGTTTGGGGGCTTTGCCTTGTAGGTGGCAGCATCTGATGTTTTTACAAAGCAGAAAGGCCTGAAGAGCCAAAGAAACCCACTCAGGCTCCCTTCTAGCCTGCCAGAAGGCCTCAGTCCATTTATCAGGACACAGAGCTCATAGCCTCTCTGCTTCCTAAAGTCCCCACCTCCCAGTGCAGCCCCATGGTAACCATATTTCAGTGAATTTTGGAGGGATCTGCTCAAATCAAGCATATACTATTTTTGTGTGTGTATTTTCCATTTTGAGACTGGGTAGTACATGGCCAAGACTGCCTACAAGCCTCTCTAAAACTTAACGAACCAAGTAAAAAAATCGAAGGTCAGCTTTGGTTCGTTTTTACTGAATCCAGAACACCAGGCCTAATTAAGGAGACCCAAGCCATTGATAACCACTCAGCATCTTCCATTTCTGTTACTTGGTGCCTGAGCCAAGGGCCACTCAGACCTGCGTATCTCTAGCTGCTTCCAAAGATCTCCAGACAGATTTGGAAGCTTGCGCAGTTCAGGACGCCCTGTCTCAGACCACAAAGAAAGAACAACACCTAGGGTGGCATGGTGACAGGAGAGGTGGGCTGCTAGTGATAAACGCTTCACCAAGAGGCTCACTGTCTGCCTAACTTGCTTTCTGAATTTTGTCAATGGAGAACTCAAAAGCTAATTCAAAGAGCTCAGGCTCCATGACTTATAGAATTACCTTGCTCTGAATGTTCAGAAGAAAATGAAACAATAAATAGCCCCACCTATGAGTTGGAAGACACCAGGAGAAACCGTCATGAAGCACAAATGCTGCTTTGTGGGAGGGTTTTTGGTTTTTTTTTGTTTGTTTATTTTAAGCACCACTCTCACCTTTGAAGGCTTATGTTTCTTTTCTTTTTAGATTTTTTATTTTTATTTATTTATTAGAGACAGACAGAGGGAGAGAGAGAGAATAGGTATGCCAGAACCTCTAGCCGCTGCAAATGAACTCCAGACATATGCGCCACCATGTGCATCTGCCTGGAAAATCGAGCTGGTGACCTTAGGCTTCACAGGCATGTGCCTTAACTGCTAAGCCATCTCTCCAGCCCGGCTTATGTTTCTTGACTCACAAAGATCTCAGGTGAGTCTGATAGCTCTGCCCACCTCATGAAGGCAGATGAACAGGTTCAATCCTGAGGATCTCCCATGGGTAGTCACAGCTGTTCTCATGAAGACGGTCATAAGCACTAATTATGCTCCGAGAACAGCACTCCAAACCAGGGAGGAGTTATTCACTGAAGAATAAATCAAGAATTTCATCTCAAAGAACACAGCCTTTTGGACTGGGATCTAAACATGGAGCCTTCCATATAGCTGTAGCAGCTACTGAGGGCACACTAGGTCTGAAAAGCTGAGGTACTTCCCACCCTTCTCAAAATAGACAGCCACTCTGGGAACCCAGGTTCAAAATTACTGGTCAACAATTAAAGTGCTTTGTGGTGACTTAAAGCAATGGGTTTTCTGTTGGGACCCTGTAGAGACACAGCCACTTCTCTCAGCCATGTCTATGCGGTGATAGGCCCAGCCCAGGGCCCCCCTCTCTGATCACCTGGGAGGTGGCCAGGTAAGGAGCTCCTGAGGGGGTGCTCCCTGTCATTCTGGTTTGAGAAGCCAGGAAGGGCCACCTGTGCAGATGGGTTCTGGCAATGGTGGAGGCCTGCTCTGCTCTGTGGTGAGCCCTGGGCCTCGTTCCCAGGAGGCAGAGAGCCGAAAGGGGACACCCTTCCAATGTCTGCTGTGTATGGATGCTCAGGCTCCACCTAAGAGCACTGTTATTTTAACCCATCACTTTCCCAGTGCAGCACAGTTCATTTTCACCATCATGTTCTCTTCTAAACTGGAAAAGTCTCAAGGATGTGTCCTCATGTGTTTGCCATATTTATGTTCAGCTTTGTGTGTGTTTCCTGCTAATGTCTGTGTCTTCATCCAGTGGACAAACAAAGGGGGCTCAGTCGCCACCCAGAGGCATCCCTGCAGGGTCTGGAGAAGCCACTAGCTCCTCCCTGCCTGCACCAGCCGTTTACTTGTCTCCCAGCAGCTGGGAGAGGGAACTCTGTTTGCAAAGGGCTTGT
The DNA here is from genome assembly GCA_036346955.1 of Dipus sagitta. Taxonomy (NCBI): domain Eukaryota; kingdom Metazoa; phylum Chordata; class Mammalia; order Rodentia; family Dipodidae; genus Dipus; species Dipus sagitta. The sequence continues at coordinate 139,975,982 of CM070778.1, forward strand.
TGCACAAAGCTAATGTTCCCGGACGCTCTCAAGAGATACCTCACTGTGGGGTCTTCTGCAGCACCCGGCTGAGGCCAGCAGCTCCCAGCATTGCCGGCTCTGTCCCCATCTGCTAGGCAGCTCCCGCGTGCCTGGGAGGTCAGTGGCCTTTGGCAGAGTCAACTGGTCAAGGAAGAAAATCAGCCCAGAAAGGTCAGGAGCCTTTGCCAGTGGCCAGTGGGGCTCTATCACCAGCCTGCACACTCAGGCACCTGCTGTTGGCCCTGATCCTGGGGTCGGCATCCTCTTGTTCCATGGCCATCCTGGGTGGGGTCCTCGGAGGGAGGAGAAGAAAGCAGCACTCTCCATGCCACTGGGAAGGCATAGTGCCCATAGCGTGTGCCTAGCATGGGCAGGGCTTCGCTGTGGAGGACTAATTGCTCCCTGTCTCCATGTTAAATCTAGCTGCCCCAGACTTCATGAGGGCTAATTTCATCCTCAAAACTAAATCCCTTTTCAATCTCTTTCAATGTCCCTTTCTGTTCACAAGTACACCTTGTAAGCATAAAAGCACTAAAAGAAAATTTGGTTGGAAAGGCTGTTTTCATAGAAATGCTGAGACCAATTTCCTTTAGGGGAAAATGTTTATTAGAGAACTAGTTTCCCCTTCTGGGGAAGAGGGAAAGTCTGTTTTAATATATTAGTGAAGTTTATTAAAATATATTTTTTCAGGCCAGGTGTGGTGGCACACGTCTTTAACCCCAGAACTACGGGGAGGGGGCAGAGGTAGGTGGATCACTGTGTGTTCAACCACCCTGAGACTACATAGTGAGTTCCAGGTCAGCCTGGGCTAGAGTTAGACTCTACCTTGGAAAAAAATTTTCAAATAAAATAAATTTTTCAAATAAATATTCTGGACAGCACCAAGAAATCAAAGCAGTAAAAGTATAAATTATGACTTCATTGCAAAAAGAAGTTGCATCCAGTGGTCAATGAGGCTGTGTCAAAGGCATGAGGGAGACTCCCTCAAATTCCAGGCACCATGAGGACTCCTGAGGGTCCATCACCTGAATGGGCTCAAAGACCAGCTTGAGACTTAGGACCTCTGCAATTCCATCACCAAATCAGCAAGTGACATGAGCTATGGGCACGTTTTATTTTGTGTGACTCAGTCTCTATGCTAACAGCCACTAGATAGAACCCAAGGCCATAAGTTCAGGGGGGTGACTAGTTCCCTGGCAACAGGGGCTTGTTCTGCTGCACCTGGGGTGGGGGTTGGGGTGAGGCAGGAAGACAAATAGATAAGAGAGTAAGAGCTGTAATTCAAGGTTCCCTCCATGCAGGTAGCAGTGAGGCTCTTAAAGCGACCTCATGTGTTCTAGCAGTTAGTACCTAACATCTTTATACCATACACTCTTCATTCCTTCATTCACTCAATCAACTAATCATCCCTTTGATCATTCTCTCACTGATTCAGTCATTCCTTCACTCAACCATTTCTTCCTTATTCAGTCACCCTTTAACTCACTCTTTTATTCACTATTCACATATTCACACTTCGTTCACTCATTCTTTCAATCATTCCTTCATTCACTCTAGTTAATGTAGCCTCGTCAAGTGAGGAGAGGCCTGCCCATAAGCAGCTCAGGGTCAGATGGAAAGTGTGACTCCAGGTCCTAGAGGGGACATGGAGGTGTGAGGAAAATGTGCCCATGGTCCAGAGCCCCTTACTGTGTGCTGAGTAGATAAATTAATATGATGACGAAGTCATGTACAGACACTTGGTCTGAGCCAGACATTTAGATCCTGAGTGGCAGAGAACCAACGTCATCTTCCAAAGCAGTAGTTTCTCTCTTCTGCATGAACATTGACATAAGGAGAAAAGCAGAGCTAGGTGGGGTATGGTGGCTCAGGCCCTTAAGCCCAGTGCTCAGGAGGCAAGAGGACTGCTATGAGTTCTAAGCCAGATGGGCTACAGAATGAGCTGCAGGTCCTCCTGAGCTAGAGTGAGACCCTGCCTCAAACAAACAAAGACCAGCTCTGAAGTCCTTCAGTAGCTATTCTTGCATAGTCCCATGACCAAGGCAGAGCTGCCTGCTACTGAGAAAGTTGCTCCCAATCAGTGAGCTTTGAGAGGACAGGTGTGGCTGCCCTGGCCTCTGACAGTCAGAGAGCATCCAGCAAAGCAGTAGCTGCCCCTTGGGTGCCCAGGTAGCCAGGGCCGGGGCCACAGCATCCTCACCCTTCCAAAAGCAGTGAGTCAGATTATATCAGGGCCCTCTTAGCTCCAGGATGGCTGGACTTCTAAATATGTGTTCTGAAATGTAAAGACATTCATATCTTAAAGCCCCAACTATATGATGCTTGTTTATTCCATCTTAGCAAATAGCTGTTCGACATTTCTATTTTGCACATTATTACTTATATGACATTTTCCACTCTTTACATATTTTTAATATTTATATATTTATGTGATAGAGAGAAAGAGGCAGATAGCAAGCGAGAGAGAGAGAATGAGCACACAAGGGCCTCTAGCCACTGCAAATGAACTCCAGATGCACGCACCACCTTGTGCATCTGGCTTTACGTGGGTACTAGGGAATTAAACACTGGCCCTTAGGCTTTGCAGGCAAGCGACTTCACTGCTGAGCTATCTTTCCAAACCCACACTTTATATTTTTAATGTAAAAATACACTCGGGAATTTTAGATTATGCCTATCTGCATAACTGAAAAGACTAGATACATGCCAAGGACAGGGGCGGGTTCCAGCTAGTTTGGGGGAGGATGAAGGCCACTCACTCTCCACAGGTGCCACAGGCCAGTTCCATCCCAACAGCACCAGGTGGGCTCTGCCATCGTCCATAGCCATGTGAAACTGTGTTCTTTCTGTTGATCTCACTTGGAGCCTTCATCACTGTACACAGGGCCAGCTGGCCTCTTGGCATTCCCATATCCATTGTGGCTTCCCTTTGAAATGTGACACCAGCTGGCTGGCTGTTGCTGAGCACAGATGCGGATCACTGGATAACGCCAGCCAGGCATTAATTTCCTCAGCTTGGCAAGAAAGCACTGCATCAGAGCCACTTAGCCCCTACCCCCCACACTCCACCTGAACCACGAGGCCAGAGCTAGAGACGCTCCATCCTCTGAGAGCCATCCAAGGGGATAAACATAGTCTCAGAGCTACTTGTAAACACGATGTTATATAAGCAGTGCAGGCCACCATTATTAAGCAAAATGAAACTCTGCAATAGATTTATGATCCAATGGGACCAGATAGAAAAAGTTTACTTTCCTGGGACTGTGGCTACATTTCTAAACACCACCCTGATAAAAGTGGTCCTCGATTCAATACTTTTCAGTGCGTGTGTGTGTGTGTGTGTGTGTGTGTGTACACGTGTACGCCATAGCTCATGGATGGAGATCAGTGGACAACCTTAGGTGTCAGTTGAGACAGGGTCTCTTGGTATTCTCTGCATTTACCAGGCTAGCCAGCCCATGAGCTTCTAGGAGATTCTTCTGTCTCCCTCTCCTTGCTGTATGAGCACTGGGATTACAGGTGCTCAGGTTATAATATCCACCTTTTTTATTTTATTTTATTTTTATTTATTTATTTGAGAGTGACATACAGAGAGAGAAAGAGGCAGATATATATATAGAGAGAATGGGCACGCCAGGGCTTCCAGCCACTGCAAACAAACTCCAGATGCATGTGCCCCCTTGTGCATCTGGCTAACGTGGGTCCTGGGGAATTGAGCCTTGAAACAGGGTCCTTAGGCTTCACAGGCAAGTGCTTAACTGCTAAGCCATCTCTCCAGCTCCACCTTTTTTTTTTCATGTGGATTTGGAGAGTCTGCACTAAGTTATACTCATGCCTGTACAGCAAGAGCTGTGTCCACTGAGCCATCTCCCAAGCCCTATTCGTGCCTTTTTAATGAAGAAGGGAATAGCACATTGATGCCATTTGAAACAGAACCAAAGCTTTGATTTTCAGGCCTGGACTATTATGTTTGATAGATGAGGTATTTTTCTCAGGACTCACATTCAATACAGTACTTGTCTCTGATGCAACATTTCTTTCATGCCAATGAATTATAAATTCTTAACATATATTAACAGGCCTGTAGCAGACAGCTTCAGGTTTGCTGAGATGAACTTCCAGACAGGCACAGTCATGGAGGTAGGGATATTTATTGCAGCTTACAGATCCAGGGGAAGTTCCATAATGGCAGAAGAAGCTGGCCTGCCTTCACAGGTCCAAGGAAAGAGGGAAAGAGGCGGGAGATGCATAAGCCAAAAACCACACAGCACAGCACACTTCAAGAACTCCAGCTAGGCACACTTTGCATATCTTTAGATTGAAATGTCAAACCCATCATCACACCTTAAAATCCCCCCAATGACATTGCCTCCAGCCAGGTGGCTGCAGATGCAAACTACAAACTAATAAAACATTGAATATATTGGGGACCATCTATTCAAACTACCACAAGGCCTTTTGCATGTAACACTTTATTTCAAATCCTTTCACTCAAGCACATATTTCAGAACAATTCTTTACTCTGCTCAGGGCTCATAGTTCCATTGCAGGTGTGTCTACTGTCACCTTTGTCACATGTGTGGTGAAACGTTAGCTTTCACACGGCCGTGTATATATGTGATGCTTTCTACAAGCAGCCCTGACCTTTGTAAATACATGGGTGTGATATAAAAATAGATGGCATTTGTATATAAAGATTATCTTCTCTCTGCAAGTGATTTCAATAGAAAAATGATATGGTCTGTTAAAATTAACAACAAATTTGGAAACACCAAGTTGTAGAATCAGGTCTGTGCCGCATTGGAACCTTAGTCTCCTCCTCCATGAACTAGGGGACAACTTCCACCCCTCCAAGTTTTGGGGAGAAGATTAAGCCTTACAGCTAATAACTGAACCATCAATCTCACTGCTGGCACAGTAGTCACAGTGCAAGATGAACCAGGCAGAATGAAGTGGGATGTGCTCATGGCCCCATGCATCTGAGGCTGACACGGCACAGCCTCAATGCCCCCAGCTTCTTAAATTCAGACCCTTGACCTTGCTGGCTCCACTCTACCTCATTTACGAGGAAGCCCTCGGTGGTCCTTCAACACTGCAAAGGGCATTTATTTGCTCCAGTGATTGCATCACATCTTTAAATACTTTTGTTTGCATTAGGCTTAGTGTAAATTCCATCATCAATATGAGTAAATTGCTTCCCCGTCTCTCAACTACACAGTGTGCTTTGAAGAGAACAACTTTTGTCAGGTTAAGTTCATTCCACGTATGAATTATAAGAACTCAGTTTATCCCCAACTGTGTGTCTCTTTGAAAAACACAGAATGTGCTTGTGAGTCTGAGTGTTGCAAATTCCTGAAAGTTGATTTGAAAGGTGTGAAGCAGCCACTCTGAGAAATAGCATTTGACCCCAGCCCCAGTGTGAATAGGATTTCTGTTTCAGCCCCGGTATGAACAGGATTTCTGTTGAGAAACAGCCTCTGACCCCAGCCCCGTTGTGAACAGGATTTTTGTTTTCATTTCTGGAGCCTTCGAATTCCCCTGGAGCCTTGCTGCTCGGAAGGGCTTGGTGTTCCCCTGCCTGGAGCCAGCATTGGCGGAGCATGTGTCTGAACTAACAGCAACATTTTGTTTGCAAGCTTGACTGGATTTCCCAATTGGTGAGGATGTCTGTGAGCTGTTACTTCCAGCTCAGTGACAGCTCAGCTCAGCACTCACGGGTCTAGAAGAAGCTCCTGAGTCCTCAGGATGTGGCACATGAAAACTTCTGAAGCTGCAACTACAGACGGGCGGCAGAACAAGGGCAAGCACCGAGCTGTGGCCCTATCGGGGACAGGGAGCAGGTGAGGGCACGGAAGATGCTCTCTGGCTTCACGGGATGCCGTAGGCACGTGCAGGCGCTCACACACTCATCCCCAGCTCTGCCCATGCTTGGTGTGAGATCCAGCACCAGGAGCCCCTGGGGCAGCTAGAGCATCTCCATGGTGCTGCCCTGCTGGGCTCTGGGGTGAAGGCTGCTGAGTAAACAGAGTGTGGCCGTGGGGCGACATTTGCCTTGCCTGCTGCATGGAATGTTTACCCAGCAGACATTCTGGCTTATCTGCCAATAAAACAGTCTCTTCCTCTGGGAGAACCACCAAGCCCGGTAGAGTGGGCCTCTAGTCCTACAAGTACATTTAAATTAAATTAAATTAAATTAACAGATAAAATCTGAAGAACGAATTTTCTGCCAGGAGATCTATCCTACTAGAAATGCTAAAGTGTGAGTTGTTTCGGGTATGATGAAAGGACACTAGAGAGAAACTCAAAAGTAGAAAATAAAGTTCCCTGGAGAAGTTAAGTACATAAGTCAATGTAACAACCACATTGTGAATTAAGAGAAACCCCACACAGTAATGACAAGTCGATGCTCTGGGCCTGCTCTGTATAAGGGAGCATGGGTGGCATCACTGCAAGATCAAACAAACTCCCTACAATGAAAGGTTCCAGGGCTGTCCTATCCAACAGGACCTTTCCCGCCCAGTGGAACTCTCTGTGTTGATTAAAAAAAATAAAATGCTAAGTGGGTAAGGTGCTTGCCATGCAACATGAAGACCTGAGCTCAGCTTCCCAGGATGCACGTAAATGCTGGGCATGGTGGCACAAGTGGGTAACGCCAGTGCTGAGGAGATAGAGGCAGGAAATTCCAGGGGCTCCCTGGCTAGTCAGGCCTAAGCAGTGAGTTCCAGGTTCAGTGCAAGACCCTACGTCAAAGAATGAGGTAAATAGTTGCTGATGAAGACACCCAGTGCTAATTTCTGGTCTCCATATGCATGTGCATGTACAACATGCACCATGCATGCACACACCCATCCCCACACTGCTGTGCTCTGCAGATGGGATCTACCCTGCTTTAAGATCGATCCCTGTCAGAAGAGGTCTACCCTGCTTAAAGATTGATCCCTGTCAGAAGGGATCTACCCCTGCTTTAAGACTGATCCCTGTCAGAAGAGATCTACCCCTGCGTTAAGACTGATCCCTGTCAGAAGGGGTCTACCCTGTTTTAAGATTGATCTCTGTCAGAAGAGATCTACCCCTGCTTTAAGATCGATCCCTGTCAGAAGAGGTCTACCCTGCTTTAAGATCAATCCCTGTCAGAAGGGGTCTACCCTGCTTTAAGATCGATCCTTGTCAGAAGAGGTCTACCCCTGCTTTAAGACTGATCCCTGTCAGAAGAGGTCTACCCTGCTTTAAGATCGATCCCTGCCAGAAGGGATCTACTCCTGCTTTAAGACTGATCTCTGTCAGAAACTTACTTCAAGAGCGGAGGCAAGTACGGGGTGGAGGCTCTTGCTGCTGCATGATGGTGGTCGCCTCTCCACAGCACAGTGTTGGTGTGTGCTGTTGGTTTTACATGACCAGCAATTCTCTGTGTGACCACTAGGACCCCATGGATCTGGAAAGTGTCTCACAGAGCTTTGTGAGGCTGTTGGTGATTATGTGTGTGTCCACTTCGCTGGGACATGCTGTGTAGTTCTTGAGTGGAATACCAGCATAAGTATTTTGTAAGATGTCCTGGGCATTGTTGAAGTGTTCACTGCCAGGACTGTTTTTGTCAGTTTGTTGGGCTATTTTGTTTTTGTGTGTGTATGTTCATGTACATGGGTGTATGCATGTATATGTGCTGGTGGGTGTGTCCACACACACACATGCATACGCCAGAGGAAGAGTCCATGTGTCCTCTTCTACCACTCTTAGTTTCTGAGACAAGACTCATCGCTGAACCTGAGCTCACCATTGTTTAGTTCAGCTGGCTGGCCAGGGAGCTCCAGATCCTCCTGTCTCCTCGCCCCTCAGTGCTGGGGTTGCAGGCATGTGCACCAGGCTTGCCTCGTGGGACTCTTTCTATTTATTATTGCTTATTTTGAGTGGGTGCTGGGATTGGGACTCTAGGTCCTCACGAGTGTGCAGCAAGCACTCTCGCCTGCTAAGCCATCTCCCAGGCCCCTGGTTGTTTGGAATGATCTCTGTCTCCTTGCTGACTCTGGCTTGTTCAGATACTGATTTCACTGAATAGCCCATCTGCATTCCTCTGGAGGAATGCTCCCTGGGGCTCTTTTGAGTTTGTTTGAAGTGATTCATGACTTTCCCTTTCACTGTGGTCAGTTGGAATGACTGCGGTTCTTTGGTGCTGTTTTACTTCCTTGCTGCCCCATGGCTCTGGTGTGGGGCGTGGGTGTCTGCATCTGGTGAAGCAGTTGCCTCTTCCAATGTTGCAGTGGTCTTTCCAGTAGATTTCATCTGCACCTGGGTGCTAGGGTGTCGCCTGGGTAAGTTGAGCTGGTTTTGGTTCTGGGTAGTTGAGCCCACACAGCCCCCTGCAGGTTGTTTAGCGCTGGTCAAGATGAGTAGTACGGAAAAGAGACCCAGAGACCAGACTGTGGGAGCATGTGGCTGCTGTGTCCCATTAAGCAGAGCCTCTCCACCAAAGTGGCATCGCCACGAGCTCCAGGTTTGTGGAAGATGGCTGTCCTCCACTGGGTTGAATGTGGCCTTCTCTGTAAGATAGGAGCTGCCCTATGCTCCTGGGGACGTGGGAGATAGCTGGTTTCACCCAGGAAACATGCAGGGGCATGGGTTGTAGTGACGACTGGATGAGCTCCTTGGGTTGCACTTAGCTATTTCCCTGGACACTATCTTAAGAAAGGCACGTAGACGTGAAATTCTCTAGGCCATGCATCCCAGTCCTCAAAATCCTGGGGAGGAGTTTACCATCCCTGTTTGTTCTGAAGGGAAGATTCTTGTCTAGGCGGGGTGACCAGCTCCACAGAGCCCCGCTAGACAGGCCTAGCAGACAGTGCACAGTCAGGACACACAGGACACTGGAGAGGAAGGTGAAACTTGTTTCATCAGAAAAATGCCATTCCCATCAGTACATATTAGGATCAAGGAAGCTTTTCGTAGGCATTCAGCTAGGGACTGGCCCTGAAGACAGCTGTAAGTGGTGGCAGCTTCCTCATCCTTCCTCAAATTTCCTTACCCCGTGGGTCAGTGCTCCTCCTGAGCCCACCAACCAACCAGGTCCTGATACACCTCAATCTGGTAATGAGGCTCATTCTAATTGGATACGTAACTTATGCAAATGGACCTGAGACACTGTGTAAGCACGTTTTTGCCCAGTCTTTCCCTCCACCGTGGCTGGGAAGGAGGAATTCCTCTTATTATTGTTACTACTATTACTACTATTAACAATGTATTTTGTATGGATATAGCATGTGTTGGTACCCTCTTTTCCCTCATCCCTGTCCCCATTCCACTGGGGACCCTGGAGGAATTCCTCTTGCCTTGGGAGCGTTCATGCTTTTCTTTTCCCCTGTGTCCACCCTCCTTTAATAGAGTCTACATGACTTACTCTTTTTATGTACTTCTATTAATTTATTGCAATCAGAGAGAAAGAGAAAGAGAAAAAATTGGCATGCTCCACTTTGCACATCTGACTTTACATAGTACTAGGGACTTAAACCCAGGCTGTCCCTATTAGGAAAAGTGGGAGATGGAAGGAGAGAGAAGAACTTTCTGGTTCTAACAGTCAGGCTTTGTAAGCAAGCACCTTTAGCCACTGAGCCACCTCTCTAGCCCCATAACTCACTCTTTCATTGTCCATGTTTTTCAATTCCTTGCTAAACTCAGATAAGAGCCAGAGGCTTGAGCATCACAAGTGTGGAGAGTTCAAATCCCTCCTGGAACTCCGGTCCCTCGGCACCATGCACTGGAGGCGCAGTGGTATTCATTTCTCCCTGTCTGTCTGAACACTTGGGGTCTGCGTTAGAACGTCAAGAACACCTTCAGCTCACCTTCCCCATTCTCTCCTGTTTTGAGTATGTCAGAAGTTGTTGAAACCATCCACATGTCAGGTACACACTGAATCTTAAACATGTTAGATAAGATTTAAAATTCAGCCTGTAAATTTAGTGGCTTACAAAACTCCTGACATACACGTGACAGAAACACAGAGACTGTCACAGATAACCAGGCAAGTGTTAGCTTTCAAATGGAAAGATATGTTTTCCTTCAACCACCATTCATGTCCAACAGTGTTTCATGAGTATATTTTTATTGCTGAGGTCTTGAAGTCTAATTCAACCTAAGAACCCTATGAAAACAGTATTGCTTATATAACTCAGGCCCTTGAAAAGGCAAATGTGAACTCCTTGAGATTCCATAGTTCCCCTAGATGTCAAGCTAGGGGGACTGGATAATGTTGGTGGTGCTGAGCAAGCCAGTTGTTTACATTAACTGCAGGACATGAGGTTTTGATTTGTTTCAGTAAGTACAGCCAGCATTTCAAAGAGTCTCTCTGATGAGTTTTAGTCAAATTAACACGCCTGTCAAATGGATTGTTCTCACTGGAATGGCTAAACAGGCCTGACCCTGAGGTCAGGAGAAAACTAAGACAGAAGCTGAGATCTAACTGTTTGCTCCCAATGCAAATAATCAGTTACAGAAGCTCACAGATTCTCTTGAATATTCTGAAACTTGGGAACAATACTTGGAATTGGAAAAAAATTTTCCAATTTGTAAAAAATTGGAAATTTGGAATTGGAAAAAAATGTCCAGATTCTATTTGTAAAATATCCAATTTCTAGAATATTCCATATCTTCCCCTCACCTATCACCCCAAAAGAAAATGGCAAGTGCATAAGATCCTGGCATGGAAACATTGTCAGGACTCTCAATGGGCTCAGCAGCTTCTCCTGAGAGTACAGTTGGAGCCAGTTATCCCCAGGCCCCTATGCTGTGCACCCACCAGGGCACGCCCTGCCCCCACCCTCAGGTCTGGCACACTGGAGAATTCACTCCTAGGTCTAGAAAGACACCTGTCACTGGAGTACAGAGGGAAGGGAAGTGATTCCTCAGCTGAGCAGGTGTGGCTGTTTTCTTTCCTCTGCCTGAGACATACATTGTTCTGTGAGGCCCAGAGGCTCGGTAGGTGTGAGACAGCAGCCTCCTGCTCAAACATCTTGAAAAGCAGTTGAATTAGCTAACAGCAGCCCATGTTGCATAAAGAGCCATTGAAAATGTGGGCTTCCACAGATGTGTGGTAGTCCAGTTGTACTTATTTCAGGCATGGCCACGAGGAAATTCCATGGGATAGTATTCATATGAGATGCCAGTGGTGACCTGTGAAGGTCAAATCCAAGGTGCCCCCTGTTCAGCCTTTCAGGATGGGGAGGAGGAAGGTCGCTCAGCATCTGCTGCTCTCTGCAGGTGAGTGGACTGCTGCTTTCCCTCTTGTCCAGCCTTCTCTGCTCCAACCCAGAGAAATCCTTTAAAACAAAACAACTAGAGAGCCTGGCTGGCTCAGTTGGTGGAGCACAGGACTCTTAAAAGCAAACAGCTGAGCGTAGCTGAGGCCGAGAGGAGACTGGGATGTGCATTCCCTGGGTGGCAGACGCGAGCTGGACACGTAGGCTGTGTGCCGAGACAGCCGTGAAGGTGACTGAGAAGGTGGCCTCTGACAGCACTGAGAAGAGTCCACTCAGAGACGGAGCTCATGGCCCTGCTGGGACAGGCTGTTGTAAAGCAAGGCCCCCATTGAGCTCCACTGGGCTGTCGTCCCTGACAGAGTCCTGAGCTCAGGGCAAAACTGCTCAAGCAGTGGCATCTACTCCACCCAGCAATGGTGTGTCAGAAAGCCAGACAAGCTGGGGGCTTGATGTAAAATATCCCACATAGCCTTATGCATTTGAGTGCTTAATCCCAAGCCAGTGACACTGCTTCAGAAGATTATGGAGCCTCTGGGAGGGAGAGCCTTTCTGGCAGACACTGTCACTTAGGCTGGGCCTTGGGGTATGCGAGCCCAGCCTCACTGGCCCCACTCAGCCCACGCTGTCCACTTCCTTCCTGCTGAGGTGCAGATGAGACACCGCCTGTCTGTTCCTGCCATGCTTCCTCCTCTGTAATAACACTTTCCATCAAAGCCATGGGCCAGAAATAAACCCTTTCCTTCCACAAACTGCTTCTGCTTGGGCACTTTGTCCCAGCATTATAAGGTGACTGCTGCACAAGCTGAGTCCCTTTGTTAACAGGAACGATTCAAGTGGGCCCTCCTGGAGCCACCCCCTCACAATGCCCCTGGACGCCCCCGCTCGCAGTTCAGAAATGCAGAGTGAGTCAGACTAACATGAGAACTTTTCTCTCAGCCTTACTGGATCCAAGTGACTAGGCCTTGAATTTGGGTTGCATGGGAAAGGAGATGAGCAGGGATAGTCCAGCTGGATCCAGAGTCCTAGAGGACACAGGCTAGTCTTAACGCTGCTGTGGAAGTTGCTGGCTGATGCCCGGGGCTGCCCTGGACAGCACCAGTCAGTGACCAAAGCTGTGAGGCAGTCTCCGCATTGGCTCTTCCCTTGCCGCCAGGCACAGCTCCCAGGCGTCTCGTGTCAGTTTTAGTCTTTCTTGTCTTCTGTGACCCCAAACCCTACAAAACAAACATCAAGATGGTATTCAAAGCTGGAAACCGCTCTAGGAGTCTGGGATGCTTTCTTGGCATAAGCCACCAAGGAGAGGACTCAGATACTTGCTGGCCCTCCGCATCTGCTCTGCAGACTGCAGGGCCCCAAGACTCCTTCCGAGAGCCCACAGGGCAAAGCTGCAGGAACCCCTCACGCGGAGTCTGTCTATTATGCAGACCATGCACTACAGGTATGAAACAATGGTGGGAAAACCTCCGGCTCTCCACCCAAAGCACAAAGGAAACCACAGATGTGGAATCCTCTAAGGCTCACTTGCAGGAAAAATAAAAGCCAGTTCACTGAAGGACACCCAGAACGGGGCGTGATGGCGTATTAATCACTCAACGCCAGTGCTTATGCACACATCTTTTTGATATTCCATGTGATGACTCAACATTGGTAGGGGTGGATCCTGGGCCCCGGCAGCACTAACAAGCCAGGCTCAGCCACTCACTCCTAGTGTGCCCATAAACAAAACAAGTTCCAGTGAAAATCAGAGAAAGGAGATGCATTCAATGTGGTCACATTGGGAAGGACACATAAAGGGGTCCAGTGATCCCTAAGTCCATGGGGGTACTGACATGAGGTTTAGGTTTAAATTGGAGGCACGAGGAACGCACAGCTCAGCAGTCGTGGTCAAGGTGCCTACACTGGCCCATCCTTGGCTGAGCTCCAGCCGCTCCGCAAGGTGGGCTGACAGCAGTCAGCACTGTGTGAAATCTCTTCCTGGGAGACAAGTGTCTCCTCTGGATGGCATCAAACTTTAGCCTTTTCCTTCCCTCAGCATGAGATTCCTGAGGAAGCTTTCATTCCTTGGGGTCTATTGTTTGAACAGCCGATGGCCCAAGGGAGAGGCTCCAGTGTGTGTCTTTGGAATGTGTTGGTTCCTGCCAGGACAGTTACACTCTCGGGAGTGACTTGATCCCCATTTTTCCATTTAGCAACTAGGTCTAAGAACACTTGGTAGATGCTGTGGAGCCAGGAAAACTGTCACAATGACATTTCTTAATTTATCCCACCCCAGGTTGCATCTGACCACCCTTGACTCCTGACCCGGGCACACAGCTGACATGGTATGGTGCATTAATATCTCCTCTCTCCACCCTCAGATGTTACAAAATGCCACCCCTGTTTTTCTGGCATACACTTGAAATTTTCTAGTGATTAATAGGTGCCCCCCCAAAAAAAAACAAGGAAAATGGGCATTGGTGTTCTCATGGTTACAGAGAAGATTGGTGAATTCAGGATGACAATGATTTCTTAGAAATAACATGTTTGAGGGCTGGAGAGATGGCTTAGCAGTTAAGGCACTTGTCTGTGAAGCCTAAAGACCCATTTTTGACTCACCAGGGCCCCACATAAGCCAGATGCACAAGATCACACATGAACATAAGGTGACACACACATCTGGAGTTCAATTATAGTGGCTGGAGGCCCTGGTGCACCAATTCTCTCTCTGTCTCTCTTTTGCTCTCTAATTTAAAAAAGGCCAGTCTGTTGGGCTTGCCTCAAAAAAAAAAAAAAAAAAGAAAAGAAAGAAAGAAAAGAAAAGAAAGAAAGAAAGAAAGAAAGAAGAAAAGAAAAGAAATAGCATGTTTGTAATCTTCTGTCTTCCAGTAGGAAAGACATCCCAGGATTCCTGCAGAACCCTCTCCCCATGCAGACATTATTATGGAGTCCTGTCACTTTCTTTTAAATGAAGACATAAGTAGTGGCTTGAGTCATTAGAAGCATTGCACAGAGAGGGTAGAGTACCATGTTAAGGGACTCAGGTGGGCTCTGCCATCTGCTGTGCTCATCACAGGACTTCTGTATGCAGCCATAGCCTCAGCTTCATGATGTGATTTCTACTATATTAGTTATACAAAAAAAAATCATTAAACCAAAAAGCAACTTCTCACCAAAATGCCCAGCACACAGTCTTTGATGCAGTATTTTAAAGAAATGACTGCGTGTCCTCATCATCTCCACTATCAGGAAGCACGTGGGTCTGAGCCAAGCTCCAGTAGGCATGGCCAGTCCCAGGACAGCTTGTGTCCTTCTCAACTCGTGATGAAATCCACAGAGGTCGGGCTTGGGGTCATTACTACTGTTATGGTCACCACAATTAAAGGTCTCCTGCCACTCAGGGCACCCATGGTACTTTGCGTGTGATGCCTTTGAGGTCACATCTGTACCCTATTGTATACCTGTCCTCTGACAATGGGACGAGGAACACATATGCCTGGAACCAGGGCACATCTGACTTCGTCTGTGGCCAGGTGAAAGCTGGCCATTACCTTGACCAGTACATGCAGCCCTGATGCTGCTGAGATTCAACTGTACCCAAGGGAAATCAAATAAAGTCAGAAGTTCACTTCCTCCATCTCACCGGTGCTGCATAGTCACAGGTGGACTGTGGGATCGAACCGTATGCTACCATGAAATCCCTGCTGGGCATCACTGCTAGGAGACGCTCAAATTTGAATTTAATGAAGGGTTGCAATCATGTGACGATATAAACACACACACACTCAGGAAGGTGGAGTGCCAGGCCAGCCAGTGTTCTTCAGAAGTGCAAAATAATATGTATAAACATAATAATAAAAAACTAAGAAGAGTGAAAAGTGTACTGTGACCAGTCGCCACACTATTGATCATTCCTTTTAATCTGTGCACATTTGACTTGAACCTTTTCCTTTACAAACACCTTCTTTTTAGACTGAACGCACATCCCTGCCCTTGTCCACATCACCATTCTGGATAACATCTGTGCTCAGACATGGCTCTGGAAACCAAGACCTAGACCTGTGTGCTCCAATAGGGCAGTGGTAAGCCCCGGGAGCTCCCCATGGACGTCAAGTTCTACAGAGCTGAGTTCAGAACCTGCTCTGCTGCCTACAGCGGGGCCCATCTCCAAGGCCTCATTCATAAATGGTAACAGCCAGCATTTAAGTGGCACACCATAGGCAAAGTGGCTAGTGCTTGGACGCTCCCCAGCTAACATCACTAGGCCCAGATGAACAACAACCCGGGTCTCTTTGGCTTGGAGAAGGATATGATGTTTGGCTGCAGGAAGAAAAGTCTCTTTCCAAATAACATGGGCTTTGATGGGATCCCATGGCTTGTGTTCTGTGTTCTTTCATTTCTTTTAGTTGAGGGCCAGGTTACCAGTTGAGTCAGCATCTGTTCCCAGGGTCTCGTCCTCAGCAAAGCTGCTGAATTAGTTGTCTGGGCCCAGAAGAAAGGACGTCACACCGAACCCACACTTGCTAGGCACACGCACAGAAACACAAACGTGTGAAACCAGACAGGCGTGTTTTGTGACGATGGCGGCAGCTGAGCTCCTAGAGACAGGAAGCCAGGGCTTCCCGAGACTTGAAAATTCCTTGCACTCCACACTGGGAAAGTAGCGTCCAAACTGTTAACCGCCCTCTTTGCTCAGCTTAACTGACAGCAAACCTATGCCTCCCTGAGCCTTCTTCCCGCCCTCCCCACTGTAAGAGTCATGATAAAGCTAGCTTCTTGTTCGTTCGTTTGTTTGTTTGTTCGTTCGTTTGTTTGTTTGTTTTTCGAGATGAGTCTCACTCTGGCCCAGGCTGACCTGGAATTCACTATGTACTCTCAGGGTGGCCTTGAACTCACAGCGATCCTCCTACCTCTGCCTCCTGAGTGCTGGGGTTGAAGGCATGTGCCACCATGCCTTGCTGAAAGCTAGTTTCTTTTACTCAGAGACAGAAACCCAAAGAGAGAACTGATGCCACCCTGCCTTAGTAGAATGTAACTCTGTGTGATCAAGACTCATCCACAACAGCTACCCCCTGCTGCCCATAGCCTGGCACACTCCCTAGACGGGCAGCCTTCACTACCCAGGTGGGTTAACACTGGAGCCTACCCTTCAAATCAAAAACCATCCGGTTTTCCCCCTTCATAGCTGAATCTGGCAAAAGAATCCATTTTCAATCAATTATGGAGGACTGCCCGCACTGTTTCCCCCTCTCTCTGCCTCTCCTAGCTCTCGGTAAGGAATATACATAAGTCTGGCCTACCCCACCACCCAGCTGCGTGGGGAGTGGCAGAATACTGCTTCTTGGCCTGGGTAGTTTTCTGCTTGCCTCTGTTTTATGCTTTGGGGTAACTTCTCACTTTAATTACATGTATGATTTTCCTCTGGTTTCTGAATCTACCATGTGTGTACTGCATTACACCCTAGATCTACCACATGGGTGTTTCCTCTAAACTCTGAACCTACTGCCCATGTGATTTCTCTAAACTAAGGGTAAGCATGGGCATAATGCTCTATACTACTCATTTCTCATCTGGACTTCTTGGCCTCTAGGTTGATATTTTCTCTTTTCTATTCTTCCTTCAGTCAGCACATTTGTTCTCTCAGCTGTGCTCCACACGGAGGCTCGGGGTGGAGGCAGTGTATGTTTCCTGTCATGCTTGACACGTGTTCTGCTTCCCTCACAAGCGTGCATTTTCTATCTTCCACGGGCTCGTGGCTCCACTCCAGTCTTTCCCTAGAAACCTCAGTTTCTCCTGAATGAATCTCATGGACTACACTGCGCCTTCCACATGAGCACGAGTTTCTTCTAAATCTCTCTTCGCAGGTCTTGTCTCCCGCATGCTGCGGCTCTGCTCCAGCCTCTTTCCTGACAGACCTCCATTTCTCTAGACAGGCTTCATGACTACACGGTGCCCTCCACATGAGTGCGCATTTCTTACTTTGCATAGACTTATGACTCGCTCTAGCCTTCTTCCTAGATCCCAGTTTCCCTTAAATAATCCCTACAATGTATGATCTCTCCCTAAATAAACTCAACAATTCAAAATTTATCCTTTGTGAGTCTGCTTTTTTTTTTTTGTTAATTCTTTGTTAAAAACAGGACAGGACCCTTAATTTAGGGAACCTCAATCCCAAAATCCTGCATCACAAGTACAAGGTCATATTTGACCTTCCTCTGGACGAGGTCACACTGGGACTTGGCAAAATAACCAGCGAGTGACATGTGCTGCCATCACACCACAGCTGGCCCTTGACTAGGGGTCAGGCAAAATGTCTGCAGGGCAGGAGAGCTTCCTCGGCCCTCGCCTTGCCCCGGGCTGTCTGCGCTGCCCCGTCACACACAACACCTGATTTCCTGGGAGCCCACTTCTTAGGAAAAGGTCCCAGTTTCCTCCACTGGAAATAGCTTGCTGTGCCCGGGACATGGAGGAAGAAGCGAGACCTTGGAGCCCTCCTGCTGTGAAATCCAAGCCAAAGCCTGTCAAGCCAGTGGTTGGAAGGCTGTGGTAGGAGGGAGATTGTGAGCTGGGCCACAGAGTGAGTTCCAGGTCAGCCTGGGCTAGTGGGAGACTCCGCCTACCAAAACAAAGCGGGCTGGGAAGATAGATGGCACAATGGTTAAAGGCATGTGCTTGCAATGCCTGGTAGTCCAAGCATGATTCCCCAGTACCCACCTAAAGCCAGAGGCGCAAAGGCACATAGGTCTGGAGTTTGTTTACAGTGAAAAGAGGCTTTCTTGTGCCTATTCTTTCTCTCTCTCCTAATAAATAATTTTTTTCAAGGTAGGGTCTCACTCTAGTCCCAGGCTGGCCTCAAACTCACAGTGATCCTCCTACCTCTGCCTTCCCAGTGCTGAGATTAAAGGAGTATGTCACCCTTTCCAACAAATAAAAATATTTCTAAAAAGAAAGAGAAGGAAGGAAGTAAGGGGACTGAATCTATCCCACCAAAAGAAGCCAGCAGTGGAAATCACTTGGCACATTGCCAGGTTCCTTGGCCAAGTAAGTGGGAGCTCAGGTGATCTGAAGCCTATGCAATGCACATGCACGCACGCGTGTGTGTGTGTGTATGTGTGTGTGTCTGTGTGTGTGTGTATACAATGCCTGGTATGATGTGTTTAAAACTAATAGAACAGTGCATTATCATGCTTTCATATGTATAGAGTTGAAAACTTCAGAATTTATAATTAAACTATATACTAAATTATGATAGAATACATGTACAGAAACTGTTTTTGATGAGAAGAGGGAGGTGGAAGTGGAAATAGGAAGAGAAGGAGATGGAGCTGGGCTGCCAGGCAGGGTTGGCGGCCTCCTGCGTGTGGACGCCCTGGAGGGAGGGCAGTGTGACGTCAGTGCTGGGCTATTTGTTTGTCCAGCATTTTTCACAGGACAGACACCAATGTCAGCCAAGGGCAGAACAGCCTGTGCAGGGAAGGCGGTGATGGGACAGGTGGCCATTTCCTGAACTCCGGGGAGGAGTGGGGACTGGCCCCACACGCCCGTCTACTGCTGCAGGGGACTGACGCAGAGGCCGGCTCTCGCTGGGGACGTTCACTAGACATTGTCAGGCGGCACGGCAATAAGGTGCACAAAGTTCATTTTTAAAGGGGGGTCCACAGACTGCTCTGCATGCTGTGGAGAGCATTGCCTTCAGTGGTGACCACACCCTCAGCTGGGCTACCCAAGTCACTGAGATGCTCATGAGCTCATAGGAAAGTATGCCTTCATTTGGACAAATATTGCAAACAGGGCATTTTGAGTGACTAAATGACTAAGGAATAATGATACTGGGATGACACACTCATGAGTTCACAGCAGCTGCAGTTTCCTGCCCAAGATCGATCTGTCAATATTTCACCATGGCTAAGGGAAGGGCCCATAAGACCTCACACCTCCCAGCATAGCTAATAGCAGCTAATAGTTGCTGGGAGAGGGGGAGTCATGTTCATCAGTGATGTGGCCACTGGTAATTTGTCCATTCCATGGTAAATAAGCTCCCATCCTTGGTAATGCAAGCAACCCTAAATTTACTCAAAGGGTAAAAAAACAAAACACAAGTAAGATGGGAATTAATGGGGAAGAAGGATTAATAGGAGGAAAATGGAATAAGAGAGGCCAAGAGGCCAATAAGATCAAAATATATTATATGCATATAAGAAAGTGTTAAAATTAAAAAATAAAAACAAACAAAAATTCAATAATATGGGGCTGGAGAGATGGCTTAGCGGTTAAGCTCTTGCCTGTGAAGCCTAAGGACCTCAGTTCGAGGCTTGATTCCCCAGGACCCACGTTAGCCAGATGCACAAGGGGGTGCACACATCTGGAGTTCGTTTGCAGTGGCTGGAGGCCCTGGCGCACCCATTCTCTCTCCCTCTCTCTCTCTGCATCCTTCTCTCTCTCTGTTGCTCTCAAATAAATAAATAAAAATAAACAAAAGTTTTAAAAAATTCAATAATAAATTCTTGACCTAAGGAATGGTTTGCTAAAATAAAATCTTGGGGCTGGAAAAATTGTTCAGCAGTTAAAAGCATTGCTTGTAAAGCCTGATAGTCTGGCTTCAATTCCACAGTACGCACATAAAACCAGATGCACAAAGTGACACATCCATCTGGAGTTCATTTGCAGTAGTAAGAGGCCTTGGCATGCCCATTCATTATCTATCTATCTATCTATCTATCTATCTATCTGTCTGTCATCTATATTTTCTTTCTCTGCTCAAAAGTAAATATTTTCTAAATAAAATCTTGTACATATGTCCTCTTTATTTGGGGAAGTGCATAGGGCATGAACCTGTATGGGTTATAATACTGCTGCAGACCCTGAAATTCTGTGATCCTGAGAGCAAGTGCACTCACCCAGCTGTGTACACACAAATGCACACACGGGCAGACATGCTGCTCAGACACGCAGACATACGTTCACCCGTGCACACACACGCACGCCATACTCCGCTGCTATACAATAACGAGGGCTCAGCCGAGGGCGCTTTCATGCCGCCGCTGTAGCCGCTCAGAAACGCAGGGCCACAGCCTGCTTTAACGTGGCCTCGGCCTTCCCCGGGGAGAAGGCCCCCGGCTGGGTCACCGTGGTCAGCTCTCGGCTTCAGCCACGTTGGGCCACAGCCTGCCCCTTCTTGCCACGTATCACAAGGGGAATTCTGGGAAGACTGCTGGCGTGTTCTGAAGCAAGAACACAGTTTCAAAGGCTGGCCTCAGGCACAAGGTAAGAGCTGGTGGGGAAGTGTCAAGAAGGAACACTGTTGAGGCCAGGGGCTGCCAGCTTCCTGAGCCAGGCTCAGGCACAAGACTAAACTTGGTAGGGAAGGGAGAAAGGAATGGTTACAGAACCCCGGTTACAGGTCTGTCTGTAGAATGACTAAGAAACACTGTTGACATTGTGTTGAGTGACCTAACTGTCTGCTGGGTCACCCTGGGCTTTTCACTCAAAATAATTTCAGGGAAACCGTGGTGTGACTCACTTTTAGAAACAGACCCTGCGTCCCTCCCTGGACCTCTGAGAAATTCTTGGGGTTAAGAGGGCTACACATCCTCTGATCTCTCAGTTCGTCCCCAAATTCTTACTCTACCTGTGATCACACCTCTTTAAATGCCCTCATTGTCTTGCTACCACTCAGGCTCCACACGGGGCACGTCTGTCTTCCTGAGTCTTTACACAAAGGCTGCTCCATTCCACATAACCCTAGGGGTGCTGCCACTCCCTCAGCGGCCAGACTGGCCTCTCAGACCTCCTGCGCCCCTTGTGCACGTCCTAAGCTATGTCATCACTTGCAGGGACAGACACAGACATGAGGACAAACTGAGTGCTGAGGTTCCCGAGATCATCAATCACACACGTGACATGTGACCCAGGAGCTATGGGTGGGACCTAGACTTTTTTTCCTGAGAATGAAGCCAATTCAGACAGAAAAGTAAGAGATAGAGGCAAACCGCAGCCCATCCACGGATCATCTCTTCATAGAATACTCAGTTACATAAGAAATGAGTTTTTTTTTTTTTTTCTTAAGGTAATCTAAATTTGTTTCTGTCATGGGCCCAGGAAGAGGCCTGGGCATTTCCTTAATGCTCTTAGACACCACTTGCAGAAGGAACCAGCCAGCAGAGCATTCTGCCCCAGGTTCAAGGGCATCAACGCAGCACTCGGGAACACAGAGGCAGGTGGTTAGGAAAAGTAGCCTGCCAACTTCTGGCTGCTTCTGCTCTTCTGACCCCTCCCCCGCCCCACCCCTGTCAACACCTCTCATCCTCCACAATGGCTACACTGAGACAATGCCATTTTTAGTAACACTTCCTTTTTACCAGGGGTAGAAAGTTAAAAACCACATTTGCCCTCTGTCTGTATAGTGAAGGGTTATAGGAGGGCTGTGGTCCCTCAGCGCGCTATCTGCACATGTCTAATGTCATCAGAGGCTACAACACAGGACTTGCATTTCTGGCCGCAGACAGCGGCGGCTGCGGGGAGCCGCGGGGAGCCGCGGGGCTTGGCTGCAGGAGGCTGAGGTGGCCACGATGAGCTGTTCTGTTTCCTTACTGCAAATGGACAGGATGGGACCAGATTAAACCCTGACGTCAGCAGCCCCACCACAGGCTCGGGATCCCGAGGAGCCCAGGTGTAAGTGTGGCTTCGGGCCCTGGTATAAGTTTTGTTTCTTTAGCTTTTCTGGTGTACCTGTGGCCCAAGCATCTTGTAATCAATTCCCCTTTCCTCAGAAGGGTGAATTCTGAGCCTTGATCCCAAACCTCTGGCTCCAGTAACTAAGTCCCGCCTTTCCCTTCTCCAGTACCCCTTGACCCTCCACCACCCCTCTCCTAACCTCTGCTTATTTCTTGCAAAGTGTGACTTGAATCTGTTATCGCACACCCACGAAGCCCTCCAGGTTGACCTTGCCGCAGCCAAAGCAAGTGGCTTGTCCCATGCCTGTCTCTACCTACCTATCTATCTGTCTGTCTATCTATCTTTCATCCCCCCTTTCTCTCTGTCTCTCTTCCTCTCTCCTTCAACCCCTCTCTGGCACAAATCACATCAGATAAAGTTTAACAGCTCAACGCCACTGCACATAGCAAGCACATTTGAGAGGGAAGGCTCTTCCCTTCCCACCCAGTGAGTCAGTCACATCTCGGGGTGTGGGTGGGACCTGCTCTCCCAAACAGACTCTCAGCTTCTATGGAGAGAGAAACATCTAGAAAGAGATGGATCCATGGGCTATTCCACAATCCAGTTAATGTGGGTGAGTTACCAGAGTCAACAAACTGAACAGTGAGGGAGGCAAAGTTCTCACAGGTATGCCGTAATGCTGAGATCAAACTCAATATATCGCAAAACAAGGAAAAGACAGCCCAGAGAAGGTGTGTGCTGCTTAGGCGTAGGGTGCCTGTGGTGGTCAGAGCTGGGGGAAAGCCCTGACATACTCATCAGGTCTTCCAAATTAAAAAGCAATCACATAGACCACATGTCATCACAAGGGGACCCTGCATATAAAGGAATCTCCCCTAAACCAGATCATTCAAACCAGCTTGAACATAACTTTCCCGTTCTTCCTACAGAAGCTTGTCTTCTGCAGAGAACCAATCAGAGGACGTGCAGACGGGAACTGTGGAGGCAGCATCTTAGAGGTGTGCAGCAGTTAAAAATGAAGCTGCTCTTCTATCTGGATGTTGTAATGTCAGGCCTTACACATTTATTATAGTTTCTTTCCTTATGCTAAATACCTATTTTCATACTTGAATTTGCATTTGTGATTCTATATTCTTTTCTAAGGAGGGCCTCCAACACCATACAAGCTTCCCGCCCTACAAACCCTTACCACCCCATCTGGGCACAGTGCAGCTGCTGTGTGAGGCTGGCTGGGCTGCACGGGAAGTGAAGGGAGCGCCAGGCTTCCACCCCGGGTGAAGTAATAAACCCAGTGCTGAAACTCTGACCTGTGACATGGTGGGCTTTGAAGACAGGGCCTTTAGGAAGTGCTGGGGGCACGCTGAGGTCATGGGGATAGTCCCTCACTGGATGAGTACCCTTCTAAGGAGGGACACTCGTGTGTTCTCTGTCTGACATGAGAGACTATAGTGAGCAGGTGGACATCCAGAGCTCAGCACAGGCCTTACAGTCCCCGCGACACCACTGGACCATCAGCTCCAACCTCCACAGCTGGAGGAACACAATGCCTGGACCAAGAGTGAGGATATTTTGCTGTGGCAGCACTGGGTCAGGGAAGGCCGAGGTCTGCGCAGGAAACCTCATCCCCTTCCCTTCACCCTCACAGCCAGATCAGGACCAGGGCGACAGGAGGTGAGTGACCTTCTACTTGTTAGCGCAGGGTCACCCAGCCCACCCAGGGAAAGGTTGTTCTATAGAAAACACGGTGTGGCATGACACGCCTCGGGTCCCTTGCTGGTACCCCATTCTGACCAGCTTGTCTAAGAGGCATCAAAGGCTCAAACATTCTCCTGGAATAGAGGTCAGAGGAGGTGGTGACAGTCTGAGAGAAGGCTGCTACTGTGCCAAGTGACACTTGTCCAGGAAGCCTCAAACTGAAAGAAATCTCTAGAATGTAGAGTTCCTATTTTCTGAGGAATATAATTATTAGGATAGTCAACCATTAATATTTTTATTATAAAATGCTTCTTTAGAACTATTTTCTTGGGTGTGGCATGGAGATTCTCTGGCTCTCACGGCCCTGGATATAAATGACTGGCATCATTCGGAGGGGCTAGCTGTGTTGGCCCTGATGTCCTCAATCACAGGGTCCTATGTGGCTCAGTAGGGGTCAGGTGCTTGAGTTGTCCTTGCATTCACACAATGATATGCCCAGCCAAGAGAAGCAGAGAGGATGTTAGCTGGCTTCCAAAGGCCCCACTGGGTCTGTGGCATCACGGCTGTTCCAGCATCAGTCCCCGTCCACAGGGGTGGGCCCACAGTTCACCCTGTGTAAATGTGGACCATCACCCTGGGCACTTTTCCAAGGTAAATACATCCTCCCTCTTCACAAGTGAGTGGAAAAAAGCAGCAGGCAGGGCCACCAGGTCCCAGAGGGCGGCTTCAGTCTGCCCCCTGGACGTGCATGCATGAGTGGCTTTTAGAGTCTTTGCACGTGGAGATCCTTTTCAGCAGGCACCTGGTTCAAATTCACGTCCTCTGGGTTGGGACTCACCCTTCTGTCACCTGCATATTTCAAACAGATGAGATGAGGTACCTCTCTGAGGTCGTCAGCTATGACCCAACACCTCAAAATAAAAGTGAGGCTGTTGCAGCTTCACAGGAGGGAGAAGGGGTGGGGTCAGGCCTGGGGTTGGGGGGAGTGCGGAGGGCTCCTTTTCTCTCCCACATTGGGTAGCTCCATTCGGGATAGCCCCGTCCCCTATAGGCAAGAAGCCTCAAGTCTCTGGGCTCTGGCTGATAAACTCCTAGAATGCCATGGAAACTGTTAAACAGCTCCGAGGCTCACTAAGGTTCTAAGCATTAGGTCATGAGACTGATTACAAGATAAATGTGCTGAAATTGCTTCCAGAAACTGTGTTTCTCTCTGCTAACAACACTTCATTCCCAGAGAATGAAGACCAAGTCGGAGCCAGCTCAAGAGGGAAGTGGCTGAGGCTGGCTTGGGGCTTTTGGTTCTTAGCCCTGACTGACAGCAAAGGTTCTGAGAGGTCGCCACCGCCCAGACACTGCACAAACCACTCACTGCCCTTCCCAGGAGCATGGCCCCCAGTGGACATGGTCCACCTCTGTGGACAACAGAGGAAAGCTTCCCCAGCCAGAACCTGTGAGTAGCTCTGTGAGAGCCACACAGATGACGTGACTCTGCACTCTGCCCTGTGACGCCTGCAGGTGGAGTGTTGGAATCTGGCTGGGACAATTCATTGTTGCGCTACACTTGTGGTGCCTGGAGAACACCCTATACTGTGCGCACTGGAATTTCCAGTTTCTGTAACAATATCATCTTGCATAGATTGCCAGGCCCATGCTTGTCTGCCAGAGAGACAAAGAAAGACAAAGCTTGCTTTCTTTTCCTTTGCACCAGTGACAACAGTGCACAGATTCAGCACAGGTTCTAAATACAAAGGAGATCCGCAGTGTGTTAGCTTAGACCAATTCCTGGAAAGAGTGTTCAGGAGGGACCCTAAGCTATTGTTATTCCTGCTACTACTATTATGAGTAAACATGTTTTGTCAGCCTTTTGTCACTGTGGGGGGGGGAAAGGCTGACACAAACAATTTACAAAGAGGAAGGGGTTATTTTTGGCTCATGGTTTTAGAGGTTTCAGTCCATGGTTTACTGCCTTGTTGCTTCTGGGTCTGAGAAAGGCAAAAACATCAAGATGGGGAGAACTACTCACCTGAAGGAGAGAGAGTTGGATAGGAGGAGAGGAGGGAAAGGAAAGAAGAGGAGAGGAGAGGAGAGAGTAGAAAGAAGAGAGGAGAGGAAAGAGGAAAGAGAAAGATGCCAGGTACAAGATGTATCTTTTGACATCCCGTGATCGACTTCTTCTAGAGAGGCTCCGCCTTCCACATTTCTACCACCTCCCAATAGTCCATTCAGCCATGAACCTACCAAAGGATAAATCCATCAGTTAGGTCAGTCTCCACATGACACTTTCTGAACATTGCATTGGGACCAAACTTTTCACACTTGATCCTTCGGGGAGAAGGATGAGCATAACAAACAAACCTTAACAGTGCAGTGGAAGAAAGATACAAGTCTTTCTTCATCCCTTCTCAAATGAGCCATTCCTGTCTTTCAGGTTCGCCCTTACCTGGAAGTTGCTGATGGTATACAAGCCCCAAAGAAGATGCCCACAATGCCCATGCACTGATCACAGTATGAAATTCTACTGCACAGCGTGGAGCTCCACTGCCCCGGAGGATTTACAATCATGAAGGCCAATCAGAACACTCATCTTATGACTGGGCTTCCAACCTGTCTTCAGTGCATTTTTTAAGTATTTAGAGAGAGAATGAAAGGAGCAGATAGAGAGAGAAAGAAAGAATGGGCATACCAGGGTCTCCAGCCACTGCAAACAAACTCCAGATGCATGTGCCACTTTCTGCATCTGGCTTTATGTAGGTACTAGGGAATCATACCTGGGTCCTTTGGGTTTGCTGGCAAGCACCTTAACCATTAAGCCATCTCTTTAGCATTTTAACACATACTGAACACTTCAACTAAACTGCATCAAAACTGTAAAGTGAGTCTAATGAACACTGGTGCCCAGGCTCTCATAGCAACGACAGCTCTGGAACATGTCCACCATGGACCTTCTTTTGACCTTGCTCAAGCAAAATAATAATTATTTTTTAATGAGCACACCAAGAGAATTTAATCAGAAAATTTATGGATTTTAACTGTGATCACTGCCCTGTGGTGTTCTTAAGACTTCATGTCAGACTGGAGAAATGGCTTACCAATTAGGGTGCTTGCCTGCAAAGCCTAAGGACTCAGGTTCAATTCCCCAGTGCCCATGTAAGCCAGATGCACAAGGTGACACATATATCTGGAGTTTGTTTGCAGTGACTGGAGGTGCTGGTGCACCCATTTTCTCTCTCTCTATCTCTACCTGCCTCTTCCTCTCTTTTGCTCTCTCTCAAATAAGTAATAAATAAATAAACAAAATATTTTTTAAAAAGAGTTCATGTCTTTTAGTTGTAGACACTGATGTAGTTATGGTGAAAAGATGTGATTTCTGGAGCAGGCTTGGTTGTCCAAGTCAATGGAGGTAGAGTCAATGTGGGGGAGGGAACACAGGGTCTAGGAGAATCTCATCACAGTGGAGAGGCTAAGGCTGGTGAGGAGTACACAGGGCTCACAACTATTGGGTCTACCATGCTCAGTTTAGAAAAATTTAGCCATTATTTGCATATCAAAATCCACCATTTATGAATATACAACCTAGTATTTTTATTACACTCATTGTACTAGACAATCATTGCTTCTTCTCTCCAGACATCTCCATCACCCACGACCCACACTGTCAGCAGTCACTCCACCTGACTCCTGACAACCACTCTTGGACTTTCTGTCCCATGGATTTACATCTGCCCAATAGTCTTTCTTTTTTATTTTAATTTATTTTTGTGTGTGAGAGAGAGAAAGAGGCAGAAAGGGAGAGAAAGAGAGAGAGAGAGAGAGCGCAAGAATGGGTCTGCCAGGGCCTTCAGCCACCACGAACGAACTCTAGGTGTGTACGCCCTCTTGTGTGCATGTGCAACACTGCATGCTTTGCATCACTGTGCATCCAGCTCCATGGGACCTGGAGATGGGAACATGAGTTCTTAAGCTTTGCAGGCTAGCACTTTAATGGTTAAGCCATCCCTCCAGCCCCCCTCTTGCTTTTGAAAATATATTTATTTATTTATTTATGACAGAGAGAGACTGTGGTAGTTTGAATGTATGTCCCCAAAAGACTCAGGTGTTAACTTGGATTTCCAGCTACCTGGCTGGAGGAAGTTTCACTGGAGTTTGATCCTGGAGTCCATCCCTAAGGTGTCAATGAGGGCTTCTAGCCCAAAGGCTCACAGAGCAGTCTGAGCTCTGCCTAGGCCCTGCTGTTTGCTACCCATTGGTGCTTACTTTGGGTGTGTGCTGGCTGGTGGGGGTTTCCCTCCACTTGGATCTGTGAAAGGGAGCCAGTTTCTTCTGACCTTCTGGAACTTCCCTTGGATCTGTAAGCCTGAAGTAAATCCCCTTCCTCCCATAAACTATGTCTGTTAGAAAGGTCATCTCAGCAATGTGGAGCTGTGTACAACAGAGACAGAGAGGAAAAGGCAGACAGAGAGAGAATGAGTATGGGTGTGCCAGGGCCTACCGCCACCGCAAATGAACTCCAGACACATGCACCACTTTGTGCATCTGGCTTTATGTGGATACTGGGGAATCAAACTCAGGCCATAAGGCTTTGCAAGCAAGTGCCTTTAACTGCTGAGCCATCTCTCCAGCCCATAACAGCTCTTTTATCCAACATGTTTTCAATAGTCAATTATGCCACATTAGGTCTTAGAACACTCTGCCTTTTATAGCTGAATAGCATTCCATTGTGAATACCTGTCATATATTGCTTGCCCATTCATCCATTGGTAGCTTCCCATCTGTTGGGTTAGTCTCCTTTTGGCTGCCCTGAATAATGACTCTGTGATTATTCAAGCACAAGTTTTTATATGAACTTGTTTTCAGTTTTCTGGAGCACATGTTGTGAAGGACCAGCATGGCTGGGTCACAGGGTAACATCATGCATTATTTGCCCGAGAAAGGTATCGTGTCTACTTATCTGCACTCCTGACGTGTGGAGAAAATCATGACTCACTGACAAGAAGTCATTTATTTGGTTACTTTCTTAGCTTGGGGAAGAAATTAAATGGGAGCTAGGAAGACAGCGCAGTGGTTAAAGATGCTTGCTTTCAAAGCCTGCCAGCCAAGGTTTAATTCACTAGCAGCCACATAAAACCAGATGCAAAGTGGCAGATGCCTCTGTAATCCCAACCCCAATGTGCCTGTGACAGCAAGCTAGAGAGGAAGCCAGGAGAGCCCAGAGCTCCATGGGACCAGCTACCCTACATTCCTTTGCATACATGCCCCACATGATAAATAAATACATTTTTGAAAATTAAATAAATTAAATGAAGGGAGACTTGAAGAACCCTAAATAAAACCAGACAGTGTGTCCTGCCCTAACATTGCTTGATTTGCAAATGCTCATGGGATCTCAGATGTTTCTTGCAAACATATGAAGGTCAAGCTTGGGAAGATGGGCTGGAGAGATGGCTCAGCAGTTAAGGTACTTGCCTGCAAAGCCTGATGACCTGGGTTCAATTGCCCAGTGCCCACATAAAGCATAAAGTCAGATGCCCAAGGTAGAACGTGCATCTGAAATTTGTTTGCAGTGGCTAGAAGCCCTAGGTGCATATTCTCTTTCTCTCTCTCTCCTTGCAAATTAATTAATTAATTAAAACAAAAAGATGTGGAGGCTTCTTTTTTTTGTCCTGTGTTGAGGGCCATACATGGGATTCTCATGGTGAAAGGACCAATCAAGGTAAGCAGCCATACCTTGAGTAGGGTCCCATAGTCCCCTTCCAGAGCACTTCCACAGTGGCCTGAGGGCCTCCCATTAAGACCCCCTCCTTAAAGACCCCAAACATCTAATGGCACCACTCTGGGGACCAGGAGGTCAATACATAGAGCCATGGAGAAGCATTTAGCATCCAAGCCTCAGCATCACAGCTTTGTGGCTGTGTTGTGGGGATGTAGAGGGACTGAGAACATGCCAACTGAGCCACAGTGAGGTCCCACTGCACCCCCTTGGGCTGAAATTAAAAGGACCACATCAAGTGCCCTGAGGATGCAGAGTGGCTGAGCTCTGTGTACTGAGCAGCTCTGAAGTCCACAGGGATCCATGTGCCAGAACTGAACACTCACCCACCCGATCAACCCACTGTTGGGCAGAAACCTCACAGACAATGCACCTGTGTTCAACATAGCTTGTGGTGCTGCTATTGAGAACAGCTTCGGACTGGAAACAGCCCAGCGCTCGGCCATAGAGCCCTGTGGCCACATCACCAGCCCCAGTACAACCACAGAGACAAACTACAGCAGCACGGAGGTTACAGAGGCAGATGTGCTTTAAAACATGTAAACTTGGGCCTGGGAAGATGACTCAGAGACCGAGTGCTTGCTGCAAAGCGTGAGAGCTCGAAGGGGCTGAACCCACCCAGGTTTGATCCCCCAGCACCCACGTAACCAGTTGGGCATGGCCATGAAGTAATATCGGTGGCTTCAGGGCAGTGGTGGGCAGAGACTGGAGAGGCACTGGGGCCCTGACGGAAAACAAAGCGGAGCAGGAAAAGCAAGCGGCGGCGCTGGGTGAGTGAGAGGCGTCGTCTCAAAGAGACAGGTAGATGGGCAAAGAGAGGAGGGTGCCTGACATTTTCCCCCAGCCTCCGCAAGGGGGTGCACAGGGTGCACCCCTCTACACACACGTGTGCCCTATGCACACACCACATCATACAACACATGACAGCCAAAACAGATACACAAATTTTAATGTGCAAACAAAACCTGAATGTCCTTTTGTGAACAATGCCTTTCATATGGCTAAGCAGAACATTTTGTGAAAACTTACATTGTGTCCAAAATTAAGAGCAATGAGATGAAAGGAAAGAGTATAGAAGTTTCTAGACTGGCATACGATTTAAATTTAATGATTTCCAGTGAAGCCAGAGATTGTGAAAGTCTGGCCAGAAGCCAGTGTCGTTTAAACCAAAGCTCTTCCACCTGGGCAGGTGCGGACCTGCTGCCCTGCGGACCTCAGGCAGGAAGGAGAAGGGCGTGTGAGTGGGAAGGCGTGCTTAAACACTGGTCTTGTACTATGTCATTTTGTATCCTCTTGTTCTCGATTCTCTAATTTCTGTGCTTTAAACTCTGAAGGAAACATGGAGAAGTGCACTCCAGCTGCAGCATTACAGAATGAGACACAGCGGTGCACTTGGGACTCCTCCAAGGGGCAATCCCAATCAGACGGCCTGCGCCTTTGACGTGCACGCACGTGTGTGTGTATATGTGTCTGTGTGAGGAAATCCAGACATTGTGGTGTTTGTGAGATGGTCTGCTGGCGTGACAGGAGCAAGTCTCCCTGATGGCCTTGTCTTGTCTTCACCGAGGCAGGCAACACCCCTACTTACCCATCCACCCCCCTACACCTATACACAAGGTGCTATTGTCCAAGGACCTCCCATCTCCCTGTCATCTGAGAACCTCCCATTCCCTATGCAAGGCACAGATTCCCAGGAAATACCGCTACCAGTCACGGAGACAGCCAAGCCCACCTGCTAGGGCTGGCATTGTGGGAAAGACAGCTGGTTTACAGTGTTGAATGTTCCTATGAAATAACAAAGGACTCACAGGAGTTCCTGTCTAGCTCCACGGTGGTGCCGGGCAGCCGCCTGTGCTCTGTCCACGTTCCAAACACCTTCGGAGGCTGTCGCGTCTCTAAATCACATACCAGAAACTGCGGAACGTCTCTGGATTTCGTGCCTCTGGCAGCTCTGCCCCATGGATGCACCGGTCCATTCCTGCAGGAAGCTGTTGGCCCGGGAGCCCAGCAGTTCTGGCAGCGTCTCACCTCTACACATCCTGACACTGAGAGCTAACACCACGTGCCAGGCACCGTGCCAGTGATGCATTCAAGGCCTCGACCACCTTGGGAGAAGGAAGCTCCATTGTTTTCCCCACTTTATAGATTAGCAAACCAAGGTGTGAGGGACGGCAGCTGTTCATGCTATGTATTGTCACATGGTGGAGCCTCTGTTCAGACAGGGCAGCCAATTCCAATCCACAGTGACGTGGACCCATTATAGAGGGACACCGAGCCCAGCACCAGGAAAAGGAAAGCACACTCCTTTTGTGCACTTTGACCCTTGGTTACTCCCTCCCAGCAGTTCCGTGAGGAAGGGCTCCTTCCTCCCTGTGTGGACACTGAGAAATGGGAGGCTCTGAGGTCATACATTGTTCCTGAGTAATATAGCAGCTACATTCCAACCAGCCTCACCCGACCCCAGGCCCCACTCCTGGGTCACACATAGCCCCATGTGTGTATGCGTACAGAGTTTAGGATGTGTGTGCACATGGATGCATATGTTTTCTTGTGTGTGCCTGTGTATATAAATTTAGATACTAGGTGAGCTAATCATCTTTCCATCTCTCTGACAAATACCTAAAGGGTAGCTACTTAAAAGGGAGCTGGAGAGATGGCCTAGCAGTTAAGGGACTTGGTTACAAAGCCAAAGGACCCAGGTTGGATTCCCCAGGACCCACACAAGCCAGATGCACAAAGTGCACAAAGTGAGGCGTGTGTCTGGAGTTTGTTTGCAGTGGCCAGAGACCCTGACGAGGCCATTCTCTCTCTCTCTCTCTCTCTCTCTCTCTCTCTCAAATAAATAAAAAAGAAACTCAAAGGGGCTCAGCCATGGTTGGCTGGCTACTTTTTGTGGGGTCTCAAGGTGATAGGAGGATCCTGGTGGGAGCATGGTGTGGAGGAGGTAACTCACTTCACAGTGACCCCCCATCATAAAGAGAGAGAGAGATCAGGGGAAATTTAGTCCCCAAAGGTAGGTCTCCAAGGACGCACTCTGTTGTAGTTCCTTCCCCATTGCCGGGACAAACGCCTGAGCAAAAACAGCTGATGGGGGCAATTTTTTTTTTTTTATTTTGGCTTACAGTCTCGAGGCGAAGTTTCATGATGGCTGGGGACAATTCAGAGCACTAAGCATATGCATGTTGTCTTGTCATAAGTGACATATCTACTCAGAACTTTATCTCCCCAACTCTGCCCCACTGGACGCTCTTCCCCATCCTCTCCCCATGTCAGTCTCTATCACTCACACAGCCCTCTTCCTTGGGCTTATCCATGTTGCAGCCTGCAGCAGAATTTCCCTTTTTTTCAAAGATATGCATCACATTTATACTTTTTGAGGCAAGCCCAACAGACTGGTCTTTTTTTTATGAGGGGGCGGGGAGAGAAGGAGGTAGAGACAGAGTTGGTGCACCACTGTAATCAAACTCCCGACATGTGCGCCACCTTGTGCACATATGTGACCTTGCATATGCAGTACCTTGTGCGTCTGGCTTATGTGAGACCTGGGGAGTGGAACATGGGTGCTTAGGCTTCACAGGCAAGTGCCTTAACTGCTAAGCCATCTCTCCAGCCCCTCATTCATTCATTCATTCATCCATCCATCCATAGGTTCTCAGCCTGATTCCATCTATTGGCTGTTGGAAAGATGTTGCTATCGATTTGAGTAGATCAGATCATTCCAGAATATTCCTTCATTTCCTTTGGGTCTATGCCCGGAAATAGCTTGCTGGGCCAGTAGCAGTTCTATTTGATTTGGGGGGACTGTGATAACTGTTTCCTCAGCTTAACCTCTGCATGGCTTCCCCTGTGCTCAGAGCTGAGGTGGACAGGAGCGTGCAATTCTCCACTTCAGGGATATTTGTTCTTTAATGACAAGATCTCACGCTGTAGCTCAAGATAGCACTCATTATGTAATCCCAGGATGGCCTCCAGCTCACCACAATCCTCCTGCCTCAGCCTTCTACCGGCCTTAGGTTTTAACTTGTTGCAGCTGAACAAGGACAGAATGAACTCAATCTGTGCTCTAGCTGTAGGTAAGAGCCTCCAGGATGCAGCCTCTGAAATGAGTATCCGTAGCTCCGAGAGGCCGTGGCCCCTGCCCACCTGCTGTGGAAGCCAGGGAGCTGCCGTCCCGGTAGCTACAGGCCCAGCCAGGATACTGCCAGCACTGCAGGCCAGTACAAGAGCCCTGTGAGTGTCTGCATCAACCTCTGAGTGTTGCCAGGCTAAGCCAACACCCTGCCTGCGCCTCACACGGAGCCTAAGAAACCCCTGTGCTAAGCCCCCCCCTCCTCCAATAGGGTCACGTCACTCCTCTCTGTCCATATGGGAGACAGCCCTCAAGTGTCTGGCATGGGTAGCAGGACAACACTGGCCATGTGTGTTGGTGGACAGCAGAGAAAAATGGCATGGAGACATACCAGGAGGGCACACGGGGTGTAGCACACAGTGGCTCTAGAGGAAAGGAAGGAGGCAGGCTGCATGTCTGTCTCTTCCCCCAGGACCCTCTGAAGGGTAACTTCTGAAGGCCATGATAGTCACTGGCAGGTAAGACTGAGGCAGGGACATGTAGGCAGCAGTGAGTGAGGCCACTGGACTGAGTAGCCCATGTCCAGCATCTGCCATGACCACAGGGTCTCTTGCCTTGCCATCAGCACTGAGCGTCCCAGTAGGAGATGGCTAGAGAGCTGAGGGCTGGGGCGGCTTGGTGACAGCGGGGCATAGTGGGCACACTGCTCATGGAATGGGCTTCTGATTCCATGAGCAGCCCAGTCCTCCCGAGCTTCCGGCCAGGCGTGGAAAGTGGTCTAATCACTCAGCTCAGCTCAGTGGGGTCATGTCATCTGCTCAATAAACACGGGAAACCAGGCCACCACGCAGTCTCACTGGGTCCCACTCTCCTTGCACTGGCCCCACTAGATCAGACACATGGAGGAGCAGCGTGGGCGAGTGGGGATCTCCTCCTCCCCAACACCCTCCTACGCACTCACCTGGCCAGGTGAGCCTGGATAGGTCACACAGCTCATCCTCCCTCCCAGCCTTTCCCTGGGCGCCTGCTCTGCTCTGCCCCTCCCCCCAGTCCCACCTTTCCCACGCTGTGACCCTTCTCCTGACAGTAACTGTTTGCCAGCAGAGCACCCCACATTGCATCATCACACCCAGAGGCACCCAACTTCATGGAGAAGCTCCGGGCCTGCGTGCCCTCCATGTTCTGGTCTCACTCTAACTCAACCAACAGAGCCCACTGGCTTTAAAGCCCTGCATCTTCCCAACTCGGAACTCCTCAGTGACGGTGCAGTCCAGGTCAGCGCAGATGGGGCAGGAAGCTTTCTTCTCAGTCCGGGAGTTTCCTGAGGAGAGTCGGTGCGGGTACTCTTCTATGAAGGAGGACACAATGGAGAGAAGTTTGCAACCACCTGAAGCCTCACCTTGTGGTGCTGTAAAAGGATCTCCCATCCAATGCCTGGCAGGCTCCTCAGGAAGTGGCGGTCAGCCTCTGGTTCTTCCTGCTGGGGTATTTATGTTGGCACCTGCAGAGTCCGCACCTGTCATACCTCCAGGTGTGTAAAACCCCCTTCCCTGCCCCAGGGTCTTCTGGGCAGAATGAACCATTGACTATAATCTCCCTGATAACACATCTTGCCCAAGTACAAAGACAATCTCTGCAATGCAAAGTTCATAAGCCATTGTGTAAACTTGAGGTCTTTACCTATCCTATAAGTCAAAGGAAGGCTGTTGAGTAACATCAAATCCATTTAAAAATCAGGCTTGAAGCATTTCAACAAATGAATTGCTTTTTAACTACAGTCAGCAACCATGTGCTTCTAAGAGTGTTCGGCCAGTACCCCTCTTCCATGTCTACCAGCAATCCGGCACCTGCGGTTGATGAGAACGCCATCACCATGGAAACAGCAGACATTCTGCTCTGCTGTGCCTCTGACCCAGGTCAGCTCGGCCTCCAGGCTTCTGTCAAATGCGGTGACAAGGCCCCGCCTCCCAGGCGGCTGTGAAGTCTCAGGAGGCAGAAGCCCTCAGTGGTCCCCATCAAAGTCCTGTGTTGGCCGTCGTATATGCTCACTGGTGCCTGCTTGCTTTGTCTGCCTCCACACCTGCCCTTCTTCCACCAGAGTTAACCTGTCCCATGGGGAAAGCCACATGAGCCCCCATGTGCTATCTGATCTGTTTTATGTAGGAGCATGTTTATTAACTTGAAATTTAAATAGGTAAGTAGTGTGTGGTGGTTTGAATTCGGTGTCCCCTATAAACTCATTTGTTCTGAATGCTAGGTCCCCAGCTGGTGGCAATTTGGGAATTGGAGCCTTTCTGGAGGAGGTGTGTTGTCGAGACAGGCTTATGAGTATTAGAGCCACTTTCTCCTTACCAGGATTTGGCTCACTCTCCTGCTGCTGTTGTTCACCTGATATTGGCAAGGAGGCGATGCCCAGCCTCTGTTCTCCCATTTTCCCCTGCCATCATGGCGCTTCCCTCAAGACTGGAAGCCAAAATAAACAGCTTTGCTCCCAGTGGCTGCTTTGTGTCGGGTGTTTCATCCCAGCAACGTGAAGGTAACTGCAGTATAGTGTAAGAGTGAAACTTCTTCTTGTTGTTGTTTTCCAAGGTAGGGTCTCACTCTAGCCCAGGCTAACCTGGAAGGCACTCTGTTGTCCCAAGCCGGCCTCAACTCCCAATAATCCTCCTATCTCTGCCTCCTGAGTGCTGGGATTAAAGGCGTGCACCACCACGCCTGGCTTGAAACTTTTAAAATTAACACCAGACTGTTAAATCAATCATCTCTGGCCTGATCCTGCTGAAACCATGGCAGGGAGAGGGGGGAAGGGCGGGGCCTTCCTACATGTCCAGAATAGCAAAGATGGCAGCCAGCCCACACCTGCACACCTGGGAAGGGTTCACCTCATACCAGCCCCAATTGTAGACAGTGGCTCCTCGCAGAATTTTTTTTAAATATTTTTATTTATTTTTGGAGAGAAAGCAGAGAAAGAGAGACAGATAGAGAATGGGTGTGCCAGGGCTTCCAGCCACTGCAAACAAACTCCAGATGCATGCACCACCTTGTGCATCTGGTTTATGTGGGTCCTGGGGAATCAAACCTAGATCCTCTGGCTTTGGAGACAAGCGCCTCAATGGTGAAGCCATCTCCCCAGCCCTTCCTGCAACTGTTTCCAGTGTTGATCTGCCACTGTGGCTCAGCATGAGGCAACTAAGCATCTTGTTAGGGGTAGAAATAGCCATTTGGTATGGGTGTGTTCCATGCTGTCTGTAATTAAAGATGTTTTAGGATCAAGTAGCACTCTCAGACCCAGGAAAGCCCTGTTTAAAGGCATTAGGTACTTAAAATCAAATTTCCGGTGGGATGATGAGACAAAGGTCTCATTCTTCAGGAACTCAAGGGACGAGAAACTGTCAAGAGTGCACGGCTCCTGAGGCCGACGCTGAGGCTGAGGGAGACCCTCATTTCTCAGCCCCTACTGTGGGCAGAACGAAGCCAGGCCGGGACTGCCTCCAACCGTTTCCAAGAGAACCAGAGGAAAGGAGAAACCAAGTCACCAGGTGTCAGCTGCCAGGCAGGCTCCGGGACCAGTGTCCTTTCCTCAGAGCTGCAAATGCCACATAGGATCTCCTGACCTTCAGCTCGGGTGGGGCCTATGGGGATCCAAGGCAAGGCACAGCCCAAGGGCAAACCATTTTTCTGCTATGTGTGTGCACATGTGTATGATATGTATGTATTTATGTATGTATTCACATGTGAGCATTCCAGTACTCATGTCCTTACATGCACGAGCCACAGCATGCACGCAGAAGTCAGAGACTAACTTCAAGTGTTGGGCCTCGCCTTATACCTTGCTTGAGGCAGGATCTCTCAGTCACCACCACGTGCTGCAGGATAGCTGGCCCAGAGAACTTCTGGGTGATCGCTTGTGTTCATCTTTCCTCTGGCCACAGGCGACGCTTTCCATGGCTCAAGCAAGCCCTTCACCCACTCAGCTGTCTCTCCAGCATCAAGTGAAATTCTTAGTCCCCATGTGGGTGGCTCACAGCACACGTGGAGGCTGGGATGGGAAGCAGTGAGGTCTGTGTTTTGCTCCAAATGGAAAAGCTAGAATGTGTTGATGGGACAACGCCCTGCTGGAGTTCATAACAGGCACTTCCTGGGGCTTCTGGGGCACATTCTTGCTATGCCAATGACAGCATATGGGGACACCACCACGGAGCACTCAG
Organism: Dipus sagitta; assembly: GCA_036346955.1. NCBI lineage: Eukaryota > Metazoa > Chordata > Mammalia > Rodentia > Dipodidae > Dipus > Dipus sagitta. The sequence goes on from CM070778.1 coordinate 140,013,635, forward strand.
AGCCGACATCCTTCTCGAGCAAAGAGGTCCAGCTCACAGGGTGTGCACTGAGCAGGGCACCTGAGGGTGGCTGGCCTTCCTTTGTGGTGGTGCCTAATGCTTCATGGTCACTGGGACTGTTTGAAAACATCCATCCTCACACACTCACTATCTCCTCTCTCTCTCTCTCTCTCTCTCTCTCTCTCTCTCTCTCTCTCTCTTTCCAGCTCAAGGAAAACAACCTAACACATGGTTTTGTTTTCTTGCCATAATTCCTGGCTACACTCCAGCAGGTGATGGGTTGAACCACGTGGTTTTCAGCATCTTACAGATAGGGCTGAAGACCTGCTTGACCCCCTCAGCAGGCCACTCTGGGAGCCGTAGTCTTTTCATCTGCCACACAGGGGATGTGAGGGAGCCCAGCTCACAGCCACATGAGCGCCCTGCTAGCATCCCATCAGAAACATATTAGACAGTGTTGGGCAAATTCCAAGAATGCAATAAATGCGAAAAGCTTTGTTCGTAGTCCACTGCTGAACGTGAATGTCTACTGCCAGATAACTAACTTCCAGATGCCTCACAGGGTACCTCAAATCTCCCTCCTCAGTGACAGGCTCAGAGATGGTCAGGAGTCTCCACAGCCCCCGGGCGCTCCTCATGTGGGATTATTGCTGAACTCTAGGAAGGGACGCCTCCAGCTCTGAACCCTTTTTGTCCCCTTCAGGTCCCCCACATCTGCTAAGAACCCCACAGGCTGGGTGCTGGGTGCAAAGAGCCCAGTGAAGCCCAGCCCCCGCCCCTAAGGGCTTTGGGAAGAGTGGGCATGTGAGCACAGGAAACGGGACAGCAGAAAGGTCAAAGTGCCACTTGGAGTGCAAGGTTCAGAGAGGGTACGATGTGGCAGAAAGGGAGCTGAACACTGGCTAGTTGGCAGGTGCCCTGGGAGATGTGCTGGGGAGTTCTCAGTGCCCTGAACCTTAAGGTCAGTCTGAGCTTCAGGCAGCTGCGAGCCAGCCCCCAACCTACAGTGTCCCCAACACTCCCAGGAACAGATGGGCTTAGACTGGGCTTCTGCCTGGCTTCCTGGGAAGGCCCTCGCTAGCATCTCCACACTGCTAGGACTTTGCTGTGAGAGACAGTCCCAAATCAGGCTTTGGGACAAGAGCAGCTTTCTGGCAGCGTGCAGAGCTCTCCTTCCCCAGGAAGCGAGCACTTGGAGTGGACAGGAGGGATGCGCAGATTACCTTCCAGACTATTGAACTAATGCTGATAGGAAAAGTTTTGTTTAACACGTCTGAGTGAAAGAACTCTCTCTCTCACTGAAGGTCTTCTGGAATATTCCACCAGTAACATGTCTGAGCCAAAGAACACTCTCTTATTGAAGGACTTTCTGGAATGTTCTGTCTGATATACCACTTGGGCTTTCTCAGTATTGCTGCCATTACACCATTGCTCCTCCACTGCCTTATCTTCCCACTGGGGAAACTTTCTGATATTTTCTTGAGTAAATTAACTCTCTCACTGGTGATTTATCACCTGTGGCTGAAAAACAGCAGCTTGGGGAGACCATGTTATGCTTCAGACTTTGCAGTTGGTTCTGAGTCTGTCATGACTCCAGTGCCAGATAGAAACAGCTCTGATATTTTCCAGTACTTTCTAGGACTTAACACCACTAATGTCAACTACATTCTCCAAGGTGCCTTTGCTGACCCCATCCCCTCACCTAGGCTCTAGTGCTCCTCTCAAAGCCAGTAGCTTCCCTGACACAGAGCAACTCCACAAGTGGGAACTGCAGGTCCATGTCTCGGGGACTACTCCATTCAACACAGCATGATATGCGGCAGGCAGTCGTAGGAGTCACTGATTAGATGTTCTGACTTTGTGAATATAACTTTCCATAAGGCTTGAAAGTCAACAGTGTAAAGCCTTCATCTTTTCACCCAGCTAACAGTAACCACTGAGGACATTTCTGGTTGCTGAGAGCCATGGCCCTCATGTATGTGCGTGTGCGCGCGCACACACACGACTTTTAGATAGTCATACCCTTCTATACATAAGACCCAGTGATACATAGATTTTTTACAAGAAATGAAAACATATTTCTTTCAAGGATTTCAATTGAGAGAAGAAAAACAAGGGCTGAAATGATAAAACAGCAAAAAAAAAAAGCCAAAAAATAAAGATATTATGTGAAGGAACTTAACCCAATTCATTGTTTTCACAGAACAGAATGAAAATATTGTGTCCCTTTTACAATCTCACATGGAAACTCTGTTTTGTACTGATAGAAACACGAGGTGACATCAGACACACCGCACAGGTGACATGAGACACTCGGCACAGGAGACAGCCTGGCAGCAGGTCCTGTCCCAGCTGCCCCATGCGAACCCTGACTGACTGATTCACTGTGAAATGGCCGCCTGGAGCCAGATGCTACGCCACCAGCTAATTAGGGAAATGTTCAGTTTAATTGCACATTAATATTAATAAAAGATGCAAAAACAATGCTCCCTAGAGGATTGAATTCCCCCCCTGGCAGGGGAGGGGGTGTGGAAGCAGCATTATCCCTGTGGTGACAGCAGCTCCCTGGAGCTGGCTGACTGGAGCGTCGCATCTCATCCACCTGGAGGCTCACAGGAGAGCAGAGGCAACACCTCCAGCTTCAGTGAAGGGAGTGGGACAGAACACGCCACCTGTTGCCATAGAGACTGGATGGAACTGTCACAGGATGCAGCCAGTCATCTGGGTACCCTGATAGGTGAGCTTCCTTGGTCATCCAGGTGTTTCTCCCGGATCGACCACTGGGAGAGCAAGGTGTGGGTCTGCCTGGCTCAGGAGATACTGATCTTCTCAGCCACTCCTCAACCAGTGAGGACGGAATCCCACGTGCTCCTCCACAGCAAGGAATAACCAGCCAGTCACTCTTCAGTGAAGGGGCTGTGGGAGGCACGGGACGAGAGCGATCGCACAGCTCTGTGACTGGCATAGTTATATACAGAAAACACTCTCTCGAACCAGAAGGGCGGTGGGCAGAGAGCTTTGCAAAGCTGGGCTTGAATCATGTCCAGTTTCTTGATGGCCCTCTGTTTGCCATTCCTCTGCTGGGTGGAGGGAAGAGTGATAGCGCAGGCGGGCCCTTGCCCAGGGTGCCTCAGCAGCCTGTGTGGCTCCTGTGCAGCCGGTCAGCTGCTGCTCAAAGGTCTCTCTGTCCCATGTGCCCTGTTCCAGAGATTACCTTAACACTGGCCTCGTGTTTGTTTTGTTTTGTTTTCTCTGCAGCCACCATCTGCCACATAATGTCACATCTCCCTACCCAGAAATAGAATTCCACAGGGACAAAAACTGCTTCCTTCAGGACTGTGTCTCAGCACACAGAGCTGCTCCAAGCAGCGACCCGCCATGTGCAGTTATTTCCAGACCTGCGGCACAGTCTGGAGCTCAGGACGTCTTCCTGGATCTGCCCACGTACTGTTACGTCTGCTGTCTCTGGACCTGAGCAGATGCCTCTGCTCTCTACTCACCTGCCAGCAGCTAATGCAGCCTTGCCCCAGGTTCCAAAAGTTCCAGGCCTGGTAAACGAAAACTTGAGCAGGCAGCTGACTTCTGATTTATCCCTCCAGCCCCAACCCAACAACCCTCTTAGCTGCCCATGTGGACCCTGCAGAACATGAAATGGTGTGTGCAGCCCACCATGATGACCAGGAGAACAGCAGTGGTCAGTGCCTACGCACATAGTAGCCCTGGGTGTGGTGGACAGCCCCTCTCTTCCCTCACAGGACAGGGTGGGAGGGAAAACTGCAGCCAGCTGCCAGGTCTGACTTACAGTGGGAGGCAAGGCGGGAGGTTAAAGATCACTCCAGCCAGTGGGCCCAGCTGTCTTGTCAGAAGGGAGCGCAGAGCGCTGAGTACAAGGCACCTCGCAACAACCACCCGGTCTGGCCCCAGGCATCAGAGAAATGCCCCTCAGCCTCCACCAGAACTTTCTGAGGGAGACTCAAGAATGCGTTCCCAATGGCTCAAGACCACTGGCATTCAGAACTCTCCAGGGGCTTCATCGTGAGCCCCTTCCTCTCCCCTCACCGGGGCGCTTCCCAGTTCCCAGAGCCACCTTGTAGTCTGCTGGGAGTCAAGTCGAGAATTTCTGGATGCCGTACTAACACACGCTGCTGTGAAGGGCAGAGATGACTAGGGGACCACCCTGTTGACCCTATCGTGGGGGCCCCCTGAGTCACATTCTCAGTGTGTCACAAATTCTATGACTCTGGGTGAGGGGTCCCTACCACTGTGCACTGGCTAGGCCATGGCTGGAGGACTCTAGCCTCTGACCTTTGAGAGGCCTCACTCTCATTTTGAGTATTTCCAGAGCCCACAGCTTTGAACACATCCCCTCCTGCACCACACATAGCAGGTGTTGGGGGTAGCATGTCTGTTTCTGCTGCTAGTGGCTTTATGCCCCACCCCCACTGCCACTGTAGGCAACCACATCACTATAGCATGGGATGAGTTATTCCATGATACTCATGCATAAACAAGGAAGAACGGGAAGAAATAAGACGGAAACAAGAGATGCAGCTATGAGCACTGCTAGTCCCCTGCGCTGCGCACAATACTCCTGTATGTGGGTGCTGGCAAACCTTTCCTTTGATGCCTCTCCTGCCTGCCTAGTGCCCTAACTGGTACTGTCATGGTAGAATTACTCCTCTCACCCAAAGATGCTCCAATAGACCCAAATAAATATCCCCACTTTAGGTGCCCAGGGGCAGGTACCTTATGCTGGAATGTTGTAGAAGAGTCTAGCATATGCCTTTTATTTGTACATGATAACCCAAACCCAAACTCTGTGGACAGCTATGTGGTTCCAGGAGAGGAGAGAACAGAAAAGTGAAATCACTCATTTGCAAGACAAGTCACAAATGAAGCAAATGGCCATGTAACAATTTAGCATTCTTAAGAAGTGCTGAGGGCGGGAGAGATGGCTCCGTGGTTAATATAGCACTTTCTATGCACGTGTGAGGGCCTGAGGAGGCCTGAGGCACTGACGGCCCAAGTTGGACACTCAGGACCCTCATTAAACTGGTGGGCATGGCCATGCATTATTTGCAATCCCATGTCCTGTGAGGAGCAGAGCAAAAATCATAGGGACTTGTGCAAAAACAGCAAGCTCCGGGATCAGTAAGACACTCCAGCTCAAGTAAGACCAGGTGGAGGAGTGACGCAGGGCAACACCTAATGTGTGTGCCCCGCAGTCAGTGCGCCCCTGTGCAGGCGAGCATGCCTCACAGGTGCGCGCGCGCACACACACACACACACATACACACACGCAAAAGAAGTTCTGAGACACTGAGTTAGGCAGTGGGAAGGGTGAGCGGACGCCCGCGTCGCAGATGCTCCTCCACCTTCGCAGGTCTGCCGCCCCGCTCCTGATGAGGCTGATTCATCGTGTGCAGCGCAGTGCTTATTCACACCCATGCTGCTGAGGAAAAGTGAGCATAGGTAATAGTGATCATTTACCAAGAGCCAGGTGGAGGTCTCTGTGGTGGGCAGCGGTGGTTACAGAATGATCAGGGTATGGCCAACCCGTCAGGTCATCATATTCTCTCTCTCTCTCATCTAAAAACATGAAGAAATTTCCATGGCTTTGGCACTGTGTGCCAGAACCTCTATGCAAGTTATTGAAATAGAATTCAGTGCTTTCCATTCCCCAGCATGAATACCAGTGGACATCCTACATACTTTCCATGGTGTGGGTGACAGGGAAAGAGCTCTCTCTAGTGTATTATGCCTGGAGATGTGAGCCTGGTGTCTGACCTGCTAGATTTCCATACACGGGGGCACAAAGGGAGTCAGTTGTGAAGCCTGGTCCGCCCTGACCTGCTGTGACACTGTTCCAGGCCCTACATCCTTGCTGGCAGAAGTCTGAGGCCACCCTTCATGTGGCATTCCCTGCTACAGTTGGAAAGTTGGCCTTCTATGCACTGGAGACATGGCTCAGCAGGTAAGAGCACTTGCTTGCAAAGCCTGATGGCCCGGGTTCGACTCTTCATCACCCACGTAAAGCCAGATGCACAAAGTGGTCCATGCATCTGGAGTTGGTTTGCAGTAGCAGGAGGTCCTGGAGTGCCCATTCTTCCCTCTCTCTCTTTCTCTCTGTCTCTCCCTCTTTCTGTCTCTCTCCCCCAAATAAATAAATAAAACTATTTTTAAAAAGCAAGTTGGCCTTCTAGCCCTGCCTGGCTACAGATTCGTGACGGGTGACACCGTGGAGGGAGATTCACTTCTTTCTACCCCCACAAAGGAGTCCTCCGCTCTCCTGAGCACTGAGGACAGGAGGATATCCGGGTGGTCTGGGGTGGAGGAGCCTGGATGATACAATTTCTCCCCGTCACTGACCACTTCTGGAGGAGACAGGCCCAGAAAGATAAGGGCAGATAAGCAAGACCCAATACCAGCCTCCTCTCCCACACGCTGCCCCTGCCTGAGGTGGAGGCCCAGGAAAGGCATGCACCCAGCAAGCGGCAGGGCCATCACACTGAGAGACACACAGTTCACTTGTGTTCTGTTACCGAACCCTGTGGCTGAAGTCACCACAGGACCTCTGAAGCCTTCGCATGCCCCAGGGACAGAAAAGAAGACAGGCCTCCCAGCAGAGCACGCCCTGAGAGCTGACTCCAGCGTCTCCTTCCCAGCTCTGCGTGCTGGTGGAGGAATGCCCCCCACCCCGCCCAGGGAGGGCAGAGGACACATGAGGTCAGCTCTTGGGCCCAGCCCTTCTCCCAGGGGTGGCAGGAAGCATTGAATTCCGTGCTGCTAGAGACAAAATGCAAGGGTCATAATGGTGGCTAGAGGATGTTAAAGTCTTTCTAATCACACTTCAGAACTCTGGTTCTGATCCACACTGCACCGGGGAGCCGTGGGCCACAGCCCTCCTCGATCCCAGCCCACCTCTCCGTGAAGTGCTGCGGAGCTGATGGCTGCCTCGCTGCTCAGTGGGAGGAAACTCGGCTCAGGCCCAGCCTTGGAGCTTGAGATCAGTTGTTGATCACTTTTCTCCTACTTTGGGATTAACCAAGGGAATCTGGAGAACCTCCACAAACCGACAGTAGCTGCTGCCTGTCAACCTGCAGGTCATGGACAGAGGGGAGCTTGTAAGTTCCCTCCTCCTCACCCGAGCCCCATTTCTCATGCCAGCCCTGCCCTGAGTTTGCTGTTTGTTCTTTGAGAACTTGTCTATACTTCCCGTGTACTGGCCTGTACCCGGGGCTCTCCAGCTGCCAGAGGCCCTGCCCAGCACGGGATCAGCAGCCCTCCACAGCACTAGTCTTAGGGTCTGGTGCTGTGAGCCATAAAATCCCCTCTCCTGTAACTCACCCTCTCCGTTCCATACCACACCTGCGGAAACTCTTCTTGCTCCAAGTTCCCATAGCAGTGATCGCCTCTCCTGGAGCTCTGAGAGTCTGCTCTGTGGGGCAGGTCCTCTCTGCCGCCAACTAATTCCCAACACAATTCATCAACTCACCCTTTTCTGTGCTAAGTGCAAGACCTCGAGTCCATTAGTATGGGCTGACTAAAGAAGTACCTTAAAAGCCCTGTTCACTCCTCTCTGCCTTCAGGCACCCCTGGGCATTCCCCAGACTCAGTTCTTCTGCTAACAGATGACTTCATGAGCAGCCAGACCTGCAGCTGAGCTCAGAGCTCTAAGAAGCAGGTCATATGCTCTTTGACCAAGGAGGAGGAAGACCTGCTCTCTCCTTGCATGATGGGGAGAAGCCAAAACACACACTAGCTGTCCTCTCCCATCAGACAATACAGTGAGCGGCCCCCATCAAACCCAGGCCTGTGCCCAGCCTGTGTCAATCTAGAAAGTGTCCTATGAAGGTATTTTGCTTGTTTTTGTTTTAGGCAGATGCAGCAGGCAAGTCTTGTCCATAAACAAGTGGGCATTGTTCCAATGAAGGGTGAGTACTTCAGGACGACATGTCATGGTCGTATTCTCCATGACTGAATGTCCTTGCATTGGGAAGTTCCAGGGGAAGCTGGGAAGGTGCCCTTTCCTCTTGCTTTTGGGCAGGGCCCTGGCCCCATCCGGGGGTCATGCTTAGGGAGAAGGGGAGAAGTAGTTAGGGTTTCTGTTTTCAGAGCCCTGGTGTACACTGAGACAAGGTGAGGAGATGAATAGTTTCCAGTGCAGCCTGGGGCGCTTCTGAGAGTGTCTCCCTCTCTGTGTATCAGGCTTGAGGTTCTCTGTGGAGACACCATGTGAATGAGACCCTAGTTCAGTATACAGGCCGTCACCCACACTGCAGAATGTTCAACAACATGGTGACCATCAAGTAATTCCCACAATCACCAAACAAAGCAATGACCAAACAACCCTGCACACCCCCAAACAAGCTCTCTTCCCCCTGGGGGGCAGGGTGAGTGCCACCTTGACCAAGATGGCTGAGGATGGAATGGTGGATGAACTCAGAGCTGTGATGTGGACAGTGGAGAGTGGCGCAGACGGTCTGACCCAACTCCACCCCAGAACCTCATTCCACTCCACCCTCAGGGCCTCACTCCCCATACCTCATGTGCAGAGCCTCATCCCACGCCACTCCTAGGACCACACCCCAACACCTCATCCCACCACACCTCAGGATCTCGTGCTCAGGACATCGCACTCCATAGCCAGGAACCCACTCCCAGGACACCATGACCAGGCTGTCATCCCACTCCACCCTCAGGACTCCATCCTACTCTGTTTCTAAGACATCACTCCCAGTACCTCATGCCTGTGGCCCCACCCCTGACAGCTGGAAGCAGTTCTTTCCAAGCCACACGGAGTCCCTGGGATGCTGAGCCCATAAACTGATGATCCAAACCAAAGCTGAGCCAGTGCTCAGCCAGCACCACTACAGGGAGGTGACAGACGCTCTGAAGGACCTGTTGTGGCCTAAAGATGACTTCACCCCCACCTGGAGGGTGTGGGTCCCTTGGCTTATAAGCAGAGACTCGGAATTTTAAGGCTTGCCTGATTTCAGAAGAGGTGAGTGGCAGGGTTTGTCCATCCCTTAAGGCCAAGCTCATCATGCACCTGTGGTGCTCAGGGAGTCCTAACACTGCACTTAGGCAAAGAGCTCAAAGACTCTGTGCGCGCACGCATGTGTGTGTGTGTGTGGTCACTGGTAATTTCTTAAATTGCTTATTATAAAGATAAAACTTCTCTTTGCAGTGAACATTTATAGTTAAAAGACATTTCAGACTTTGACTTTTCTCCCTTTGTGTATGTGCTCCAGTGCATGTATTGTGTGTGTGTGTGTGTGTGTGTGTGCATGTACGTGTATGTGCACATGCGTGTGAAATCCATCAGACAATCTCAGGCACCTTTCCTCGGGAGCCATCCGCCTATTACGAGGTAGAGTCTCTCACTAGCTTGTAACTTGTCAAGCAGAGCAGACTGGCTGCCCAGTGAGCCCCAGATATCCTCCACAGCTCTGAGGTGACAGGTTCGTGCCGCCACATCTGACTCTCTCTTACACGGGTTCCGCCCGTGTACCTTTTCCCCAGGGTGGAAGTGTCGATCTGAAGAGGGCAGGCGAGACACGGGTGGTGGAGAGCGTTTCTCCCTCCACCTAGCGGTGGGAGCCACACTTCCTGTTGCTGCAGGATGCTCCAATCCATGCTGAGGTTCTCTCAGCTCGGTGGGCTTCTCAGCTGGGACCAGACCTTCTCCCTCCCTGACCAAGGCTGACGGCTAAGTAGATGGACTTAATTAGGCTTGGCTGCTTGCAGAGAAAACTCAACTCGGACAACAGTGTGGCAAGAGTCTGCAAGTTTCTTTGCTTCGCCTGGAAGTCAGAGGGGCCAACCTAGAGAAAGGGTGTTACAGCATAACCTGTGAAATTGTCATTCAACAGGGTGTCATTGCGGTCAGGTTCACATTGCTGGCAGAAATCACCTGACTAAGAGCATCTTGTGGAGGGGGAAAGGGTTTATTTTGGTTTACAGGCTCGAGGGGCAGCTGCACGATGGCAGGGAAAACGATGGCATGAGAAGAGGGTGGACATCACCTCCTGGCCAACATCAGGTGGCCAACAGCAATAGGAAAGTGTACCAAACACTGGCAAGGGGACACTGGCTATAACACCCATAACTTTGCCCCCAACAATGCATTGCCTTCAGGAGGCGTTAATTCTCAAATCTCTATCAGCTGGGGACCTAGCATTCAGAACACCTGAGTTTATGGGAGACACCTGGATCAAAACCCCACAGGTGTCCTGGTGGGGCTGCCTGCTGATCTAGAAAGAGAACTTGTGTCGGGGTCTCAGGGCTCCTCGGAAGGTGAGTGACGAAGGCTGCAGACGGTGTTCCCTGCTTCCTTCAGGAGCATCTGCATTGGAGCCCCTTACTCTAGCATGGT